>OX451738.1:1531370373-1531970373 GCA_948472305.1 Vicia faba
AAAACGCGCGCCTGTACTTCCAATTCAAACACCTGGATTCTTTGATCTTTTGCACAAACTTCCAACATAAGAAATGTTAAGCATTGAATCACGATTCTAAATATATAAAAAACTCATCCTAACTCTTAGAAATGAGAGAGAATTTTGACATTCCCAAATCCTGACCTAAGTTTTCTGCCATATTCAAACCTTAAATTCTCACAGCCCGAGCAAAATAAATGAAAAGTAAAAGCATGTACAGGTTCAGGGGCATGAGTAGAGCATTTCTTATTCACAAACTTAGAGCTAATGATGCCTAGGCTAAGAGTTAGAAGTTCAAGAAAATACCTGTTCAGTTGAAGTTCTATCTGGCAATGGGGGAGCTTTCAGAGCAAGATGATGATCTGTACAGCTTGCCTGAAGTGTGGTGATGCTATTCCAATGCTTACTTTGCTTTGAGACACCTTGAATCGAGCTATGGACCTCCAACTGTAAAACAAGAAAGTGAAAATGGTGGAACTGGTTAGAGGAATTACAGGTCATGTTTTAGGTTTTGGTTAGCTTGCATTGATGCTAGGGAATGTGTTTGATGAGCTTTGGGCAAGAAATCATGCAAGGGATGAGAGTTGGCACTCAAACTGCAGTGAGAACCCTGTTTGGCAGTTTGAGGGTGGTTCTGAGTTTGTGGAGGTATTGGAGGTATTGGAGTCGTGTTCTAGCTTGGTTTTGATGATTAGAAAGTGTCTACAATATTTGCTTAAAGTTTCTAATGCTGAGATCAAAGTTCTGTTATGTTATGCCACTTTTCTTAACACTTAAGCAAACAAAAGCCAAGTTGTATTCTAGACAGGTAGAGGACCCCTAATCATGCTGCAAAACCTTTCCTTGATCAGTGTGTTATGCTCATAATCTTGTGCCAATTGGATTTGATCTGTACTTGTGGATTTGCAACTTTGACATAAAGCTTGCTTTTGCAAAAATGGCTATTTCACTTTTTCCATAAATGGCTTTATTCAACATGTGATGCATAAGCTCATGAAACAAGGCCTTAGCACAATGAACATGCCTTAAATTATTGAGTGTTGGATGGTTTAGAGGCCTGTAATGCAGCACAAATCAAGCTGACTTGCAAATGGCATAAGTTATGAACATGTACATGACCAATTCAAAAGTGAGTTTTTGCCATATTGCAAAATTCGAATCTCTCAAGTTATGAGGTTGTTTGATGAGTTCTTGGACATTTTGGAAAGCTTGGAATGTGTACTATAATCCATATTTGAAATACAAATTGTAATTCCAAGTGGAAGTGTATGGAAAATGGCCTTGAAGTTAGGTAGAAAACCTTGCCAAAATAGGTTAAAATTTCACTAAGTTAAGAATGGTTTAGTACCCTTATTCAAAAAATTGTAACTTGAGATACAAGCCTCTTTTGGGAAAACTTTGTGAATCAAAGTTGTAGATTATGAAACAAGCTACAACTTTCATGTTTTGACTTTTGCTTGAATCCAAATGAATCTTGGTGAGAAAGTGGGGCAAAGTTGGGAAAAAATTAGGGTTTTTCATAACTTAGAAAAATTCTAAGTTATGAAAAATTCTCATTCTAAACCCTAATTTGCAAATTTTGATTTCTTGGTGAACAAGTTTCATGATTGGCATGTTTTGATGAAAAATGAATCTTGACCCTTGATTTTGACCAAAAAGTCAAAGTTTGACTTTTCAGTATACAGTCAAAATTGGTCAATTGACTGGGAAATTCAACTGTCAATCTTGTGTACTTGGGATCTTTTGAACTTGTTAAGCATGTCAAGATAATTCCATGGAGTTCTTGAGTCCATATGTGAGCTTGGTTTGCCATTGGTTGGGTCAAACAGTCAAAAATTGCCTTTGTGCAGTCAAAACCCTAAAAATGACCATTTTGCCCTTTTGGTGATCTGATCAAATTTCTTGTGGAATTGTGATCCAAACTTGATCAAATGGTTCATATGAGTTCATAATGTTGATGTGGGTCAATTTTCATGAGATTTGACTGTCAATTGGTCATAGTTGACTTTTTCCCCAATACAGCTGATTTCTAGGTCAACTGTCCAATTGACTGGGCAAAACTTGGAATCAAGACTTGAAACTTGATATGGATAAACTTGGGAGTTCAATATGAAGCAAAAAAGTCATCTTGGGCATTTTAGGTCAAAACATCTTTGTGCAACCACAAACCCTAATTTGGGTCTACAGTGCAAGGAGAAGTCTTGAGCAGATGAAACCCTAACTGGATCTTGATCTTCAAGGGCTTTGTGGTGAAAAATCAATGAGAAATGGGAGGGCAAATTTTGGGGTACAACAGTTGCCCCTGTTCAATCTTCTTGAATCCGTAGAGTTAGATTGGAAAGTTTGCCTTTCGTGACTCGAGGGTAAAAGGAGATTGGACACTAGAGTGCCCTTAAATTTGCACTCGTCAAAGTAATGGATGTGGGAATGGGCTTAGAGATGCCATTTGGAGATGGGCTTAGAGATTCCATCTGGAGGGGTGATAGAATCTTGTCGGGGATGGGCTTAAAGATGCCATCTGGAGGGGGGACAGAATCTTGTCGGGGATGGGCTTAAAGATGCCATCTGGAATGAGTATCGGGAAGGTGTCCATGCTTTGGACCATCTTCGAACTGGGGGTCTGAATAAGCAATAGATTGACATCCGTTGTTGGGATGAATCCATAAACTGTTTTCAAAAGTTGCATCTGAACAAGTTGATAGATCAACATCCGTTGTTGGGAAGAATCCATAAGCTGTTTTCAGAAGTCTTGAGAAGCAAATGAACAAGCGATAGGTTAACATCCGTTACTTGGAGAACCCGTAAACTGTTTTCAGAAGTCTTGAAGTTGAATAAGCGATAGAGCAGCATCCGTTGTTGGGAAGCGTCCGTAAGCTGTTTTCAAATGTTGCATCTGAACAAGTGATAGATTAACATCCGTTGTTGGGAAGAATCCATAAGTTGTTTTCAGAAGTCTTGAGAAGTAACTGAACAAGCGATAGGTTAACATCCGTTACTTGGAGAACCCGTGAACTGTTTTCAGTAATCTTGAAGTTGGAGGAGGAACCGGTGTAGGGTTTCCTGATGATGAGCTCGTGTAAAACTGCATCTGGATGAATCTGGAATAATCATCAGAATTTTGCCATGTCTAGGTCACAACTGAACTATTCCTGGAAAGAATCTCGGAAGATAATGATTTTAGTCCTTCGACTGATCTTACCTGAAAGGCAAAGAGTTGGTTATATGCAATGTCATGATGCATGACGCAATGTATGTTATATGATATGAATGTAAATGGATGCGCATGTAAGCTGGAGAGCTGTCTTGCAAAGGATAGACGAATCCAAGGTGGCTGAAGATAAGAGTATCTTGACTGCTGTCGGGAAGAATAAATCCCGGTCGTTGCTGGAGAAAAAGGAGTTTGGGTTGTATACCAATCTTCTGGGGAATTCCTGATGACTTCTACTGGGGAGTACCAATCTAGTAGACTCATGCTGGAGAGGTAAGACCGAGAATCTTCAGTTTGGTGGGAAGTATCTCTGGAGACTTCACTGGGGAACTCAAGATTTGCTCTCCTAAAACTCTGGGGAGAAGGTTCATTAGTCTGGCTTCGCTGGGAGTACTGAAACTTAAATTCTGAGGGGAATTGAGTTCTGGAGGATTCTCTGGCTGGAGACAACAAAGATAAACTCCTCTGGGGATCGTATTGATAAGTTATTGCTGGGGAATTTTGATGAACTCCGCTGGTGATAGGAATAAATTTGACGAGTGCGATCTTCCGTGGCAGTTAGCTGAGGATAACCCATTTATAAGCCCTTGTGAGGAATAACTTTGAATAAAACTCGGGAGAGACGTCCGTACTCTGCAGGGGATAAGCTTCAGGGTTTGCTGGGGATATGGATTCCAAATCTCTTGGGGGTTTACCTTGAAGGGTATCAAGATATCCAATTGCACCTTTGACCTATCAGTAATCCTCTTTCTTGATTCATAAGGAAATGATTATGTTCAAATGCATATGCCTATTTAACAAAACATTGGACGTTTCTCAAAATAAACAAATAGTGCAAAAGAACGGAAAAGACACAAATTTCTGGGAAAAGTATTTGTATTGACTTTCTATGAGTATATTTGTACAAAGGAGACAATCATCCTAGTAAGAGGATTCTGTCGTAAATATTTGAAAAATTTATACAAAATAAAGATGGCTATGTGAAATAATTCCATGGGATTCCATTCCGCTATAGCTTCCACAACTCTAAATATCTGTCCATTCAATGCTTAGTTTGCCGATGACTGGATTGATCAGAAGCCTGAGACCAGTTCGTGGCTTATAGTCATGATCGAGGGGATGATTGTCTGATTCTCCATCAAATGGTATCTCTTCGATGAAGTTTCGCAAGAGAAGTTTGTTGAGAAATCTTTACAAGTGGTAGACTCTTTATTCGATATAGCTTGTATTTTTACCCTTTATAGGTGAAATATCTTGGTTAAAGAAGAAACTAAGACTAGTTCGTGGCTTATAGTCAGGATCGAGGGGAAGTTTATTTGATTCTCCATCAAATGGTATCTCTTCGAGGAAGTTTCGCAAGAGATGTTTGTTGTGAAATCTTTACAAGTGGTAGTCTCTTTATTTGAGATAGCTTGTATTTTTACCCTTTCCAGGTGAAACATCTTGGTTAAAGAAGAAACTGAGACCAGTTCGTGGCTTATAGTCAGGATCAAGGGGAAGTTTATCTGATTCTCCATCAAATGGTATATCTTCGAGAAAGTTTCACAAGAGAAGTTTGTTGAGAAATCTTTACAAGTGGTAGTCTCTTTATTTGAGATAGCTTGTGTTTTTACCCTTTCCAGGTGAAACATCTTGGTTAAAGATGAAACTGTGAATAGTTCATGGCTTATAGTCAGGATCGAGGGGAGGTTTATCTGTTCTCCATCAAATAGTATCTCTTCGAGGAAGTTTCGCAAGAGAAGTTTGTTGAGAAATCTTTACAAGTGGTAGTCTCTTTATTTGAGATAACTTGTATTTTTACCCTTTCCTGGTGAAATATCTTGGTTAAAGAAGAAACTGAGACCAGTTCGTGGCTTATAGTCATGATCGAAGGGATGTTTGTCTAATTCTCCATCAAATGCTATCTCTTCGATGAAGTTTCGCAAGAGAAGTTTGTTGTGAAATCTGTACAAGTGGTAGTCTCTTTATTTGAGATAGCTTGTATTTTTACCCTTTCCAGGTGAAACATCTTGGTTAAAGAAGAAACTGAGACCAGTTCGTGGCTTATAGTCGGGATCTAGGGGAAGTTTATCTGATTCTCCATCAAACGGTATCTCTTCGAGGAAGTTTCGCAAGAGAAGTTTGTTGTGAAATCTTTACAAGTGGTAGTCTCTTTATTTGTGATAGCTTGTATTTTTACCATTTCAAGCTGAAACATCTCTGTTAAATAAGAAACTACGACCAGTTCGTGGCTTATAGTCAGGATCAAGGGGAATTTTATCTAATTCTCCATCAAATGGTATCTCTTCGAGGAAGTTTCGCACGAGAAGTTTGTTGAGAAATCTTTACAAGTGGTAGTCTCTTTATTTGAGATAGCTTATATTTTTACCCTTTCCAGGTGAAATATCTTGGTTAAAGAAGAAACTGAGACCAGTTCGTGGCTTATAGTCATGATCGAGGGGATGCTTGTCTGATTCTCCATCAAATGTTATCTCTTCGATGAAGTTTCGCAAGAGAAGTTTGTTGAGAAATCTTTACAAGTGTTAGTCTCTTTATTCGATATAGCTTGTATTTTTACCCTTTACAGGTGAAATATCTTGGTTAAAGAAGAAACTGAGACCAGTTCGTGGCTTATAGTCAGAATCGAGGGGAAGTTTATCTGATTCTCCATCAAATGGTATCTCTTCGAGGAAGTTTCGCAAGAGAAGTTTGTTGTGAAATCTTTACAAGTGGTAGTCTCTTTATTTGATATAGCTTGTGTTTTTACCCTTTCCAGGTGAAATATCTTGGTTAAAGAAGAAACTGAGACCAGTTCATGACTTATAGCCTGGATCGAGGGGAGGTTTATCTGATTCTCCTTCAAATGGTATATCTTCGAGAAAGTTTCACAAGAGAAGTTTGTTAGGAAATCTTTACAAGTGGCAGTCTCTTTATTTGAGATAGCTTGTTTTTTTACCCTTTCCAGGTGAAACATCTTGGTTAAAGATGAAACTATGACCAGTTCATGGCTTATAGTCAAGACCGAGGGGAGTTTTATCTGTTCTCCATCAAATAGTATCTCTTCGAGGAAGTTTCGCAAGAGAAGTTTGTTGAGAAATATTTACAAGTGGTAGTCTCTTTATTTGAGATAACTTGTATTTTTACCCTTTCCAGGTGAAATATCTTGGTTAAAGAAGAAACTTAGACCAGTTCGTGGCTTATAGTCATGATCGAAGGGATGTTTGTCTAATTCTCCATCAAATGGTATCTCTTCGATGAAGTTTCGCAAGAGAAGTTTGTTGTGAAATCTGTACAAGTGGTAGTCTCTTTATTTGAGATAGCTTGTATTTTTACCCTTTCCAGGTGAAACATCTTGGTTAAAGAAGAAACTGAGACTAGTTCGTGGCTTATAGTTGGGATCTAGGGGAAGTTTATCTGATTCTCCATCAAATGGTATCTCTTCGAGGAAGTTTCGCAAGAGAAGTTTGTTGTGAAATCTTTACAAATGGTAGTCTCTTTATTTGAGATAGCTTGTATTTTTACCCTTTCCAGATGAAACATCTTGGTTAAAGAAGAAACTGAGACCAGTTCTTGGCTTATAGTCGGGATCTAGGGGAAGTTTATCTGATTCTCCATCAAATGGTATCTCTTCGAGGAAGTTTTGCAAGAGAAGTTTGTTGTGAAATCTTTACAAGTGGTAGTCTCTTTATTTGAGATAGCTTGTATTTTTACCCTTTCCAGGTGAAACATCTTGGTTAAAGAAGAAACTGAGACCAGTTCGTGGCTTATAGTCATGATCGAGGGGATGTTTGTCTGATTCTCCATCAAATGGTATCTCTTCGATGATGTTTCGCAAGAGAAGTTTGTTGAGAAATCTTTACAAGTGGTATTCTCTTTATTCGATATAGCTTGTATTTTTACCCTTTACAGGTGAAATATCTTGGTTAAAGAAGAAACTGAGACTAGTTCATGGCTTATAGTCAAGATCGAGGGGAAGTTTATCTGATTCTCCATTAAATGGTATCTCTTCGAGGAAGTTTCACAAGAGAAGTTTGTTGTGAAATCTTTACAAGTGGTAGTCTCTTTATTTGAGATAGCTTGTATTTTTACCCTTTCCTGGTGAAACATCTTGGTTAAAGAAGAAACTGAGACCAATTCGTGGCTTATAGTCAGGATCAAGGGAAAGTTTATCTGATTCTCCATCAAATGGTATATCTTCGAGAAAGTTTCACAAGAGAAGTTTGTTGAGAAATCTTTACAAGTGGTAGTCAATTTATTTGAGATAGCTTGTGTTTTTACCCTTTCCAGGTGAAACATCTTGGTTAAAGATGAAACTATGACCAGTTCATGGCTTATAGTCAGGATCGAGGGGAGGTTTATCTGTTCTCCATCAAATAGTATCTCTTCGAGGAAGTTTCACAAGAGAAGTTTGTTGAGAAATATTTACAAGTGGTAGTCTCTTTATTTGAGATAACTTGAATTTTTACCCTTCCTAGATGAAATATCTTGGCTAAAGAAGAAACTGAAACCAGTTCGTGGCTTATAGTCATGATCGAAGGGATGTTTGTCTAATTCTCCATCAAATGGTATCTCTTTGATGAAGTTTCGCAAGAGAAGTTTGTTGTGAAATCTGTACAAGTGGTAGTCTCTTTATTTGAGATAGCTTGTATTTTTACCCTTTCCAGGTGAAACATCTTGGTTAAAGAAGAAACTGAGACCAGTTCGTGGCTTATAGTCGGGATATAGGGAAAGTTTATCTGATTCTCCATCAAATGGTATCTCTTCGAGGAAGTTTTGCAAGAGAAGTTTGTTGTGAAATCTTTACAAATGGTAGTCTCTTTATTTGAGATAGCTTGTATTTTTACCCTTTCCAGGTGAAACATCTTGGTTAAAGAAGAAACTAAGACCAGTTCGTGGCTTATAGTCGGGATCTAGGGGAAGTTTATCTGATTCTCCATCAAATGGTATCTCTTCGAGGAAGTTTCGCAAGAGAAGTTTGTTGTGAAATATTTACAAGTGGTAGTCTCTTTATTTGAGATAGCTTGTATTTTTACCCTTTCCAGGTGAAACATCATGGTTAAATAAGAAACTAAGACCAGTTCGTGGCTTATAGTCAGGATCAAGGGGAAGTTTATCTGATTCTCCATCAAATGGTATCTCTTCGAGGAAGTTTCGCAAGAGAAGTTTGTTGAGAAATCTTTACAAGTGGTAGTGTATTTATTTTAGATAGCTTGTATTTTTACCCTTTCCAGGTGAAATATCTTGGTTAAAGATGAAACTGAGACCAATTCGTGGCTTATAGTCATGATAGAGGGGATGTTTGTCTCATTCTCCATAAAATGGTATCTCTTTGATGAAGTTTCACAAGAGAAGTTTGTTGTGAAATCTGTACAAGTGGTAGTCTCTTTATTTCAGATAGCTTGTATTTTTACCCTTTCCAGGTGAAACATCTTGGTTAAAGAAGAAACTGAGACAAGTTCGTGGCTTATAGTCAGGATATAGGGGAAGTTTATCTGATTCTCCATCAAATGGTATCTCTTCGAGGAAGTTTCGCAAGAGAAGTTTGTTGTGAAATCTTTACAAGTGGTAGTCTCTTTATTTGAGATAGCTTGTATTTTTACCCTTTCCAGGTGAAACAACTTGGTTAAAGAAGAAACTATGACCAGTTTATGGCTTATAGTCAAGATCAAGGGGAGGTTTATCTGTTCTCCATCAAATAGTATCTCTTCGAGGAAGTTTCGCAAGAGAAGTTTGTTGAGAAATATTTACAAGTGGTAGTCTCTTTATTTGAGATAACTTGTATTTTTACCCTTTCCAAGTGAAATATCTTGGTTAAAGAAGAAACTGAGACCACTTCGTGGCTTATAGTCATGATAGAAGAGATGTTTGTCTAATTCTCCATCAAATGGTATCTCTTCGACAAAGTTTCACAAGAGAAGTTTGTTGTGAAATCTGTACAAATGGTAGTCTCTTTATTTGAGATAGCTTGTATTTTTACCCTTTCCAGGTGAAACATCTTGGTTAAAGAAGAAACTGAGACCAGTTCGTGGCTTATAGTCGGGATCTAGGGGAAGTTTATCTGATTCTCCATCAAATGGTATCTCTTCGAGGAAGTTTCGCAAGAGAAGTTTGTTGTGAAATCCTTACAAATGGTAGTCTCTTTATTTGAGATAGCTTGTATTTTTACCCTTTCCAGGTGAAACATCTTGGTTAAATAAGAAACTGAGACCAGTTTGTGGCTTATAGTCGGGATCTAGGGGAAGTTTATCTGATTCTCCATCAAATGGTATCTCTCCGAGGAAGTTTCGCAAGAGAAGTTTGTTGTGAAATCTTTACAAGTGGTAGTCTCTTTATTTGAGATAGCTTGTATTTTTACCCTTTCAAGGTGACACATCCAGGTTAAATAAGAAACTAAGACCAGTTCGTGGCTTATAGTCAGGATCAAGGGGAAGTTTATCTGATTCTCCATCAAATGGTATCTCTTCGAGGAAGTTTCGCACGAGAAGTTTGTAAAGAAATCTTTACAAGTGGTAGTCTCTTTATTTGAGATAGCTTGTATTTTTACCCTTTCTAGGTGAAATATCTTGGTTAAAGAAGAAACTGAGACCAGTTCGTGGCTTATAGTCATGATCGAGGGGATGTTTGTCTGATTCTCCATCAAATGGTATCTCTTCGATGAAGTTTCGCAAGAGAAGTTTGTTGAGAAATCTTTACAAGTGGTAGTCTCTTTATTCGATATAGCTTGTATTTTTACCCTTTACAGGTGAAATATCTTGGTTAAAGCAGAAACTGAGACTAGTTCATGGCTTATAGTCAGGATCGAGTGGAAGTTTATCTGATTCTCCATCAAATGGTATCTCTTCGAGGAAGTTTCGCAAGAGAAGTTTGTTGTGAAATCTTCACAAGTGGTAGTCTCCTTATTTGAGATAGCTAGTATTTTTACCCTTTCCAGGTGAAATATCTTGGTTAAAGAAGAAACTTTGACCAGTTCGTGGCTTATAGTTAGGATCGAGGGGAAGTTTATCTGATTCTCCATCAAATGGTATCTCTTCGAGGAAGTTTTGTAAGAGAATTTTGTTGAGAAATCTTTACAAGTGGTAGTCTCTTTATTTGAGATAGCTTGTGTTTATACCCTTTCCAGGCGAAACGTCTTGGTTAAAGAAGAAACCGAGACTAGTTCGTGGCTTATAGTCAGGACCGAGGGGAGGTTTATCTGATTCTCCATCAAATGGTATCTCTTCGAGGAAGTTTCGCAAGAGAAGTTTGTTGTGAAATCTGTATAAGTGGTAGTCTCTTTATTGGAGATAGCTTCTATTTTTACCCTCTCCTGGTGAAACATCTTGGTTAAAGAAGAAAACGAGACCAGTTTGTGGCCTATAGTCAGGATAGATGGGAAGTTTATCTGATTCTCCATCAAATGGTATCTCTTCGAGAAAGTTTCTCACGAGAAGTTTGTTGAGAATTCTTTTCTAGTGGTAGTTTCTTTATTTGAGATAGCTTGTGTTTTCACCATTTCCAGGTGAAACATCTTGGTTAAAGATGAAACTGAGACCAGTTCGTGGCTTATAGTCATGATCGAGGGGATGTTTATCTGATTCTCCATCAAATGGTATCTCTTCGAGGAAGTTTCGCAAGAGAAGTTTGTTGTGAAATCTTTACAAGTGGTAGTCTCTTTATTTGAGATAGCTTGTATTTTTACCTTTTCCAGGTGAAATATCTTGGTTAAAGAAGAAACTGAGACTAGTTCGTGGCTTATAGTCAGGACCGAGGGGAGGTTTATCTGATTCTCCATCAAATGGTATCTCTTCGAGGAAGTTTTGCAAGAGAAGTTTGTTGAGAAATCTTTACAAGTGGTAGTCTCTTTTTTTGAGATAGCTTGTATTTTTACCCTTTCCAGGTGAAACATCTTGGTTAAAGAAAAAACCGAGACCAGTTCGTGGCTTATAGTCAGGACCGAGGGGAAGTTTATCTGATTCTCCATCAAATGGGATATCTTCGAGAAAGTTTCACAGGAGAAGTTTGTTGAGAAATCTTTACAAGAGGTAGTCTCTTTATTTGAGATAGCTTTTATTTTTACCCTTTCCAGGTGAAACATCTTGGTTAAAGAAGAAACTGAGACCAATTCATGGCTTATAGTCAGGATCGAGGGGAGATTTATCTGTTGTCCATCAAATAGTATCTCTTCGAGGAAGTTTCGCAAGAGAAGTTTGTTGAGAAATCTTTACAAGTGGTAGTCTCTTTATTTGAGATAACTTGTATTTTTACCCTTTCCAGGTGAAATATCTTGGTTAAAGAAGAAACTGAGACCAGTTCGTGGCTTATAGTCATGATCGAAGGGATATTTGTCTAATTGTCCATCAAATGCTATCTCTTCGATGAAGTTTCGCAAGAGAAGTTTATTGTGAAATCTGTACAAGTGGTAGTCTCTTTATTTGAGATAACTTGTATTTTTACCCTTTCCATGTGAAACATCTTGGTTAAAGAAGAAACTGAGACCAGTTCGTGGCTTATAGTCGGGATCTAGGGAAAGTTTATCTGATTCTCCATCAAATGGTATCTCTTCGAGGAAGTTTCGCAAGAGAAGTTTGTTGTGAAATCTTTACAAGTGGTAGTCTCTTTATTTGAGATAGCTTGTATTTTTACCCTTTCAAGGTGAAACATCTTGGTTAAATAAGAAACTAAGACCAGTTCGTGGCTTATAGTCAGGATCAAGGGGAAGTTTATCTGATTCTCCATCAAATGATATCTCTTCAAGGAAGTTTCGCACGAGAAGTTTGTTGAGAAATATTTACAAGTGGTAGTCTTTTTATTTGATATAGCTTGTATTTTTACCCTTTCCAGGTGAAATATCTTCGTTAAAGAAGAAACTGAGACCAGTTCATGGCTTATAGTCATGATCGAGGGGATGTTTGTCTGATTCCCCATCAAATGGTATCTCTTCGATGAAGTTTCGCAAGAGAAGTTTGTTGAGAAATCTTTACAAGTGGTAGTCTCTTCATTCGAAATAGCTTGTATTTTTACCCTTTACAGGTGAAATATCTTGGTTAAAGAAGAAACTGAGACCAGTTTGTGGCTTATAGTCATGATCGAGGGGAGGTTTATCTGTTCTCCGTCAAATAGTATCTCTTCGAGGAAGTTTCGCAAGAGAATTTTGTTGAGAAATCTTTACAAGTGGTAGTCTCTTTATTTGAGATAGCTTGTATTTTTACCCTTTCCAGGTGAAATATCTTGGTTAAAGAAGAAACTGAGACCAGTTCATGGCTTATAGTCATGATCGAGGGGATGTTTGTCTGATTCTCCATCAAATGGTATCTCTTCGAGGAAGTTTCGCAAGAGAATTTTGTTGAGAAATCTTTACAAGTGGTAGTCTCTTTAATGATATAACTTGTATTTTTACCCTTTACAGGTGAAATATCTTGGTTAAAGAAGAAACTGAGATTAGTTCGTGGCTTATAGTCAGGATGGAGGGGAAGTTTATCTGATTCTCCATCAAATGGTATCTCTTCGAGAAAGTTTCTTAAGAGAAGTTTGTTGAGAAATCTTTACAAGTGGTAGTCTCTTTATTTGAGATAGCTTGTATTTTTACCCTTTCAAGGTGAAACATCTTGGTTAAATAAGAAACTAAGACCAGTTCGTGGCTTATAGTCAGGATCAAGGGGAAGTTTATCTGATTCTCCATCAAATGGTATCTCTTCGAGGAAGTTTTGCACGAGATGTTTGTTGAGAAATCTTTACAAGTGGTAGTCTCTTTATTTGAGATAACTTGTATTTTTACCCTTTCCAGGTGAAATATCTTGGTTAAAGAAGAAACTGAGACAAGTTCGTGGCTTATAGTCATGATCGAAGGGATGTTTGTCTAATTCTACATCAAATGGTATCTCTTCGATGAAGTTTCGCAAGAGAAGTTTGTTGTGAAATCTGTACAAGTGGTAGTCTCTTTATTTGAGATAGCTTGTATTTTTACCCTTTCCAGGTGAAACATCTTGGTTAAAGAAGAAACTGAGACCAGTTCGTGGCTTATAGTCAGGATCAAGGGGAAGTTTATCTGATTCTCCATCAAATGGTATCTCTTCGAGGAATTTTTGCAGGAGAAGTTTGTTGAGAAATCTTTACAAGTTGTAGTCTATTTATTTGAGATAGCTTATATTTTTACCCTTTCCAGGTGAAATATCTTGGTTAAAGAAGAAACTGAGACCAGTTCATGGCTTATAGTCATGATCGAGGGGATGTTTGTCTGATTCTCCATCAAATGGTATCTCTTCGAGTAAGTTTTGCAAGAGATGTTTGTTGTGAAATCGGTACAAGTGGTAGTCTCTTTATTTGAGATAGCTTGTATTTTTACCCTTTCCTGGTGAAACATCTTGGTTAAAGAAGAAACTGAGACCTGTTCGTGGCTTATAGTCAGGATCGAGGGGAGGTTTATCTGATTATCAATCAAATGATATCTCTTCGAGGATGTTTTGCAAGAGAAGTTTGTTGAGAAATCTTTACAAGTGGTAGTCTCTTTATTCGATATAGCTTGTATTTTTACCCTTTCCAGGTGAAATATCTTGGTTAAAGAAGAAACTGAGACTAGTTCGTGGCTTATAGTCAGGATAGAGAGGAAGTTTATCTTATTCTACATCAAATGGTATCTCTTCGAGTAAGTTTCGCAAGATATGTTTGTTGTGAAATCTGTACAAGTGGTAGTCTCTTTATTTGAGATGGCTTGTATTTGTACCCTTTCCTGGTGAAACATCTTGGTTAAAAAAGAAACTGAGACCAGTTCCTGGCTTATAGTCAGGATCAAGGGGAAGTTTATCTGATTTTCCATCTAATGGTATCTCTTCGAGAAAGTTTCACAAGATAAGTTTGTTGAGAAATCTTTACAAGTGGTAGTCTCTTTATTTGAGATAGCTTGTGTTTTTACCCTTTCCAGGTGAAACATCTTGGTTAAAGATGAAATGGTGACTAGTTCATGGCTTATAGCCAGGATCGAGGGGTGGTTTATCTGTTATCCATCAAATCGTATCTCTTCGAGGATGTTTCTCAAGAGAAGTTTGTTGAGAAATCTTTACAAGTGGTAGTCTATTTATTTGAGATAGCTTGTATTTTTACCTTTTCAAGGTGAAATATCTTGGTTAAAGAAGAAATTGAGACCTGTTTGTGGCTTATAGTCATGATCGAGGGGATGTTTGTCTAATTCTCCATCAAATGGTATCTCTTCGATGAAGTTTCGCTTGAGAAGTTTGTTGTGAAATCTGTACAAGTGGTAGTCTCTTTATTTGAGATTGCTTGTATTTTTACCCGTTCCAGGTCAAACATCTTGGTTAAATAAGAAACTGAGATCAGTTTGTGGCTTATATTCGGGATCAAGGGGAAGTTTATCTGATTCTCCATCAAATGATATCTCTTCGAGGAAGTTTGGAACGAGAAGTTTGTTGAGAAATCTTTACAAGTGGTAGTCTCTTTATTTGAGATAGCTTGTATTTGTACCCTTTCCATGTGAAATATCTTTGTTAAAGAAGAAACTGAGACCAGTTCGTGGCTTACAGTCATGATCAAAGGGATGTTTGTCTGATTCTCCATCAAATGGCATCTCTTCGATGAAGTTTTGCAAGAGAAGTTTGTTGTGAAATATATACAAGTGGTAGTCTCTTTATTTGAGATAGCTTGTATTTTTACCCTTTCCAGGTGAAACATCTTGGTTAAAGAAGAAACTGAGACCAGTTCGTGGCTTATAGTCAGGATCAAGGGGAAATTTATCTGATTCTCCATCAAATGGTATATCTTCGAGAAAGTTTTACAAGAGAAGTTTGTTGAGAAATCTTTACAAGTGGTAGTCTCTTTATTTGAGATAGCTTGTGTTTTTACCATTTCCAGGTGAAACATCTTGGTTAAAGAAGAAACTAAGACCAGTTCGTGGCTTATAGTCAGGATCAAGGGGAAGTTTATCTAATTCTCCATCAAATGGTATCTCTTCGAGGAAGTTTCGCACGAGAAGTTTGTTGAGAAATCTTTCTAAGTGGTAGTCTCTTTATTCGATATAGCTTGTATTTTTACCCTTTACAGGTGAAATATCTTGGTTAAAGAAGAAACTGAGACTAGTTCGTGGCTTATAGTCAGGATCGAGGGGAAGTTTATCTGATTCTCCATCAAATGGTATCTCTTCGAGGAAGTTTCGCAAGAGAAGTTTGTTGTGAAATATTTACAAGTGGTAGTCTCTTTTTATTTGAGATAACTTGTATTTGTATCCTTTCCAGGTGAAATATCTTGGTTAAAGAAGAAACTGAGACCAGTTCGTGGCTTATAGTCAGGATCGAGGGGAAGTTTATCTGATTCTCCATCAAATGGTATCTCTTCGAGGAAGTTTTGCAAGAGAAGTTTGTTGAGAAATCTTTACAAGTGGTAGTCTCTTTATTTGAGATAGCTTGTGTTTTTACCCTTTCCAGGCGAAACATCTTGGTTAAAGAAGAAACCGAGACCAGTTCGTGGCTTATAGTCAGGACCGAGGGGAGGTTTATCTGATTCTCTATAAAATGGTATCTCTTCGAGGAAGTTTCGCAAGAGAAGTTTGTTGTGAAATATTTACAAGTGGTAGTCTCTTTATTTGAGATAGCTTGTATTTGTACCCTTTCCTGGTGAAACATCTTGGTTAAAAAAGAAACTGAGACCAGTTCCTGGCTTATAGTCAGGATCAAGGGGAAGTTTATCTGATTCTCCATCAAATGTTATCTCTTCGAGAAAGTTTCACAAGATAAGGTTGTTGAGAAATCTTTACAAGTGGTAGTCTCTTTATTTGAGATAGCTTGTGTTTTTACCCTTTCCAGGTGAAACATCTTGGTTAAAGATGAAATTGTGACCAGTTTGTGGCTTATAGCCAGGATCGAGGGGTGGTTTATCTGTTATCCATCAAATCGTATCTCTTCGAGGATGTTTCTCAAGAGAAGTTTGTTGAGAAATCTTTACAAGTGGTAGTCTATTTATTTGAGATAGCTTGTATTTTTACCTTTTCCAGGTGAAATATCTTGGTTAAAGAAGAAATTGAGACCAGTTTGTGGCTTATAGTCATGATCGAGGGGATGTTTGTCTAATTCTCCATCAAATGGTATCTCTTCGATGAAGTTTCACATGAGAAGTTTGTTGTGAAATCTGTTCAAGTGGTAGTCTCTTTATTTGAGATAGCTTGTATTTTTACCCGTTCCAGGTGAAACATCATGGTTAAATAAGAAACTGAGACCAGTTTGTGGCTTATAGTCGGGATCAAGGGGAAGTTTATCGGATTCTCCATCAAATGATATCTCTTCGAGGAAGTTTCGCACGAGAAGTTTGTTGAGAAATCTTTACAAGTGGTAGTCTCTTTATTTGAGATAGCTTGTATTTTTACCCTTTCCAGGTGAAATATCTTGGTTAAAGAAGAAACTGAGACCAGTTCGTGGCTTATAGTCATGATCGAAGGGATGTTTGTCTGATTCTCCATCAAATGGTATCTCTTCGATAAAGTTTCGCAAGAGAAGTTTGTTGTGAAATCTATACAAGTGGTAGTCTCTTTATTTGAGATAGCTTGTATTTTTACCCTTTCCAGGTGAAACATCTTGGTTAAAGAAGAAACTGAGACCAGTTCGTGGCTTATAGTCAGGATCAAGGGGAAGTTTATCTGATTCTCCATCAAATGGTATCTTTTCGAGGAAGTTTCGCACGAGAAGTTTGTTGAGAAATCTTTATAAGTGGTAGTGTCTTTATTTGAGATAGCTTGTATTTTTACCCTTTCCAGGTGAAATATCATGGTTAAAGAAGAAACTGAGACCAGTTCATGGCTTATAGTCATGATCGAGGGGATGTTTGTCTGATTCCTCATCAAATGGTATCTCTTCGATGAAGTTTCGCAAGAGAAGTTTGTTGAGAAATCTTTACAAGTGGTAGTCTCTTCATTCGAAATAGCTTGTATTTTTACCCTTTACAGGTGAAATATCTTGGTTAAAGAAGAAACTGAGACCAGTTTGTGGCTTATAGTCATGATCGAGGGGAGGTTTATCTGTTCTCCGTCAAATAGTATCTCTTCGAGGAAGTTTCGCAAGAGAATTTTGTTGAAAAATCTTTACAAGTGGTAGTCTCTTTATTTGAGATAGCTTGTATTTTTACCCTTTCCAGGTGAAATATCTTGGTTAAAGAAGAAACTGAGACCAGTTCATGGCTTATAGTCATGATCGAGGGGATGTTTGTCTGATTCTCCATCAAATGGTATCTCTTCGAGGAAGTTTTGCAAGAGAATTTTGTTGAGAAATCTTTACAAGTGGTAGTCTCTTTAATGATATAACTTGTATTTTTACCCTTTACAGGTGAAATATCTTGGTTAAAGAAGAAACTGAGATTAGTTCGTGGCTTATAGTCAGGATGGAGGGGAAGTTTATCTGATTCTCCATCAAATGGTATCTCTTCGAGAAAGTTTCACAAGATAAGTTTGTTGAGAAATCTTTACAAGTGGTAGTCTCTTTATTTGAGATAGCTTGTATTTTTACCCTTTCAAGGTGAAACATCTTGGTTAAATAAGAAACTAAGACCAGTTCGTGGCTTATAGTCAGGATCAAGGGGAAGTTTATCTGATTCTCCATCAAATGGTATCTCTTCGAGGAAGTTTTGCACGAGATGTTTGTTGAGAAATCTTTACAAGTGGTAGTCTCTTTATTTGAGATAACTTGTATTTTTACCCTTTCCAGGTGAAATATCTTGGTTAAAGAAGAAACTGAGACAAGTTCGTGGCTTATAGTCATGATCGAAGGGATGTTTGTCTAATTCTACATCAAATGGTATCTCTTCGATGAAGTTTCGCAAGAGAAGTTTGTTGTGAAATCTGTACAAGTGGTAGTCTCTTTATTTGAGATAGCTTGTATTTTTACCCTTTCCAGGTGAAACATCTTGGTTAAAGAAGAAACTGAGACCAGTTCGTGGCTTATAGTCAGGATCAAGGGGAAGTTTATCTGATTCTCCATCAAATGGTATCTCTTCGAGGAATTTTTGCAGGAGAAGTTTGTTGAGAAATCTTTACAAGTTGTAGTCTATTTATTTGAGATAGCTTATATTTTTACCCTTTCCAGGTGAAATATCTTGGTTAAAGAAGAAACTGAGACCAGTTCATGGCTTATAGTCATGATCGAGGGGATGTTTGTCTGATTCTCCATCAAATGGTATCTCTTCGAGTAAGTTTTGCAAGAGATGTTTGTTGTGAAATCGGTACAAGTGGTAGTCTCTTTATTTGAGATAGCTTGTATTTTTACCCTTTCCTGGTGAAACATCTTGGTTAAAGAAGAAACTGAGACCTATTCGTGGCTTATAGTCAGGATCGAGGGGAGGTTTATCTGATTATCAATCAAATGATATCTCTTCGAGGATGTTTTGCAAGAGAAGTTTGTTGAGAAATCTTTACAAGTGGTAGTCTCTTTATTCGATATAGCTTGTATTTTTACCCTTTCCAGGTGAAATATCTTGGTTAAAGAAGAAACTGAGACTAGTTCGTGGCTTATAGTCAGGATAGAGAGGAAGTTTATCTTATTCTACATCAAATGGTATCTCTTCGAGTAAGTTTCGCAAGATATGTTTGTTGTGAAATCTGTACAAGTGGTAGTCTCTTTATTTGAGATGGCTTGTATTTGTACTTTTTCCTGGTGAAACATCTTGGTTAAAAAAGAAACTGAGACCAGTTCCTGGCTTATAGTCAGGATCAAGGGGAAGTTTATCTGATTTTCCATCTAATGGTATCTCTTCGAGAAAGTTTCACAAGATAAGTTTGTTGAGAAATCTTTACAAGTGGTAGTCTCTTTATTTGAGATAGCTTGTGTTTTTACCCTTTCCAGGTGAAACATCTTGGTTAAAGATGAAATGGTGACTAGTTCATGGCTTATATCCAGGATCGAGGGGTGGTTTATCTGTTATCCATCAAATCGTATCTCTTCGAGGATGTTTCTCAAGAGAAGTTTGTTGAGAAATCTTTACAAGTGGTAGTCTATTTATTTGAGATAGCTTGTATTTTTACCTTTTCAAGGTGAAATATCTTGGTTAAAGAAGAAATTGAGACCTGTTTGTGGCTTATAGTCATGATCGAGGGGATGTTTGTCTAATTCTCCATCAAATGGTATCTCTTCGATGAAGTTTCGCTTGAGAAGTTTGTTGTGAAATCTGTACAAGTGGTAGTCTCTTTATTTGAGATTGCTTGTATTTTTACCCGTTCCAGGTGAAACATCTTGGTTAAATAAGAAACTGAGATCAGTTTGTGGCTTATATTCGGGATCAAGGGGAAGTTTATCTGATTCTCCATCAAATGATATCTCTTCGAGGAAGTTTCGCACGAGAAGTTTGTTGAGAAATCTTTACAAGTGGTAGTCTCTTTATTTGAGATAGCTTGTATTTGTACCCTTTCCAGGTGAAATATCTTTGTTAAAGAAGAAACTGAGACCAGTTCGTGGCTTACAGTCATGATCAAAGGGATGTTTGTCTGATTCTCCATCAAATGGCATCTCTTCGATGAAGTTTTGCAAGAGAAGTTTGTTGTGAAATATATACAAGTGGTAGTCTCTTTATTTGAGATAGCTTGTATTTTTACCCTTTCCAGGTGAAACATCTTGGTTAAAGAAGAAACTGAGACCAGTTCGTGGCTTATAGTCAGGATCAAGGGGAAGTTTATCTGATTCTCCATCAAATGGTATATCTTCGAGAAAGTTTTACAAGAGAAGTTTGTTGAGAAATCTTTACAAGTGGTAGTCTCTTTATTTGAGATAGCTTGTGTTTTTACCCTTTCCAGGTGAAACATCTTGGTTAAAGAAGAAACTAAGACCAGTTCGTGGCTTATAGTCAGGATCAAGGGGAAGTTTATCTAATTCTCCATCAAATGGTATCTTTTCGAGGAAGTTTCGCACGAGAAGTTTGTTGAGAAATCTTTATAAGTGGTAGTGTCTTTATTTGAGATAGCTTGTATTTTTACCCTTTCCAGGTGAAATATCATGGTTAAAGAAGAAACTGAGACCAGTTCATGGCTTATAGTCATGATCGAGGGGATGTCTATCTGATTCTCCATCAAATGGTATCTCTTCGATGAAGTTTCGCAAGAGATATTTGTTGAGAAATCTTTATAAGTGGTAGTCTCTTTATTCAATATAGCTTGTATTTTTACCCTTTACAGGTGAAATATCTTGGTTAAAGAAGAAACTGAGACTAGTTCGTGGCTTATAGTCAGGATCGAGGGGAAGTTTATCTGATTCTCCATCAAATGGTATCTCTTCGAGGAAGTTTCGCAAGAGAAGTTTGTTGTGAAATCTTTACAAGTGGTAGTCTCTTTTTATTTGAGATAGCTTGTATTTGTATCCTTTCCAGGTGAAATATCTTGGTTAAAGAAGAAACTGAGACCAGTTCGTGGCTTATAGTCAGGATCGAGGGGAAGTTTATCTGATTCTCCATCAAATGGTATCTCTTCGAGGAAGTTTTGCAAGAGAAGTTTGTTGAGAAATCTTTACAAGTGGTAGTCTCTTTATTTGAGATAGCTTGTGTTTTTACCCTTTCCAGGCGAAACATCTTGGTTAAAGAAGAAACCGAGACCAGTTCGTGGCTTATAGTCAGGACCGAGGGGAGGTTTATCTGATTCTCTATAAAATGGTATCTCTTCGAGGAAGTTTCGCAAGAGAAGTTTGTTGTGAAATATTTACAAGTGGTAGTCTCTTTATTTGAGATAGCTTGTATTTGTACCCTTTCCTGGTGAAACATCTTGGTTAAAAAAGAAACTGAGACCAGTTCCTGGCTTATAGTCAGGATCAAGGGGAAGTTTATCTGATTCTCCATCAAATGTTATCTCTTCGAGAAAGTTTCACAAGATAAGGTTGTTGAGAAATCTTTACAAGTGGTAGTCTCTTTATTTGAGATAGCTTGTGTTTTTACCCTTTCCAGGTGAAACATCTTGGTTAAAGATGAAATTGTGACCAGTTCGTGGCTTATAGCCAGGATCGAGGGGTGGTTTATCTGTTATCCATCAAATCGTATCTCTTCGAGGATGTTTCTCAAGAGAAGTTTGTTGAGAAATCTTTACAAGTGGTAGTCTATTTATTTGAGATAGCTTGTATTTTTACCTTTTCCAGGTGAAATATCTTGGTTAAAGAAGAAATTGAGACCAGTTTGTGGCTTATAGTCATGATCGAGGGGATGTTTGTCTAATTCTCCATCAAATGGTATCTCTTCGATGAAGTTTCACATGAGAAGTTTGTTGTGAAATCTGTTCAACTGGTAGTCTCTTTATTTGAGATAGCTTGTATTTTTACCCGTTCCAGGTGAAACATCATGGTTAAATAAGAAACTGAGACCAGTTTGTGGCTTATAGTCGGGATCAAGGGGAAGTTTATCGGATTCTCCATCAAATGATATCTCTTCGAGGAAGTTTCGCATGAGAAGTTTGTTGAGAAATCTTTACAAGTGGTAGTCTCTTTATTTGAGATAGCTTGTATTTTTACCCTTTCCAGGTGAAATATCTTGGTTAAAGAAGAAACTGAGACCAGTTCGTGGCTTATAGTCATGATCGAAGGGATGTTTGTCTGATTCTCCATCAAATGGTATCTCTTCGATAAAGTTTCGCAAGAGAAGTTTTTTGTGAAATCTATACAAGTGGTAGTCTCTTTATTTGAGATAGCTTGTATTTTTACCCTTTCCAGGTGAAACATCTTGGTTAAAGAAGAAACTGAGACCAGTTCGTGGCTTATAGTCAGGATCAAGGGGAAGTTTATCTGATTCTCCATCAAATGGTATATCTTCGAGAAAGTTTCATAAGAGAAGTTTGTTGAGAAATCTTTACAAGTGGTAGTCTCTTTATTTGAGATAGCTTGTGTTTTTACCCTTTCCAGGTGAAACATCTTGGTTAAAGAAGAAACTAAGACCAGTTCGTGGCTTATAGTCAGGATCAAGGGGAAGTTTATCTGATTCTCCATCAAATGGTATCTTTTCGAGGAAGTTTCGCACGAGAAGTTTGTTGAGAAATCTTTATAAGTGGTAGTGTCTTTATTTGAGATAGCTTGTATTTTTACCCTTTCCAGGTGAAATATCATGGTTAAAGAAGAAACTGAGACCAGTTCATGGCTTATAGTCATGATCGAGGGGATGTCTGTCTGATTCTCCATCAAATGGTATCTCTTCGATGAAGTTTCGCAAGAGATATTTATTGAGAAATCTTTATAAGTGGTAGTCTCTTTATTCGATATAGCTTGTATTTTTACCCTTTACAGGTGAAATATCTTGGTTAAAGAAGAAACTGAGACTAGTTCGTGGCTTATAGTCAGGATCGAGGGGAAGTTTATCTGATTCTCCATTAAATGGTATCTCTTCGAGGAAGTTTCGCAAGAGAAGTTTGTTGTGAAATCTTTACAAGTGGTAGTCTCTTTTTATTTGAGATAGCTTGTATTTTTATCCTTTCCAGGTGAAATATCTTGGTTAAAGAAGAAACTGAGACCAGTTCGTGGCTTATAGTCAGGATCGAGGGGAAGTTTATCTGATTCTCCATCAAATGGTATCTCTTCCAGGAAGTTTTGCAAGAGAAGTTTGTTGAGAAATATTTACAAGTGGTAGTCTCTTTATTTGAGATAGCTTGTGTTTTTACCCTTTCCAGGCGAAACATCTTGGTTAAAGAAGAAACCGAGACCAGTTCGTGGCTTATAGTCAGGACCGAGGGGAGGTTAATCTGATTCTCCATAAAATGGTATCTCTTCGAGGAAGTTTCGCAAGAGAAGTTTATTGTGAAATATTTACAAGTGGTAGTATCTTTATTTGAGATAGCTTGTATTTTAACCCTTTCCAGGTGAAATATCTTGGTTAAAGAAGAAACTGAGACCAGTTCGTGGCTTATAGTCAGGATCGAGGGGAAGTTTATCTGATTCTCCATCAAATGGTATCTCTTCGAGGATGTTTCGCAAGAGAAGTTTGTTGTGAAATCTTTACAAGTGGTAGTCTCTTTATTTGAGATAGCTTGTATTTTAACCCTTTCCAGGTGAAATATCTTGGTTAAAGAAGAAACTGAGACCAGTTCGTGGCTTATAGTCGGGATCTAGGGGAAGTTTATCTGATTCTCCATCAAATGGTATTTCTTCGAGGAAGTTTCGCAAGAGAAGTTTGTTGTGAAATCTTTACAAGTGTTAGTCTCTTTATTTGAGATAGCTTGTATTTTTACCCTTTCAAGGTGAAACATCTTGGTTAAATAAGAAATTAATACCAGTTCGGGGCTTATAGTCAGGATCAAGGGGAAGTTTATCTGATTCTCCATCAAATGGTATCTCTTCGAGGAAGTTTCGCAAGATAAGTTTGTTGTGAAATCTGTACAAGTGGTAGTCTCTTTATTTGAGATAGCTTGTATTTTTACCCTTTCCAGGTGAAACATCTTGGTTAAAGAAGAAACGGAGACCAGTTTGTGGCTTATAGTCGGGATCTAGGGGAAGTTTATCTGATTCTCCATCAAATGGTATCTCTTCGAGGAAGTTTCGCAAGAGAAGTTTGTTGTGAAATCTTTACAAGTGGTAGTCTCTTTATTTGAGGTAGCTTGTATTTTTACCCTTTCAAGGTGAAACATCTTGGTTAAATAAGAAACTAAGACCAGTTCGTGGTTTATAGTTAGGATCAAGGGGAAGTTTATCTAATTCTCCATCAAATGGCATCTCTTCGAGGAAGTTTCGCAAGAGAAGTTTGTTGTGAAATCTTTACAAGTGGTAGTCTCTTTATTTGAGATAGCTTGTATTTTAACCCTTTCCAGGTGAAATATCTTGGTTAAAGAAGAAACTGAGACCAGTTCCTGGCTTATAGTCGGGATCTAGGGGAAGTTTATCTGATTCTCCATCAAATGGTATCTCTTCGAGGAAGTTTCGCAAGAGAAGTTTGTTGTGAAATCTTTACAAGTTGTAGTCTCTTTATTTGAGATAGCTTGTATTTTTACCCTTTCAAGGTGAAACATCTTGGTTAAATAAGAAATTAAGACCAGTTCGTGGCTTATAGTCAGGATCAAGGGGAAGTTTATCTGATTCTCCATCAAATGATATCTCTTCGAGGAAGTTTCGCAAGAGAAGTTTGTTGTGAAATCTGTACAAGTGGTAGTCTCTTTATTTGAGATAGCTTGTATTTTTACCCTTTCCAGGTGAAACATCTTGGTTAAAGAAGAAACTGAGACCAGTTTGTGGCTTATAGTCGGGATCTAGGGGAAGTTTATCTGATTCTCCATCAAATGGTATCTCTTCGAGGAAGTTTCGCAAGAGAAGTTTGTTGTGAAATCTTTACAAGTGGTAGTCTCTTTATTTGAGATAGCTTGTATTTTTACCCTTTCAAGGTGAAACATCTTGGTTAAATAAGAAACTAAGACCAGTTCGTGGTTTATAGTAAGGATCAAGGGGAAGTTTATCTGATTCTCCATCAAATGGTATCTCTTCGAGGAAGTTTCGCACGAGACGTTTGTTAAGAAATCTTTACAAGTGGTAGTCTCTTTATTAGGGATAGCTTGTATTTTTACCCTTTCCAGGTGAAATATCTTGGTTAAAGAAGAAACGGAGACCAGTTCGTGACTTATAGTCATGATCGAGGTGATGTTTGTCTGATTCTCCATCAAATGGTATCTCTTCGATGATGTTTCGCAAGAGAAGTTTGTTGAGAAATCTTTACAAGTGGTAGTCTCTTTATTTGATATAGCTTGTATTTTTACCCTTTACAGGTGAAATATCTTGGCTAAAGAAGAAACTGAGACCAGTTCGTGGCTTATAGTCATGATCGAAGGGATGTTTGTCTAATTCTCCATCAAATGGTATCTCTTCGATGAAGTTTCGCAAGAGAAGTTTGTTGTGAAATCTATACAAGTGGTAGTCTCTTTATTTGAGATAGCTTGTATTTTTACCCTTTCCAGGTGAAACATCTTGGTTAAAGAAGAAACTGAGACCAGTTCGTGGCTTATAGTCAGGATCAAGGGGAAGTTTATCTGATTCTCCATCAAATGGTATATCTTCGAGAAAGTTTCACAAGAGAAGTTTGTTGAGAAATCTTTACAAGTGGTAGTCTCTTTATTTGAGATAGCTTGTGTTTTTACCCTTTCCAGGTGAAACATCTTGGTTAAAGATGAAAATATGACCAGTTCATGGCTTATAGTCAGGATCGAGGGGAGGTATATCTGTTCTCCATCAAATAGTATCTCTTCGAGGAAGTTTCGCACGAGAAGTTTGTTGAGAAATCTTTACAAGTGATAGTCTCTTTATTTGAGATAGCTTGTATTTTTACCCTTTCCAGGTGAAATATCTTGGTTAAAGAAGAAACTGAGACCAGTTCGTGGCTTATGGTCATGATCGAGGGGATGTTTGTCTGATTCTCCATCTAATGGTATCTCTTCGATGAAGTTTCGCAAGAGAAGTTTGTTGAGAAATCTTTACAAGTGGTAGTCTCTTTATTTCAGATAGCTTGTATTTTTACCCTTTGCAGGTGAAAAATCTTGGTTAAACAAGAAACTGAGACCAGTTCGTGGCTTATAGTCAGGTTCTAGGGGAAGTTTATCTGATTCTCCATCAAATGGTATCTCTTCGAGGAAGTTTCACAAGAGAAGTTTGTTGTGAAAGCTTTACAAGTGGTAGTCTCTTTATTTGAAATAGCTTGTATTTTTACCCTTTCCAGGTGAAACATCTTGGTTAAAGAAGAAACTAAGACCAGTTCATGGCTTATAGTCAGGATCAAGGGGAAGTTTATCTGATTCTCCATCAAATGGTATCTCTTCGAGGAAGTTTCGCAGGAGAAGTTTGTTGAGAAATCTTTACAAGTGGTAGTCTATTTATTTGAGATAGCTTGTATTTTTACCCTTTCCAGGTGAAATATCTTGGTTAAAGAAGAAACTGAGACCAGTTCATGGCTTATAGTCATGATCGAGGGGATGTTTGTCTGATTCTCCATCAAATGGTATCTCTTCGAGTAAGTTTCACAAGAGATGTTTGTTGTGAAATCGGTATAAGTGGTAGTCTCTTTATTTGAGATAGCTTGTATTTTTACCCTTTCCTGGTGAAACATCTTGGTTAATGAAGAAACTGAGACCAGTTCGTGGCTTATAGTCAGGATCGAGGGGAGGTTTATCTGATTCTCAATCAAATGATATCTCTTCGAGGATGTTTTGCAAGAGAAGTTTGTTGAGAAATCTTTACAAGTGGTAGTCTCTTTCTTCGATATAGCTTGTATTTTTACCCTTTCCAGGTGAAATATCTTGGTTAAAGAAGAAACTGAGACTAGTTTGTGGCTTATAGTCAGGATAGAGGGGAAGTTTATCTTATTCTACATCAAATGGTATCTCTTCGAGTAAGTTTCGCAAGATATGTTTGTTGTGAAATCTGTACAAGTGGTAGTCTCTTTATTTGAGATAGCTTGTATTTGTACCCTTTCCTGGTGAAACATCTTGGTTAAAAAAGAAACTGAGACCAGTTCCTGGCTTATAGTCAGGATCGAGGGGAAGTTTATCTGATTCTCCATCAAATGGTATCTCTTCGAGAAAGTTTCACAAGATAAGTTTGTTGAGAAATCTTTACAAGTGGTAGTCTCTTTATTTGAGATAGCTTGTGTTTTTACCCTTTCCAGGTGAAACATCTTGGTTAAAGATGAAACTGTGACCAGTTCATGGCTTATAGCCAGGATCGAGGGGAGGTTTATCTGTTATCCATCAAATCGTATCTCTTCGAGGAAGTTTCTCAAGAGAAGTTTGTTGAGAAATCTTTACAAGTGGTAGTCTATTTATTTGAGATAGCTTGTATTTTTACCTTTTCCAGGTGAAATATATCGTTTAAAGAAGAAACTTAGACCAGTTCGTGGCTTATAGTCATGATCAAGGGGATGTTTGTCTAATTCTCCATCAAATGCTATCTCTTCGATGAAGTTTCGCATGAGATATTTGTTGTGAAATCTGTACAAGTGGTAGTCTCTTTATTTGAGATAACTTGTATTTTTACCCGTTCCAGGTGAACCATCTTGGTTAAATAAGAAACTGAGACCAGTTTGTGGCTTATAGTCGGGATCAAGGGGAAGTTTATCTGATTCTCCATCAAATGATATCTCTTCGATGATGTTTCGCACGAGATGTTTGTTGAGAAATCTTTACAAGTGGTTGTCTCTTTATTTCATATAGCTTGTATTTTTACCCTTTCCAGGTGAAATATCTTGGTTAAAGAAGAAACTGAGACCAGTTCGTGGCTTATAGTCATGATCGAGGGGATGTTTGTCTGATTCTCCATCAAATGGTATCTCTTCGAGGAAGTTTCGCAAGAGAAGTTTGTTGTGAAATCTGTACAAGTGGTAGTCTCTTTATTTGAGATAGCTTGTATTTTTACCCTTTCCAGGTGAAACATCTTGGTTAAAGAAGAAACTGAGACCAGTTTGTGGCTTATAGTCGGGATCTAGGGGAAGTTTATCTGATTCTCCATCAAATGGTATCTCTTCGAGAAAGTTTCGCAAGAGAAGTTTGTTGTGAAATCTTTACAAGTGGTAGTCTCTTAATTTGAGATACCTTGTATTTTTACCCTTTCCGGGGTGAAATATCTTGGTTAAAGAAACTGAGACCAGTTCGTGGCTTATAGTCAGGATCGAGGGGAAGTTTATCTGATTCTCCATCAAATGGTATCTCTTCGAGGAAGTTTCGCACGAGACATTTGTTGAGAAATCTTTACAAGTGGTAGTCTCTTTATTAGAGATAGCTTGTATTTTTACCCTTTCCAGGTGAAATATCTTGGTTAAAGAAGAAACTGAGACCAGTTCGTGACTTATAGTCATGATCGAGGTGATGTTTGTCTGATTCTCCATCAAATGGTATCTCTTCGATGATGTTTCGCAAGAGAAGTTTGTTGAGAAATCTTTACAAGTGGTAGTCTCTTTATTTGATATAGCTTGTATTTTTACCCTTTACAGGTGAAATATCTTGGCTAAAGAAGAAACTGAGACCAGTTCGTGGCTTATAGTCATGATCGAAGGGATGTTTGTCTAATTCTCCATCAAATGGTATCTCTTCGATGAAGTTTCGCAAGGAAAGTTTGTTGTGAAATCTATACAAGTGGTAGTCTCTTTATTTGAGATAGCTTGTATTTTTACCCTTTCCAGGTGAAACATCTTGGTTAAAGAAGAAACTAAGACCAGTTCGTGGCTTATAGTCAGGATCAAGGGGAAGTTTATCTGATTCTCCATCAAATGGTATATCTTCGAGAAAGTTTCACAAGAGAAGTTTGTTGAGAAATCTTTACAAGTGGTAGTCTCTTTATTTGAGATAGCTTGTGTTTTTACCCTTTCCAGGTGAAACATCTTGGTTAAAGATGAAAATATGACCAGTTCATGGCTTATAGTCAGGATCGAGGGGAGGTTTATCTGTTCTCCATCAAATAGTATCTCTTCGAGGAAGTTTCGCACGAGAAGTTTGTTGAGAAATCTTTACAAGTGGTAGTCTCTTTATTTGAGATAGCTTGTATTTTTACCCTTTCTAGGTGAAATATCTTGGTTAAAGAAGAAACTGAGACCAGTTCGTGGCTTATGGTCATGATCGAGGGGATGTTTGTCTGATTCTCCATCTAATGGTATCTCTTCGATGAAGTTTCGCAAGAGAAGTTTGTTGAGAAATATTTACAAGTGGTAGTCTCTTTATTTCAGATAGCTTGTATTTTTACCCTTTGCAGGTGAAAAATCTTGGTTAAACAAGAAACTGAGACCAGTTCGTGGCTTATAGTCAGGTTCTAGGGGAAGTTTATCTGATTCTCCATCAAATGGTATCTCTTCGAGGAAGTTTCACAAGATAAGTTTGTTGTGAAAGCTTTACAAGTGGTAGTCTCTTTATTTGAGATAGCTTGTATTTTTACCCTTTCCAGGTGAAACATCTTGGTTAAAGAAGAAACTAAGACCAGTTCATGGCTTATAGTCAGGATCAAGGGG
The DNA here is from genome assembly GCA_948472305.1 of Vicia faba. Classification (NCBI taxonomy): domain Eukaryota; kingdom Viridiplantae; phylum Streptophyta; class Magnoliopsida; order Fabales; family Fabaceae; genus Vicia; species Vicia faba. Next base: position 1,531,399,469 of record OX451738.1, read on the forward strand.
AAGTTTATTTGATTCTCCATCAAATGGTATCTCTTTGAGGAAGTTTCGCAGGAGAAGTTTGTTGAGAAATCTTTACAAGTGGTAGTCTATTTATTTGAGATAGCTTGTATTTTTACCCTTTCCAGGTGAAATATCTTGGTTAAAGAAGAAACTGAGACCAGTTCATGGCTTATAGTCATGATCGAGGGGATGTTTGTCTGATTCTCCATCAAATGGTATCTCTTCGAGTAAGTTTCACAAGAGATGTTTGTTGTGAAATCGGTACAAGTGGTAGTCTCTTTATTTGAGATAGCTTGTATTTTTACCCTTTCCTGGTGAAACATCTTGGTTAATGAAGAAACTGAGACCAGTTCGTGGCTTATAGTCAGGATCGAGGGGAGGTTTATCTGATTCTCAATCAAATGATATCTCTTCGAGGATGTTTTGCAAGAGAAGTTTGTTGAGAAATCTTTACAAGTGGTAGTCTCTTTCTTCGATATAGCTTGTATTTTTACCCTTTCCAGGTGAAATATCTTGGTTAAAGAAGAAACTGAGACTAGTTCGTGGCTTATAGTCAGGATAGAGGGGAAGTTTATCTTATTCTACATCAAATGGTATCTCTTCGAGTAAGTTTCGCAAGATATGTTTGTTGTGAAATCTGTACAAGTGGTAGTCTCTTTATTTGAGATAGCTTGTATTTGTACCCTTTCCTGGTGAAACATCTTGGTTAAAAAAGAAACTGAGACCAGTTCCTGGCTTATAGTCAGGATCGAGGGGAAGTTTATCTGATTCTCCATCAAATGGTATCTCTTCGAGAAAGTTTCACAAGATAAGTTTGTTGAGAAATCTTTACAAGTGGTAGTCTCTTTATTTGAGATAGCTTGTGTTTTTACCCTTTCCAGGTGAAACATCATGGTTAAAGATGAAACTGTGACCAGTTCATGGCTTATAGCCAGGATCGAGGGGAGGTTTATCTGTTATCCATCAAATCGTATCTCTTCGAGGAAGTTTCTCAAGAGAAGTTTGTTGAGAAATCTTTACAAGTGGTAGTCTATTTATTTGAGATAGCTTGTATTTTTACCTTTTCCAGGTGAAATATATCGTTTAAAGAAGAAACTTAGACCAGTTCGTGGCTTATAGTCATGATCAAGGGGAGGTTTGTCTAATTCTCCATCAAATGCTATCTCTTCGATGAAGTTTCACATGAGATATTTGTTGTGAAATCTGTACAAGTGGTAGTCTCTTTATTTGAGATAACTTGTATTTTTACCCGTTCGAGGTGAACCATCTTGGTTAAATAAGAAACTGAGACCAGTTTGTGGCTTATAGTCGGGATCAAGGGGAAGTTTATCTGATTCTCCATCAAATGATATCTCTTCGATGAAGTTTCACACGAGATGTTTGTTGAGAAATCTTTACAATTGGTTGTCTCTTTATTTCAGATAGCTTGTATTTTTACCCTTTCCAGGTGAAATATCTTGGTTAAAGAAGAAACTGAGACCAGTTCGTGGCTTATAGTCATGATCGAGGGGATGTTTATCTGATTCTCCATCAAATGGTATCTCTTCGATGAAGTTTCGCAAGAGAAGTTTATTGAGAAATCTTTACAAGTGGTAGTCTTTTTATTCGATATAGCTTGTATTTTTACCCTTTCCAGGAGAAATATCTTGGTTAAAGAAGAAACCGAGCCCACTCCGTGGCTTATAGTCAGGACCGAGGGGAGGTTTATCTGATTCTCCATCAAATGGTATCTCTTCGAGGAAGTTTCGCAAGAGAAGTTTGTTGTGAAATCTGTATAAGTGGTAGTCTCTTTATTTGAGATAGCTTCTATTTTTACCCTCTCCTGGTGAAACATCTTGGTTAAAGAAGAAACTGAGACCAGCTCGTGGCCTATAGTCAGGATAGAGGGGAAGTTTATCTGATTCTCCATCAAATGGTATCTCTTCGAGAAAGTTTCTCACGAGAAGTTTGTTTAGAAATCTTTTCAAGTGGTAGTTTCTTTATTTGAGATAGCTTGTGTTTTCACCATTTCCAGGTGAAACACCTTGGTTAAAGATGAAACAGTGACCGGTTCATGGCTTATAGTTAGGATCAAGGGGAGGTTTATCTGTTCTCCATCAAATATTATCTCTTCGAGGAAGTTTCGCAAGAGAAGTTTGTTGAGAAATCTTTACAAGTGGTAGTCTCTTTATTTGAGATAGCTTGTATTTTTACCCTTTCCAGGTGAAATATCTTGGTTAAAGATGAAACTGAGACCAGTTCGTGGCTTATAGTCATGATCGAGGGGATGTTTGTCTCATTCTCCATCAAATGGTATCTCTTCGATGAAGTTTCGCAAGAGAAGTTTGTTGTGAAATCTGTACAAGTGGTAGTCTATTTATTTCAGATAGCTTGTATTTTTACCCTTACCAGGTGAAACATCTTGGTTAAAGAAGAAACTGAGACCAGATCGTGGCTTATAATCAGGATCTAGGGGAAGTTTATCTGATTCTCCATCAAAGGGTATCTCTTCGAGGATGTTTCGCAAGAGATGTTTGTTGTAAAATCTTTACAAGTGGTAGTCTCTTTATTTGAGATAGCTTGTATTTTTACCCTTTCCAGGCGAAACATCTTGGTTAAAGAAGAAACTGAGACCAGTTCGTGGCTTATAGTCAGGACCGAGGGGAGGTTTATCTGATTCTCCATCAAATGGTATCTCTTCGAGGAAGTTTCGCAAGAGAAGTTTATTGTGAAATCTGTATAATTTGTAGTCTCTTTATTTGAGATAGCTTATATTTTTACCCTCTCCTGGTGAAACATCATGGTTAAAGAAGAAACTGAGACCAGTTCGTGGCCTATAGTAAGGATAGAGGGGAAGTTTATCTGACTCTCCATCAAATGGTATCTATTCGATAAAGTTTCGCAAGAGAAGTTTGTTGAGAAATCTTTACAAGTGTTAGTCTCTTTGTTTGAGATAGCTTGTGTTTTCACCCTTTCCAGGTGAAACATCTTGGTTAAAGATGAAACTGTGACCAGTTCATGGCTTATAGTCAGGATCGAGGGGAGGTTTATCTATTCTCCATCAAATATTATCTCTTCGAGGAATTTTCGCACGAGAAGTTTGTTGAGAAATCTTTACAAGTGGTAGTCTCTTTATTTGAGATAGCTTGTACTTTTACCCTTTCCAGGTGAAACATCTTGGTTAAAGAAGAAACTGAGACCAGTTCGTGGCTTATAGTCAGGATCTAGGGGAAGTTTATCTGATTCTCCATCAAATGGTATCTCTTCGAGGAAGTTTCGCAAGAGAATTTTGTTGTGAAATCTTTACAAGTGGTAGTCTCTTTATTTGAGATAGCTTGTATTTTTACCCTTTCCAGGTGAAACATCTTGGTTAAAGAAGAAACTAAGACCAGTTCGTGGCTTATAGTCAGGATCAAGGGGAAGTTTATTTTATTCTCCATCAAATGGTATCTCTTCAAGGAAGTTTCGCAAGAGATGTTTGTTGTGAAATCGGTACAAGTGGTAGTCTCTTTATTTGAGATAGCTTGTATTTTTACCCTTTCCTGGTGAAACATCTTAGTTAAATAAGAAACTAAGACCAGATCGTGGCTTATAGTTAGGATCGAGGGGAGGTTTATCTGATTCTCAATCAAATGATATCTCTTCGAGGAAGTTTCACAAGAGAAGTTTGTTGTGAAATATTTACATGTGGTAGTCTCTTTATTTGAGATAACTTGTATTTTTACCCTTTCCAGGTGATATATCTTGGTTAATGAAGAAACTGAAACCAGTTCGTGGCTTATAGTCATGATCGAGGGGATGTTTGTCTGATTCTCCATCAAATGGTATCTCTTCCTGGAAGTTTCGCAAGATATGTTTGTTGTGAAATCTGTACAAGTGGTAGTCTCTTTATTTGAGATAGCTTTTATTTTTACCCTTTCCAGGTGAAACATCTTGGTTAAAGAAGAAACTAAGACCAGTTCGTGGCTTATAGTCAGGATCAAGGGGAAGTTTATCTGATTCTCCATCAAATGGTATCTTTTCGAGGAAGTTTCGCACGAGAAGTTTGTTGAGAAATCTTTACAAGTGGTAGTCTCTTCATTTGATAACTTGTATTTTAACCCTTTCCATGTGAAATATCATGGTTAAAGAAGAAACTGAGACCAGTTCATGGCTTATAGTCATGATCGAGGGGATGTTTGTCTGATTCTCCATCAAATGGTATCTCTTCGATGAAGTTTCGCAAGAGATGTTTATTGAGAAATCAATATAAGTGGTAGTCTCTTTTTATTTGAGATAGCTTGTATTTTTATCCTTTCCAGGTGAAATATCTTGGTTAAAGAAGAAACTGAGACCAGTTCGTGGCTTATAGTCAGGATCGAGGGGAAGTTTATCTGATTCTCCATCAAATCGTATCTCTTCGAGGAAGTTTTGCAAGAGAATTTTGTTGAGAAATCTTTACAAGTGGTAGTCTCTTTATTTTAGATAGCTTGTGTTTTTACCCTTTCCAGGCGAAACATCTTGGTTAAAGATGAAACCGAGACCAGTTTGGTGCTTATAGTCAGGACCGAGGGGAGGTTTATCTGATTCTCCATCAAATGGTATCTCTTCGAGGAAGTTTCGCACGAGACGTTTGTTGAGAAATCTTTACAAGTGGTAGTCTCTTTATTTGAGATAGCTTGTATTTTTACCCTTTCATGGTGAAACATCTTGGTTAAAGAAGAAACTGAGACCAGTTCGTGGCTTATAGTCAGGATCTAGGGGAAGTTTATCTGATACTCCATCAAATGGTATCTCTTCGAGGAAGTTTCGCAAGAGAATTTTGTTGTGAAATCTTTACAAGTGGTAGTCTCTTTATTTGAGATAGCTTGTATTTTTACCCTTTCCAGGTGAAACATCTTGGTTAAATAAGAAACTAAGACCAGTTCGTGGCTTATAGTCAGGATCGAGGGGAAGTTTATCTGATTCTCCATCAAATGGTATCTCTTCAAGGAAGTTTCGCAAGAGATGTTTGTTGTGAAATCGGTACAAGTGGTAGTCTCTTTATTTGAGATAGCTTGTATTTTTACCCTTTCCTGGTGAAACATCTTAGTTAAAGAAGAAACTAAGACCAGATCGTGGCTTATAGTCAGGATCGAGGGGAGGTTTATCAAATTCTCAATCAAATGATATCTCTTCGAGGAAGTTTCACAAGAGAAGTTTGTTGTGAAATCTTTAAAAGTGGTAGTTTCTTTATTTGAGTTATCTTGTGTTTTTACCCTTTCCAGGTGAAACATCTTGGTTAAAGATGAAAATGAGACCAATTCATGGCTTATAGTCAGGATCGAGGGGAGGTTTATCTATTTTCCATCAAATGGTATCTCTTCGAGGAAGTTTCGCAAGAGAAGTTTGTTGAGAAATATTTACATGTGGTAGTCTCTTTATTTGAGATAACTTGTATTTTTACCCTTTCCAGGTGAAATATCTTGGTTAATGAAGAAACTGAGACCAGTTCGTGGCTTATAGTCATGATCGAGGGGATGTTTGTCTGATTCTCCATCAAATGGTATCTCTTCCTGCAAGTTTCGCAAGATATGTTTGTTGTGAAATCTGTACAAGTGGTAGTCTCTTTATTTGAGATAGCTTTTATTTTTACCCTTTCCAGGTGAAACATCTTGGTTAAAGAAGAAACTAAGACCAGTTCGTGGCTTATAGTCAGGATCAAGGGGAAGTTAATCTGATTCTCCATCAAATGGTATCTTTTCGAGGAAGTTTCGCATGAGAAGTTTGTTGAGAAATCTTTACAAGTGGTAGTCTCTTTATATGAGATAGTTTGTATTTTTACCCTTTCCAGGTGAAATATCATGGTTAAAGAAGAAAATGAGACCAGTTCATGGCTTATAGTCATGATCGAGGGGATGTTTGTCTGATTCTCCATCAAATGGTATCTCTTCGATGAAGTTTCGCAAGAGATGTTTATTGAGAAATCTATATAAGTGGTAGTCTCTTTATTCGATATAGCTTGTATTTTTACCCTTTACAGGTGAAATATCTTGGTTAAAGAAGAAACTGAGACTAGTTCGTGGCTTATAGTCAGGATCGAGGGGAAGTTTATCTGATTCTCCATCAAATGGTATCTCTTCGAGGAAGTTTCGCAAGAGAAGTTTGTTGTGAAATATTTACAAGTGGTAGTCTCTTTTTATTTGAGATAGCTTGTATTTTTATCCTTTCCAGGTGAAATATCTTGGTTAAAGAAGAAACTGAGACCAGTTCGTGGCTTATAGTCAGGATCGAGGGGAAGTTTATCTGATTCTCCATCAAATGGTATCTCTTCGAGGAAGTTTTGCAAGAGAAGTTTGTTGAGAAATCTTTACAAGTGGTAGTCTCTTTATTTGAGATAGCTTGTGTTTTTACCCTTTCCAGGCGAAACATGTTGGTTAAAGATGAAACCGAGACCAGTTTGGTGCTTATAGTCAGGACCGAGGGGAGGTTTATCTGATTCTCCATCAAATGGTATCTCTTCGAGGAAGTTTCGCAAGAGAAGTTTGTTGTGAAATCTTTACAAGTGGTAGTCTCTTTATTTGAGATAGCTTGTATTTTAACCCTTTCCAGGTGAAATATCATGGTTAAAGAAGAAACTGAGACCAGTTTGTGGCTTATAGTCAGGATCGAGGGGAAGTTTATCTGATTCTCCATCAAATGGTATCTCTTCGAGGAATTTTCGCAAGAGAAGTTTGTTGTGAAATCTTTATAAGTGGTAGTCTCTTTATTTGAGATAGCTTGTATTTTAACCCTTTGCAGGTGAAATATCTTGGTTAATAAAGAAACTGAGACCAGTTTGTGGCTTATAGTCAGGATCAAGGGGAAGTTTATCTGATTCTCCATCAAATGTTATCTCTTCGAGGAAGTTTTGCAAGAGAAGTTTGTTGAGAAATCTTTACAAGTGGTAGTCTATTTATTTGAGAGAGCTTGTGGTTTTACCCTTTCCAGGCGAAACATCTTGGTTAAAGAAGAAACTGAGACCAGTTCGTGGCCTATAGTCATGATCGAGGGGAAGTCTATCTGATTCTCCATAAAATGGTATCTCTTCGAGGAAGTTTCGTAAGAGAACTTTGTTGATAAATCTTTACAAGTGGTAGTCTCTTTATTTGAGATAACTTATATTTTTACCCTTTCCTGGTGAAATATCTTGGTTAAAGATGAAACCAAGACCAGTTCGGTGCTTATAGTCAGGACCGAGGGGAGGTTTATCTGATTCTCCATCAAATGGTATCTCTTCGAGGAAGTTTCGCAAGAGAAGTTTGTTGTGAAATCTTTACAAGTGGTAGTCTCTTTTTATTTGAGATAGCTTGTATTTTTATCCTTTCCAGGTGAAATATCTTGGTTAAAGAAGAAACTGAGACCAGTTCGTGGCTTATAGACAGGATCGAGGGGAAGTTTATCTGATTCTCCATCAAATTGTATCTCTTCGAGGAAGTTTTGCAAGAGAAGTTTGTTGAGAAATCTTTACAAGTGGTAGTCTCTTTATTTAAGATAGCTTGTGTTTTTACCCTTTCCAGGCGAAACATCTTGGTTAAAGATGAAACCGAGACCAGTTCGGTGCTTATAGTCAGGACCGAGGGGAGGTTTACCTATTTCTCCATCAAATGGTATCTCTTCGAGGAAGTTTCGCAAGAGTAGTTTGTTGTGAAATATTTACAAGTGGTAGTCTCTTTATTTGAGATAGCTTGTATTTTAACCCTTTCCAGGTGAAATATCTTGGTTAAAGAAGTAACTGAGACCAGTTCGTGGCTTATAGTCATGATCGACGAGATGTTTGTCTAATTCTCCATCAAATGGTATCTCTTCAAGGAAGTTTCGCAAGAGAAGTTTGTTGTGAAATCTTTACAAGTAGTAGTCTCTTTATTTGAGATAGCTTGTATTTTTACCTTTTCCAGGTGAAATATCTTGGTTAAAGAAGAAACTGAGACCAGTTCGTGGCTTATAGTCAGGATCGAGGGGAAGTTTATCTGATTCTCCTTCAAATGGTATCTCTTCGAGGAAGTTTTGCAAGAGAAGTTTGTTGATAAATCTTTACAAGTGGTAGTCTCTTTATTTGAGATAGCTTAATTTTTTACCCTTTCCAGGAGAAACATCTTGGTTAAAGAAGAAACCGAGACCAGTTTGTGGCTTATAGTCAGGACCGAGGGAAGGTTTATCTAATTCTCCATCAAATGGTATCTCTTCGAGGAAGTTTCGCAAGAGAAGTTTATTGTGAAATCTGTACAAGTGGTAATCTCTTTATTTGAGATAGCTTGTATTTTTACCATTTCTTAGTGAAACATCTTGGTTAAAAAAGAAACTGAGACCAGTTCGTGGTTTATGGTTAGTATCGAGGGGATGTTTATCTGATTCTCTATCAAATTGTATCTCTTCGAGAAAGTTTCACATAAGAAGTTTGTTGAGAAATCTTTACAAGTGGTAGTCTCTTTATTTGAGATAGCTTGTGTTTTTACCCTTTCCAGGTGAAACATCTTAGTTAAAGATAAAACTGTGACCAGTTCATGGCTTATAGTCAGGATCGAGGGTAGGTTTATCTGTTCTCCATCAAATAGTATCTCTTCGAAGTAGTTTTACAAGAGAAGTTTGTTGAGAAATCTTTACAAGTGGTAGTCTCTTTATTTGAAAGAGCTTGTATTTTTACCCTTTCCATGTGAAATATCTTGGTTAAAGAAGAAACAGAGACCAATTCATGGCTTATAGTCATGATCGAGGGGATGTTTGTCTAATTCTCCATCAAATGGTATCTCTTCGATGAATTTTCGCAAGAGAAGTTTTTTGTGAAATCTGTACAAGTGGTAGTCTCTTTATTTGAGATAGCTTGTATTTTTACCCTTTCTTGGTGAAATATCTTGGTTAAAGAAGAAACTGAGACCAGTTCGTGGCTTATAGTCAGGATCGAGGGGAAGTTTATTTGATTCTCCATCAAATGGTATCTCTTCGATGAAGTTTCGCAAGAGAAGTTTGTTGAGAAATCTTTACAAGTGGTAGTCTCTTTATTCAATATAACTTGTATTTTTACCCTTTCCAGGTGAAATATCTTGGTTAATGAAGAAACTGAGACTAGTTTGTGGCTTATAGTCAGGATCGAGGGGAAGTTTACCTGATTCTCCATCAAATGGTATCTCTTCGAGGAAGTTTCGCAAGATAAGTTTGTTGTGAAATTTGTACAAGTGGTAGTCTCTTTATTTGAGATAGCGTGTATTTTTACCCTTTCCTGGTGAAACATCTTGGTTAAAGAAGAAACTGAGACCAGTTCGTGGCTTATAGTCAGGATCGAGGGGAGGTTTACCTGATTCTCAATAAAATGATATCTCTTCGAGGAAGTTTCGTAAGAGAAGTTTGTTGAGAAATCTTTACAAGTGGTAGTCTCTTTATTCGATATAGCTTGTATTTTTACCCTTTCCAGGTGAAATATCTTGGTTAAAGAAGAAACTGGGACTAGTTCGTGGCTTATAATCAACATCGAGAGGAAGTTTATCTTATTCTCCATCAAATGGTATCTCTTCGAGGAACTTTCGCATGAGAAGTTTGTTGTGAAATCTTCACAAGTGGTAGTCTCTTTATTTCAGATAGCTTGTATTTTTACCCTTTCCAGGTCACATATCTTGGTTAAATAAGAAACTGAGACCAGTTCGTAGCTTATAGTCAGGATCAAGGGGAAGTCTATCTAATTCTCCATCAAATGGTATCTCTTCGAGGAAGTTTTGCAAGAGAAGTTTGTTGAGAAATCTTTACAAGTGGTAGTCTCTTTATTTGAGATAGCTTAATTTTTTACCCTTTCCAAGCGAAACATCTTGGTTAAAGAAGAAACCGAGACCATTTTGTGGCTTATATTCAGGACCGAGGGGAGGTTTATCTAATTCTCCATCAAATTGTATATCTTCGAGGAAGTTTCGCAAGAGAAGTTTATTGTGAAATCTGTACAAGTGGTAGTCTCTTTATTTGAGATAGCTTGTATTTTTACCCTTTCCTGGTGAAACATCTTGGTTAAAGAAGAAACTGAGACGAGTTCGTGGCTTATAGTCAGGATCAAGGGGAAGTTTATCTGATTTTCCATCAAATGGTATCTCTTCGAGAAAGTTTCACAAGAGAAGTTTGTTGAGAAATCTTTACAAGTGGTAGTCTCTTTATTTGAGATAACTTGTGTTTTTACCCTTTCCAGGTGAAACATCTTGGTTAAAGATGAAACTGTGACCAGTTCATGGCTTATAGTCAGGATCGAGGGGAGGTTTATCTGGTCTCCATCAAATAGTATCTCTTCGAGGAAGTTTCACAAGAGAAGTTTGTTCAGAAATCTTTACAAGTGGTAATCTCTTTATTTGAGATAACTTGTATTTTTACCCTTTCCTGGTGAAATATCTTGTTTAAATAAGAAACCGAGACCAGTCCGTGGCTTATAGTCATGATCGAGGGGATGTTTGTCTAATTCTCCATCAAATGGTATCTCTTCGATGAAGTTTCGCAAGAGAAGTTTGTTGTGAAATCTGTACAAGTGGTAATCTCTTTATTTGTGATAGCTTGTATTTTTATCCTTTCCAGGTGAAATGTCTTGGTTAAAGAAGAAACTGAGACCAGTTCGTGGCTTATAGTCGGGATCTAGGGGAAGTTTATCTGATTCTCCATCAAATGGTATCTCTTCGAGGAAGTTTCGCAAGAGAAGTTTGTTGTGAAATCGTTACAAGTGGTAGTCTCTTTATTTGAGATAGCTTATATTTTTACCCTTTCTAGGTGAAACATCTTTGTTAAAGAAGAAACTAAGACCAGTTCGTGGCTTATAGTCAGGATCAAGGGGAAGTTTGTCTGATTCTCCATCAAATGGTATCTCTTCGAGGAAGTTTCGCACGAGAAGTTTGTTGAGAAATATTTACAAGTGGTAGTCTCTTTATTTGAGATAGCTTGTATTTTTACCCGTTCCAGGTGAAATATCTTGGTTAAAGAAGAAACTGAGACCAGTTCATGGCTTATAGTCTTGATCAAGGGGATGTTTTTCTGATTCTCCATCAAATGGTATCTCTTCGATGAAGTTTGGCAAGAGATGTTTGTTTAGAAATCTTTATAAGTGGTAGTCTCTTTATTCAATATAGCTTGTATTTTTACCCTTTACAGGTGAAATATCTTGGTTAAAGAAGAAATTGAGACTAGTTCGTGGCTTACAGTCAGGATCGAGGGGATGTTTATCTGATTCTCCATCAAATGGTATCTCTTCGAGGAAGTTTCTCAAGAGAAGTTTGTTGTGAAATCTTTACAAGTGGTAATCTCTTTATTTGAGATAGCTTGTGTTTTTACCCTTTCCAGGAGAAACATCTTGGTTAAAGAAGAAACTGAGACTAGTTCGTGGCTTTTAGTCAGGATCGAGGGGATGTTTATCTGATTCTCCATCAAATGGTATCTCTTCGAGGAAGTTTCGCAAGAGAAGTTTGTTATGAAATCTTTACAAGTGGTAGTCTCTTTATTTGAGATAGCTTGTATTTTTACCCTTTCCAGGTGAAACATCTTAGTTAAAGAAGAAACTAAGACCAGTTCGTGGCTTATAGTCAGGATCAAGGGGAAGTTTATCTAATTCTCCATCAAATGGTATCTCTTCGAGGAAGTTTCGCACGAGAAGTTTGTTGAGAAATCTTTACAAGTGGTAGTCTCTTTATTTGAGATAGCTTCTATTTTTACCCTTTCCAGGTGAAATATCTTGGTTAAAGAAGAAACTGAGACTAGTTAGTGGCTTATAGTAAGGATCGAGGGGAAGTTTATCTGATTCTCCATCAAATAGTATCTCTTCGAGAAAGTTTCGCAAGAGAAGTTTGTTGTGAAATATTTACAAGTGGTAGTCTCTTTATTCGATATAGCTTGTATTTTTACCCTTTACAGGTGAAATATCTTGGTTAAAGAAGAAATTGAGACTAGTTCGTGGCTTATAGTCAGGATCGAGGGGAAGTTTATCTAATTCTCCATCAAATGGTATCTCTTCGAGGAAGTTTCTCAAGAGAAGTTTGTTGTGAAATCTTTACAAGTGGTAATCTCTTTATTTGAGATAGCTTGTGTTTTTACCCTTTCCAGGCGAAACATCTTGGTTAAAGAAGAAACTGAGACTAGTTCGTGGCTTATAGTCAGGATCGAGGGGATGTTTATCTGATTCTCCATCAAATGGTATCTCTTCGAGGAAGTTTTGCAAGAGAAGTTTGTTGTGAAATATGTATAAGTGGTAGTCTCTTTATTTGAGATAGCTTGTAGTTTTACCCTTTCCTGGTGAAACATCTTGGTTAAAGAAGAAACTGAGACCAGTTTGTGGCCTATAGTCAGGATGGAGGGGAAGTTTATCTGATTCTCCATTAAATGGTATCTCTTCGAGAAAGTTTTGCAAGAGAAGTTTGTTGAGAAATCTTTACAAGTGGTAGTCTCTTTATTCGATATAGCTTGTATTTTTACCCTTTCCAGGTGAAATATCTTGGTTAAAGAAGAAACTGAGACTAGTTCGTGGCATATAGTCAGGATCGAGGGGAAGTTTATCTTATTCTACATCAAATGGTATCTCTTCGAGTAAGTTTCGTAAGATATGTTTGTTGTGAAATCTGTACAAGTGGTAGTCTCTTCATTTGAAATAGCTTGTATTTGTACCCTTTCCTGGTGAACCATCTTGGTTAAAAAAGAAACTGAGACCAGTTCCTGGCTTATAGTCAGGATCGAGGGGAAGTTTATCTGATTCTCCATCAAATGGTATCTCTTCGAGAAAGTTTCACAAGATAAGTTTGTTGAGAAATCTTTACAAGTGGTAGTCTCTTTATTTGAGATAGCTTGTGTTTCTACCCTTTCCAGGTGAAACATCTTGGTTAAAGATGAAACTGTGACCAGTTCATGGATTATAGCCAGGATCGAGGGGAGGTTTATCTGTTATCCATCAAATCGTATCTCTTCGAGGAAGTTTCTCAAGAGAAGTTTGTTGAGAAATCTTTACAAGTGGTAGTCTATTTATTTGAGATAGCTTGTATTTTTACCTTTTCCAGGTGAAATATCTTGTTTAAAGAAGAAATTGAGACCAGTTCGTGGCTTATAGTCATGATCGAGGGGATGTTTGTCTAATTCTCCTTTAAATGCTATCTCTTCGATGAAGTTTCGCATGAGAAGTTTGTTGTGAAATCTGTACAAGTGGTAGTCTCTTTATTTGAGATAACTTGTATTTTTACCCGTTCCAGGTGAAACATCTTGGTTAAATAAGAAACTGAGACCAGTTTGTGGCTTATAGTCGGGATCAAGGGGAAGTTTATCTGATTCTCCATCAAATGATATCTCTTCGATGAAGTTTCGCACGAGATGTTTGTTGAGAAATCTTTACAAGTGGTTGTCTCTTTATTTCAGATAACTTGTATTTTTACCCTTTCCAGGTGAAATATCTTGGTTAAAGAAGAAACTGAGACCAGTTCGTGGCTTATAGTCATGATCGAGGGGATGTTTGTCTGATTCTCCATCAAATGGTATCTCTTCGATGAAGTTTCGCAAAAGAAGTTTGTTGAGAAATCTTTACAAGTGGTAGTCTTTTTATTCGATATAGCTTGTATTTTTACCCTTTCCATGCGAAACATCTTGGTTAAAGAAGAAACCGAGACCAATTCGTGGCTTATAGTCAGGACCGAGGGGAGGTTTATCTGATTCTCCATCAAATGGTATCTCTTCGAGGAAGTTTCGCAAGAGAAGTTTGTTGTGAAATCTGTATAAGTGGTAGTCTCTTTATTTGAGATAGCTTCTATTTTTACCCTCTCCTGGTGAAACATCTTGGTTATAGAAGAAACTGAGACTAGTTCGTGGCCTATAGTCAGGATAGTGGGGAAGTTTATCTGATTCTCCATCAAATGGTATCTCTTCGAGAAAGTTTCTCACGAGAAGTTTGTTTAGAAATCTTTTCAAGTGGTAGTTTCTTTATTTGAGATAGCTTGTGTTTTCACCATTTCCAGGTGAAACACCTTGGTTAAAGATGAAACAGTGACCGGTTCATGGCTTATAGTTAGGATCAAGGGGAGGTTTATCTGTTCTCCATCAAATATTATCTCTTCGAGGAAGTTTCACAAGAGAAGTTTGTTGAGAAATCTTTACAAGTGGTAGTCTCTTTATTTGAGATAGCTTGTATTTTTACCCTTTCCAGGTGAAATATCTTGGTTAAAGATGAAACTGTGACCAGTTCGTGGCTTAGAGTCATGATCGAGGGGATGTTTGTCTCATTCTCCATCAAATGGTATCTCTTCGATGAAGTTTCGCAAGAGAAGATTGTTGTGAAATCCGTACAAGTGGTAGTCTATTTATTTCAGATAGCTTGTATTTTTACCCTTACCAGGTGAAACATCTTGGTTAAAGAAGAAACTGAGACCAGTTCGTGGCTTATAGTCAGGATCTAGGGGAAGTTTATCTGATTCTCCATCAAATGGTATCTCTTCGAGGAAGTTTCGCAAGAGATGTTTGTTGTGAAATCTTTACAAGTGGTAGTCTCTTTATTTGAGATAGCTTGTACTTTTACCCTTTCCAAGTGAAATATCTTGGTTAAAGAAGAAACTGAGACCAGTTCGTGGCTTATAGTCAGGACCGAGGGGAGGTTTATCTGATTCTCCATCAAATGGTAACTCTTCGAGGAAGTTTTGCAAGAGAAGTTTGTTGAGAAATCTTTACAAGTGGTAGTCTCTTTATTTGAGATAGCTTGTGTTTTTACCATTTCCAGGCGAAACATCTTGGTTAAAGAAGAAACTGAGACCAGTTCGTGGCTTATAGTCAGGACCGAGGGGAGGTTTATCTGATTCTCCATCAAATGGTATCTCTTCGAGGAAGTTTCGCAAGAGAAGTTTATTGTGAAATCTGTATAATTTGTAGTCTCTTTATTTGAGATAGCTTATGTTTTTACCCTCTCTTGGTGAAACATCATGGTTAAAGAAGAAACTGAGACCAGTTCGTGGCCTATAGTAAGGATAGAGGGGAAGTTTATCTGACTCTCCATCAAATGGTATCTCTTCGATAAAGTTTCGCAAGAGAAGTTTGTTGAGAAATCTTTACAAGTGTTAGTCTCTTTGTTTGAGATAGCTTGTGTTTTCACCCTTTCCAGGTGAAATATCTTGATTAAAGATGAAACTGTGACCAGTTCATGGCTTATAGTCAGGATCGAGGGGAGGTTTATCTATTCTCCATCAAATATTATCTCTTCGAGGAATTTTCGCACGAGAAGTTTGTTGAGAAATCTTTACAAGTGGTAGTCTCTTTATTTGAGATAGCTTGTATTTTTACCCTTTCCAGGTGAAACATCTTGGTTAAAGAAGAAACTGAGACAAGTTCGTGGCTTATAGTCAGGATCGAGGGGAAGTTTATCTGATTCTCCTTCAAATGGTATCTCTTCGAGAAAGTTTTGCAAGAGAAGTTTGTTGATAAATCTTTACAAGTGGTAGTCTCTTTATTTGAAATAGCTTGTATTTTTACCCTTTCCAGGTGAAACATCTTGGTTAAAGAAGAAACTAAGACCAGTTCGTGGCTTATAGTCAGGATCAAGGGGAAGTTTATTTGATTCTCCATCAAATGGTATCTCTTCAAGGAAGTTTCGCAAGAGATGTTTGTTGTGAAATCGGTACAAGTGGTAGTCTCTTTATTTGAGATAGCTTGTATTTTTACCCTTTCCTGGTGAAACATCTTAGTTAAAGAAGAAACTGAGACCAGTTCGTGGCTTATAGTCAGGATCGAGGGGAGGTTTATCTGATTCTCAATCAAATGATATCTCTTCGAGGAAGTTTCACAAGAGAAGTTTGTTGTGAAATCTTTACAAGTGGTAGTCTCTTTATTTGAGTTATCTTGTGTTTTTACCCTTTCCAGGTGAAACATCTTGGTTAAATATGAAAATGAGACCAATTCATGGCTTATAGTCATGATCGAGGGGAGGTTTATCTGTTTTCCATCAAATGGTATCTCTTCGAGGAAGTTTCGCAAGAGAAGTTTGTTGAGAAATATTTACATGTGGTAGTCTCTTTATTTGAGATAACTTGTATTTTTACCCTTTCCAGGTGAAATATCTTGGTTAAAGAAGAAACTGAGACCAGTTCATCGCTTATAGTCATGATCAAGGGGATGTTTGTCTGATTCTCCATCAAATGGTATCTCTTCGATGAAGTTTGGAAAGAGATGTTTGTTGAGAAATCTTTATAAGTGGTAGTCTCTTTATTCGATATAGCTTGTATTTTTACCCTTTACAGGTGAAATATCTTGGTTAAAGAAGAAATTGAGACTAGTTCGTGGCTTACAGTCAGGATCGAGGGGATGTTTATCTGATTCTCCATCAAATGGTATCTCTTCGAGGAAGTTTCTCAAGAGAAGTTTGTTGTGAAATCTTTACAAGTGGTAATCTCTTTATTTGAGATAGCTTGTGTTTTTACCCTTTCCAGGCGAAACATCTTGGTTAAAGAAGAAACTGAGACTAGTTCGTGGCTTATAGTCAGGATCGAGGGGATGTTTATCTGATTCTCCATCAAATGGTATCTCTTCGAGGAAGTTTCGCAAGAGAAGTTTGTTGTGAAATCTTTACAAGTGGTAGTCTCTTGATTTGAGATAGCTTGTATTTTTACCCTTTCCAGGTGAAATATCTTAGTTAAAGAAGAAACTAAGACCAGTTCGTGGCTTATAGTCAGGATCAAGGGGAAGTTTATCTGATTCTCCATCAAATGGTATCTCTTCGAGGAAGTTTCGCACGAGAAGTTTGTTGAGAAATCTTTACAAGTGGTAGTCTCTTTATTTGAGATAGCTTGTATTTTTACCCTTTCCAGGTGAAATATATTGGTTAAAGAAGAAACTGAGACTAGTTAGTGGCTTATAGTCAGGATCGAGGGGAAGTTTATCTGATTCTCCATCAAATAGTATCTCTTCGAGAAAGTTTCGCAAGAGAAGTTTGTTGTGAAATATTTACAAGCGGTAGTCTCTCTATTTGAGATACCTTGTATTTTTACCCTTTCCAGGTGAAAAATCTTGGTTAAAGAAACTGAGACCAGTTCATGGCTTATAGTCAGGATCGAGGGGAAGTTTATCTGATTCTCCATCAAATGGTATCTCTTCGAGGAAGTTTTGCAAGAGAAGTTTGTTGAGAAATCTTTACAAGTGGTAGTCTCTTTATTTGAGATAGCTTGTGTTTTTACCCTTTCCAGGCGAGACATCTTGGTTAAAGAAGAAACCGAGACCAGTTCGTGGCTTATAGTCAGGACCGAGGGGAGGTTTATCTGATTCTCCATCAAATGGTATCTCTTCGAGGAAGTTTTGCAAGAGAAGTTTTTTGTGAAATCTGTATAAGTGGTAGTCTCTTTATTTAAGATAGCTTGTATTTTTACCCTTTCCTGGTGAAACATCTTGGTTAAAGAAGAAACTGAGACCAGTTCGTGGCCTATAGTCAGGATGGAGGGGAAGTTTATCTGATTCTCCATTAAATGGTATCTCTTCGAGAAAGTTTTGCAAGAGAAGTTTGTTGAGAAATCTTTACAAGTGGTAGTCTCTTTATTCGATATAGCTTGTATTTTTACCCTTTCCAGGTGAAATATCTTGGTTAAAGAAGAAACTGAGACTAGTTCGTGGCTTATAGTCAGGATCGAGGGGAAGTTTATCTTATTCTACATCAAATGGTATCTCTTCGAGTAAGTTTCGCAAGATATGTTTGTTGTGAAATCTGTACAAGTGGTAGTCTCTTTATTTGAGATAGCTTGTATTTGTACCCTTTCCTGGTGAACCATCTTGGTTAAAGAAGAAACTGAGACCAGTTCGTGGCTTATAGTCAGGACCGAGGGGAGGTTTATCTGATTCTCCATCAAATGGTATCTCTTCGAGAAAGTTTCCCAAGATAAGTTTGTTGTGAAATCTGTATAATTTGTAGTCTCTTTATTTGAGATAGCTTATGTTTTTACCCTCTCTTGGTGAAACATCATGGTTAAAGAAGAAACTGAGACCAGTTCGTGGCCTATAGTAAGGATAGAGGGGAAGTTTATCTGACTCTCCATCAAATGGTATCTCTTCGATAAAGTTTCGCAAGAGAAGTTTGTTGAGAAATCTTTACAAGTGTTAGTCTCTTTGTTTGAGATAGCTTGTGTTTTCACCCTTTCCAGGTGAAATATCTTGGTTAAAGATGAAACTGTGACCAGTTCATGGCTTATAGTCAGGATCGAGGGGAGGTTTAACTATTCTCCATCAAATATTATCTCTTCGAGGAATTTTCGCACGAGAAGTTTGTTGAGAAATCTTTACAAGTTGTAGTCTCTTTATTTGAGATAGCTTGTATTTTTACCCTTTCCAGGTGAAACATCTTGGTTAAAGAAGAAACTGAGACCAGTTCGTGGCTTATAGTCAGGATCGAGGGGAAGTTTATCTGATTCTCCTTCAAATGGTATCTCTTCGAGGAAGTTTTGCAAGAGAAGTTTATTGATAAATCTTTACAAGTGGTAGTCTCTTTATTTGAGATAGCTTGTATTTTTACCCTTTCCAGGTGAAACATCTTGGTTAAAGAAGAAACTAAGACCAGTTCGTGGCTTATAGTCAGGATCAAGGGGAAGTTTATCTGATTCTCCATCAAATGGTATCTCTTCGAGGAAGTTTCGCACGAGACGTTTGTTGAGAAATCTTTACAAGTGGTAGTCTCTTTATTAGAGATAGCTTGTATTTTTACCCTTTCCAGGTGAAATATCTTGGTTAAAGAAGAAACTGAGACCAGTTCGTGACTTATAGTCATGATCGAGGTGATGTTTGTCTGATTCTCCATCAAATGGTATCTCTTCGATGATGTTTCGCAAGAGAAGTTTGTTGTGAAATCTTTACAAGTGGTAGTCTCTTTATTTGAGTTATCTTGTGTTTTTACCCTTTCCAGGTGAAACATCTTGGTTAAAGATGAAAATGAGACCAATTCATGGCTTATAGTCAGGATCGAGGGGAGGTTTATCTGTTTTCCATCAAATGGTATCTCTTCGAGGAAGTTTCGCAAGAGAAGTTTTTTGAGAAATATTTACATGTGGTAGTCTCTTTATTTGAGATAACTTGTATTTTTACCCTTTCCAGGTGAAATATCTTGGTTAATGAAGAAACTGAGACCAGTTCGTGGCTTATAGTCATGATCGAGGGGATGTTTGTCTGATTCTCCATCAAATGGTATCTCTTCGAGGAAGTTTCGCAAGATGTGTTTGTTGTGAAATCTGTACAAGTGGTAGTCTCTTTATTTGAGATAGCTTTTATTTTTACCCTTTCCAGGTGAAACATCTTGGTTAAAGAAGAAACTAAGACCAGTTCGTGGCTTATAGTCAGGATCAAGGGGAAGTTTATCTGATTCTCCATCAAATGGTATCTTTTCGAGGAAGTTTCGCACGAGAAGTTTGTTGAGAAATCTTTACAAGTGGTAGTCTCTTTATTTGAGATAGCTTGTATTTTTACCCTTTCCAGGTGAAATATCATGGTTAAAGAAGAAACTGAGACCAGTTCATGGCTTATAGTCATGATCGAGGGGATGTTTGTCTGATTCTCCATCAAATGGTATCTCTTCGATGAAGTTTCGCAAGAGATGTTTATTGAGAAATCTATATAAGTGGTAGTCTCTTTATTAGATATAGCTTGTATTTTTACCCTTTACAGGTGAAATATCTTGGTTAAAGAAGAAACTGAGACTAGTTCGTGGCTTATAGTCAGGATCGAGGGGAAGTTTATCTGATTCTCCATCAAATGGTATCTCTTCGAGGAAGTTTCGCAAGAGAAGTTTGTTGTGAAATATTTACAAGTGGTAGTCTCTTTTTATTTGAGATAGCTTGTATTTTTATCCTTTCCAGGTGAAATATCTTGGTTAAAGAAGAAACTGAGACCAGTTCGTGGCTTATAGTCAGGATCAAGGGGAAGTTTATCTGATTCTCCATCAAATGGTATCTCTTCGAGGAAGTTTTGCAAGAGAAGTTTGTTGAGAAATCTTTACAAGTGGTAGTCTCTTTATTTGAGATAGCTTGTGGTCTTACCCTTTGCAGGTGAAATATCTTGGTTAAAGAAGAAACTGATACCAGTTCGTGGCTTATAGTCAGGATCAAGGGGAAGTTTATCTGATTCTCCATCAAATGTTATCTATTCGAGGAAGTTTTGCAAGAGAAGTTTGTTGAGAAATCTTTACAAGTGGTAGTCTATTTATTTGAGATAGCTTGTGGTTTTACCCTTTCCAGGCGAAACATCTTGGTTAAAGAAGAAACTGAGACCAGTTCGTGGCCTATAGTCATGATCGAGGGGAAGTCTATCTGATTCTCCATAAAATGGTATCTCTTCGAGGAAGTTTCGTAAGAGAAGTTTGTTGATAAATCTTTACAAGTGGTTGTCTCTTTATTTGAGATAACTTATATTTTTACCCTTTCCTGGTGAAATATCTTGGTTAAAGATGAAACCGAGACCAGTTCGGTGCTTATAGTAAGGACCGAGGGGAGGTTTATCTGATTCTCCATCAAATGGTATCTCTTCGAGGAAGTTTCGCAAGAGTAGTTTGTTGTGAAATATTTACAAGTGGTAGTCTCTTTATTTGAGATAGCTTGTATTTTAACGCTTTCCAGGTGAAATATCTTGGTTAAAGAAGAAACTGAGACCAGTTCGTGGCTTATAGTCATGATCGAGGGGAAGTTTATCTGATTCTCCTTCAAATGGTATCTCTTCGAGGAAGTTTTGCAAGAGAAGTTTGTTGATAAATCTTTACAAGTGGTAGTCTCTTTATTTGAGATAGCTTAATTGTTTACCCTTTCCAGGAGAAACATCTTGGTTAAAGAAGAAACTGAGACCATTTTGTGGCTTATAGTCAGGACCGAGGGAAGGTTTATCTGATTCTCCATCAAATGGTATCTCTTCGAGGAAGTTTCGCAAGAGAAGTTTATTGTGAAATCTGTACAAGTGGTAGTCTCTTTATTTGAGATAGCTTGTATTTTTACCATTTCTTGGTGAAACATCTTGGTTAAAAAAGAAACTGAGACCAGTTCGTGGTTTATGGTTAGTATCGAGGGGAAGTTTATCTGATTCTCTATCAAATTGTATCTCTTCGAGAAAGTTTCACAAGAGAAGTTTATTGAGAAATCTTTACAAGTGGTAGTCTCTTTATTTGAGATAGCTTGTGTTTTTAACCTTTCCAGGTGAAACATCTTAGTTAAAGATGAAATTGTGACCAGTTCATGGCTTATAGTCAGGATCGAGGGTAGGTTTATCTGTTCTCCATGAAATAGTATCTCTTCGAAGAAGTTTTGCAAGAGAAGTTTGTTGAGAAATCTTTACAATTGGTAGTCTCTTTATTTGAAATAGCTTGTATTTTTACCCTTTCCATGTTAAATATCTTGGTTAAAGAAGAAACAGAGACCAGTTCATGGCTTATAGTCATGATCGAGGGGATGTTTGTCTATTCTCCATCAAATGGTATCTCTTCGATGAATTTTCGCAAGAGAAGTTTGTTGTGAAATATGTACAAGTGGTAGTCTCTTTATTTGAGATAGCTTGTATTTTTACCCTTTCTTGGTGAAATATCTTGGTTAAAGAAGAAACCGAGACCAGTTCGTGGCTTATAGTCAGGATCGAGGGGAAGTTTATTTGATTCTCCATCAAATGGTATCTCTTCGATGAAGTTTCGCAAGAGAAGTTTGTTGAGAAATCTTTACAAGTGGTAGTCTCTTTATTCGATATAACTTGTATTTTTACCCTTTCCAGCTGAAATACCTTGGTTAATGAAGAAACTGAGACTAGTTTGTGGCTTATAGTCAGGATCGAGGGGAAGTTTACCTGATTCTCCATCAAATGGTATCTCTTCGAGGAAGTTTCGCAAGATAAGTTTGTTGTGAAATTTGTACAAGTGGTAGTCTCTTTATTTGAGATAGCGTGTATTTTCACCCTTTCCTGGTGAAACATCTTGGTTAAAGAAGAAACTGAGACCAATTTGTGGCTTATAGTCAGGATCGAGGGGAGGTTTACCTGATTCTCAATAAAATGATATCTCTTCGAGGAAGTTTCGTAAAAGAAGTTTGTTGAGAAATCTTTACAAGTGGTAGTCTCTTTATTCGATATAGCTTGTATTTTTACCCTTTCCAAGTGAAATATCTTCGTTAAAGAAAAAACTGGGACTAGTTCGTGGCTTATAATCAAGATCGAGAGGAAGTTTATCTTATTCTCCATCAAATGGTATCTCTTCGAGGAAGTTTCGCATGAGAAGTTTGTTGTGAAATCTTTACAAGTGGTAGTCTCTTTATTTCAGATAGCTTGTATTTTTACCCTTTCCAGGTGAAATATCTTGGTTAAATAAGAAACTGAGACCAGTTCGTAGCTTATAGTCAGGATCTAGGGGAAGTCTATCTAATTCTCCATCAAATGGTATCTCTTCGAGGAAGTTTTGCAAGAGAAGTTTGTTGAGAAATCTTTACAAGTGGTAGTCTCTTTATTTGAGATAGCTTAATTTTTTACCCTTTCCAGGCGAAACATCTTGGTTAAAGAAGAAACTGAGACCATTTTGTGGCTTATATTCAGGACCGAGGGGAGGTTTATCTAATTCTCCATCAAATGGTAACTCTTCGAGGAAGTTTCGCAAGAGAAGTTTATTGTGAAATCTGTACAAGTGGTAGTCTCTTTATTTGAGATAGCTTGTATTTTTACCCTTTCTTGGTGAAACATCTTGGTTAAAGAAGAAACTGAGACCAGTTCGTGGCTTATAGTCAGGATCAAGGGGAAGTTTATCTGATTTTCCATCAAATGGTATCTCTTCGAGAAAGTTTCACAAGAGAAGTTTGTTGAGAAATCTTTACAAGTGGTAGTCTCTTTATTTGAGATAACTTGTGTTTTTACCCTTTCCAGGTGAAACATCTTGGTTAAAGATGAAATTGTGACCAATTCATGGCTTATAGTTAGGATCGAGGGGAGGTTTATCTGTTCTCCATCAAATAGTATTTCTTCGAGGAAGTTTCACAAGAGAAGTTTGTTGAGAAATCTTTACAAGTGGTAGTCTCTTTATTTGAGATAACTTGTATTTTTACCCTTTCCTGGTGAAATATCTTGTTTAAATAAGAAACTGAGACCAGTTCGTGGCTTATAGTCATGATCGAGGGGATGTTTGTCTAATTCTCCATAAAATGGTATCTCTTCGATGAAGTTTCGCAAGAGAAGTTTGTTTTGAAATTTGTACAAGTGGTAGTCTCTTTATTTGTGATAGCTTGTATTTTTATCCTTTCCAGGTGAAACGTCTTGGTTAAAGAAGAAACTGAGACCAGTTCGTGGCTTATAGTCGGGATCTAGGGGAAGTATATCTGATTCTCCATCAAATGGTATCTCTTCGAGGAAGTTTCGCATGAGAAGTTTGTTGAGAAATCTTTACAAGTGGTAGTCTCTTTATTTGAGATAGCTTGTATTTTTACCCGTTCCAGGTGAAATATCTTGGTTAAAGAAGAAACTGAGACCAGTTCATGGCTTATAGTCATGATCAAGGGGATGTTTGTCTAATTCTCCATCAAATGGTATCTCTTCGATGAAGTTTGGCAAGAGATGTTTGTTGAGAAATCTTTACAAGTGGTAGTCTCTTTATTCGATATAGCTTGTATTTTTACCCTGTACAGGTGAAATATCTTGGTTAAAGAAGAAATTGAGACTAGTTCGTGGCTTACAGTCAGGATCGAGGGGATGTTTATCTGATTCTCCATCAAATGGTATCTCTTCGAGGAAGTTTCTCAAGAGAAGTTTGTTGTGAAATCTTTACAAGTGGTAGTCTCTTTATTTGAGATAGCTTGTGTTTTTACCCTTTCCAGGCAAAACATCTTGGTTAAAGAAGAAACTGAGACTAGTTCGTGGCTTATAGTCAGGATAGAGGGGATGTTTATCTGATTCTCCATCAAATGGTATCTCTTCGAGGAAGTTTCGCAAGAGAAGTTTGTTGTGAAATCTTTACAAGTGGTAGTCTCTTTATTTGAGATAGCTTGTATTTTTACCCTTTCCAGGTGAAACATCTTAGTTAAAGAAGAAACTAAGACCAGTTCGTGGCTTATAGTCAGGATCAAGGGGAAGTTTATCTGATTCTCCATCAAATGGTATATCTTTGAGGAAGTTTCGCACGAGAAGTTTGTTGAGAAATCTTTACAAGTGGTAGTCTCTTTATTTGAGATAGCTTGTATTTTTACCCTTTCCAGGTGAAATATCTTGGTTAAAGAAGAAACTGAGACTAGTTAGTGGCTTATAGTCAGGATCGAGGGGAAGTTTATCTGATTCTCCATCAAATAGTATCTCTTCGAGAAAGTTTCGCAAGAGAAGTTTGTTGTGAAATATTTACAAGTGGTAGTCTCTTTATTTGAGATACCTTGTATTTTTACCCTTTCCAGGTGAAATATCTTGGTTAAAGAAACTGAGACCAGTTCGTGGCTTATAGTCAGGATCGAGGGGAAGTTTATCTGATTCTCCATCAAATGGTATCTCTTCGAGGAAGTTTTGCAAGAGAAGTTTGTTGAGAAATCTTTACAAGTGGTAGTCTCTTTATTTGAGATAGCTTGTATTTTTACCCTTTCCAGGTGAAAAATCTTGGTTAAAGAAGAAACTAAGACCAGTTCGTGGCTTATAGTCAGGATCAAGGGGAAGTTTGTCTGATTCTCCATCAAATGGTATCTCTTCGAGGAAGTTTCGCACGAGAAGTTTGTTGAGAAATCTTTACAAGTGGTAGTCTCTTTATTTGAGATAGCTTGTATTTTTACCCGTTCCAGGTGAAATATCTTTGTTAAAGAAGAAACTGAGACCAGTTCATGGCTTATAGTCATGATCAAGGGGATGTTTGTCTGATTCTCCATCAAATGGTATCTCTTCGATGAAGTTTGGCAAGAGATGTTTGTTGAGAAATCTTTACAAGTGGTAGTCTCTTTATTCGATATAGCTTGTATTTTTACCCTTTACAGGTGAAATATCTTGGTTAAAGAAGAAATTGAGACTAGTTCGTGGCTTACAGTCAGGATCGAGGGGATGTTTATCTGATTCTCCATCAAATGGTATCTCTTCGAGGAAGTTTCGCAAGAGAAGTTTGTTGTGAAATCTTTACAAGTGGTAGTCTCTTTATTTGAGATAGCTTGTATTTTTACCCTTTCCAGGTGAAACATCTTAGTTAAAGAAGAAACTAAGACCAGTTCGTGGCTTATAGTCAGGATCAAGGGGAAGTTTATCTGATTCTCCATCAAATGGTATCTCTTTGAGGAAGTTTCGCACGAGAAGTTTGTTGAGAAATCTTTACAAGTGGTAGTCTCTTTATTTGAGATAGCTTGTACTTTTACCCTTTTCCAGGTGAAACATCTTAGTTAAAGAAGAAACTAAGACCAGTTCGTGGCTTATAGTCAGGATCAAGGGGAAGTTTATCTGATTCTCCATCAAATGGTATCTCTTTGAGGAAGTTTCGCACAAGAAGTTTGTTGAGAAATCTTTACAAGTGGTAGTCTCTTTATTTGAGATAGCTTGTATTTTTACCCTTTCCAGGTGAAATATCTTGGTTAAAGAAGAAACTGAGACTAGTTAGTGGCTTATAGTCAGGATCGAGGGGAAGTTTATCTGATTCTCCATCAAATAGTATCTCTTCGAGAAAGTTTCGCAAGAGAAGTTTGTTGTGAAATATTTACAAGTGGTAGTCTCTTTATTTGAGATACCTTGTATTTTTACCCTTTCCAGGTGAAATATCTTGGTTAAAGAAACTGAGACCAGTTCGTGGCTTATAGTCAGGATCGAGGGGAAGTTTATCTGATTCTTCATCAAATGGTATCTCTTCGAGGAAGTTTTACAAGAGAAGTTTGTTGAGAAATCTTTACAAGTGGTAGTCTCTTTATTTGAGATAGCTTGTATTTTTACCCTTTCCAGGTGAAAAATCTTGGTTAAAGAAGAAACTAAGACCAGTTCGTGGCTTATAGTCAGGATCAAGGGGAAGTTTGTCTGATTCTCCATCAAATGGTATCTCTTCGAGGAAGTTTCGCACGAGAAGTTTGTTGAGAAATCTTTACAAGTGGTAGTCTCTTTATTTGAGATAGCTTGTATTTTTACCCGTTCCAGGTGAAATATCTTGGTTAAAGAAGAAACTGAGACCAGTTCATGGCTTATAGTCAGGATCGAGGGGATGTTTGTCTGATTCTCCATCAAATGGTATCTCTTCGATGAAGTTTGGCAAGAGATGTTTGTTGAGAAATCTTTACAAGTGGTAGTCTCTTTATTCGATATAGCTTGTATTTTTACCCTTTACAGGTGAAATATCTTGGTTAAAGAAGAAATTGAGACTAGTTCGTGGCTTACAGTCAGGATCGAGGGGATGTTTATCTGATTCTCCATCAAATGGTATCTCTTCGAGGAAGTTTCGCAAGAGAAGTTTGTTGTGAAATCTTTACAAGTGGTAGTCTCTTTATTTGAGATAGCTGGTATTTTTACCCTTTCCAGGTGAAACATCTTAGTTAAAGAAGAAACTAAGACCAGTTCGTGGCTTATAGTCAGGATCAAGGGGAAGTTTATCTGATTCTCCATCAAATGGTATCTCTTTGAGGAAGTTTCGCACGAGAAGTTTGTTGAGAAATCTTTACAAGTGGTAGTCTCTTTATTTGAGATAGCTTGTATTTTTACCCTTTCCAGGTGAAACATCTTAGTTAAAGAAGAAACTAAGACCAATTCGTGGCTTATAGTCAGGATCAAAGGGAAGTTTATCTGATTCTCCATCAAATGGTATCTCTTTGAGGAAGTTTCGCACGAGAAGTTTGTTGAGAAATCTTTACAAGTGGTAGTCTCTTTATTTGAGATAGCTTGTATTTTTACCCTTTCCAGGTGAAATATCTTGGTTAAAGAAGAAACTGAGACTAGTTAGTGGCTTATAGTCAGGATCGAGGGGAAGTTTATCTGATTCTCCATCAAATAGTATCTCTTCGAGAAAGTTTCGCAAGAGAAGTTTGTTGTGAAATATTTACAAGTGGTAGTCTCTTTATTTGAGATACCTTGTATTTTTACCCTTTCCAGGTGAAATATCTTGGTTAAAGAAACTGAGACCAGTTCGTGGCTTATAGTCAGGATCGAGGGGAAGTTTATCTGATTCTTCATCAAATGGTATCTCTTCGAGGAAGTTTTACAAGAGAAGTTTGTTGAGAAATCTTTACAAGTGGTAGTCTCTTTATTTGAGATAGCTTGTATTTTTACCCTTTCCAGGTGAAAAATCTTGGTTAAAGAAGAAACTAAGACCAGTTCGTGGCTTATAGTCAGGATCAAGGGGAAGTTTGTCTGATTCTCCATCAAATGGTATCTCTTCGAGGAAGTTTCGCACGAGAAGTTTGTTGAGAAATCTTTACAAGTGGTAGTCTCTTTATTTGAGATAGCTTGTATTTTTACCCGTTCCAGGTGAAATATCTTGGTTAAAGAAGAAACTGAGACCAGTTCATGGCTTATAGTCAGGATCGAGGGGATGTTTGTCTGATTCTCCATCAAATGGTATCTCTTCGATGAAGTTTGGCAAGAGATGTTTGTTGAGAAATCTTTACAAGTGGTAGTCTCTTTATTCGATATAGCTTGTATTTTTACCCTTTACAGGTGAAATATCTTGGTTAAAGAAGAAATTGAGACTAGTTCGTGGCTTACAGTCAGGATCGAGGGGATGTTTATCTGATTCTCCATCAAATGGTATCTCTTCGAGGAAGTTTCGCAAGAGAAGTTTGTTGTGAAATCTTTACAAGTGGTAGTCTCTTTATTTGAGATAGCTGGTATTTTTACCCTTTCCAGGTGAAACATCTTAGTTAAAGAAGAAACTAAGACCAGTTCGTGGCTTATAGTCAGGATCAAGGGGAAGTTTATCTGATTCTCCATCAAATGGTATCTCTTTGAGGAAGTTTCGCACGAGAAGTTTGTTGAGAAATCTTTACAAGTGGTAGTCTCTTTATTTGAGATAGCTTGTATTTTTACCCTTTCCAGGTGAAACATCTTAGTTAAAGAAGAAACTAAGACCAATTCGTGGCTTATAGTCAGGATCAAAGGGAAGTTTATCTGATTCTCCATCAAATGGTATCTCTTTGAGGAAGTTTCGCACGAGAAGTTTGTTGAGAAATCTTTACAAGTGGTAGTCTCTTTATTTGAGATAGCTTGTATTTTTACCCTTTCCAGGTGAAATATCTTGGTTAAAGAAGAAACTGAGACTAGTTAGTGGCTTATAGTCAGGATCGAGGGGAAGTTTATCTGATTCTCCATCAAATAGTATCTCTTCGAGAAAGTTTCGCAAGAGAAGTTTTTTGTGAAATATTTACAAGTGGTAGTCTCTTTATTTGAGATACCTTGTATTTTTACCCTTTCCAGGTGAAATATCTTGGTTAAAGAAACTGAGACCAGTTCGTGGCTTATAGTCAGGATCGAGGGGAAATTTATCTGATTCTTCATCAAATGGTATCTCTTCGAGGAAGTTTTGCAAGAGAAGTTTGTTGAGAAATCTTTACAAGTGGTAGTCTCTTTATTTGAGATAGCTTGTATTTTTACCCTTTCCAGGTGAAAAATCTTGGTTAAAGAAGAAACTAAGACCAGTTCGTGGCTTATAGTCAGGATCAAGGGGAAGTTTGTCTGATTCTCCATCAAATGGTATCTCTTCGAGGATGTTTCGCACGAGAAGTTTGTTGAGAAATCTTTACAAGTGGTAGTCTCTTTATTTGAGATAGCTTGTATTTTTACCCTTTCCAGGTGAAATATCTTGGTTAAAGAAGAAACTAAGAATAGTTAGTGGCTTATAGTCAGGATCGAGGAGAAGTTTATCTGATTCTCCATCAAATAGTATCTCTTCGAGAAAGTTTCGCAAGAGAAGTTTGTTGTGAAATATTTACAAGTGGTAGTCTCTTTATTTGAGATACCTTGTATTTTTACCCTTTCCAGGTGAAATATCTTGGTTAAAGAAACTGAGACCAGTTCGTGGCTTATACTCAGGATCGAGGGGAAGTTTATCTGATTCTCCATCAAATGGTATCTCTTCGAGGAAGTTTTGCAAGAGAAGTTTGTTGAGAAATCTTTACAAGTGGTAGTCTCTTTATTTGAGATAGCTTGTATTTTTACCCTTTCCAGGTGAAAAATCTTGGTTAAAGAAGAAACTAAGACCAGTTCGTGGCTTATAGTCAGGATCAAGGGGAAGTTTGTCTGATTCTCCATCAAATGGTATCTCTTCGAGGAAGTTTCGCACGAGAAGTTTGTTGAGAAATCTTTACAAGTGGTAGTCTCTTTATTTGAGATAGCTTGTATTTTTACCCGTTCCAGGTGAAATATCTTGGTTAAAGAAGAAACTGAGACCAGTTCATGGCTTATAGTCATGATCAAGGGGATGTTTGTCTGATTCTCCATCAATTGGTATCTCTTCGATGAAGTTTGGCAAGAGATGTTTGTTGAGAAATCTTTACAAGTGGTAGTCTCTTTATTCGATATAGCTTGTATTTTTACCCTTTACAGGTGAAATATCTTGGTTAAAGAAGAAATTGAGACTAGTTCGTGGCTTACAGTCAGGATCTAGAAGATGTTTATCTGATTCTCCATCAAATGGTATCTCTTCGAGGAAGTTTCGCAAGAGAAGTATGTTGTGAAATCTTTACAAGTGGTAGTCTCTTTATTTGAGATAGCTTGTATTTTTACCCTTTCCAGGTGAAACATCTTAGTTAAAGAAGAAACTAAGACCAGTTCGTGGCTTATAGTCAGGATCAAGGGGAAGTTTATCTGATTCTCCATCAAATGGTATCTCTTTGAGGAAGTTTCGCACGAGAAGTTTGTTGAGAAATCTTTACAAGTGGTAGTCTCTTTATTTGAGATAGCTTATATTTTTACCCTTTCCAGGTGAAACATCTTAGTTAAAGAAGAAACTAAGACAAGTTCGTGGCTTATAGTCAGGATCAAGGGGAAGTTTATCTGATTCTCCATCAAATTGTATCTCTTTGAGGAAGTTTCGCACGAGAAGTTTGTTGAGAAATCTTTACAAGTGGTAGTCTCTTTATTTGAGATAGCTTGTATTTTTACCCTTTCCAGGTGAAATATCTTGGTTAAAGAAGAAACTGAGACTAGTTAGTGGCTTATAGTCAGGATCGAGGGGAAGTTTATCTGATTCTCCATCAAATAGTATCTCTTCGAAAAAGTTTCGCAAGAGAAGTTTTTTGTGAAATATTTACAAGTGGTAGTCTCTTTATTTGAGATACCTTGTATTTTTACCCTTTCCAGGTGAAATATCTTGGTTAAAGAAACTGAGACCAGTTCGTGGCTTATAGTCAGATCGAGGGGAAGTTTATCTGATTCTTCATCAAATGGTATCTCTTCGAGGAAGTTTTGCAAGAGAAGTTTGTTGAGAAATCTTTACAAGTGGTAGTCTCTTTATTTGAGATAGCTTGTATTTTTACCCTTTCCAGGTGAAAAATCTTGGTTAAAGAAGAAACTAAGACCAGTTCGTGGCTTATAGTCAGGATCAAGGGGAAGTTTGTCTGATTCTCCATCAAATGGTATCTCTTCGAGGATGTTTCGCACGAGAAGTTTGTTGAGAAATCTTTACAAGTGGTAGTCTCTTTATTTGAGATAGCTTGTATTTTTACCCTTTCCAGGTGAAAAATCTTGGTTAAAGAAGAAACTAAGACCAGTTCGTGGCTTATAGTCAGGATCAAGGGGAAGTTTTTCTGATTCTCCATCAAATGGTATCTCTTCGAGGAAGTTTCGCACGAGAAGTTTGTTGAGAAATCTTTACAAGTGGTAGTCTCTTTATTTGAGATAGCTTGTATTTTTACCCGTTCCAGGTGAAATATCTTGGTTAAAGAAGAAACTGAGACCAGTTCATGGCTTATAGTCAGGATCGAGGGGATGTTTGTCTGATTCTCCATCAAATGGTATCTCTTCGATGAAGTTTGGCAAGAGATGTTTGTTGAGAAATCTTTACAAGTGGTAGTCTCTTTATTCGATATAGCTTGTATTTTTACCCTTTACAGGTGAAATATCTTGGTTAAAGAAGAAATTGAGACTAGTTCGTGGCTTACAGTCAGGATCGAGGGGATGTTTATCTGATTCTCCATCAAATGGTATCTCTTCGAGGAAGTTTCGCAAGAGAAGTTTGTTGTGAAATCTTTACAAGTGGTAGTCTCTTTATTTGAGATAGCTTGTATTTTTACCCTTTCCAGGTGAAACATCTTAGTTAAAGAAGAAACTAAGACCAGTTCGTGGCTTATAGTCAGGATCAAGGGGAAGTTTATCTGATTCTCCATCAAATGGTATCTCTTTGAGGAAGTTTCGCACGAGAAGTTTGTTGAGAAATCTTTACAAGTGGTAGTCTCTTTATTTGAGATAGCTTGTATTTTTACCCTTTCCAGGTGAAACATCTTAGTTAAAGAAGAAACTAAGACCAATTCGTGGCTTATAGTCAGGATCAAGGGGAAGTTTATCTGATTCTCCATCAAATGGTATCTCTTTGAGGAAGTTTCGCACGAGAAGTTTGTTGAGAAATCTTTACAAGTGGTAGTCTCTTTATTTGAGATAGCTTGTATTTTTACCCTTTCCAGGTGAAATATCTTGGTTAAAGAAGAAACTGAGACTAGTTAGTGGCTTATAGTCAGGATCGAGGGGAAGTTTATCTGATTCTCCATCAAATAGTATCTCTTCGAGAAAGTTTCGCAAGAGAAGTTTTTTGTGAAATATTTACAAGTGGTAGTCTCTTTATTTGAGATACCTTGTATTTTTACCCTTTCCAGGTGAAATATCTTGGTTAAAGAAACTGAGACCAGTTCGTGGCTTATAGTCAGGATCGAGGGGAAATTTATCTGATTCTTCATCAAATGGTATCTCTTCGAGGAAGTTTTGCAAGAGAAGTTTGTTGAGAAATCTTTACAAGTGGTAGTCTCTTTATTTGAGATAGCTTGTATTTTTACCCTTTCCAGGTGAAAAATCTTGGTTAAAGAAGAAACTAAGACCAGTTCGTGGCTTATAGTCAGGATCAAGGGGAAGTTTGTCTGATTCTCCATCAAATGGTATCTCTTCGAGGATGTTTCGCACGAGAAGTTTGTTGAGAAATCTTTACAAGTGGTAGTCTCTTTATTTGAGATAGCTTGTATTTTTACCCTTTCCAGGTGAAATATCTTGGTTAAAGAAGAAACCGAGACTAGTTAGTGGCTTATAGTCAGGATCGAGGGGAAGTTTATCTGATTCTCCATCAAATAGTATCTCTTCGAGAAAGTTTCGCAAGAGAAGTTTGTTGTGAAATATTTACAAGTGGTAGTCTCTTTATTTGAGATACCTTGTATTTTTACCCTTTCCAGGTGAAATATCTTGGTTAAAGAAACTGAGACCAGTTCGTGGCTTATACTCAGGATCGAGGGGAAGTTTATCTGATTCTCCATCAAATGGTATCTCTTCGAGGAAGTTTTGCAAGAGAAGTTTGTTGAGAAATCTTTACAAGTGGTAGTCTCTTTATTTGAGATAGCTTGTATTTTTACCCTTTCCAGGTGAAAAATCTTGGTTAAAGAAGAAACTAAGACCAGTTCGTGGCTTATAGTCAGGATCAAGGGGAAGTTTGTCTGATTCTCCATCAAATGGTATCTCTTCGAGGAAGTTTCGCACGAGAAGTTTGTTGAGAAATCTTTACAAGTGGTAGTCTCTTTATTTGAGATAGCTTGTATTTTTACCCGTTCCAGGTGAAATATCTTGGTTAAAGAAGAAACTGAGACCAGTTCATGGCTTATAGTCATGATCAAGGGGATGTTTGTCTGATTCTCCATCAATTGGTATCTCTTCGATGAAGTTTGGCAAGAGATGTTTGTTGAGAAATCTTTACAAGTGGTAGTCTCTTTATTCGATATAGCTTGTATTTTTACCCTTTACAGGTGAAATATATTGGTTAAAGAAGAAATTGAGACTAGTTCGTGGCTTACAGTCAGGATCTAGAAGATGTTTATCTGATTCTCCATCAAATGGTATCTCTTCGAGGAAGTTTCGCAAGAGAAGTTTGTTGTGAAATCTTTACAAGTGGTAGTCTCTTTATTTGAGATAGCTTGTATTTTTACCCTTTCCAGGTGAAACATCTTAGTTAAAGAAGAAACTAAGACCAGTTCGTGGCTTATAGTCAGGATCAAGGGGAAGTTTATCTGATTCTCCATCAAATGGTATCTCTTTGAGGAAGTTTCGCACGAGAAGTTTGTTGAGAAATCTTTACAAGTGGTAGTCTCTTTATTTGAGATAGCTTATATTTTTACCCTTTCCAGGTGAAACATCTTAGTTAAAGAAGAAACTAAGACAAGTTCGTGGCTTATAGTCAGGATCAAGGGGAAGTTTATCTGATTCTCCATCAAATGGTATCTCTTTGAGGAAGTTTCGCACGAGAAGTTTGTTGAGAAATCTTTACAAGTGGTAGTCTCTTTATTTGAGATAGCTTGTATTTTTACCCTTTCCAGGTGAAATATCTTGGTTAAAGAAGAAACTGAGACTAGTTAGTGGCTTATAGTCAGGATCGAGGGGAAGTTTATCTGATTCTCCATCAAATAGTATCTCTTCGAAAAAGTTTCGCAAGAGAAGTTTTTTGTGAAATATTTACAAGTGGTAGTCTCTTTATTTGAGATACCTTGTATTTTTACCCTTTCCAGGTGAAATATCTTGGTTAAAGAAACTGAGACCAGTTCGTGGCTTATAGTCAGATCGAGGGGAAGTTTATCTGATTCTTCATCAAATGGTATCTCTTCGAGGAAGTTTTGCAAGAGAAGTTTGTTGAGAAATCTTTACAAGTGGTAGTCTCTTTATTTGAGATAGCTTGTATTTTTACCCTTTCCAGGTGAAAAATCTTGGTTAAAGAAGAAACTAAGACCAGTTCGTGGCTTATAGTCAGGATCAAGGGGAAGTTTGTCTGATTCTCCATCAAATGGTATCTCTTCGAGGATGTTTCGCACGAGAAGTTTGTTGAGAAATCTTTACAAGTGGTAGTCTCTTTATTTGAGATAGCTTGTATTTTTACCCTTTCCAGGTGAAATATCTTGGTTAAAGAAGAAACTGAGACTAGTTAGTGGCTTATAGTCAGGATCGAGGGGAAGTTTATCTGATTCTCCATCAAATAGTATCTCTTCGAGAATGTTTCGCAAGAGAAGTTTGTTGTGAAATATTTACAAGTGGTAGTCTCTTTATTTTAGATACCTTGTATTTTTACCCTTTCCAGGTGAAATATCTTGGTTAAAGAAACTGAGACCAGTTCGTGGCTTATAGTCAGGATCGAGGGGAAGTTTATCTGATTCTCCATCAAATGGTATCTCTTCGAGGAAGTTTTGCAAGAGAAGTTTGTTGAGAAATCTTTACAAGTGGTAGTCTCTTCATTTGAGATAGCTTGTATTTTTACCCTTTCCAGGTGAAAAATCTTGGTTAAAGAAGAAACTAAGACCAGTTTGTGGCTTATAGTCAGGATCAAGGGGAAGTTTGTCTGATTCTCCATTAAATGGTATCTCTTCGAGGAAGTTTCGCACGAGAAGTTTGTTGAGAAATCTTTACAAGTGGTAGTCTCATTATTTGAGATAGCTTGTATTTTTACCCGTTCCAGGTGAAATATCTTGGTTAAAGAAGAACCTGAGACCAGTTCATGGCTTATAGTCATGATCAAGGGGATGTTTGTCTGATTCTCCATCAAATGGTATCTCTTCGATGAAGTTTGGCAAGAGATGTTTGTTGAGAAATCTTTACAAGTGGTAGTCTCTTTATTCGATATAGCTTGTATTTTTACCCTTTACAGGTGAAATATCTTGGTTAAAGAAGAAATTGAGACTAGTTCGTGGCTTACAGTCAGGATCGAGGGGATGTTTATCTGATTCTCCATCAAATGGTATCTCTTCGAGGAAGTTTCGCAAGAGAAGTTTGTTGTGAAATCTTTACAAGTGGTAGTCTCTTTATTTGAGATAGCTTGTATTTTTACCCTTTCCAGGTGAAACATCTTAGTTAAAGAAGAAACTAAGACCAGTTCGTGGCTTATAGTCAGGATCAAGTGGAAATTTATCTGATTCTCCATCAAATGGTATCTCTTTGAGGAAGTTTCGCACGAGAAGTTTGTTGAGAAATCTTTACAAGTGGTAGTCTCTTTATTTGAGATAGCTTGTATTTTTACCCTTTCCAGGTGAAATATCTTGGTTAAAGAAGAAACTGAGACTAGTTAGTGGCTTATAGTCAGGATCGAGGGGAAGTTTATCTGATTCTCCATCAAATAGTATCTCTTCGAGAAAGTTTCGCAAGAGAAGTTTGTTGTGAAATATTTACAAGTGGTAGTCTCTTTATTTGAGATACCTTGTATTTTTACCCTTTCCAGGTGAAATATCTTGGTTAAAGAAACTGAGACCAGTTCGTGGCTTATAGTCAGGATCGAGGGGAAGTTTATCTGATTCTCCATCAAATGGTATCTCTTCGAGGAAGTTTTGCAAGAGAAGTTTGTTTAGAAATATTTACAAGTGGTAGTCTCTTTATTTGAGATAGCTTGTATTTTTACCCTTTCCAGGTGAAAAATCTTGGTTAAAGAAGAAACTAAGACCAGTTCGTGGCTTATAGTCAGGATCAAGGGGAAGTTTGTCTGATTCTCCATCAAATGGTATCTCTTCGAGGAAGTTTCACAAGAGAAGTTTGTTGTGAAATCTTTACAAGTGGTAGTCTCTTTATTTGAGATAGCTTGTATTTTTACCCTTTCCAGGTGAAACATCTTAGTTAAAGAAGAAACTAAGACCAGTTCGTGGCTTATAGTCAGGATCAAGGGGAAATTTATCTGATTCTCCATCAAATGGTATCTCTTTGAGGAAGTTTCGCACGAGAAGTTTGTTGAGAAATCTTTACAAGTGGTAGTCTCTTTATTTGAGATAGCTTGTATTTTTACCCTTTCCAGGTGAAATATCTTGGTTAAAGAAGAAACTGAGACTAGTTAGTGGCTTATAGTCAGGATCGAGGGGAAGTTTATCTGATTCTCCATCAAATAGTATCTCTTCGAGAAAGTTTCGCAAGAGAAGTTTGTTGTGAAATATTTACAAGTGGTAGTCTCTTTATTTGAGATACCTTGTATTTTTACCCTTTCCAGGTGAAATATCTTGGTTAAAGAAACTGAGACCAGTTCGTGGCTTATAGTCAGGATCGAGGGGAAGTTTATCTGATTCTCCATCAAATGGTATCTCTTCGAGGAAGTTTTGCAAGAGAAGTTTTTTGAGAAATCTTTACAAGTGGTAGTCTCTTTATTTGAGATAGCTTGTATTTTTACCCTTTCCAGGTGAAAAATCTTGGTTAAAGAAGAAACTAAGACCAGTTCGTGGCTTATAGTCAGGATCAAGGGGAAGTTTGTCTGATTCTCCATCAAATGGTATCTCTTCGAGGAAGTTTCGCACGAGAAGTTTGTTGAGAAATCTTTACAAGTGGTAGTCTCTTTATTTGAGATAGCTTGTATTTTTACCCGTTCCAGGTGAAATATCTTTGTTAAAGAAGAAACTGAGACCAGTTCATGGCTTATAGTCATGATCAAGGGGATGTTTGTCTGATTCTCCATCAAATGGTATCTCTTCGATGAAGTTTGGCAAGAGATGTTTGTTGAGAAATCTTTACAAGTGGTAGTCTCTTTATTCGATATAGCTTGTATTTTTACCCTTTAAAGGTGAAATATCTTGGTTAAAGAAGAAATTGAGACTAGTTCGTGGCTTACAGTCAGGATCGAGGGGATGTTTATCTGATTCTCCATCAAATGGTATCTCTTCGAGGAAGTTTCGCAAGAGAAGTTTGTTGTGAAATCTTTACAAGTGGTAGTCTCTTTATTTGAGATAGCTTGTATTTTTACCCTTTCCAGGTGAAACATCTTAGTTAAAGAAGAAACTAAGACCAGTTCGTGGCTTATAGTCAGGATCAAGGGGAAGTTTATCTGATTCTCCATCAAATGGTATCTCTTTGAGGAAGTTTCGCACGAGAAGTTTGTTGAGAAATCTTTACAAGTGGTAGTCTCTTTATTTGAGATAGCTTGTATTTTTACCCTTTCCAGGTGAAACATCTTAGTTAAAGAAGAAACTAAGACCAGTTCGTGGCTTATAGTCAGGATCAAGGGGAAGTTTATCTGATTCTCCATCAAATGGTATCTCTTTGAGGAAGTTTCCCACGAGAAGTTTGTTGAGAAATCTTTACAAGTGGTAGTCTCTTTATTTGAGATAGCTTGTATTTTTACCCTTTCCAGGTGAAATATCTTGGTTAAAGAAGAAACTGAGACTAGTTAGTGGCTTATAGTCAAGATCGAGGG
Source organism: Vicia faba (assembly GCA_948472305.1). Lineage (NCBI taxonomy): Eukaryota > Viridiplantae > Streptophyta > Magnoliopsida > Fabales > Fabaceae > Vicia > Vicia faba. The sequence goes on from OX451738.1 coordinate 1,531,436,652, forward strand.
GAAGTTTATCTGATTCTCCATCAAATAGTATCTCTTCGAGAAAGTTTCGCAAGAGAAGTTTGTTGTGAAATATTTACAAGTGGTAGTCTCTTTATTTGAGATACCTTGTATTTTTACCCTTTCTAGGTGAAATATCTTGGTTAAAGAAACTGAGACCAGTTCGTGGCTTATAGTCAGGATCGAGGGGAAGTTTATCTGATTCTCCATCAAATGGTATCTCTTCGAGGAAGTTTTGCAAGAGAAGTTTGTTGAGAAATCTTTACAAGTGGTAGTCTCTTTATTTGAGATAGCTTGTATTTTTACCCTTTCCAGGTGAAAAATCTTGGTTAAAGAAGAAACTAAGACCAGTTCAGGGCTTATAGTCAGGATCAAGGGGAAGTTTGTCTGATTCTCCATCAAATGGTATCTCTTGGAGGAAGTTTCGCACGAGAAGTTTGTTGAGAAATCTTTACAAGTGGTAGTCTCTTTATTTGAGATAGCTTGTATTTTTACCCGTTCCAGGTGAAATATCTTGGTTAAAGAAGAAATTGAGACCAGTTCATGGCTTATAGTCATGATCCAGGGGATGTTTGTCTGATTCTACATCAAATGGTATCTCTTCGATGAAGTTTGGCAAGAGATGTTTGTTGAGAAATCTTTACAAGTGGTAGTCTCTTTATTCGATATAACTTGTATTTTTACCCTTTACAGGTGAAATATCTTTGTTAAAGAAGAAACTGAGACCAGTTCATGGCTTATAGTCATGATCGAGGGGATGTTTGTCTGATTCTCCATCAAATGGTATCTCTTCGATGAAGTTTGGCAAGAGATGTTTGTTGAGAAATCTTTACAAGTGGTAGTCTCTTTATTCGATATAGCTTGTATTTTTACCCTTTACAGGTGAAATATCTTGGTTAAAGAAGAAATTGATACTAGTTCGTGGCTTACAGTCAGGATCGAGGGGATGTTTATCTGATTCTCCATCAAATGGTATCTCTTCGAGGAAGTTTCGCAAGAGAAGTTTGTTGTGAAATCTTTACAAGTGGTAGTCTCTTTATTTGAGATAGCTTGTATTTTTACCCTTTCCAGGTGAAACATCTTAGTTAAAGAAGAAACTAAGACCAGTTCGTGGCTTATAGTCAGGATCAAGGGGAAGTTTATCTGATTCTCCATCAAATGGTATCTCTTTGAGGAAGTTTCGCACGAGAAGTTTGTTGAGAAATCTTTACAAGTGGTAGTCTCTTTATTTGAGATAGCTTGTATTTTTACCCTTTCCAGGTGAAATATCTTGGTTAAAGAAGAAAATGAGACTAGTTAGTGGCTTATAGTCAGGATCGAGGGGAAGTTTATCTGATTCTCCATCAAATAGTATCTCTTCGAGAAAGTTTCGCAAGAGAAGTTTTTTGTGAAATATTTACAAGTGGTAGTCTCTTAATTTGAGATACCTTGTATTTTTACCCTTTCCAGGTGAAATATCTTGGTTAAAGAAACTGAGACCAGTTCGTGGCTTATAGTCAGGATCGAGGGGAAGTTTATCTGATTCTTCATCAAATGGTATCTCTTCGAGGAAGTTTTGCAAGAGAAGTTTGTTGAGAAATCTTTACAAGTGGTAGTCTCTTTATTTGAGATAGCTTGTATTTTTACCCTTTCCAGGTGAAAAATCTTGGTTAAAGAAGAAACTAAGACCAGTTCGTGGCTTATAGTCAGGATCAAGGGGAAGTTTGTCTGATTCTCCATCAAATGGTATCTCTTCGAGGAAGTTTCGCACGAGAAGTTTGTTGAGAAATCTTTACAAGTGGTAGTCTCTTTATTTGAGATAGCTTGTATTTTTACCCTTTCCAGGTGAAATATCTTGGTTAAAGAAGAAACTGAGACTAGTTAGTGGCTTATAGTCAGGATCGAGGGGAACTTTATTTGATTCTCCATCAAATAGTATCTCTTCGAGAAAGTTTCGCAAGAGAAGTTTGTTGTGAAATATTTACAAGTGGTAGTCTCTTTATTTGAGATACCTTGTATTTTTACCCTTTCCAGGTGAAATATCTTGGTTAAAGAAACTGAGACCAGTTCGTGGCTTATAGTCAGGATCGAGGGGAAGTTTATCTGATTCTCCATCAAATGGTATCTCTTCAAGGAAGTTTTGCTAGAGAAGTTTGTTGAGAAATCTTTACAAGTGGTAGTCTCTTTATTTGAGATAGCTTGTATTTTTACCCTTTCCAGGTGAAAAATCTTGGTTAAAGAAGAAACTAAGACCAGTTCGTGGCTTATAGTCAGGATCAAGGGGAAGTTTGTCTGATTCTCCATCAAATGGTATCTCTTCGAGGAAGTTTCGCACGAGAAGTTTGTTGAGAAATCTTTACAAGTGGTAGTCTCTTTATTTGAGATAGCTTGTATTTTTACCCGTTCCAGGTGAAATATCTTGGTTAAAGAAGAAACTGAGACCAGTTCATGGCTTATAGTCATGATCAAGGGGATGTTTGTCTGATTCTACATCAAATGGTATCTCTTCGATGAAGTTTGGCAAGAGATGTTTGTTGAGAAATCTTTACAAGTGGTAGTCTCTTTATTCGATATAGCTTGTATTTTTACCCTTTACAGGTGAAATATCTTGGTTAAAGAAGAAATTGAGACTAGTTCGTGGCTTACAGTCAGGATCGAGGGGATGTTTATCTGATTCTCCATCAAATGGTATCTCTTCGAGGAAGTTTCACAAGAGAAGTTTGTTGTGAAATCTTTACAAGTGGTAGTCTCTTTATTTGAGATAGCTTGTATTTTTACCCTTTCCAGGTGAAACATCTTAGTTAAAGAAGAAACTAAGACCAGTTCGTGGCTTATAGTCAGGATCAAGGGGAAGTTTATCTGATTCTCCATCAAATGGTATCTCTTTGAGGAAGTTTCGCACGAGAAGTTTGTTGAGAAATCTTTACAAGTGGTAGTCTCTTTATTTGAGATAGCTTGTATTTTTACCCTTTCCAGGTGAAACATCTTAGTTAAAGAAGAAACTAAGACCAGTTCGTGGCTTATAGTCAGGATCAAGGGGAAGTTTATCTGATTCTCCATCAAATGGTATCTCTTTGAGGAAGTTTCGCACGAGAAGTTTGTTGAGAAATCTTTACAAGTGGTAGTCTCTTTATTTGAGATAGCTTGTAGTTTTACCCTTTCCAGGTGAAATATCTTGGTTAAAGAAGAAACTGAGACTAGTTAGTGGCTTATAGTCAGGATCGAGGGGAAGTTTATCTGATTCTCCATCAAATAGTATCTCTTCGAGAAAGTTTCGCAAGAGAAGTTTTTTGTGAAATATTTACAAGTGGTAGTCTCTTAATTTGAGATACCTTGTATTTTTACCCTTTCCGGGGTGAAATATCTTGGTTAAAGAAACTGAGACCAGTTCGTGGCTTATAGTCAGGATCGAGGGGAAGTTTATCTGATTCTTCATCAAATGGTATCTCTTCGAGGAAGTTTTGCAAGAGAAGTTTGTTGAGAAATCTTTACAAGTGGTAGTCTCTTTATTTGAGATAGCTTGTATTTTTACCCTTTCCAGGTGAAAAATCTTGGTTAAAGAAGAAACTAAGACCAGTTCGTGGCTTATAGTCAGGATCAAGGGGAAGTTTGTCTGATTCTCCGTCAAATGGTATCTCTTCGAGGAAGTTTCGCACGAGAAGTTTGTTGAGAAATCTTTACAAGTGGTAGTCTCTTTATTTGAGATAACTTGTATTTTTACCCGTTCCAGGTGAAATATCTTTGTTAAAGAAGAAACTGAGACCAGTTCATGGCTTATAGTCATGATCAAGGGGATGTTTGTCTGATTCTCCATCAAATGGTATCTCTTCGATGAAGTTTGGCAAGAGATGTTTGTTGAGAAATCTTTACAAGTGGTAGTCTCTTTATTCGATATAGCTTGTATTTTTACCCTTTACAGGTGAAATATCTTGGTTAAAGAAGAAATTGAGACTAGTTCGTGGCTTACAGTCAGGATCGAGGGGATGTTTATCTGATTCTCCATCAAATGGTATCTCTTCGAGGAAGTTTCGCAAGAGAAGTTTGTTGTGAAATCTTTACAAGTGGTAGTCTCTTTATTTGAGATAGCTTGTATTTTTACCCTTTCCAGGTGAAACATCTTAGTTAAAGAAGAAACTAAGACCAGTTCGTGGCTTATAGTCAGGATCAAGGGGAAGTTTATCTGATTCTCCATCAAATGGTATCTCTTTGAGGAAGTTTCGCACGAGAAGTTTGTTGAGAAATCTTTACAAGTGGTAGTCTCTTTATTTGAGATAGCTTGTATTTTTACCCTTTCCAGGTGAAACATCTTAGTTAAATAAGAAACTAAGACCAGTTCGTGGCTTATAGTCAGGATCAAGGGGAAGTTTATCTGATTCTCCATCAAATGGTATCTCTTTGAGGAAGTTTCGCACGAGAAGTTTGTTGAGAAATCTTTACAAGTGGTAGTCTCTTTATTTGAGATAGCTTGTATTTTTACCCTTTCCAGGTGAAATATCTTGGTTAAAGAAGAAACTGAGACTAGTTAGTGTCTTATAGTCAGGATCGAGGGGAAGTTTATCTGATTCTCCATCAAATAGTATCTCTTCGAGAAAGTTTCGCAAGAGAAGTTTTTTGTGAAATATTTACAAGTGGTAGTCTCTTTATTTGAGATACCTTGTATTTTTACCCTTTCCAGGTGAAATATCTTGGTTAAAGAAACTGAGACCAGTTCGTGGCTTATAGTCAGGATCGAGGGGAAGTTTATGTGATTCTTCATCAAATGGTATCTCTTCGAGGAAGTTTTGCAAGAGAAGTTTGTTGAGAAATCTTTACAAGTGGTAGTCTCTTTATTTGAGATAGCTTGTATTTTTACCCTTTCCAGGTGAAAAATCTTGGTTAAAGAAGAAACTAAGACCAGTTCGTGGCTTATAGTCAGGATCAAGGGGAAGTTTGTCTGATTCTCCATCAAATGGTATCTCTTCGAGGAAGTTTCGCACGAGAAGTTTGTTGAGAAATCTTTACAAGTGGTAGTCTCTTTATTTGAGATAGCTTGTATTTTTACCCTTTCCAGGTGAAATATCTTGGTTAAAGAAGAAACTGAGACTAGTTAGTGGCTTATAGTCAGGATCGAGGGGAACTTTATTTGATTCTCCATCAAATAGTATCTCTTCGAGAAAGTTTCGCAAGAGAAGTTTGTTGTGAAATATTTACAAGTGGTAGTCTCTTTATTTGAGATACCTTGTATTTTTACCCTTTCCAGGTGAAATATCTTGGTTAAAGAAACTGAGACCAGTTCGTGGCTTATAGTCAGGATCGAGGGGAAGTTTATCTGATTCTCCATCAAATGGTATCTCTTCAAGGAAGTTTTGCTAGAGAAGTTTGTTGAGAAATCTTTACAAGTGGTAGTCTCTTTATTTGAGATAGCTTGTATTTTTACCCTTTCCAGGTGAAAAATCTTGGTTAAAGAAGAAACTAAGACCAGTTCGTGGCTTATAGTCAGGATCAAGGGGAAGTTTGTCTGATTCTCCATCAAATGGTATCTCTTCGAGGAAGTTTCGCACGAGAAGTTTGTTGAGAAATCTTTACAAGTGGTAGTCTCTTTATTTGAGATAGCTTGTATTTTTACCCGTTCCAGGTGAAATATCTTGGTTAAAGAAGAAACTGAGACCAGTTCATGGCTTATAGTCATGATCAAGGGGATGTTTGTCTGATTCTACATCAAATGGTATCTCTTCGATGAAGTTTGGCAAGAGATGTTTGTTGAGAAATCTTTACAAGTGGTAGTCTCTTTATTCGATATAGCTTGTATTTTTACCCTTTACAGGTGAAATATCTTGGTTAAAGAAGAAATTGAGACTAGTTCGTGGCTTACAGTCAGGATCGAGGGGATGTTTATCTGATTCTCCATCAAATGGTATCTCTTCGAGGAAGTTTCACAAGAGAAGTTTGTTGTGAAATCTTTACAAGTGGTAGTCTCTTTATTTGAGATAGCTTGTATTTTTACCCTTTCCAGGTGAAACATCTTAGTTAAAGAAGAAACTAAGACCAGTTCGTGGCTTATAGTCAGGATCAAGGGGAAGTTTATCTGATTCTCCATCAAATGGTATCTCTTTGAGGAAGTTTCGCACGAGAAGTTTGTTGAGAAATCTTTACAAGTGGTAGTCTCTTTATTTGAGATAGCTTGTATTTTTACCCTTTCCAGGTGAAACATCTTAGTTAAAGAAGAAACTAAGACCAGTTCGTGGCTTATAGTCAGGATCAAGGGGAAGTTTATCTGATTCTCCATCAAATGGTATCTCTTTGAGGAAGTTTCGCACGAGAAGTTTGTTGAGAAATCTTTACAAGTGGTAGTCTCTTTATTTGAGATAGCTTGTAGTTTTACCCTTTCCAGGTGAAATATCTTGGTTAAAGAAGAAACTGAGACTAGTTAGTGGCTTATAGTCAGGATCGAGGGGAAGTTTATCTGATTCTCCATCAAATAGTATCTCTTCGAGAAAGTTTCGCAAGAGAAGTTTTTTGTGAAATATTTACAAGTGGTAGTCTCTTAATTTGAGATACCTTGTATTTTTACCCTTTCCGGGGTGAAATATCTTGGTTAAAGAAACTGAGACCAGTTCGTGGCTTATAGTCAGGATCGAGGGGAAGTTTATCTGATTCTTCATCAAATGGTATCTCTTCGAGGAAGTTTTGCAAGAGAAGTTTGTTGAGAAATCTTTACAAGTGGTAGTCTCTTTATTTGAGATAGCTTGTATTTTTACCCTTTCCAGGTGAAAAATCTTGGTTAAAGAAGAAACTAAGACCAGTTCGTGGCTTATAGTCAGGATCAAGGGGAAGTTTGTCTGATTCTCCGTCAAATGGTATCTCTTCGAGGAAGTTTCGCACGAGAAGTTTGTTGAGAAATCTTTACAAGTGGTAGTCTCTTTATTTGAGATAACTTGTATTTTTACCCGTTCCAGGTGAAATATCTTTGTTAAAGAAGAAACTGAGACCAGTTCATGGCTTATAGTCATGATCAAGGGGATGTTTGTCTGATTCTCCATCAAATGGTATCTCTTCGATGAAGTTTGGCAAGAGATGTTTGTTGAGAAATCTTTACAAGTGGTAGTCTCTTTATTCGATATAGCTTGTATTTTTACCCTTTACAGGTGAAATATCTTGGTTAAAGAAGAAATTGAGACTAGTTCGTGGCTTACAGTCAGGATCGAGGGGATGTTTATCTGATTCTCCATCAAATGGTATCTCTTCGAGGAAGTTTCGCAAGAGAAGTTTGTTGTGAAATCTTTACAAGTGGTAGTCTCTTTATTTGAGATAGCTTGTATTTTTACCCTTTCCAGGTGAAACATCTTAGTTAAAGAAGAAACTAAGACCAGTTCGTGGCTTATAGTCAGGATCAAGGGGAAGTTTATCTGATTCTCCATCAAATGGTATCTCTTTGAGGAAGTTTCGCACGAGAAGTTTGTTGAGAAATCTTTACAAGTGGTAGTCTCTTTATTTGAGATAGCTTGTATTTTTACCCTTTCCAGGTGAAACATCTTAGTTAAATAAGAAACTAAGACCAGTTCGTGGCTTATAGTCAGGATCAAGGGGAAGTTTATCTGATTCTCCATCAAATGGTATCTCTTTGAGGAAGTTTCGCACGAGAAGTTTGTTGAGAAATCTTTACAAGTGGTAGTCTCTTTATTTGAGATAGCTTGTATTTTTACCCTTTCCAGGTGAAATATCTTGGTTAAAGAAGAAACTGAGACTAGTTAGTGTCTTATAGTCAGGATCGAGGGGAAGTTTATCTGATTCTCCATCAAATAGTATCTCTTCGAGAAAGTTTCGCAAGAGAAGTTTTTTGTGAAATATTTACAAGTGGTAGTCTCTTTATTTGAGATACCTTGTATTTTTACCCTTTCCAGGTGAAATATCTTGGTTAAAGAAACTGAGACCAGTTCGTGGCTTATAGTCAGGATCGAGGGGAAGTTTATGTGATTCTTCATCAAATGGTATCTCTTCGAGGAAGTTTTGCAAGAGAAGTTTGTTGAGAAATCTTTACAAGTGGTAGTCTCTTTATTTGAGATAGCTTATATTTTTACCCTTTCCAGGTGAAAAATCTTGGTTAAAGAAGAAACTAAGACCAGTTCGTGGCTTATAGTCAGGATCAAGGGGAAGTTTGTCTGATTCTCCATCAAATGGTATCTCTTCGAGGAAGTTTCGCACGAGAAGTTTGTTGAGAAATCTTTACAAGTGGTAGTCTCTTTATTTGAGATAGCTTGTATTTTTACCCTTTCCAGGTGAAATATCTTGGTTAAAGAAGAAACTGAGACTAGTTAGTGGCTTATAGTCAGGATCGAGGGGAACTTTATTTGATTCTCCATCAAATAGTATCTCTTCGAGAAAGTTTCGCAAGAGAAGTTTGTTGTGAAATATTTACAAGTGGTAGTCTCTTAATTTGAGATACCTTGTATTTTTACCCTTTCCGGGGTGAAATATCTTGGTTAAAGAAACTGAGACCAGTTCGTGGCTTATAGTCAGGATCGAGGGGAAGTTTATCTGATTCTTCATCAAATGGTATCTCTTCGAGGAAGTTTTGCAAGAGAAGTTTGTTGAGAAATCTTTACAAGTGGTAGTCTCTTTATTTGAGATAGCTTGTATTTTTACCCTTTCCAGGTGAAAAATCTTGGTTAAAGAAGAAACTAAGACCAGTTCGTGGCTTATAGTCAGGATCAAGGGGAAGTTTGTCTGATTCTCCGTCAAATGGTATCTCTTCGAGGAAGTTTCGCACGAGAAGTTTGTTGAGAAATCTTTACAAGTGGTAGTCTCTTTATTTGAGATAACTTGTATTTTTACCCGTTCCAGGTGAAATATCTTTGTTAAAGAAGAAACTGAGACCAGTTCATGGCTTATAGTCATGATCAAGGGGATGTTTGTCTGATTCTCCATCAAATGGTATCTCTTCGATGAAGTTTGGCAAGAGATGTTTGTTGAGAAATCTTTACAAGTGGTAGTCTCTTTATTCGATATAGCTTGTATTTTTACCCTTTACAGGTGAAATATCTTGGTTAAAGAAGAAATTGAGACTAGTTCGTGGCTTACAGTCAGGATCGAGGGGATGTTTATCTGATTCTCCATCAAATGGTATCTCTTCGAGGAAGTTTCGCAAGAGAAGTTTGTTGTGAAATCTTTACAAGTGGTAGTCTCTTTATTTGAGATAGCTTGTATTTTTACCCTTTCCAGGTGAAACATCTTAGTTAAAGAAGAAACTAAGACCAGTTCGTGGCTTATAGTCAGGATCAAGGGGAAGTTTATCTGATTCTCCATCAAATGGTATCTCTTTGAGGAAGTTTCGCACGAGAAGTTTGTTGAGAAATCTTTACAAGTGGTAGTCTCTTTATTTGAGATAGCTTGTATTTTTACCCTTTCCAGGTGAAACATCTTAGTTAAATAAGAAACTAAGACCAGTTCGTGGCTTATAGTCAGGATCAAGGGGAAGTTTATCTGATTCTCCATCAAATGGTATCTCTTTGAGGAAGTTTCGCACGAGAAGTTTGTTGAGAAATCTTTACAAGTGGTAGTCTCTTTATTTGAGATAGCTTGTATTTTTACCCTTTCCAGGTGAAATATCTTGGTTAAAGAAGAAACTGAGACTAGTTAGTGTCTTATAGTCAGGATCGAGGGGAAGTTTATCTGATTCTCCATCAAATAGTATCTCTTCGAGAAAGTTTCGCAAGAGAAGTTTTTTGTGAAATATTTACAAGTGGTAGTCTCTTTATTTGAGATACCTTGTATTTTTACCCTTTCCAGGTGAAATATCTTGGTTAAAGAAACTGAGACCAGTTCGTGGCTTATAGTCAGGATCGAGGGGAAGTTTATGTGATTCTTCATCAAATGGTATCTCTTCGAGGAAGTTTTGCAAGAGAAGTTTGTTGAGAAATCTTTACAAGTGGTAGTCTCTTTATTTGAGATAGCTTGTATTTTTACCCTTTCCAGGTGAAAAATCTTGGTTAAAGAAGAAACTAAGACCAGTTCGTGGCTTATAGTCAGGATCAAGGGGAAGTTTGTCTGATTCTCCATCAAATGGTATCTCTTCGAGGAAGTTTCGCACGAGAAGTTTGTTGAGAAATCTTTACAAGTGGTAGTCTCTTTATTTGAGATAGCTTGTATTTTTACCCTTTCCAGGTGAAATATCTTGGTTAAAGAAGAAACTGAGACTAGTTAGTGGCTTATAGTCAGGATCGAGGGGAACTTTATTTGATTCTCCATCAAATAGTATCTCTTCGAGAAAGTTTCGCAAGAGAAGTTTGTTGTGAAATATTTACAAGTGGTAGTCTCTTTATTTGAGATACCTTGTATTTTTACCCTTTCCAGGTGAAATATCTTGGTTAAAGAAACTGAGACCAGTTCGTGGCTTATAGTCAGGATCGAGGGGAAGTTTATCTGATTCTCCATCAAATGGTATCTCTTCAAGGAAGTTTTGCTAGAGAAGTTTGTTGAGAAATCTTTACAAGTGGTAGTCTCTTTATTTGAGATAGCTTGTATTTTTACCCTTTCCAGGTGAAAAATCTTGGTTAAAGAAGAAACTAAGACCAGTTCGTGGCTTATAGTCAGGATCAAGGGGAAGTTTGTCTGATTCTCCATCAAATGGTATCTCTTCGAGGAAGTTTCGCACGAGAAGTTTGTTGAGAAATCTTTACAAGTGGTAGTCTCTTTATTTGAGATAGCTTGTATTTTTACCCGTTCCAGGTGAAATATCTTGGTTAAAGAAGAAACTGAGACCAGTTCATGGCTTATAGTCATGATCAAGGGGATGTTTGTCTGATTCTACATCAAATGGTATCTCTTCGATGAAGTTTGGCAAGAGATGTTTGTTGAGAAATCTTTACAAGTGGTAGTCTCTTTATTCGATATAGCTTGTATTTTTACCCTTTACAGGTGAAATATCTTGGTTAAAGAAGAAATTGAGACTAGTTCGTGGCTTACAGTCAGGATCGAGGGGATGTTTATCTGATTCTCCATCAAATGGTATCTCTTCGAGGAAGTTTCACAAGAGAAGTTTGTTGTGAAATCTTTACAAGTGGTAGTCTCTTTATTTGAGATAGCTTGTATTTTTACCCTTTCCAGGTGAAACATCTTAGTTAAAGAAGAAACTAAGACCAGTTCGTGGCTTATAGTCAGGATCAAGGGGAAGTTTATCTGATTCTCCATCAAATGGTATCTCTTTGAGGAAGTTTCGCACGAGAAGTTTGTTGAGAAATCTTTACAAGTGGTAGTCTCTTTATTTGAGATAGCTTGTATTTTTACCCTTTCCAGGTGAAACATCTTAGTTAAAGAAGAAACTAAGACCAGTTCGTGGCTTATAGTCAGGATCAAGGGGAAGTTTATCTGATTCTCCATCAAATGGTATCTCTTTGAGGAAGTTTCGCACGAGAAGTTTGTTGAGAAATCTTTACAAGTGGTAGTCTCTTTATTTGAGATAGCTTGTAGTTTTACCCTTTCCAGGTGAAATATCTTGGTTAAAGAAGAAACTGAGACTAGTTAGTGGCTTATAGTCAGGATCGAGGGGAAGTTTATCTGATTCTCCATCAAATAGTATCTCTTCGAGAAAGTTTCGCAAGAGAAGTTTTTTGTGAAATATTTACAAGTGGTAGTCTCTTAATTTGAGATACCTTGTATTTTTACCCTTTCCGGGGTGAAATATCTTGGTTAAAGAAACTGAGACCAGTTCGTGGCTTATAGTCAGGATCGAGGGGAAGTTTATCTGATTCTTCATCAAATGGTATCTCTTCGAGGAAGTTTTGCAAGAGAAGTTTGTTGAGAAATCTTTACAAGTGGTAGTCTCTTTATTTGAGATAGCTTGTATTTTTACCCTTTCCAGGTGAAAAATCTTGGTTAAAGAAGAAACTAAGACCAGTTCGTGGCTTATAGTCAGGATCAAGGGGAAGTTTGTCTGATTCTCCGTCAAATGGTATCTCTTCGAGGAAGTTTCGCACGAGAAGTTTGTTGAGAAATCTTTACAAGTGGTAGTCTCTTTATTTGAGATAGCTTGTATTTTTACCCGTTCCAGGTGAAATATCTTTGTTAAAGAAGAAACTGAGACCAGTTCATGGCTTATAGTCATGATCAAGGGGATGTTTGTCTGATTCTCCATCAAATGGTATCTCTTCGATGAAGTTTGGCAAGAGATGTTTGTTGAGAAATCTTTACAAGTGGTAGTCTCTTTATTCGATATAGCTTGTATTTTTACCCTTTACAGGTGAAATATCTTGGATAAAGAAGAAATTGAGACTAGTTCGTGGCTTACAGTCAGGATCGAGGGGATGTTTATCTGATTCTCCATCAAATGGTATCTCTTCGAGGAAGTTTCGCAAGAGAAGTTTGTTGTGAAATCTTTACAAGTGGTAGTCTCTTTATTTGAGATAGCTTGTATTTTTACCCTTTCCAGGTGAAACATCTTAGTTAAAGAAGAAACTAAGACCAGTTCGTGGCTTATAGTTAGGATCAAGGGGAAGTTTATCTGATTCTCCATCAAATGGTATCTCTTTGAGGAAGTTTCGCACGAGAAGTTTGTTGAGAAATCTTTACAAGTGGTAGTCTCTTTATTTGAGATAGCTTGTATTTTTACCCTTTCCAGGTGAAACATCTTAGTTAAATAAGAAACTAAGACCAGTTCGTGGCTTATAGTCAGGATCAAGGGGAAGTTTATCTGATTCTCCATCAAATGGTATCTCTTTGAGGAAGTTTCGCACGAGAAGTTTGTTGAGAAATCTTTACAAGTGGTAGTCTCTTTATTTGAGATAGCTTGTATTTTTACCCTTTCCAGGTGAAATATCTTGGTTAAAGAAGAAACTGAGACTAGTTAGTGTCTTATAGTCAGGATCGAGGGGAAGTTTATCTGATTCTCCATCAAATAGTATCTCTTCGAGAAAGTTTCGCAAGAGAAGTTTTTTGTGAAATATTTACAAGTGGTAGTCTCTTTATTTGAGATACCTTGTATTTTTACCCTTTCCAGGTGAAATATCTTGGTTAAAGAAACTGAGACCAGTTCGTGGCTTATAGTCAGGATCGAGGGGAAGTTAACTGATTCTTCATCAAATGGTATCTCTTCGAGGAAGTTTTGCAAGAGAAGTTTGTTGAGAAATCTTTACAAGTGGTAGTCTCTTTATTTGAGATAGCTTGTATTTTTACCCTTTCCAGGTGAAAAATCTTGGTTAAAGAAGAAACTAAGACCAGTTCGTGGCTTATAGTCAGGATCAAGGGGAAGTTTGTCTGATTCTCCATCAAATGGTATCTCTTCGAGGAAGTTTTGCACGAGAAGTTTGTTGAGAAATCTTTACAAGTGGTAGTCTCTTTATTTGAGATAGCTTGTATTTTTACCCTTTCCAGGTGAAATATCTTGGTTAAAGAAGAAACTGAGACTAGTTAGTGGCTTATAGTCAGGATCGAGGGGAAGTTTATCTGATTCTCCATCAAATAGTATCTCTTCGATAAAGTTTCGCAAGAGAAGTTTGTTGTGAAATATTTACAAGTGGTAGTCTCTTTATTTGAGATACCTTGTATTTTTACCCTTTCCAGGTGAAATATCTTGGTTAAAGAAACTGAGACCAGTTCGTGGCTTATAGTCAGGATCGAGGGGAAGTTTATCTGATTCTCCATCAAATGGTATCTCTTCGAGGAAGTTTTGCAAGAGAAGTTTGTTGAGAAATCTTTACAATTGGTAGTCTCTTTATTTGAGATAGCTTGTATTTTTACCCTTTCCAGGTGAAAAATCTTGGTTAAAGAAGAAACTAAGACCAGTTCGTGGCTTATAGTCAGGATCAAGGGGAAGTTTGTCTGATTCTCCATCAAATGGTATCTCTTCGAGGAAGTTTCGCACGAGAAGTTTGTTAAGAAATCTTTACAAGTGGTAGTCTCTTTATTTGAGATAGCTTGTATTTTTACCCGTTCCAGGTGAAATATCTTGGTTAAAGAAGAAACTGAGACCAGTTCATGGCTTATAGTCATGATCAAGGGGATGTTTGTCTGATTCTCCATCAAATGGTATCTCTTCGATGAAGTTTGGCAAGAGATGTTTGTTGAGAAATCTTTACAAGTGGTAGTCTCTTTATTTGAGATAGCTTGTATTTTTACCCGTTCCATGTGAAATATCTTGGTTAAAGAAGAAACTGAGACCAGTTCATGGCTTATAGTCATGATCAAGGGGATGTTTGTCTGATTCTCCATCAAATGGTATCTCTTCGATGAAGTTTGGCAAGAGATGTTTGTTGAGAAATCTTTACAAGTGGTAGTCTCTTTATTCGATATAGCTTGTATTTTTACCCTTTACAGGTGAAATATCTTGGTTAAAGAAGAAATTGAGACTAGTTCGTGGCTTACAGTCAGGATCGAGGGGATGTTTATTTGATTCTCCATCAAATGGTATCTCTTCGAGGAAGTTTCGCAAGAGAAGTTTGTTGTGAAATCTTTACAAGTGGTAGTCTCTTTATTTGAGATAGCTTGTATTTTTACCCTTTCCAGGTGAAACATCTTAGTTAAAGAAGAAACCAAGACCAGTTCGTGGCTTATAGTAAGGATCAAGGGGAAGTTTATCTGATTCTCCATCAAATGGTATCTCTTTGAGGAAGTTTCGCACGAGAAGTTTGTTGAGAAATCTTTACTAGTGGTAGTCTCTTTATTTGAGATAGCTTGTATTTTTACCCTTTCCAGGTGAAACATCTTAGTTAAAGAAGAAACTAAGACCAGTTCGTGGCTTATAGTCAGGATCAAGGGGAAGTTTATCTGATTCTCCATCAAATGGTATCTCTTTGAGGAAGTTTCGCACGAGAAGTTTGTTGAGAAATCTTTACAAGTGGTAGTCTCTTTATTTGAGATAGCTTGTATTTTTACCCTTTCCAGGTGAAATATCTTGGTTAAAGAAGAAACTGAGACTAGTTAGTGGCTTATAGTCAGGATCGAGGGGAAGTTTATCTGATTCTCCATCAAATAGTATCTCTTCGAGAAAGTTTCTCAAGAGAAGTTTTTTGTGAAATATTTACAAGTGGTAGTCTCTTTATTTGAGATACCTTGTATTTTTACCCTTTCCAAGTGAAGTATCTTGGTTAAAGAAACTGAGACCAGTTCGTGGCTTATAGTCAGGATCGAGGGGAAGTTTATCTGATTCTTCATCAAATGGTATCTCTTCGAGGAAGTTTTGCAAGAGAAGTTTATTGAGAAATCTTTACAAGTGGTAGTCTCTTTATTTGAGATAGCTTGTATTTTTACCCTTTCCAGGTGAAAAATCTTGGTTAAAGAAGAAACTAAGACCAGCTTGTGGCTTATAGTCAGGATCAAGGGGAAGTTTGTCTGATTCTCCATCAAATGGTATCTCTTCGAGGAAGTTTCGCACGAGAAGTTTGTTGAGAAATCTTTACAAGTGGTAGTCTCTTTATTTGAGATAGCTTGTATTTTTACCCGTTCCAGGTGAAATATCTTGGTTAAAGAAGAAACTGAGACCAGTTCATGGCTTATAGTAATGATCAAGGGGATGTTTGTCTGATTCTCCATCAAATGGTATCTCTTCAATGAAGTTTGGCAAGAGATGTTTGTTGAGAAATCTTTACAAGTTGTAGTCTCTTTATTTGATATAGCTTGTATTTTTACCCTTTACAGGTGAAATATCTTGGTTAAAGAAGAAATTGAGACTAGTTCGTGGCTTACAGTCAGGATCGAGGGGATGTTTATCTGATTCTCCATCAAATGGTATCTCTTCGAGGAAGTTTCTTAAGAGAAGTTTGTTGTGAAATCTTTACAAGTGGTAGTCTCTTTATTTGAGATAGCTTGTGTTTTTACCCTTTCCAGGCGAAACATCTTGGTTAAAGAAGAAACTGAGACTAGTTCGTGGCTTATAGTCAGGATCGAGGGGATGTTTATCTGATTCTCCATCAAATGGTATCTCTTCGAGGAAGTTTCGCAAGAGAAGTTTGTTGTGAAATCTTTACAAGTGGTAGTCTCTTTATTTGAGATAGCTTGTATTTTTACCCTTTCCAGGTGAAACATCTTAGTTAAAGAAGAAACTAAGACCAGTTCGTGGCTTATAGTCAGGATCAAGGGGAAGTTTATCTGATTCTCCATCAAATGGTATATCTTTGAGGAAGTTTCGCACGAGAAGTTTGTTGAGAAATCTTTACAAGTGGTAGTCTCTTTATTTGAGATAGCTTGTATTTTTACCCTTTCCAGGTGAAACATCTTAGTTAAAGAAGAAACTAAGACCAGTTCGTGGCTTATAGTCAAGATCAAGGGGAAGTTTATCTGATTCTCCATCAAATGGTATCTCTTTGAGGAAGTTTCGCACGAGAAGTTTGTTGAGAAATCTTTACAAGTGGTAGTCTCTTTATTTGAGATAGCTTGTATTTTTACCCTTTCCAGGTGAAATATCTTGGTTAAAGAAGAAACTGAGACTAGTTAGTGGCTTATAGTCAGGATCGAGGGGAAGTTTATCTGATTCTCCATCAAATGGTATCTCTTCGAGGAAGTTTCTCAAGAGAAGTTTGTTGTGAAATCTTTACAAGTGGTAGTCTCTTTATTTGAGATAGCTTGTGTTTTTACCCTTTCCAGGCGAAACATCTTGGTTAAAGAAGAAACTGAGACTAGTTCGTGGCTTATAGTCAGGATCGAGGGGATGTTTATCTGATTCTCCATCAAATGGTATCTCTTCGAGGAAGTTTCGCAAGAGAAGTTTGTTGTGAAATCTTTACAAGTGGTAGTCTCTTTATTTGAGATAGCTTGTATTTTTACCCTTTCCAGGTGAAACATCTTAGTTAAAGAAGAAACTAAGACCAGTTCGTGGCATATAGTCAGGATCAAGGGGAAGTTTATCTGATTCTCCATCAAATGGTATCTCTTTGAGGAAGTTTCGCACGAGAAGTTTGTTAAGAAATCTTTACAAGTGGTAGTCTCTTTATTTGAGATAGCTTGTATTTTTACCCTTTCCAGGTGAAACATCTTAGTTAAAGAAGAAACTAAGACCAGTTCGTGGCTTATAGTCAGGATCAAGGGGAAGTTTATCTGATTCTCCATCAAATGGTATCTCTTTGAGGAAGTTTCGCACGAGAAGTTTGTTGAGAAATCTTTACAAGTGGTAGTCTCTTTATTTGAGATAGCTTCTATTTTTACCCTTTCCAGGTGAAATATCTTGGTTAAAGAAGAAACTGAGACTAGTTAGTGGCTTATAGTCAGGATCGAGGGGAAGTTTATCTGATTCTCCATCAAATAGTATCTCTTCGAGAAAGTTTCGCAAGAGAAGTTTTTTGTGAAATATTTACAAGTGGTAGTCTCTTTATTTGAGATACCTTGTATTTTTACCCTTTCCAGGTGAAATATCTTGGTTAAAGAAACTGAGACCAGTTCGTGGCTTATAGTCAGGATCGAGGGGAAGTTTATCTGATTCTTCATCAAATGGTATCTCTTCGAGGAAGTTTTGCAAGAGAAGTTTGTTGAGAAATCTTTACAAGTGGTAGTCTCTTTATTTGAGATAGCTTGTATTTTTACCCTTTCCAGGTGAAAAATCTTGTATAAAGAAGAAACTAAGACCAGTTCGTGGCTTATAGTCAGGATCAAGGGGAAGTTTGTCTGATTCTCCATCAAATGGTATCTCTTCGAGGAAGTTTCGCACGAGAAGTTTGTTGAGAAATCTTTACAAGTGGTAGTCTCTTTATTTGAGATAGCTTGTATTTTTACCCGTTCCAGGTGAAATATCTTGGTTAAAGAAGAAACTGAGACCAGTTCATGGCTTATAGTCATGATCAAGGGGATGTTTGTCTGATTCTCCATCAAATGGTATCTCTTCGATGAAGTTTGGCAAGAGATGTTTGTTGAGAAATCTTTACAAGTGGTAGTCTCTTTATTCGATATAGCTTGTATTTTTACCCTTTACAGGTGAAATATCTTGGTTAAAGAAGAAATTGAGACTAGTTTGTGGCTTACAGTCAGGATCGAGGGGATGTTTATCTGATTCTCCATCAAATGGTATCTCTTCGAGGAAGTTTCGCAAGAGAAGTTTGTTGTGAAATCTTTACAAGTGGTAGTCTCTTTATTTGAGATAGCTTGTATTTTTACCCTTTCCAGGTGAAACATCTTAGTTAAAGAAGAAACTAAGACCATTTCGTTGCTTATAGTCAGGATCAAGGGGAAGTTTATCTGATTCTCCATCAAATGGTATCTCTTTGAGTAAGTTTTGCACGAGAAGTTTGTTGAGAAATCTTTACAAGTGGTAATCTCTTTATTTGAGATAGCTTGTATTTTTACCCTTTCCAGGTGAAACATCTTAGTTAAAGAAGAAACTAAGACCAGTTTGTGGCTTATAGTCAGGATCAAGGGGAAGTTTATCTGATTCTCCATCAAATGGTATCTCTTTGAGGAAGTTTCGCACGAGAAGTTTGTTGAGAAATCTTTACAAGTGGTAGTCTCTTTATTTGAGATAGCTTGTATTTTTACCCTTTCCAGGTTAAATATCTTGGTTAAAGAAGAAACTGAGACTAGTTAGTGGCTTATAGTCAGGATCGAGGGGAAGTTTATCTGATTCTCCATCAAATAGTATCTCTTCGAGAAAGTTTGGCAAGAGAAGTTTTTTGTGAAATATTTACAAGTGGTAGTCTCTTTATTTGAGATACCTTGTATTTTTACCCTTTCCAGGTGAAATATCTTGGTTAAAGAAACTGAGACCAGTTTGTGGCTTATAGTCAGGATCGAGGGGAAGTTTATCTGATTCTTCATCAAATGGTATCTCTTCGAGGAAGTTTTGCAAGAGAAGTTTGTTGAGAAATCTTTACAAGTGGTAGTCTCTTTATTTGAGATAGCTTGTATTTTTACCCTTTCCAGGTGAAAAATCTTGGTTAAAGAAGAAACTAAGACCAGTTCGTGGCTTATAGTCAGGATCAAGGGGAAGTTTGTCTGATTCTCCATCAAATGGTATCTCTTCAAGGAAGTTTCGCACGAGAAGTTTGTTGAGAAATCTTTACAAGTGGTAGTCTCTTTATTTGAGATAGCTTGTATTTTTACCCGTTCCAGGTGAAATATCTTGGTTAAAGAAGAAACTGAGACCAGTTCATGGCTTATAGTCATGATCAAGGGGATGTTTGTCTGATTCTCCATCAAATGGTATCTCTTCGATGAAGTTTGGCAAGAGATGTTTGTTGAGAAATCTTTACAAGTTGTAGTCTCTTTATTCGATATAGCTTGTATTTTTACCCTTTACAGGTGAAATATCTTGGTTAAAGAAGAAATTGAGACTAGTTCATGGCTTACAGTCAGGATCGAGGGGATGTTTATCTGATTCTCCATCAAATGGTATCTCTTCGAGGAAGTTTCTCAAGAGAAGTTTGTTGTGAAATCTTTACAAGTGGTAGTCTCTTTATTTGAGATAGCTTGTGTTTTTACCCTTTCCAGGCGAAACATCTTGGTTAAAGAAGAAACTGAGAATAGTTCGTGGCTTATAGTCAGGATCGAGGGGATGTTTATCTGATTCTCCATCAAATGGTATCTCTTCGAGGAAGTTTCGCAAGAGAAGTTTGTTGTGAAATCTTTACAAGTGGTAGTCTCTTTATTTGAGATAGCTTGTATTTTTACCCTTTCCAGGTGAAACATCTTAGTTAAAGAAGAAACTAAGACCAGTTCGTGGCTTATAGTCAGGATCAAGGGGAAGTTTATCTGATTCTTCATCAAATGGTATCTCTTCGAGGAAGTTTCGCACGAGAAGTTTGTTGAGAAATCTTTACAAGTGGTAGTCTCTTTATTTGAGATAGCTTGTATTTTTACCCTTTCCAGGTGAAATATCTTGGTTAAAGAAGAAACTAAGACTAGTTAGTGGCTTATAGTCAGGATCGAGGGGAAGTTTATCTGATTCTCCATCAAATAGTATCTCTTCGAGGAAGTTTCGTAAGAGAAGTTTGTTGTGAAATATTTACAAGTGGTAGTCTCTTTATTTGAGATACCTTGTATTTTTACCCTTTCCAGGTGAAATATCTTGGTTAAAGAAACTGAGACCAGTTCGTGGCTTATAGTCAGGATCGAGGGGAAGTTTATCTGATTCTCCATCAAATGGTATCTCTTCGAGGAAGTTTTGCAAGAGAAGTTTGTTGAGAAATCTTTACAAGTGGTATTCTCTTTATTTGAGATAGCTTGTGTTTTTACCCTTTCCAGGCGAGACATCTTGGTTAAAGAAGAAACCGATACCAGTTCGTGGCTTATAGTCAGGACCGAGGGGAGGTTTATCTGATTCTTCATCAAATGGTATCTCTTCGAGGAAGTTTTGCAAGAGAAGTTTCTTGTGAAATCTGTATAAGTGGTAGTCTCTTTATTTGAGATAGCTTGTATTTTTACCCTTTTCTGGTGAAACATCTTGGTTAAAGAAGAAACTGAGACCAGTTCGTGGCCTATAGTCAGGATGGAGGGGAATTTTATCTGATTCTCCATCAAATGGTATCTCTTCGAGAAAGTTTTGCAAGAGAAGTTTGTTGAGAAATCTTTACAAGTGGTAGTCTCTTTATTTGATATAGCTTGTGTTTTCACCCTTTCCAGGTGAAACATCTTGGTTAAAGAAGAAACTGTGACCAGTTCATGGCTTATAGTCAGGATCAAGGGGAGGTTTATTTGTTCTCCATCAAATATTATCTCTTCGAGGAAGTTTCGCAAGAGAAGTTTGTTGAGAAATCTTTACAAGTGGTAGTCTCTTTATTTGAGATAGCTTGTATTTTTACCCTTTCCAGGTGAAATATCTTGGTTAAAGAAGAAACTGAAACCTGTTCGTGGCTTATAGTCATGATCAAGGGGATGTTTGTCTGATTCTCCATCAAATGGTATCTCTTCGATGAAGTTTTGCAGGAGAAGTTTGTTGTAAAATCTGTACAAATGGTAGTCTCTTTATTTGAGATAGCTTGTATTTTTACCCTTTCCAGGTGAAACATCATGGTTAAAGAAGAAACTGAGACCAGTTCGTGGTTTATAGTCAGGATCTAGGGGAAGTTGATCTGATTCTCCATCAAATGGTATCTCTTCGAGGAAGTTTCGTAAGAGAAGTTTGTTGTGAAATCTTTACAAGTGGTAGTCTCTTTATTTGAGATAGCTTGTATTTTTACCCTTTCCAGGTGAAACATCTTGGTTAAAGAAGAAACTAAGTCCAGTTCATGGCTTATAGTCAGGATCAAGGGGAAGTTTATCTGATTCTCCATCAAATGGTATCTCTTCGAGGATGTTTCGCACGAGAAGTTTGTTGAGAAATCTTTACAAGTGGTAGTCTCTTTATTTGAGATAGCTTGTATTTTTACCCTTTCCAGGTGAAATATCTTGGTTAAAGAAGAAATTGAGACCATTTTGTGGCTTATAGTCATGATCGAGGGGATGTTTGTCTGATTCTCCGTCAAATGGTATCTCTTCAAGTAAGTTTCGCAAAAGATGTTTGTTGTGAAATTGGTACAAGTGGTAGTCTCTTTATTTGAGATAGCTTGTATTTTTACCCTTTATAGGTTAAACATCTTAGTTAAAGAAGAAACCGAGACCAGTTCGTGGCTTATAGTCAGGACCGAGGGGAGGTTTATCTGATTCTCCATCAAATGGTATCTCTTCGAGGAAGTTTTGCAAGAGAAGTTTCTTGTGAAATATGTATAAGTGGTAGTCTCTTTATTTGAGATAGCTTGTATTTTTACCCTTTCCTGGTGAAACATCTTGATTAAAGAAGAAATTGAGACCAGTTCGTGGCCTATAGTCAGGATGGAGGGGAAGTTTATCTGATTCTCCATCAAATGGTATCTCTTCGAGAAAGTTTTGCAAGAGAAGTTTGTTGAGAAATCTTTACAAGTGGTAGTCTCTTTATTTGATATAGCTTGTGTTTTCACCCTTTCCAGGTGAAACATCTTGGTTAAAGAAGAAATTGTGACCAGTTCAAGGCTTATAGTCAGGATCAAGGGGAGGTTTATTTGTTCTCCATCAAATATTATCTCTTCGAGGAAGTTTCGCAAGAGAAGTTTGTTGAGAAATCTTTACAAGTGGTAGTCTCTTTATTTGAGATAGCTTGTATTTTTACCCTTTCCAGGTGAAATATCTTGGTTAAAGAAGAAACTGAAACCTGTTCGTGGCTTATAGTCATGATCAAGGGGCTGTTTGTCTGATTCTCCATCAAATGGTATCTCTTCGATGAAGTTTTGCAGGAGAAGTTTGTTGTAAAATCTGTACAAATGGTAGTCTCTTTATTTGAGATAGCTTGTATTTTTACCCTTTCCAGGTGAAACATCATGGTTAAAGAAGAAACTGAGACCAGTTCGTGGTTTATAGTCAGGATCTAGGGGAAGTTGATCTGATTCTCCATCAAATGGTATCTCTTCGAGGAAGTTTCGTAAGAGAAGTTTGTTGTGAAATCTTTACAAGTGGTAGTCTCTTTATTTGAGATAGCTTGTATTTTTACCCTTTCCAGGTGAAATATCTTGGTTAAAGAAGAAACTGAAACCTGTTCGTGGCTTATAGTCATGATCAAGGGGATGTTTGTCTGATTCTCCATCAAATGGTATCTCTTCGATGAAGTTTTGCAGGAGAAGTTTGTTGTAAAATCTGTACAAATGGTAGTCTCTTTATTTGAGATAGCTTGTATTTTTACCCTTTCCAGGTGAAACATCATGGTTAAAGAAGAAACTGAGACCAGTTCGTGGTTTATAGTCAGGATCTAGGGGAAGTTGATCTGATTCTCCATCAAATGGTATCTCTTCGAGGAAGTTTCGTAAGAGAAGTTTGTTGTGAAATCTTTACAAGTGGTAGTCTCTTTATTTGAGATAGCTTGTATTTTTACCCTTTCCAGGTGAAACATCTTGGTTAAAGAAGAAACTAAGTCCAGTTCATGGCTTATAGTCAGGATCAAGGGGAAGTTTATCTGATTCTCCATCAAATGGTATCTCTTCGAGGATGTTTCGCACGAGAAGTTTGTTGAGAAATCTTTACAAGTGGTAGTCTCTTTATTTGAGATAGCTTGTATTTTTACCCTTTCCAGGTGAAATATCTTGGTTAAAGAAGAAATTGAGACCATTTTGTGGCTTATAGTCATGATCGAGGGGATGTTTGTCTGATTCTCCGTCAAATGGTATCTCTTCAAGTAAGTTTCGCAAAAGATGTTTGTTGTGAAATTGGTACAAGTGGTAGTCTCTTTATTTGAGATAGCTTGTATTTTTACCCTTTATAGGTTAAACATCTTAGTTAAAGAAGAAACCGAGACCAGTTCGTGGCTTATAGTCAGGACCGAGGGGAGGTTTATCTGATTCTCCATCAAATGGTATCTCTTCGAGGAAGTTTTGCAAGAGAAGTTTCTTGTGAAATATGTATAAGTGGTAGTCTCTTTATTTGAGATAGCTTGTATTTTTACCCTTTCCTGGTGAAACATCTTGATTAAAGAAGAAATTGAGACCAGTTCGTGGCCTATAGTCAGGATGGAGGGGAAGTTTATCTGATTCTCCATCAAATGGTATCTCTTCGAGAAAGTTTTGCAAGAGAAGTTTGTTGAGAAATCTTTACAAGTGGTAGTCTCTTTATTTGATATAGCTTGTGTTTTCACCCTTTCCAGGTGAAACATCTTGGTTAAAGAAGAAATTGTGACCAGTTCATGGCTTATAGTCAGGATCAAGGGGAGGTTTATTTGTTCTCCATCAAATATTATCTCTTCGAGGAAGTTTCGCAAGAGAAGTTTGTTGAGAAATCTTTACAAGTGGTAGTCTCTTTATTTGAGATAGCTTGTATTTTTACCCTTTCCAGGTGAAATATCTTGGTTAAAGAAGAAACTGAAAGCTGTTCGTGGCTTATAGTCATGATCAAGGGGATGTTTGTCTGATTCTCCATCAAATGGTATCTCTTCGATGAAGTTTTGCAGGAGAAGTTTGTTGTAAAATCTGTACAAATGGTAGTCTCTTTATTTGAGATAGCTTGTATTTTTACCCTTTCCAGGTGAAACATCATGGTTAAAGAAGAAACTGAGACCAGTTCGTGGTTTATAGTCAGGATCTAGGGGAAGTTGATCTGATTCTCCATCAAATGGTATCTCTTCGAGGAAGTTTCGTAAGAGAAGTTTGTTGTGAAATCTTTACAAGTGGTAGTCTCTTTATTTGAGATAGCTTGTATTTTTACCCTTTCCAGGTGAAACATCTTGGTTAAAGAAGAAACTAAGTCCAGTTCATGGCTTATAGTCAGGATCAAGGGGAAGTTTATCTGATTCTCCATCAAATGGTATCTCTTCGAGGATGTTTCGCACGAGAAGTTTGTTGAGAAATCTTTACAAGTGGTAGTCTCTTTATTTGAGATAGCTTGTATTTTTACCCTTTCCAGGTGAAATATCTTGGTTAAAGAAGAAATTGAGACCATTTTGTGGCTTATAGTCATGATCGAGGGGATGTTTGTCTGATTCTCCGTCAAATGGTATCTCTTCAAGTAAGTTTCGCAAAAGATGTTTGTTGTGAAATTGGTACAAGTGGTAGTCTCTTTATTTGAGATAGCTTGTATTTTTACCCTTTATAGGTTAAACATCTTAGTTAAAGAAGAAACCGAGACCAGTTCGTGGCTTATAGTCAGGACCGAGGGGAGGTTTATCTGATTCTCCATCAAATGGTATCTCTTCGAGGAAGTTTTGCAAGAGAAGTTTCTTGTGAAATATGTATAAGTGGTAGTCTCTTTATTTGAGATAGCTTGTATTTTTACCCTTTCCTGGTGAAACATCTTGATTAAAGAAGAAATTGAGACCAGTTCGTGGCCTATAGTCAGGATGGAGGGGAAGTTTATCTGATTCTCCATCAAATGGTATCTCTTCGAGAAAGTTTTGCAAGAGAAGTTTGTTGAGAAATCTTTACAAGTGGTAGTCTCTTTATTTGATATAGCTTGTGTTTTCACCCTTTCCAGGTGAAACATCTTGGTTAAAGAAGAAATTGTGACCAGTTCATGGCTTATAGTCAGGATCAAGGGGAGGTTTATTTGTTCTCCATCAAATATTATCTCTTCGAGGAAGTTTCGCAAGAGAAGTTTGTTGAGAAATCTTTACAAGTGGTAGTCTCTTTATTTGAGATAGCTTGTATTTTTACCCTTTCCAGGTGAAATATCTTGGTTAAAGAAGAAACTGAAAGCTGTTCGTGGCTTATAGTCATGATCAAGGGGATGTTTGTCTGATTCTCCATCAAATGGTATCTCTTCGATGAAGTTTTGCAGGAGAAGTTTGTTGTAAAATCTGTACAAATGGTAGTCTCTTTATTTGAGATAGCTTGTATTTTTACCCTTTCCAGGTGAAACATCATGGTTAAAGAAGAAACTGAGACCAGTTCGTGGTTTATAGTCAGGATCTAGGGGAAGTTGATCTGATTCTCCATCAAATGGTATCTCTTCGAGGAAGTTTCGTAAGAGAAGTTTGTTGTGAAATCTTTACAAGTGGTAGTCTCTTTATTTGAGATAGCTTGTATTTTTACCCTTTCCAGGTGAAACATCTTGGTTAAAGAAGAAACTAAGTCCAGTTCATGGCTTATAGTCAGGATCAAGGGGAAGTTTATCTGATTCTCCATCAAATGGTATCTCTTCGAGGATGTTTCGCACGAGAAGTTTGTTGAGAAATCTTTACAAGTGGTAGTCTCTTTATTTGAGATAGCTTGTATTTTTACCCTTTCCAGGTGAAATATCTTGGTTAAAGAAGAAATTGAGACCATTTTGTGGCTTATAGTCATGATAGAGGGGATGTTTGTCTGATTCTCCGTCAAATGGTATCTCTTCAAGTAAGTTTCGCAAAGGATGTTTGTTGTGAAATTGGTACAAGTGGTAGTCTCTTTATTTGAGATAGCTTGTATTTTTACCCTTTATAGGTTAAACATCTTAGTTAAAGAAGAAACCGAGACCAGTTCGTGGCTTATAGTCAGGACCGAGGGGAGGTTTATCTGATTCTCCATCAAATGGTATCTCTTCGAGGAAGTTTTGCAAGAGAAGTTTCTTGTGAAATATGTATAAGTGGTAGTCTCTTTATTTGAGATAGCTTGTATTTTTACCCTTTCCTGGTGAAACATCTTGATTAAAGAAGAAATTGAGACCAGTTCGTGGCCTATAGTCAGGATGGAGGGGAAGTTTATCTGATTCTCCATCAAATGGTATCTCTTCGAGAAAGTTTTGCAAGAGAAGTTTGTTGAGAAATCTTTACAAGTGGTAGTCTCTTTATTTGATATAGCTTGTGTTTTCACCCTTTCCAGGTGAAACATCTTGGTTAAAGAAGAAATTGTGACCAGTTCATGGCTTATAGTCAGGATCAAGGGGAGGTTTATTTGTTCTCCATCAAATATTA
The DNA here is from genome assembly GCA_948472305.1 of Vicia faba. Lineage (NCBI taxonomy): Eukaryota > Viridiplantae > Streptophyta > Magnoliopsida > Fabales > Fabaceae > Vicia > Vicia faba. The sequence continues at coordinate 1,531,462,897 of OX451738.1, forward strand.
TCTCTTCGAGGAAGTTTCGCAAGAGAAGTTTGTTGAGAAATCTTTACAAGTGGTAGTCTCTTTATTTGAGATAGCTTGTATTTTTACCCTTTCCAGGTGAAATATCTTGGTTAAAGAAGAAACTGAAACCTGTTCGTGGCTTATAGTCATGATCGAGGGGATGTTTGTCTGATTCTCCATCAAATGGTATCTCTTCTATGAAGTTTTGCAGGAGAAGTTTGTTGTGAAATCTGTACAAATGGTAGTCTCTTTATTTGAGATAGCTTGTATTTTTACCCTTTCCAGGTGAAACATCATGGTTAAAGAAGAAACTGAGACCAGTTCGTGGCTTATAGTCAGGATCTAGGGGAAGTTAATCTGATTCTCCATCAAATGGTATCTCTTCGAGGAAGTTTCGTAAGAGAAGTTTGTTGTGAAATCTTTACAAGTGGTAGTCTCTTTATTTGAGATAGCTTGTATTTTTACCCTTTCCAGGTGAAACATCTTGGTTAAAGAAGAAACTAAGTCCAGTTCGTGGATTATAGTCAGGATCAAGGGGAAGTTTATCTGATTCTCCATCAAATGGTATCTCTTCGAGGAAGTTTTGCAAGAGAAGTTTGTTGATAAATCTTTACAAGTGATAGTCTCTTTATTTGGGATAACTTAATTTTTTACCCTTTCCAGGCGAAACATCTTGGTTAAAGAAGAAACTGAGACCAATTCGTGGCTTATATTCAGGACCGAGGGGAGGTTTATCTGATTCTCCATTAAATGGTATCTCTTCGAGGAAGTTTCGCAAGAGAAGTTTATTGTGAAATCTGTACAAGTGGTAGTCTCTTTATTTGAGTTAGCTTATGTTTTTACCCTTTCCAGGTGAAACATCTTCGTTAAAGATGAAACTGAGACCAATTCATGGCTTATAGTCAGGATCGAGAGGAGGTTTATCTGTTCTCCCTCAAATGGTATCTCTTCGAGGAAGTTTTGCAAGAGAAGTTTGTTGAGAAATATTTACATGTGGTAGTCTCTTTATTTGAGATAGCTTGTATTTTTACCCTTTCCAGGTAAAATATCTTGGTTAAAGAAGAAATTGAGACCAGTTCGTGGCTTATAGTCATGATTGAGGGGATGTTTGTCTGATTCTCCATCAAATGGTATCTCTTCGAGGAAGTTTCGCAAGATATGTTTGCTGTGAAATCTGTACAAGTGGTAGTCTCTTTATTTGAGATAGCTTGTATTTTTACCCTTTCTTGGTGAAATATCTTGGTTAAAGAAGAAATTGAGACCAGTTCAGGGCTTATAGTCGGGATCGAGGGGAGGTTTATCTGATTCTCAATCAAATGATATCTCTTCGAGGAAGTTTCGCAAGAGAATTTTGTTGAGAAATATTTACAAGTGGTAGTCTCTTTATTCGATATAGCTTGTATTTTTACCCTTTCCAGGTGAAATATCTTGGTTAAAGAAGAAACTGAGACTAGTTCGTGGCTTATAGTCTGGATCAAGGGGAATTTTATCTTATTCTACATCAAATGGTATCTCTTCGAGGATGTTTCGCAAAAGAAGTTTGTTGTGAAATCTTTACAAGTGGTAGTCTCTTTATTTGAGATAGCTTGTATTTTTACCCTTTCCAGGTGAAATATCTTGGTTAAAGAAGAAACTGAGACCATTTTGTGGCTTATAGTCAGGATCGAGGGGAAGTTTATCTGATTCTCCATCAAATGGTATCTCTTCGAGGAAGTTTTGCAAGAGAAGTTTATTGAGAAATCTTTACAAGTGGTAGTCTCTTTATTTGAGATAGATTAATTTTTTACGCTTTCCAGGCGAAACATCTTGGTTAAAGAAGAAACCGAGACTAGTTCGTGGCTTATAGTCAGGACCGAGGGGCGGTTTATCTAATTCTCCATCAAATGGTATCTCTTCGAGGAAGTTTCGCAAGAGAAGTTTATTGTGAAATCTGTACAAGTGATAGTCTCTTTATTTGAGATAGCTTGTATTTTTACCCTTTCTTGGTGAAACATTTTGGTTAAAGAAGAAACTGAGACCAGTTCGTGGCTTATAGTCATGATCGAGGGGAAGTTTATCTAATTCTCTATCAAATGGTATCTCTTCGAGGAAGTTTCGCACGAGAAGTTTGTTGAGAAATCTTTACAAGTGGTAGTCTCTTTATTTGAGATAGCTTGTATTTTGACCCTTTCCAGGTGAAATATCTTGGTTAAAGAAGAAACTGAGACAAGTTCGTGGCTTATAGTCATGATCAAGGGGATGTTTGTCTGATTCTCCATCAAATGGTATCTCTTCGATGAAGTTTCGAAAGAGAAGGTTGATGAGAAATCTTTACAATTGGTAGTCTCTTTATTCGATATAGCTTGTATTTTTACCCTTTACAGGTGAAATATTTTGGTTAAAGAAGAAACTGAGACTAGTTTGTGGCTTATAGTCAGGATCGAGGGGAAGTTTATTTGATTCTCCATTAAATGGTATCTCTTCGAGGAAGTTTCGGAAGAGAAGTTTGTTGTGAAATCTTTACAAGTGGTAGTCTCTTTATTTGAGATAGCTTGTATTTTTACCCTTTCCAGGTGAAATATCTTGGTTAAAGAAGAAACTGAGACCAGTTCGTGGCTTATAGTCATGATCGAGGGGATGTTTGTCTGATTCTCCATCAAATGGTATCTCTTAGAGGAAGTTTCGCAAGATATGTTTGTTGTGAAATCTGTACAAGTGGTAGTCTCTTTATTTGAGATAGCTTGTATTTTTACCCTTTCCTGGTGAAACATCTTGGTTAAAGAAGAAACTGAGACCAGTTCGTGGCTTATAGTCGGGTTCGAGGGGAGGTTTATCTGATTCTCAATCAAATGATATCTCTTCGAGGAAGTTTCGTAAGAGAAGTTTGTTGAGAAATATTTACAAATGCTAGTCTCTTTGTTCGATATAGCTTGTATTTTTACCCTTTCCAGGTGAAATATCTTGGTTAAAGAGGAAACTGAGACTAGTTCGTGGCTTATAGTCAGGATCGAGGGGAAGTTTCTCTTATTCTACATCAAATGGTATCTCTTCGATGAAGTTTCGCAAGAGAAGTTTGTTGAGAAATCTTTACAAGTGGTAGTCTCTTTATTCGATATAGCTTGTATTTTTACCCTTTCCAAGTGAAATATCTTGGTTAAAGAAGAAACTCAGACCAGTTCGTGGCTTATAGTCAGGATCGAAGGGAAGTTTATCTGATTCTCCATCAAATGGTATCTCTTCGAGGAAGTTTCGCAAGAGAAGTTTGTTGAGAAATATTTACAAGTGGTAGTCTCTTTATTTGAGATAGCTTAATTTTTATGCTTTCCAGGCGAAACATCTTGGTTAAAGAAGAAACCGAGACCAGTTCATGGCTTATAGTCAGGACCGAGGGGAGGTTTATCTGATTCTTCATCAAATGGTTTCTCTTTGAGGAAGTTTCGCAAGAGAAGTTTATTGTGAAATTTGTACAAGTGGTAGTCTCTTCATTTGAGATATTTTGTGTTTTTGTGTTTATACCCTTTCCAGGTGAAACAACTTGGTTAAAGAAGAAACCGAGACCAGTTCGTGGCTTATAGTCAGGACCGATGGGAGGTTTTATTTATTCTCCATCAAATGGTATCTCTTCGAGGAAGTTTCGCAAGAGAAGTTTGTTGTGAAATCTTTACAAGTGGTAGTCTATTTATTTGAGATAGCTTGTATTTCTACCCTTTCCAGGTGAAATATCTTGGTTAAATAAGAAACTGAGACCAGTTCATGGCTTATAGTCAGAATAGAGGGGAAGTTTATCTGATTGTCCATCAAATGGTATCTCTTCGAGGAAGTTTTGTAAGAGAAGTTTGTTGAGAAATCTTTACAAGTGGTAGTCTCTTTATTTTAGATAGCTTGTGTTTTTACTTTTTCCATAAGAAACATCTTGGTTAAAGAAGAAACCGAGACCAGTTCGTGGCTTATTGTCAGGACCGAGGGGAGGTTTTATTTATTCTCCATCAAATGGTATCTCTTCGAGGAAGTTTCGCAAGAGAAGTTTGTTGTGAAATCTTTACAAGTGGTAGTCTATTTATTTGAGATAGCTTGTATTTTTACCCTTTCCAGGTGAAATATCTTGGTTAAATAAGAAACTGAGACCAGTTCAAGGCTTATAGTCAGGATCGAGGGAAAGTTTATCTGATTGTCCATCAAATGGTATCTCTTCGAGGAAGTTTTGTAATAGAAGTTTGTTGAGAAATCTTTACAAGTGGTAGTCTCTTTATTTTATATAGCTTGTGTTTTTACTTTTTCCAGGCGAAACATCTTGGTTTAAGAAGAAACCGAGACCAGTTCGTGGCTTATAGTCAGGACCGAGGGGAGGTTTATCTAATTCTCCATCAAAAGGTATCTCTTCGAGGAAGTTTCACAGGAGAGGTTTGTTGTGAAATCTGTATAAGTGGTAGTCTCTTTATTTGAGATAGCTTGTATTTTTACCCTTTCCTGGTGAAACATCTTGGTTAAAGAAAAAACTGAGACCAGTTCGTGGCCTATAGTCAGGATCAAGGGGAAGTATATCTGATTCTCCATCAAATGGTATCTCTTTGAGAAAGATTCGCAAGAGAATTTGGTTGAGAAATCTTTATAAGTGGTAGACTCTTTATTTGAGATAGCTTGTGTTTTCACCCTTTCCAGGTGAAACTTCTTGGTTAAAGATGAAACTGTGACTAGTTCATGGCTTATAGTCAGGATCGAGTGGAGGTTTATCTGTTCTCCAACAAATATTATCTCTTCGAGGAAGTTTCGCAAGAGAATTTGTTGAGAAATCTTTTCAAGTGGTAGTCTCTTTATTTGATATATCTTGTATTTTTACTGTTGTACCCCAAAATTTGCGCTCCCATATTCTTCAAGATTTGGCAAGATCAATCTTCAAATGGATCAAGGGGTTGCCCAGTCAAATAGCCGCCTAAGCCAGCTGAAATTAGGGTTTTGGTTATTTCCAGGAATTTGAGGTTTCCAATGGTTCAATCAAGTCTCATGTGACCATATTCATTGCCAAGCACCTACATGTCAAGTTGCAAGACTCACAGCATCAAATTGCACAGTCAAAAGTCCCATTTGGTTCATAATCAACTACAGGGGTAAAATGGTCATTTGGCAGTCAAAAGTCAAAATTTTTGGTCAACATCTTATTTTGAAGCCACAATCATCATTTGATCAAATCTTGATCATGATTCCACAAGCATAGCTCAAATATCATCAAGATGCAAAAGTTGCTATTTTTGGAAAGTTGAAAAGTCAATTGTAACTTGACCAAGGCATAACTTTTTCATGGTTCATCAGAAAAATCCCATCCAATGCTCATTTTGAAAGGGATTACATTTCCTACAACTCATCCTCACATTCAAAGTCCAAGAAATACTCTCATAAAAAGTTATCAATTTCTACATTATAGGTCAATTTCAAAAGTCAACAAAAATGCACTTTAAGTCAAAGACCATAACTTGAGATTGGTAAATCAAAATGACATGGGACCAAAGGCATTGGTTATAGGACTCCAAGACCTTTCCAAAATGTCCAAGAACATGTTCATAGGATCAAAATTGAGCAAGATATGCATTGGAGAAGTTGGGAAATTTTTGGGAATTTGCAGAAGTCAACTTTGCTTAAAACACCTTGTTTTTGCTAATGGGCCTCAAATCCCTTCTTGAATATTTACCCAAAGCATATGCACGACCCATCAAGCCTATTTGAGTTTATTTTCTTATTTTTATTAATTAATTGGATTTTTTATTAATATTAATTCATTTAATTGATTTAAAATGCAAGAAATTCAAAGATATGTTTTTTCAAATCTTTTGTGAAGAAAATAAACTCAGGGCAAGCTGGCAAATTCGTGTATCAATCAAGGACATCAAAATCTCCATGTTTGGCAAGTTTTATCAATCAAAAAGATTGAAAATTATTTGATTTTCAATCAAATATTGAAACCATAATGCAAAGGATTTCTTGTGCAAGATTTACCCTAGTTTCATTCCATTACATATACTGAAGCCAAACCTAATTCCATTCACGTAAAAGCTGCTGCAGGAAGCCATATGCCATATTGAAAAAAAAACCAAGAAAACTCAAAACTGTTTTCAGTGTTATAGGGCAAACTAAGGACTTTTGTGGATCCAGATACATTGCTGGGAGTCTCCAGAACGTGTTGCAATCAAAACCAAGCTTCAAAGCTCAAGAAACTGTCCAGAACAAACTCACGGTTTAACTTTCTTTCTCAGAATCGAAATCCATATTCCATGCATCTTTAACACAATTTGTTGTTTGTTTTGCATTGTATGAATCCACAGGAAGCTTTTGGCATGGTTTAATTGCATTATAACACGCATAATCGTGACTTGCCATTAACAGATTTTAGGGTTCTTGAGGTTTTGAATTGGGGCTTTCCCATACAAGAAAAATTAAGCCTCATGACGCCTATGGTTGAACTCAGGAGATCAATACGAATTGAACAAGACTATCGCGCCCTATTTATATAGCCTGTAGGCCTATTCGTTTTTTTTCGCCGTCCTATATTGTAGGGGTTAAAAACCCCCGCTATCTCTTTATCTTGTTGCAGGAAAACGAAGAAGACGGTGAGCTGGCAATGTACTAGTGGTTAATTCAAATATACGCGCGCGATTTGGTTTGTACATCACATGTGATTGTTTGTATATATTATTTTCAATAATCATTACACTAACAAATACAGGCAAGTGGTTCAGTGGTAAATGTGCTGGCATGTGACTATTGGGACCTGGGTTCGATTCCCAGGTCCCCCAAAAGCTCCATATTATTTTTTCTAACATGATTGCATGCAGCTTCCTAAACGTGTTCCATCATGCGCTCCAGGCATCATCATGCCATGTGTCACAAAATACCAATCCAAAGGCCGGAGATGGAGGATCATGGTGTTCCTCAGTCAACATGCACGTGGACAATTCCAGAAGTCAATAGGCTTGAGTGCTATTGGGCCTAAAATTTCCAGCAAAACCTCCTAATTGGGTCCATCAACCCCCCTGGTTCTTTCACAATTTTCCTTTTATTTTCTTTTTACTAATTTTTATTAACTCTTATTAATTATTATTATTAATTCATAAATTAATTATTTTTCATAGTAAATTCAGAAACTTAAAATATTAAATATTTTTATTATTTACTATTTTCACTATTAATTATTTTGTAAATAAACACTAACATTAATTAATTTAGTCTTTTTGTTAATTAGGTTTAATTTTAATCTTTTTCATAATAAATAAAATCAATCTAGAATTAGGGTTTTCTTGACTTTTAATTTCTTTTATTTTTATTTTCATCAAAAAACATAAAAAACTCAAAAACACTTTTTCTTAAATAATTAATTAATTAGAATTAGGGTTAATATTTAATTAAATGCAAAGGACCAAATTTCATTCTTTTCTCAAAAAGGGTCAAAACCCTAAGACGTTCCCGATTTAATTCTTTCGCGCGCATATTTATTTTCAATTTATTTATTTGATTATATTTATGTAACTGTTTCCGAGGATGTAATAGTTAATTAGGATTTTATTGCTTTCTTTACTTTTCTCGCATTTATTTTCCAAACGGGTTTTGTTTTTGGCGATGTATAGACCCGCGCCTTATAATAGCGTAGATTTACCTTTCCGCACTTTATTTTCCGCACTCTTAACTGTTAATATGCATGACAAGCCTGACAAGTAAAATCAATCCGTAGCTTGCAAATACATGTACAAGATAATCTTAACTGAAAACAACACACATGCACATGCCACTCCTAGGGTACGCCTCACTGGTTGCCTCGACGTGGTCGTCAAGTATAGGGTGTTTTAGAGGTCGCCCTCCTGTCTAAAGATCCAGTTGCCTCGAAACGGTTGCCTCGGATAAAAAGGATCTAGGACATTAGGGTTACCGCTAAGACGTCCTACTATTGCTTTGGTGACCACACATGTCCCTATAATCGAATTGACCCGAACACCTCCAACAACAGTGCTACCTACTTCTCAATAGTGGGATAGTACTGTCTAAAGGACATTTACACAGCTTAATTCCTTAGAGTAGGTAGATTTCTCCTGGGTACTTGCTCTTTCAAAAAAACAAAAACATCTTTTCGCACTTACACTTTTTCTGACAAAAGTTTTCAAACAAACACTTCATACACTCTTGAGGACAGATACAAGAGTTACCTAGAAGTTTTCAGAACAAACTTTTTCAAAACCCACAAACACAAGAAAAGCAAACAAATTTTGAAAACATAGAGTGCACAAGTACCTAAGAGCCCGTGGATAACCACTGATAGAAAGGGTGCTAACACCTTCCCTTTCTATAAATCTACCTCCCGAACCGAGAGACATCTAAAAAAAGGAATTTTGCTGTGCTTTTGTCCTTTCCATGTTGAAGAACATAAAAGACGGTGGCGAATCTTGCTTACCGCGACATTTCGCGAACCAGCTTAAAAAACAGTCAGTTCTATTTCCACCGATCACAGAACTGGCGACTCTGCTGGGGAAATTGTTAATAAGTGAGGTGTACCTTAGGATTAGACCACTCTTATGTTTTCAATTGCTTGTTTTGTTTGCTTTTATATTTGTGGGCTTGCATCGGAGTTTCATAGATCCTAACCCGGATATGGGGAATACCCTTTTAGGTAGCATAAGCTGTGAGGGACTTGTCCGGCATAGACCGACACGGGTGAAGCAGTGGCTACGTTGGTGTGACACCTTGGTCTGTACCGATATCCCTTGTGTTGCAACGAGGATAATATGGGTCTTCTGAGGAGTCATTAAGCACCAACCGTCCTTAGAACCCTAAATTGACCCAACTTGGCCATAGAACAGTAGCAGTATGCTACACTCATTGAGACTAAACTCTCGCGATGGTCCTGGCCGCAAGAAAAGATTGCGACGCTGGAGTTATGACCGATTGAGGGTAGTCGATGATATTGAGATCCTCTAGAACCCGGTTACTATTTTCTAGGACAGGTCTTAACCAACGAAACTGAAAGAGGGTAGTACCTAAACTTCATGCTGGCCTAAACTCTAAGGGCTGTCTTGTGTGACTTGTATGCCTTATCATGTTTGCCTTTGTGAATACTTGTGGTGTGCTTTATCATAACATCATACCATCATACCATTGCATGCATCCTGCATAAGGACTGACCCATTTCAAAGACAAGAGGGTTTCATCTTTGCTCTGTTTTGTAGGACATTATGATGCCCGTGCGAAGGAATACTATTCGGCTCAACTTTGTTCACCCACCTGATTTGCTTAAAGAGTTGGTTGACACAATTCCAAATACTACCTCCTTCATCCAAGTTTAGTCACTTCAAAGTGGGACCAACAGTTGATGAGTGTCCTGACCTAGTTTTATGATCCCCTGTACCATTGCTTCACCTTTCAAGACTTCCAGCTGGTCCCTACCCTGGAAGAATTCTCTGATTTGCTTGGTATCCCTGTCTTGGAACAGACTCCTTTCACTGGTTGGGAAAAGACTCTTAGGCTTGAGGAGATTGCTACAGCCCTTCCTTTGACCAACAAAGAGGTAATGGATAACTGGGTGACTAGAAGCGGAGTTAAGGGCTTTTTGGCTAAGTTCCTGATTGGTAAAGCTAACAGTTTCTGGAATGACTTAGACTTCAGGGCGTACGAAGACATTCTGGCTCTCTTAATCTATGGTCTAGTATTGTTTCCAAATCCTGATAACTTTGTCAATGTCAATGCTATAAGGATCTTCATGTCTCGGAATCCTGTACCCACTCTCTTGGGTGATATCCTGCAACAACTCTATGCTCGTACTGCCCGAAGACGGGGAACTCTGTGGTGTTGTGCTCCTTTGTTAGTGAGGTGGTTTATTTTGCACCTCCCTAAGTTCGTGCTGAAGAACAAAGAAGGAAGGGGCTGGGCTCATAGGTTAACGTCTCTCACTGATAATGACATCATTTGGACTCTCAGAGGTTTGGATGAGGTAGCTGTTATTGATCGTTGTGGAGAATATCCTAATGTTCCATTGATCGGTACCCAAGGAGGAATTTCTTATAATCCATGTTTAGCTCTTCGTCAATTTGGAAGAGCCAGAAGAGTAGGGCCTCATGAGATGTTGGTACCTCACATCAGTTTTGAGTTTCAGGTAGAGAGTGACGAGCTGCGTCGTAGATTCATCCGGGCTTGGGACAGAATTCACAAAGCAGACCCACATGAGTTGGGACCGAAGACTTCTCTACCAATGGAATCCTACTACAAATGGGTCCGCATCCTTGCTCAGAAGTTAGGTATGCCATACGAAGCTGTCAGGCCTATCATTCTTGAATTTCCTGATAGAGACGGGGTTCCTCCAACTATTCTCCCTCCTCAGATACCCACTGATGTTGATACACTAAAGAGGTCTTGGGTGCAACTACAGGAAGAACGAGATTCTTATCGGGAAAGGTTCAATGAACAGGAACAGAAAATCCAGAAGCTGACCAAGCAATTGGAGAGTGAACGGATCCTGAATGACTATATCTGTACTGAGAAGAGGAGGCCATGGGAGCACTGATGGACCTTGGATGTTCCTTTTACAGTTTTTATTTCCTTTTCAGTATCTTCATTTTTTGTAACGCCCAAGGGCAATTTCTTGAACAGCTTAAAGTTTGAATCTAATAAAGTGTGTTTCCTTTTTGTTTACAAAGTTGAATCCCAATTGTCTTTGAAAACATAACTCATACGCATTTCATGCATCATATGCATAGCAGGTACCCTTTTCTACAGGTTGCTTAATCTTCTTTGCTGTTTATTTCAACAATCATCATGAATCCTGAGCCTACTACGGAACAAGCTATCAAGTCCCTCCAGGCTCAGAACGCCCAGTTTCAAGAGTTGGTCATGAGCTTAGCCCAGGGTCAACAGGAATTGAAGACTCTGCTGTTGAAGAAGAAGAAGAAGAGGATTGTACTGTTTAACACTGGACGGAGGTTCGGGAATACACTGCAGAATGAGGCTGATCTGGCTACTTCCTCTATAGGGAAAGACAGTCCCCAAGGGGGAAGGGTTCCTAGTCCTGTGGTCTCCGACAACGAGACAGATTTCAATGATGAGCAGTACCCTCCTACTGAGGACAGGTACAAGCAACTAGAGGACCGTCTGAGTGCTATGGAGATTCAATAGGTGCCTGGGTTGGATTTTGGAGATCTATGTTTATCTTCTGGGGTGGTGATCCCACACAAGTTCAAGGCACCTTCTTTCTCGAAGTACGACGGGGCATCCTGCCCTAAGCTGCATCTCAGATCATACGTAAGGAAGATCCAACCTTACACTGCAGACAAGAACTTATGGATCCATTTCTTCCAGTATAGTCTTTCAGGGACTCAACTCGAATGGTTCTATCAGCTGGATGGAACCAGTATTCATAACTGGGAGGACTTGGCTACTGCGTTTTATAAGCAGTATCAGTACAATTCCGACCTTGCTCCCACGCGTACCCAACTCCAGGGTATGTCACTTGGGACGGGTGAAGGTTTTAAGGAGTATGCGCAGAAGTGGAGAGACCTGGCTGGCAGGGTGCAGCCACCGTTGACTGACCGTGAACTTGTGGACATGTTCTTGGGGACCCTGTCTGGTCCATTCTTCAAACATCTGATTGGTAATTCTTCTGCAGGGTTTACAGACCTCATTCTGACTGGTGAAAGGATAGAAGCTGGTATCAAGTCGGGGAAGATACATAAGGGTGACTCCTCGAGTACTGAAAAGAAGCCCTTCAAGAAAGAATCTAGTGTTGTGTATGGTTCCAGGAAACAGAATAAACCGGAACGCCGTCAAGCTGTCAACGCGGTGGTAATTTCAAAGCCTGCTGCTGCTCCTCAGCAATATAAACAACCAAGGGGTGAGAGGCCCAAAAGGCAGTACACTCGGATCATTATGACCCTGTCTCAGATATTTCCGCAACTACTGTCAACCAATCTGGTAATTGTCAAAGAAGCTCCGAAGGTAGTGAATACAACATCTCCGAAGTACAATCCCAACGCCCATTACGCTTATCACTCTGACAGCCCGGGGCATTCTACTGATGATTGTTGGGATCTCAGGAATAAGGTTCAGAACCTTATTGATGCTAAAGAAATACAGTTCGAGGCGCCCGAAAGGCCCAATGTTATGACTGCTCCCATGCCCTAGCATGGAGTGAATGCTGTTGAGGAAGACCTGTATGTAGCCTCTGTGGATGATATTGTTACTCCGTTGTTGACTATCAAAAGGAACCTATTGCTAGCCGGTTTATTTCTGGGATGTAGTAAAGGTTTCCATCTATGTGCTGTTTCACCTGCCGGTTGTCTTTTGTTGAAGTCAGGTATCCAGAGCCCGATGGATAACAAAGAGATCTTGTTCGAGAAAATTGATGTTCCTGCTATCCCTGCTGAAGAAGTGTCCATTGTTACTATTTTCAACAACCCTCCTAAGGCTCCCTCAAAGAAGCCTGTCAAAATCATGTCTACTCAGAAGATTGCTCCTATCATCATCACTGTTCTGGGGCCCCTCCCCTACACGTCTGACAAAGTTGTCCCTTGGCACTATGGGGCAGATGTTTATGTTCTTGGAGTAAAACAAGAGTTTGATACTAGTACCGGCGTCAGTAACATCTCCGGGCCTGCTAAAGTCACTCGCAGTGGCAGGCTCTTTTCACCAGATATTGCACCTCTAGCTATTCAGAGACCTCTTGTCATCACACCTGCAAGTGTGCCTGCTCCCTTGCCTGGTCAATTTCCTGTTTCCACCCCTACTGCCGAGTCATATGACGCTCGGGGCAAAGGGATTGTTACTGATTTTCCTGCCCTGACGGAGGCACCAAAGACAACCAATGTTGAAGCTTCCCAGCAAGAGATGGAAGAGATTCTCAAGATCATTAAGAAGAGTGATTTCAATGTAGTTGAGCAGCTGGGGCACACCCCCTCTAAGATTTCTATGCTATCACTGTGGTTGTGTTCAGAGGCCCATGCCAAGGCCCTGATTTCCTTCCTGAAGACGGCCCATGTGCCATAAGAAATGTCTGCTGATCAATTTACCGATTGTGTGGCCAACTTGACTGCTGATAATGGGTTGGGTTTCTCTGACACCGATCTGACTGCCAAGGGAAAGAACCATAACGATGCCCTGCATGTCTCTATTGAATGCAGGGGCACTACTCTTTCCCATGTGCTGGTTGACACATGTTCCTCATTGAACGTATTGCCCAAGAAGGCTATAGACAGGCTGGATTGTGAGGGTTTAGAGCTCAAGCCAAGTAACATTGTTGTCCGGGCCTTTGACGGGTCCAAAAGGATGGTGCATGGTGAAGTTGACATTCCAATCAGGGTTGGTTCTCAGGTCTTTGATTCAACGTTCTATGTGATGGACATCCGACCGTCCTATTCTTTTTTGCTGGGTCGTCCTTGGATCCATAAAGCTGGAGCTGTGACCTCCACATTACATCAGAAGCTGAAGTACCCGGTCAGAGGGAAGATTGTTACAGTTCAGGGGGAGGAAGAGTACATGGTCATCCACCTTAACTCGTTCCGGTACATAGAGATGGATGGGGAGTTCATTGAGACCCCCTTTCAACATTTTGAAGAGGTTCCTCAGACACTGGCGTCAGCAGAAACTGTGACTGAAGAAGACTCTCCTTTGAAGATGGCTTCCTTAAAGGATGCCCGGGCTGTGATTGAGAAGGGTGAGTGCGCAAACTGGGGCCGACTTCCTGATTTCACTCCGAAGACTGACAAGTTTGGTTTGGGTTTCACTGCAGAAGCTCAGAGGGCTGTTCGTAAAGCAAGGATTGGAAGACCTCTTGTGTTCATCACCAACCCGGGAGTGAATGCTATTGAAGGCGATGTGGAGGAATCTGAATTTGACAGCTGGATCTACCCAACGACCAACGATGGACCAAGCAACTGGACTGCGAAAGACTTCACACCTATTACTTTTGTCACTCAGTAATGAACTCCTTTGTTTTGAATTTGTAACAAACAATAATTTGAAACTTTATGGCCCGGTGTCTTACCCGGGGCACCGTGGCTTCATTTGTGAGGGCTTATTATTTGTCATTTTCATATATCATGAATAAAAACATTGGACGTTTTTTTGCATTTCAAATCTTGCGCTCCTTGTCTTTCTTATTTATATATTGCAAAACAGCTATATTTACACACACTCACCCATACAGGTTCCAATCCACTATGGATCTCACTGGTAACGACGCTGCTACTGCCAGTTATAACTTCGAAAATCCGATCAACTTAGCCGAAGACGAAGGTGAAGATGATTGCGAAGTGCCTAGTGAGCTTGCAAGACTGCTGCTCCAGGAAGAGAGGGCCATTCAGCCACATGAAGAGCCAGTGGAAACAGTAAATCTGGGTACTGAGACAGACAGAAAGGAAGTCAAGATTGGTGCCAATCTAGAGCTCAGTGTGAAACAACGGTTGATTCAGATGTTGCATGATTATGTGGAAATCTTTGCCTGGTCGTACGAATACATGCCTGGGTTGGATACTGACATTGTGGTTCATCACCTGCCTACCAAGGAAGACTGCCCTCCGGTTAAACAGAAGGTCCGCCGTATGCGTCCATAGATGTCCGAGAAAATCAAAGCTGAGGTTATGAAACAATTTGATGCAGGTTTTCTAGCAGTGACTTCTTACCCTCAGTGGGTTGCAACGTGGTTCCAGTGTCGAAGAAGGATGGTAAGGTCCGAATGTGTGTTGATTACAGGGATTTGAATAGGGCCAGCCCTAAGGATGATTTCCCTCTGCCTCATATCGACGTTCTGGTTGATAATACTGCTCAGCACAAGGTGTTCTCCTTCATGGACGGTTTCTCTGGATATAACCAAATCAAGATGGCTCCTGAAGATATGGAGAAGACCACTTTTGTTACTCAGTGGGGAACCTTTTGCTACAAGGTCATGCCATTTGGGTTGAAAAATGCTGGGGCAACCTACCAACGTGCCATGGTTGCTTTGTTTCATGACATGATCCATCATGAGATTGAAGTATATGTCGAAGATATGATTCCAAGGTCCCAAACCAAGGAGGAACACCTTGACCATCTGCAGAAGCTGTTTGACCGTCTAAAGTTGTACAAGCTGAGGTTGAACCCGAGCAAGTGCACCTTCGGGGTAAGATCTGGAAAATTGCTAGGCTTCGTCGTGAGCGACAAAGGTATTCAAGTGGACCCTACCAAGGTGAAAGCCATACAAGAGATGCCAACTCCCAAGACAGAGAAAGAAGTCAGAGGCTTTCTAGGACGACTGAATTACATTGCCCGATTCATCTCGCATCTAACTGCTACATGTGAACCAATCTTCAAGCTACTGAAGAAAGATCAAGTAGTACGTTGGAACGATGAATGTCAGCCCGCTTTCGAAAGAATCAAAGAGTATCTCCAAGAACCACCCATTCTTATGCCACCGGTTGAAGGGAGACCTCTAATCTTATACTTGATAGTACTTGACAACTCAATGGGGTGTGTGCTAGGGAAGCATGACGAGTCTGGCCGAAAAGAGCATGCTATTTATTACCTTAGCAAAAAGTTTATCGACTGTGAGACCCGATACTCACTGCTCGAGAAAACTTGCTGCGCTTTGGTATGGGCTGCTCGCCGGCTGAGACAGTATATGTTGACTCACACTACTCTGTTGATTTCTAAAATGGATCCAATCAAGTACATATTCGAAAAGCCTGCTCTGTCCGGTAGAATAGCAAGATGGCAGATGATCTCGACTGAATATGATATCAAGTACACGAATCAAAAAGAAATCAAGGGAAGTGTGTTGGCAGATCATTTGGCACACCAGGAAGTGGATGATTACCAGTCAATGAACTTTGAATTTCCAGACGAGAATATCATGATAGTGACTGATTGTGAAGTACCTGGACCGGATGAAGGACCTGAGGAAGGATCCCGATGGTCTATGCAATTTGATGGAGCCTCAAACGCTTTGGATAACGGTATTGGCGCTGTGATCATATCTCCAAGAGGCACTCATACTCCACTTACTTCCCGACTATGTTTCAACTGCACCAACAACATGGCGGAGTATGAAGCGTGCATCATGGGTCTTCAAGCTGCAATTGACTTAAGGATAAAATTTCTGAGTGTCTTCGGAGATTCCGCTCTTGTGATCAGTCAGATCAAAGGCGAGTGGGATACGAAACACCCAAATCTTATTCCTTACAAGGAGTATGTGTTGACATTGATCCCCCATTTCGAAGAGATAACTTTTGAACACTTCCCAAGAGAGGAGAATCAGTTGGCGGACGCGTTGGCTACGATGTCTTCTATGTTCAAAGTCAAATGGGATAACGAGGCTCCCCGGATCATTATCTGGAAGTTGGAAGAACCTGCACATTGTTGCGATCTTCAGGCTGAAGAGGTAACTGAAAAACCTTGGTATCACGAAGTGAAGAGGTACCTTGAAACTCAAGAATACCCCGAAGGCGCATCTGTTAATGACAAAAAGTTTCTGAGAAGGTTCGCGGCAAAATTCTTCCTCAGTAATGGCATTGTTTATAAACGGAACCATGATTCAACCTTACTGCGTTGTGTGGATAAGACTGAAGCAGAAAGGATCATGGCAGAGCTGCATTAAGGTACCTTCGGAATGCATTCCAGTGGACATACCATGGCAAAGAAAATCCTTCGGGCAGGATATTACTGGTCCACAATGGAAGCCGATTGTTACCAACATTCTCGGACATGTCACAAATGCCATATCTATGCTGATAAGGTGCACATTCCTCCAGTTCCTCTGAACGTCTTGACAGCGCCTTGGCCTTTCGCAATGTGGGGGATTGATATGATCGGCGAGATCAGACCTACGGCATCCAACGTGCATCGCTTCATCCTGGTGGCAATCGATTACTTTACGAAGTGGGTTGAAGCAGCTTCCTATGCTATGGTAACCAAGAACTTCGTGGCACGGTTCATTTGGCATAACCTGATCTGTCGATACGGCGTACCAGAGAGGATCATTACGGAAAATGGTACCAATCTTAACAACAAGATGATCACTGAGCTTTGCGAGCAATTCAATATACAACACCACAACTCTTCTCCTTACCGGCCGAAGATGAATGGGGCTGTAGAAGCAGCGAATAAGAACATCAAGAAAATTGTGCAGAAGATGACAGTGACGTACAAAGATTGGCACGAGATGTTACCGTTTGCTCTTCATGGGTACCGTACCTCAGTAAGGACGTCAACAGGGGCAACACCCTTTTCCTTGGTCTATGGCATGGAGGCAGTCTTGCCTATTGAAGTCCAAATACCCTCTCTCCGGATAATGAAGGATGCAGGTTTGAGCGAAGATGACTGGATCCAGACTCGACTTGATCAATTAAATCTAATCGATGAAAAGAGACTCACCGCTATTTGTCATGGTCAAACGTACCAAAAACAGATGATCAAGGCATTTAACAAGAAAGTCAGACGACAAGAGTATCAAGTCGGAGACCTGGTAATCAAGCGCATCATTCTTCCTCAAAGTGATCCCAGGGGAAAATGGACCCCTATGTACGAAGGGCCATTTGTGGTTAAACATATCTTCTCAGGAGGAGCTATGATTCTAACCACCATGGATGGTGACGACCTTCCTCATCCCGCCAATGCAGACATAGTAAAAAGATACTACGCATAAACAAAAGACCCGCTAGGTTGACACACCTAGGCAAAAATAAGGGCTTCCCAGCGAACCAAAAGGGTTCGGGCAAAATGAGGGATGAAATGAAAAAATCTGTACACCCGGCAAGTCGAAAACTTGAAAAGGCGGCTTGGGCAAAAATGGGTATCCCGGTGGACTGAAAACCCGAAAGGGCGGTCCAGGAAAAAGTTAGAGATTAAAGCGTAATACTATGTCTCATTGGATCACCTTGCATCCAGAATTCGGTATCAACTATCAGGTTCAGACGGCATCAATCAATCAGCTTCATCTTCAACTAAGCAGCGAAGTGATGAGACGCTTGAATACATAAAGGCGATAGCAGAGTTGAAACCCAGTGGGATTTTTCACATAGCTGTTTTGTTTTCCTTTTCAAAATTGTATAAACTCTATGTTGTTCGGTGGAGTTCTCTTACTAGGACGTCAGCCTCTTGTACAAAAACGCCTATTTACAGGCAAATTCAAAATCAATACAAATTCACTTTTCAGACAAATTACCAATTGTTTTTCCTTTTTCTGTTTTGTCTTGCGAAGAACGTCCAGTGTTCATTTTTGATATATGCATTTGACATTAATTGCTAACTCATAAATACTTGCATACGAAACAAAGGGCTAATTACAGGTGACATCAGAAACAGGGGCAATAAGAATTATCTAAGTGGTTTAGTTGCTCTGTCCACCAAGGTACCAAGGTAGGTTCAGCTGAAGAACGTAACCAAGATACCTCCACTCCCCGCAGAGTAAAACAAGGTTCAGCAATACTCTCCCCCGAGCAGAGTTTGTCTCCCGCCCTAACAAGGCACAGTATCTCCAGCAAGTCAGCAACACTCTCCCCAAGCAGAGTTAGTCTACTGTCAGCCTTAAGGAAGTTGGGTATCCCCAGAAAATCTCAATATTCCCCAGCGGAGTATGCAGATGTTCTTAAACAAGCATCCCCGGCAGTCTTAATATAAGATTGTTCCCCGGAGGAATATCAGACACCCCAATGGAGCCATTCCCCAGTACAGTCCAAGGGTTTCCCTAGGAGAGTTGAATCAATCTCCCCAGTAGATTCTGGAAGCTTATCCCCAGTAAATTCTGGAAGCTTGTCCCTTGCAGAGTACATATCTCCCCCGACTTTATTCAGAAGGTTATTCCCCACCAGGGTCTAACTGGGTTATCCTCAGCTAATTGCCACAGAAAGATCGTCCTCAGCGAAGTTCTTCCTGTCCCCTAGCGGAGTTCATCAAATCTTCCAACAAAGCTTATCAACGGTATCCCCGGTGGAGTTATCATTAAAACCTCAGCGAAGCATCTCTTCTCCACAGAGTAATTCCCTGCAGAGTAATCTCTTCAACAGGTTTATTCCCCAACGGAACCATCTTCTCCTACCGGTTTATTCTTGCATCCCCAGCGGAAACGAAGAACTCTACTCTTCAACATCAGCCCAGGATTTAACAAACTCCCGACATTCGTCAAGGATTTATTTTCCCAGACGAAAATACATTCAGAAACATCACATTGTCATACATCATGACCCATGCATATACGCATCATATCATACAATCTCATTTATGTCGAGAACATCATTGCTTGATCCATATCATGCATTGCATATGAATGACCTTTACCTTTCAAGAAGGATACAGTTAAATGATCAGCTATGTCAAAGTAGACAAATACAGTCAAAAGAGACCAATCCAGTCAAAGAAGACAAGTCCAGTTAAATTAATTCCTAAAGTCAAAGAAGACAGCCCGTCATTATAGACACCCGTCATTATAGACACCCGTCATTATAGACAACCCGTCATTATAGACAACCCGTCATTATAGACACCCGTTATTATAGACACCCGTCATTATAGACAACCCGTCATTATAGACACCCGTCGTTATAGACACCCGTCGTCATAGACACCCGTCGTTATAGACACCCGTCGTTTTAGACACCCGTCGTCATAGACACCCGTCGTCATAGACACACGTCGTTATAGACACCCGTCGTTATAGACACCCGTCGTCATAGACACACGTCGTTATAGACACCCGTCGTTATAGACACCCGTCATTATAGACAACCCGTCATTATAGACACCCGTCGTTATAGACACCCGTCGTCATAGACACCCGTCGTTATAGACACCCGTCGTTATAGACACCCGTCGTCATAGACACCCGTCGTTATAGACACCCGTCGTTATAGACACCCATCGTTATAGACATCCGTCGTCATAGACATCCGTCGTTATAGACACTCGTCGTTATAGACACCCGTCGTTATAGACACTCGTCATTGAAGACAACTCGTCATTGAAGACAATCCGTCATTAAAGACAACTCGTCATTAAAGACAACCTGTCATTAAAGACAACTCGTCATTGAAGACAACCTGTCCATAAAGACAAACTCTTAAAAGAGACAACTCGTCAAAGAAGACAAAACCTCCTATGGTTCAGTTAAATCAAATTCCTGAAGATTTTCTGAGATAACCTGTTAGTAGAGATAACCCATCAACCTTTTGAAGTTCCAGATTCGATACCTGTATCTAGCCAGGGCATATCTGTGAGCAATTGATTGTAGATTCGATACCTATATCTAGCCAGGGCATATCTGCATAAGGAGTTTGAAGATCAACCCCTGTAACAGGCCAGGAAATTATCTTTCTTTCTCAAATATACAAATTCTCGCTAAGGAATCTCTTACGCGATCGACACTCCCGGATGGCATCTTTAAGCCCATCCCCACAACCATCCATTACATTTCCAAATGGCATCTATAAGCCCATTCCCGACAAGGTTCTATCACATCTCCAGATGGCATCTATAAGCCCATCCTCCTATCCACCATCTGTCCAAATGGCATCTGTAAGCCCATTCCTGCCATCACATTGCTGATATTCTACTATGCGAGGGCAAATTTCTGGGCACTCTAGTGTTTAATCATCTTCCACCTTCGGATCACGAAAGGCACGCAAGCCAATCTACATCCTCAGGTTTAAGAAGATTTAACAGGGGCAACTGTTGTACCCCAAAATTTTCCCTCCCATATTCTTCAAGATTTGGCAAGATCAATCTTCAAATGGATCAAGGGGTTGCCCAGTCAAACAGCCTCCTAAGCCAGCTGAAATTAGGGTTTTGGTTATTGCCAGGAATTTGAGGTTTCCAATGGTTCAATCAAGTCTCATGTGCCCATATACATTGCCAAGCACCTACATGTCAAGCTGCAAGACTCACAACATCAAATTGCACAGTCAAAAGTCCCATTTGGTTCACAATCGACTACAGGGGTAAAATGGTCATTTGGCAGTCAAAAGTCAAAATTTTTGGTCAACATCTTATTTTGAAGCCACAATCATCATTTGATCAAGTCTTGATCATGATTCCACAAGCATGGCTCAAAAATCATCAAGATGCAAAAGTTGCTATTTTTGGACAGTTGAAAAGTCAACTGTAACTTGACCAAGGCATAACCTTTTCATGGTTCATCAGAAAAATCCCATCCAATGCTCATTTTGAAAGGGATGACATTTCATACAACTCATCTTCATATTACAAGTCCAATAAATGCTCTCATCAAAAGTTATCAATTTCTACATTATAGGTCAATTTCAAAAGTCAACAAAAATGCACTTTAAGTCAAAGACCATAACTTGAGATTGGTAAATCAAAATGACATGGGACCAAAGGAATTGGTTAGAGGACTTCAACACATTTCCAAAATGTCCAAGAACATGTTCATAGGATCCAAATTGAGCAAGATATGCATTGGAGAAGTTGGGAAATGTTTGGGAATTTGCAAATCAACTTTGCCTAAAACACCTTGTTTTTGCTAATGGGCCTCAAATCCCTTCTTAAATCTTTACCCAAAGCATATTCACGACCCACCAAGACTATTTGAGTTTATTTTCTTATTTTTATTAATTAATTGGATTTTTTATTAATATTAATTCATTTAATTGATTTAAAATGCAGGAAATTCAAAGATATGTTTTTTCAAATCTTTTGTGAAGCAAATAAACTCAGGGCAAGCTGGAAAATTCGTGTAAAAATCAAGGACATCAAAATCTCCATGTTTGGCAAGTTTTATCAATCAAAAAGATTGAAAATTATTTGATTTTCAATCAAATATTGAAACCACAATGCAAAGGATTTCTTGTGCAAGATTTACCCTAGTTTCATTCCATTACATATACTGAAGCCAAACCTAATTCCATTCACGTAAAAGCTGCTGCAGTAAACCATATGCCATATTGAAAAAAAAACCAAGAAAACTCAAAACTATTTTCAGTGTTCTAGGGCAAACTAAGGACTTTTGTGGATCCAGATACATTGCTGGGAGTCTCCAGAACGTGTTGCAATCAAAACCAAGCTTCAAAGCTCAAGAAACTGTCTAGAACAAACTCACGATTTAACTTTCTTTCTCAGAATCAAAATCCATATTCCATGCATCTTTAACATAATTTGTTGTTTTTTTGCATTGTATGAATCCACAGGAAGCTTTTGGCATTGTTTAATTGCATTATAACACGCAGAATCGTGACTTGCCATTAACAGATTTTAGGGTTCTTGAGGTTTTGAATTGGGGCTTTCCCATACAAGAAAAATTAAGCCTCATGACGCCTATGGTTGAACTCAGGAGATCAATACGAATTGAACAAGACTATCGCGCCCTATTTATATAGCCTGTAGGCCTATTCGTTATTTTTCGCCGTCCTATATTGTGGGGGTTAAAAACCCCCGCTATCTCTTTATCTTGTTGCAGGAAAATGAAGAAGACGGTGAGCTGGCAATGTACTAGTGGTTAATTCAAATATACGCGCGCGATTTGGTTTGTACAACACATGTAATTGTTTGTATATATTATTTTCAATAATCATTATACTAACAAATACAGGCAAGTGGTTCAGTGGTAAATGTGCTGGCATGTGACTATTGGGACCTGGGTTCGATTCCCAGGTCCCCCAAAAGCTCCATATTATTTTTTCTAACATGATTGCATGCAGCTTCATAAACGTGTTCCATCATGCGCTCCAGGCATCATCATGCCATGTGTCATAAAATACCAATCCAAAGGCCGGAGATGGAGGATCATGGTGTTCCTCAGTCAACATGCATGTGGACAATTCCAGAAGTCAACAGGCTTGAGTGCTATTGGGCCTAAAATTTCCAGCAAAACCTCCTAATTGGGTCCATCAACCCCCCTGGTTCTTTCACAATTTTCCTTTTATTTTCTTTTTACTAATTTTTATTAACTCTTATTAATTATTATTATTAATTCATAAATTAATTATTTTTCATAGTAAATTCAGAAACTTAAAATATTAAATATTTTTATTATTTACTATTTTCACTATTAATTATTTTGTAAATAAACACTAACATTAATTAATTTAGTCTTTTTGTTAATTAGGTTTAATTTTAATCTTTTTCATAATAAATAAAATCAATCTAGAATTAGGTTTTTCTTGACTTTTAATTTCTTTTATTTTTATTTTCATCAAAAAACATAAAAAACTCAAAAACACTTTTTCTTAAATAATTAATTAATTAGAATTAGGGTTAATATTTAATTAAATGCAAAGGACCAAATTTCTTTCTTTTCTCAAAAAGGGTCAAAACCCTAAGACGTTCCCGATTTAATTCTTTCGCGCGCATATTTATTTTCAATTTATTTATTTGATTATATTTATGTAACTGTTTCCGAGGATGTAATAGTTAATTAGGATTTTATTGCTTTCTTTACTTTTCTCGCATTTATTTTCCAAACGAATTTTGTTTTTGGCGATGTATAGACCCGCGCCTTGTAATAGCGTAGATTTACCTTTCCGCACTTTATTTTCCGCACTCTTAACTGTTAATATGCATGACAAGATTGCCTGACAAGTAAAACCAATCCGTAGCTTGCAAATACATGTACAAGATAATCTTAACTGAAAACAACACACATGCACATGCCACACCTAGGGTACGCCTCACTGGTTGCCTCGACGTGGTCGTCAAGTATAGGGTGTTTTAGAGGTTGCCCTCCTGTCTAAAGATCCAGTTGCCTCGAAACGGTTGCCTCGGATAAAAAGGATCTAGGACATTAGGGTTACCGCTAAGGCGTCCTACTATTGCTTTGGTGACCATACATGTCCCTATAATCGAATTGACCCGAACACCTCCAACGACGGTGCTACCTACTTCTCAATAGTGGGATAGTACTGTCTAAAGGATATTTACACAGCTTAATTCCTTAGAGTAGGTAGATTTCTCCTGGGTACTTGCTCTTTCAAAAAAACAAAAACATCTTTTCGCACTTACACTTTTTCTGACAAAAGTTTTCAAACAAACACTTCATACACTCTTGAGGACAGATACAAGAGTTACCTAGAAGTTTTCAAAACAAACTTTTTCAAAACCCACAAATACAAGAAAAGCAAACAAAATTTGAAAACATAGAGTGAGCAAGTACCTAAGAGCCCGTGGATTACCACAGATAGAAAGGGTGCTAACACCTTCCCTTTCTATAAATCTACCTCCCGAACCGAGAGACATCTCAAAAAAGGAATTTTGCTGTGCTTTTGTCCTTTCCATGTTGGAGAACATAAAAGACGGTGGCGACTCTTGCTTACCGCGACATTTTGCGAACCAGCTTAAAAAACAGCCAGTTCTATTTCCATAGATCACATTTACCCTTTCCAGGTGAAATATCTTGGTTAAAGAAGAAACTGAGACCAGTTCGTGGTTTATAGTCATGATCGAGGGGATGTTTGTCTGATTCTCCATCAAATGGTATCTCTTCGATGAAGTTTCACAAGAGAAGTTTGTTGTGAAATCTGTATAAGTGGTAGTCTCTATATTTGAGATAGCTTGTATTTTTACCCTTTCCAGGTGAAACATCTTGGTTAAAGAAGAAACTGAGACCAATTCGTGGTTTATAGTCAGGATCTAGGGGAAGTTTATCTGATTCTCCATTAAATGGTATCTCTTCGAGGAAGTTTCGCAAGAGAAGTTTGTTGTGAAATCTTTACAAGTGGTAGTCTCTTTATTTGAGATAGCTTGTATTTTTACCCTTTCCAGGTGAAATATCTTGGTTAAAGAAGAAACTGAGACCAGTTCGTGGCTTATAGTCAGGATCGAGGGGAAGTTTATCTGATTCTCCATCAAATGGTATCTCTTCGAGGAAGTTTTGCAAGAGAAGTTTGTTGAGAAATCTTTACAAGTGGTAGTCTCTTTATTTGAGATAGCTTGTGTTTTTACCCTTTCCAGGTGAAATATCTTGGTTAAAGAAGAAACTGAGACCAGTTCGTGGCTTATAGTCATGATCGAGGGGATGTTTGTCTGATTCTCCATCAAATGGTATCTCTTCGATGAAGTTTCGCAAGAGAAGTTTGTTGTGAAATCTGTACAAGTGGTAGTCTCTTTATTTGAGATAGCTTGTATTTTTACCCTTTCCAGGTGAAACATCTTGGTTAAAGAAGAAACTGAGACCAATTCATGGCTTATAGTCAGGATCTAGGGGAAGTTTATTTGATTCTCCATCAAATGGTATCTCTTCGAGGAAGTTTCGCAAGAGAAGTTTGTTGTGAAATCTTTACAAGTTGTAGTCTCTTTATTTGAGATAGCTTGTATTTTTACCCTTTACAGGTGAAACATCTTGGTTAAAGAAGAAACTAAGACCAGTTTGTGGCTTATAGTCAGGATCAAGGGTAAGTTTATCTGATTCTCCATCAAATGGTATCTCTTCGAGGAAGTTTCGCACGAGAAGTTTGTTGAGAAATTTTTACAAGTGGTAGTCTCTTTATTTGAGATAGCTTGTATTTTTACCCTTTCCAGGTGAAATATCTTGGTTAAAGAAGAAACTGATACCAATTCGTGGCTTATAGTCATGATCGAGGGGAGGTTTGTCTACTTCTCCATCAAATGGTATCTCTTCGATGAAGTTTCACAAGAGAAGTTTTTTGTGAAATCTGTACAAGTGGTAGTCTCTTTATTTGAGATAACTTATATTTTTACCCTTTCCAGGTGAAACATCTTGGTTAAAGAAGAAACTGAGACCAGTTCGTGGCTTATAGTCAGGATCTAGGGGAAGTTTATCTGATTCTCCATCAAATGGTATCTCTTCGAGGAAGTTTCGCAAGAGAAGTTTGTTGTGAAATCTTTACAAGTGGTAGTCTCTTTATTTGAGATAGCTTGTATTTTTACCCTTTCCAAGTGAAACATCTTGGTTAAATAAGAAACTAAGACCAGTTCGTGGCTTATAGTCAGGATCAAGGGGAAGTTTATCTGATTCTCCATCATATCGTATCTCTTCGAGGAAGTTTTGCAAGAGAAGTTTGTTGAGAAATCTTTACAAGTGGTAGTCTCTTTATCTGAGATAGCTTGTATTTTTACTCCTTCTAAGTAGAACGCCAGAATTTTTGGAAATTCGTTATTGTTCTTTGAGACCTCACCTTCAGAAAAAGCTGGTGTACTCTCTTTTCTCCCTACCTTCAATAAAAGTCGGTAGCTCACCTTCAGTAAAAGTCGATGCATATTTTGTATCTCTACCTCCAGGGAAAGTTTGTAACCCACCTTCAGTAAACGTTGGTGTATCTTCTGTTTCTTTACCTTCAATAAAAGTTAGTATTGTGCTATGTTTTTTTTACCTTCATTCTTGAGTGGGTAGTTCATTGCCGTTCTTAAGTAAGATTGATCTTTTCTGCTAAGCGATTGTTGATCCCCTGTGTTAATGTTACTCTCTTTTTGCTATCTCCTCCATGAGTGGATAGTTCACAACTATCAGTTAATTGTTGTTATCCATTACTTTTCCCTCAGTTTTGACGTTTATGCTACTTTGTCTCCTCTCGGGATCTTACCCCCAGTGAAGTTGAGTTCTCTTTTCCCCAACAGAGCCAATTCGTCTCCAATAGATTCAAATTTCTATCCCTGAAGTTGTGTTGTTCTCCAGGGATTTATTATCCTGGATGAATTCTTTTGGTTAATTTGTAGATTCTACTTTTGCTTCTCTAGTGTGTGTCTTGCCCATCTGCATGAAGTTCATATATTACATCCATAATCATAAGCATCCCATGGCATCTTAGGGCCAAAAATAGGGCTTGTTTTGTATTTAAGTATCTTCAATCGCGTCGAAACAAAGATTTTAATCTTCGTATCTCTGGATAGAAGACACTTAAATAAGGGCAGCTGTTATACCCCAATTTTTTCCCCTAAGATCCCTCATCATACTTTGTACATTTCGCACATAGCATTGGTTTCATGGTTATAAGATCGAAGAGCTTTGACATTAGGGTTTCTCTCTATGAATTGAGTTTGCTGTCTTACTCAAAATTGATTCAACTGGTGCTCTTATTTTTCTTAGTATGAGATTAGGGTTTTAGATCTCAAGCAACATAGATGCCTTCGCTATCAGGTTTCCTCGAGATACAAATTTTTCTTCATCAAGGTTCTTTCGAGGAATTAGGGTTGTTGTATGGCTTTAAGGCTCTTATCTTCGCATGAGCTTGTTTCGGTTTATTTCTCCATCAATCATTTATTCAAACTAGTATTTTATTTCTTGGACTTCTTTATCATCAAACTACAGGGATATTCTCTCTCCTCAACATCAGGTTACAATCTTTCTTCAATGCTTAAGAATGAGGGTTTTCTTCTGTTATGATTCAACTGGGGATCATTGGATTAGGGCCCGATCTTGTGGTTATCTTGAGCTTCTCCTTCTTCAACATTGTGGACTTGTTTTGAATGATACATTTTTTGGCTCTCATCAAATACTTGTTACTTCAATTGCAAGTTAACTTGGACTACTGAGAGAAATGACTATTGACTTGGATTCGTTGAAACTTCTAATCATGCTCAGAGTTAATATTAATTCAAGGTCTTATTAAGTTCATGACTTTATTAATGGTTGATTCAAGATAGGGTCGGGAGATTCATTCATATGGCTTCAAGGAAGATTCATTCATTCAAGTATTATTCAAGGAGGATCTAAAATACGAATTCGAGATTCATCAAATCATCAATCCAAAAATGTCAAGATTCATTAAAAAATCAATAGTTAAAGGAAGAAATCAATATCATATTTCTAAATAAACCACTTAGTGCATCAATTTGGATATTTTACATAGTTAAAGGGAGTCACATTCAGAACTTAAAGCGTGCAAAAAATGGAGGAAATGGTAAAGGGACTTTGTTTCTTAAAATTACAAGTCAACATGCAAAATACAAAAGTCCAGACATGTTAGGGGAGTGCATTACAAGGAGAAAAACGAGAAACATACAAGGGAAGTACAATTCCTTTACATAGTTAACCATTGGCCCTAATTTGGATCGGAACTCTTAAACCTACCATACTCCAAGCCATTCATTTCAAACTTCATTTTCAATTCTCCTTAAGGGTGCTTCTAGATCACTTCAAAGTTCTTTCTTTCATGGCTAAAGAAGTTATGGCTTCATCATTATTCCAATACAACCTCCTTTGATCTTGCCAACATAAGTCTTCAAAATCCAAACCTATTTCAAAATCAGAGCTGCCGTTCTCCACTTTCGCTAGCAGCTTGCACGTTCTTTTCCCAATCCTTATTTCTTTCTACTGCTTCTTTCTTTCTATTCTAACAACAAATAATAAAATAATCTCATTATTCTATTATCTCCTTATTGGGCTTAAAATCAACACACTCCCTTATTACTTCTATTCTCTCATAATAAGCCCACATTAAATAATATTACACTTTTAATATTATTTCACCACATAATATTATATCTCTAGTATTATTTCTCCACTTAAAAAAAATAATAAATCCAATTAATTAAAACACATCTTCATAAGTATTCTAAAAATAATTTAATTAAATAATTAATTAAATTACGGGCGTTACACTATGGACGTGTGCGGTACTAATACCTTCCCCTCGCGTAATCGACTCCCTTACCCAATCTCTCGGTTGCAAGACCTTGACTTCCCCCTTTAGGTTTTTCTTCGATGATTTTCCTTTCCCTTTCATATGGGATAAATAAATACTCAGTGGCGACTTCATTGATTTTACCGCTACAAACACTCTGTTTTCTTTGCAATTTATGTTTATTCTCCTTTAAGGTTGTCCAATGTACAAGCATTTTTTATTCACAAACTTAGAGTATATATTCACGTTAATTTGCAATTTATTTGTAGCATAGTGATTAATGGTTATGCTTAGGTTGGGTAATCGTAAAAGTATATTCTTTTAAATTTGGGAAACCAATCTGGTCAATTAGCTATTTCAATCTGATTTTATTCTTTTAGACAAATCATTAATTTGAAGGAGTTTCAATGGATCTGGGTCTGACTTAATTCGATTCTTTCAAAAGAATATGAGGATGAAGACAATAATTCAATGTCACTGTAGCGATAAAAAATGTAGCGGGGTAAATCGGAGATCGAATTATTAATTAATTCGTCTCACAAAAGCAAGAGTCGCCACCGCGCTTTATTATTTCCAAGGGAAAAGGGAAAAGAGCGAAATAAAACCCTAATGCAATGTAAAATAATACTTTTAAAAGTAATGAAAATACAAGGCGTTTTGAAAAGAGGTCTAGAGTTCGGGGGTTGGTTATACAAGGGGAAGGTATTAGCACCCAATGTATTTATAGTATCCTATAGGAACCTTTTTGAAATATCTGTTTTTTTTTAAAATTGTTTGTTTGATTAAAATAGTTTGTTTGGCTAAAGATGGGTGCGGACGAGTTTTTGAAGATACGAAGACCTAATGTCGAAGTTTTGACTTAAAAGGTGTGAGTTTTTTTTTGTTGAAGAAATTGGATATTTGGGAAAATTATCCTATGTTTTTAATGAATGAGGGTATTCGCACGATGCTTTTTTTGATGACATAAAGTCGACAAAAAATTAGACAATTCCCTTGGATTAAATCGAGAGAGCAAAATAAAATAGACATCAAAATATAAGCAATCAAAATTCACAAGAAAATAAATCTAACTAAACAGATTAATAACCAAAAGACACTGAAAAATTAAAATGACAGGGATATTTAAATACAAATAATAGAGAATATAACTAATTATCTAAAAAAAAAGTTATTTAAACTAAATTAAAATTCTAAGATTATTAACTAAGATAATTCTACTAACTACAAATTCTAAGGTTCTAAAAATAATTCTAAAACTACTAGGTTAAATCTAAACTAAATTAAAATTCTAAAGTTTACTAACTAAATAAAAAATAAAATTATTACAATAATTCTAAATTTAAACTAATTAGTTCTAATTAAAAAAGGAAACTTTTTGTAATTTATATATGATTAAACTAATCAATCTAATATTAAATCTAACAACTATATATTTTTAAAGTTACTAGGTTAAATCTAAAATAAAATTTTAAAGTTAGTAGATTAAAACTAAATCAAATAAAAGAGTAAAGGGGTAATGTTAAAACAGAAAATAGGGAGTGGTATCAATAAGTCTTAGATGGGCCTGCTGATTGGAATAAGGACCAAGGCATGGAAAAACAAAACAAACTAAAAAAAAAAAAAGAGAGAGACTTTATTGGGCCAGACCGGGTTAGGCCTGGACCCGGTTTCCATCTAGAAGGGGAATGAAGGGTTTTTAAAAAAAACCTAATAGTGGATAGGGTGCGCCGCGTTGCTGTTATCATTGGGAAGGGAAAGAAAATGCATATTACTCATCATTTCCAAAAACAAACTCTGTCCTCTACGTCTTAAAAAATCTCTCTCTTCTAAAATTTCCTTGGCTTCATCTTCTCTCAATTGATTAAACAACAACAATCTATTCAAATCCCCATAAATAATTCAATCAATATCCTTCACAGTCTTGATTCGTGTGCTACTAGCAGTCCCAACAATTGATTTTGAAAGCGACTCAAGCGATATATTGTGCAAAAACGAATCAGATTTTTTCACCTTCGCGATCTCACACACGTGCTGGAGAGACAATGTTGTGGCAGTCAAGTGACTGGGGCGAGTACTGCCTAACTCGATTTCGGTGACTTTCTTCGGGTACCACGAGACTAAGGGGGATAAGTGGCTACCACGGGTTTCTGTTAAAGGAGACAAAGGGAGTAATGCATGTGTGTTCGATGATGGGTCTGTTGTTGGACAAAAAAAAACTGCAGCCAGAAAATGGAGTATAGGATGGTGGTGGTTGATGGAAGGAAGATTCGAAGGCTAAATCGGCGGTAACGAGATGGCGATGGCAATTCTGTGAGATGGAGAGATTAGTGTGAGGAAGCTGAGATTTATCAAATCTATGAACCTCATTCACAAAAAAGAAACGGTAATTAGATTTGTTTGAGTTTCTCATTTTCTCTATTTTTTTATTTTTTGATGCAAGGCAAAGTTTATCTGGTTATGCAGATCTATTTTTACTGGCTTATAGATTTGTGAACAAGCATTAAAGTTTGCTTGAACTAATTCTTTGGTTTATGAATGGATTAAGTGTGGACTACTTTGTTTTGATTTATTTTCTTGATATGGTTGATGTAATACTGGATTAGGAAGTAATTCTGTTTTCAATACGGTTCAAACAACAAGAATGATTCATAACAATAAAGAAATCTTTGAAAAGCAGACAAGTACCACATCAGATATAATCCTTACGATACCATGAAAATTCTTAAGACCAAAACAACAATTTAATAATAACAGTGTTACCTGTCCGAAAGTTATCGGAGTGACGACTCCTCGAGGTAAGTCTCTTCTCTTTTTCCTCAGTGTTGTTACCACGAATTTCTTTTCTCTTCACGCTTCTAAGAGTATGCTGCAACTCTTATGCTTTTTGTTGTTGAATGACGTCTTGTTGTGTTCTTGTTGTGTTGTATCGACTGGAGCTTTGAGTTTTTAACGTTGATATGCTACAGATGAGATGAGGCGGATGTTGTTGTAGGTGATTATGAGTTGGTGTTAATGCTTCTGCTGTTGTGTTGATTATTGGAGTTTTGTTCTGAATCCGTTTCTTTTGGTTTAGAATAAGGTGGTTGTTTTATGCAGGTGTTGTTGATGAATGAAGATTGTTGGTTTTACAATTAATTTTTTTTACTGTCTTATAGCCAAACATAAGTGAAATTGGAGGGAGATTTTGATAAGCTTGAATAATTTGGTGATTTGCTTTATTGCTTTTTTGATACAGGTTTTGGTCTTGCTAAATTAGTGTAATATTTGGTTGGTTTGGACTGATATGAGGCAGCTTTTTGCAGGTTGTGATATAGCATTTGGACCGTTTGAATTGTTAGTAACAGCAAGACAACAATAGGGTGCAAATCAGTTTTGGACATCAACATTTTTAGCTTTGTTTTGGACTGATTTTGGCATGTTATGGGCAGCAACAAAAATTGGTTTTGGGACCACTACTTTATTGGACATAAAACAAATAAACAAAGATAATAGTAATAATAAAAATAAAAGGCAATTTGTTAGTAATATAAAACAGAATAATAATAATAATAAAAAAAAATGAGATGCAAACAAAATTAATTTTATTTTAATTTTAATATTAATTCAGTTTTAAAATTGAATTAAAATTAGAATCAAATCAAAATCAATATTGGATTAAAAGAAATTAAAACTATAATGACTAAAAATAATCAAAAAAATGTAAAATAAAGGAAAAAAGATATTAACTACATTTTTGAGATTTTCTTTGGATTAAAATTTATACTAAAACATGAATCTAAATGGAACCAATTAAACTATATTAATTTTTTTAATATTTTTTTGTATTAAGAATTGCGAATTTAAAATACTATAATGCTAATTATAAATATTTTTGTGATTTTTCTAATAATGCGTTTGTAAAAAATGACATGAACTAAAATACATATTTTTTTTAGATTTTTTTAAATAATACAAAAATGATAAATACAAGACAAAAAAATGTGCGATATGCACGATTTGGTAAAGGTTGGACAAGACATGATCAAATTTCATTAAATTCATAAAGCGACTTCTAACGTTTTCATTCTTTCGCGGCATTTCAAAAAATAATCATCTCTTGACTTCTAAAGGAAAGTTGTAGTTGTTGTCAAGGAGAATCATGTGTAAAAGAACCACTAAAAAAATGTCGAAATTCGAAGAAGTTATGAATTTCTGAAATCTGACCCGAGAAAATAGCAAAAATAGGTCGAATCGCTTGTGAACGCTTGCTATGTAATAATGCAGATGGGAGGTGGTATCTTAGGTCAAAATTTGGGGTATGACAGCTGCCCCTATTTAAGTTTCTTCTATCCGGAGATATGAAGATTAAAATCTTCGTTTCGACGAGATTGAAGGTACTTAAATACACAATATGCAAATTTTGCCCTAAGATACCGCCATTATGTTTGTGATATGAATGTAGTATTTAAATTTAAGAGAATGATATTGTATGAGACAAGATAATGTTGGAGAAGCCAAACACCAACAAATCACAAGAACATAGATTATACACTACTGGGGAAATAAGCCATCGACTTCAAATGATAGACTCTTGACGGCGAATAAAAATTTGAGAGAATACGACCTCTGACCCTAACAAAGAAGGCATCTTGCATAGGCCACAAAAACAGATTATTGACCCAAAATAACAGTGAGTTCACAACTCAAGGTCAAAGATAGACAAAAGATGTATCAATTTTGCTTATAATGGACTACCGACTTCTGAAAGCAAAGATTTCATAACAAACTTCTCTGCGAGATTTCCGGAGATATACTAATTAATGCTGAAATAATAATATGGTTGTAGATACACAAGCTGCTCAAATAAAGAAGCTGCCACTTGCTGTCTTCCAAAAATACTATGACATACAAGTTGCTCAAATAAAGAAACTGCCACTTGCTGTCGTCCAGGGATGTCAATAACATACAAGCTGCTCAAATAAAGAAGCCGCCACTTGATGTCTTCCAAAAATACTATAACATACAAGCTGCTCAAGCAAAGAAGCCGCCACTTGCTGTCTTCCAAAAAAATACTATGACATACAAGCTGCTCAAATAAAGAAGCTGCCACTTGCTGTATTCCAGAAAAATAATAACGTACAAGTTGCTCATGAAGAGACTGCCGCTTTCCGTTTTCCAAAATAATAATAACGTATAAGTTGCTCATGAAGAGACCGCCGCTTGCCATTTTCCCAAGAATAATAACGTACAAGTTGCTCATGAAGAGCTGCCGCTTGTCGTTTTTCAAAAATAATAACGTATAAGTTGCTCATGAAGAGCTGCCGCTTGTCGTTTTCCAAAAATAATAACGTACAAGTTGCTCATGAAGAGCTGCCGCTTGCCGTTTTCCGAAGAATAAATCAGAAGAAAATTGCAATAGCACTACCAGAGAATAAAATCTTCGTCAAAGAGAACCATGAATAGATCCTTCCCGAGGAGATCAAATACTTAAATGCGCAAAATAAATGCACCATTCGTCTAGGTGGCGACTTCACTGGGGAAAATCATGAGATAGCCTATGCAAGAGACAACAACTCCCTCCAGGAATAAACCAGAGAGAAAACAGTCAAACAAGACTCCACCCAATGAGAAAGTAACTTGATTGGGGGATTCATCCTATCCAGAAATGGACAAGGTAGGCTAAATCAAAAAAAATCCACGAGGATTAGTTCAGTTGGGGAATTTAGAAAGGAAGCACATTTTCTGCCTAAGCTAACCTTCTACTTGGAAAGAACATGTACATTGTCTTAATAAACAAAGTATACAACCCAAAATCAACGACAAATGTGAATATGCATGCTGATATAAGTGTAAATGAGTAAATGAATGTTATGCTGACAAAACAAACAGATGGAATAACTTGAAGACAATAAGATGTCACGACATAATAGATACTCGGCCAAT
Source organism: Vicia faba (assembly GCA_948472305.1). Taxonomy (NCBI): domain Eukaryota; kingdom Viridiplantae; phylum Streptophyta; class Magnoliopsida; order Fabales; family Fabaceae; genus Vicia; species Vicia faba. The sequence goes on from OX451738.1 coordinate 1,531,497,315, forward strand.
CTTAAAAAAGACGGAAAATAACTGGAACTGGAACCACAAAGCAACGTCAGAGCGTACCACGCTACCAGGCTCAAGTCTTCTGAGGAGAAAAGTATTCAAATCCAAACTTCTAATACCAATAGACTACTGGCATGAGACAAAGCGTACCACACTACGGAAATCTGCTCAAATAAAGATAACCAAAACAACGCTTAACTGGAAAAGCTGGGGAGTCACCAAACTTAGTACCACTAGAAACAAAAGTTTACACAACCAACACCTCGTGACGATTTTGAAAGAAAACATGTTCATCATGCAAGGATAAATTACTATATTGTTTTGCATTTCATGGCTTGACCATACTCGGAACAACTGTTAATATTCCTTTCATTATTCACGACACATTTTTAAAATAAGAATACTTTAAATAACTTTGTTTCAAATATTTCCGTAAAATTAAAATTTTGCCCACAAAAGGTAAATACTCAAATTTCATTAATAAGATGGTAGTTCACTAACAACGCGACTCCAACGGTTTACAAAAGTTTGGGAAATAGTACATGAAAGAAAAAGGTTACGCAAAAACAATGATCATTATTCTCCCTAACAACTTCGAATTCCGAAATGTGTTCAAATTCCAAGACTGGTCTGACCAAAAGCTTGCCTAAGCCGCCCTTTCGGGTTTTCAACTTAGCAAACTGTCAACTCAAACCTAAGCGAAATACTTCTTGACTGCATCGGCGTTCATGGAGCGTGGGAGCTCTTCACCGTCCATATTTGTGAGAATCAAGGAACCTCCAGAGAAAACTTTCTTAACGACATACGGTCCTTCATAATTCGGAGCCTACTTGCCCCTAGAATCAGGTTGGAAAGATAATATCTTTTTGAGCACAAGGTCGCCTTCTCTGAACTCGCGTGGTCGAACCTTCTTATCAAAAGCCTTCTTCATTCTCTGCTGATATAATTGACCGTGACACAATGTTGTCAATCTCTTTTCTTCAATTAAATTCAACTGATCATATCTACTTTGACACCATTTAGCCTCAGAAAGTTTAGCTTCCATCAACACTCTCATAGACGGAATCTCAACCTCCACGGGGAGTACTGCTTCCATACCATAAACTAGGGAAAATGGGGTTGCGCCTGTTGAAGTTCGAACTGAAGTACGGTATCCATGCAGAGAAAACGGAAGCATTTCATGCTAATCTTTTTAAGTTACCACCATCTTCTGGACAATCTTCTTGATGTTCTTGTTAGCAGCTTCAACAGCCCCATTCATCTTCGGCCTGTAAGGAGAAGAATTATGATGTTCGATCTTGAACTCTTCACAAAGCTCTCTCATCATCTTGTTATTCAAATTCAAACCATTATCAGTGATGATCTTGCTCGGGATGCCGTATCGACAAATGATCTGATTCTTGATAAATCTGACTACCACATGTCTGGTTACATTAGCATAAGATGCTGCTTCCACCCATTTAGTAAAATAATCGATCGCTACCAAGATGAAACGATGACCATTTGAGGCTTTGGGTTCAATCATTCCAATCATATCAATGCCCCACATAGAGAAAGGCCAAGGTGAAGAGATAACATTGAGAAGGGTCGGTGGCACATGTATCTTGTCCGCATAAATCTGGCATTTATGACATTTCTTCACATATTTGCAGCAATCAGATTCCATTGTCATCCAATAGTAACCAGCTCTCAACATCTTTTTAGCCATCGCATGTCCGTTGGCATGAGTGCCAAAGGATCCTTCATGTACTTCTTGCATCAGCATGTCTGCTTCATGTCTGTCTACACATCTGAGCAAGACCATGTCGTAATTCCTCTTATACAATACTTCTTCATTGAGGAAGAAACTGCTTGCTAATCTTCTCAATGTCTTCCTATCTTTATTGGATGCCCTAGGCGGGTACTCTTGAGTTTGAAAAACACGTTTAATGTCATAGAACCATGGTTTGTCGTCGGCAACCTCTTCTACTGAGAACACATGAGCAGGTCTATCGAGGCGCATAACCCGGATTGTAGGCGCATCGTTCCAACCATTCACCTGAAACATTAAAGACAAAGTAGCTAAAGCATCAGCCATTTGGTTTTCATCTTTAGGGATATGATGTAATTCCACTTTGTTGAAGAAAGTTAACAATCTTCTAGCATAGTCTCTGTAAGGGATCAAACCAGGATGACGAGTCTCCCATTCTCCTTTGATTTGATTAATTACCAATGCCGAATCTCCGTAAATATCAAGAATCTTAATCCTTAGATCCACTGCTTCTTCGAGACCCATAATACATGCCTCATATTCAGCCATGTTGTTCGTGAAGTCAAACTTCAATCTCGCCGTGAACGGGATATGAGTACCTCGGGGAGTGACGATGATTGCCCCAATTCCATTTCCATAAGAGTTTACAGCTCCGTCAAATATTAAACCCCAATGGGATTCGGGATCAGGTCCTTCTTCAGGTAACGACTCTTCATAATCTTTAGCTTTCAAGTACATAACATCTTCATCTTGGAAATCAAACTTGATGGATTGATAATCGTCAATTGGTTGGTGAGCCAAATGGTCGGCTAAAATACTCCCTTTGATTGCTTTCTGAGTGTGATACTCAATGTCATATTCGGATAACAACATCTGCCAACGGGCTATTCTTCCAGATAAGGCGGGCTTCTCAAAGATATACTTGATCGGATCCATTTTTGAGATCAACCAAGTGGTATGGTTAATCATATACTGACGCAGACGGCGAGCAGCCCAAGCTAAAGCACAACAGGTTTTCTCAAGCATTGAGTATCGAGACTCACAGTCGGTGAATTTCTTACTCAAATAATATATGGCATGTTCCTTTCTTCCAGTCTCATCTTGTTGACCAAGCACATATCCCATGGATTCTTCCAATATAGTCAGGTACATAATCAAAGGTCTTCCTTCCACCGGAGGAATCAAAATGGGAGGTTCAAGCAAATATTCTTTGATGCTATCAAAAGCTCTCTGACAATCTTCTATCCACACACATCCTTGGTTCTTTCGGAGAAGCTTGAAAATCGGCCCACAGGTAGCAGTCATATGAGATATAAATCTAGAAATATAGTTCAGTCTCCCAAGGAATCCTCTTACTTGTTTTTCCGTCTTGGGTGCGGGCATTTCCCGAATAGCTTTGACTTTATCAGGATCTACCTCAATACCTTTCTGACTGACAATGAAACCCAGAAGTCTTCCAGAACGAACACCAAAAGTGCACTTGTTGGGATTCAGACGGAGTTTATACTTTCTCAAACGCTGGAATAACTTCAATAAATGTTCCAAATGATCTACCTCAGTTTGTGATTTGGCAATCATGTCATCTACATGCACTTCTATCTCTTTATGCATCATATCATGGAACAAAGCAGTCATGGCCCTTTGGTATGTTGCACCAGCATTCCTCAAACCAAACGGCATAACCCGATAACAAGATGTTCCCCAAGGTGTAATGAAAGCTGTCTTATCCATATCTTCTGGTGCCATATTGATTTGATTGTAACCAGAGAAACCATCCATGAAAGAAAAGACTTTGAACTTTGCGGTACTGTCGACCAATACGTCAATGTGCGGTAATGGGAAGTCATCCTTTGGGCTAGCTCTATTCAGATCTCTATAGTCTACACACATTCGAACTTTGCCATCCTTCTTAGCAACAGGCACTATATTGGCTAACCATTGAGGATAGACCGATGTAACAAGGAAACCTGCATTAATTTGTTTTTGAACTTCTTCTTTGATCTTGTCAGCCATATCGGGACGAGTCCTTCTCAACTTCTGCTTAATCGACGGACATTCAGGTCTCAACGGTAAACGATGCTCCACAATATTGTTGTACAAACCTGGCATATCTTGGTAGGACCAAGCAAACACATCAACATACTCTTTGAGAAGCTCCAACATTTTCTCTTTGACCTCTGGGATAAGTAATGCTCCGACCTTGACTTCCTTTTTATCTTCTTCATCACCCAAATTGATCATCTCTATAGGTTCTTCAAACAGCTGAATAATCTTTTCATCGTGCTCAAGCAAACGGGAAATTTCATCAAGAACTTCTTCGCTATCCTCTTCTTCGGCTCTGAACACAGGGAATTCAAAGTTGGGAGGGGGCATAGGATCATTGTTTTCAATGGTTAAGTCATGGATTAATCTGCACATATGATTATGCTTTATTTTAGAAATCGATTTGTACAAATAAAACAAAAGGTTATTATATTTTCCTATTACTACCAATTAATTTTCATTACTATTTCCCAGAAAAAAGTGAAAAAATAAAACAGTAGTGGACAAAATAACATTTTTATTCATGAGGGGAAATACTTGAAACAAAGAGCCCAGACATTTTCTCTTTTGCCTTGGGTAGAGCAAAAGGATTTATTTCCAACATAGCCCGACACAAATACTTTTCGCCTTGGGAAGAGCGAATTTTTTTCAAAAATAAAACAAAACATTACTCAGAAATATGCATTACAACAGGAACATCAACAGCAATCCAGTTCTGGCAAACCACTCCATGCGTTACAAAATCGGGTAAATCCTCTTCAGAATCGTCTCCTATTATAGCATCAACCTCAGGAGGAGTCGGATGGATAAAACCTGCGCTTCGGAAAACTTCTTGTATCGGACGAGTAACTATTTCCTGCTTGACTCTCGTAGACACGGGATGAAAACCAAGACCTTCTCCAGACTTGTTCTCGGGCAAAGTCAACACATGGCCCCAACCTTCAGCCGAACCACTTTCAACCACTCGTCGCGCATCCTCAAAAGAAGAAATAGATGTCCCTAGCTTCTTCACTTCAATATTAGCAACAGATAGAGCTTGGAATTGAGTTCCAACATCCTCATCAGCATCAATAAAAGAGAAAGATGACAAATGGCTTACCATCATAGCCTGCTCTCCACCAATCATTACCAGCTTTCCATGCCTTACAAACTTCAATCTCTGATGGAGCGTGGAAGTGACTGCCCCTGCATCATGGATCCATGGACGACCCAATAGGCAACTGTAGGCGGCACGAATATCCATTACTTGAAAAGTGATCTGAAAAGTATGAGGACCAATTATTATAAGAAGATCCACTTCACCAATGACAGTCTTCCTAGAACCATCAAACGCTTTGATAATTACCCCACTAGGTCTCATGGGAGCACCTTGATATGAGAGTCGAGATAATGTAGTTTTGGGCATTACATTTAACGACGAACCTGTATCTACCAACACACTTGATAAAGTATCATTTCCACAACTTATTGAGATATGCAAAGCCATATTATGGTTCCTTCCCTCCTCCAGAAGCTCTTCATCACTGAAACCAAGATTGTTACATGAAGTAATATTTCCCACAATTTCATCAAATTGGTCAACCGTCACATCATGATCCACGAATGCCTGGTCCAAGACCTTCATCAAAGCTTCTCTATGGGAACCAAAATCTCTTAGTAAAGCAAGCAAAGAAATCTTGGAAGGAGTTTGCAACACTTGGTCCACAATCTTATATTCACTTCTCTTGATGAGCTTCAGAATCTCATCATCATCGGGACGTGGGATAGGTTCATTGGATCGGCCTATCTCAACCCTTGGTTCAACATTTCTCGCTGGAAATTCTGCCGGTATGGGCCTCCTGACTTGAACTTCTGGTCTCTTCAAAGGTACTGCTGCAAAGACACATCCGCTTCTCGTAACTCTGCTCACATCAGCGATGTTAACAAAAGATGGCATTGTTGGTATAGGGACTTCTACCCCATTCTCAATCATTTTGGCATTATACTTATACGGTATAGCTTGGTCTGAGTTGTAAAGCACAGGACCAGGTGGATAAATGATCAAAGGAGCAACAGGTGCAGTCTGACTGTCGTAAACGATCTCTACTGGTTCAGGCAAGTTGAATTGCGGTATTTTAACATTCACTTTATTAACTGGATCTCTATCATGTGTAATAGTGATAACCCTCTGGTCTAACAATTTTTGAATGTCCTCCTTCACAACAGGGCAATCAGCCTCTCTTGAACAAAATTCACAAACATCATAATCATGCTGATGCCTAAAAAAGGCAAGTCTTCTTAAGCGCTGATGTAACCTGATCAACGAATCTCTTATGTGTTCAACTTGAAAAACTCGAAACTTTCCTGGACAACCTTCCACCATATTCACTGATGCTGCCCCATGTCGAGGCAAAGGATTATCTCTAACATTTGGGTTAACATCCTTGAAAGACAAGATACCGTTCTTAATCAACCTCTGCACGTCCGCCTTTAAAGCAAAACAATTTTCAATGTTGTGCCCCGACGACCCTTGATGATATTCACAAAACTGATCTGCCTTGTACCACAGAGAAGTACTATTTGGTACGACAGGAGGAGGCTTCGTCGTTATGAGGTTTTTTCTAATCAAGGCGGGGAACAACTCAGTGTAAGTCATGGGAATGGCATCAAATTGCGGTTTCCTTGGTGAACGGTTCTGGTTGTTAAATTGATAAGCCTGTTGTCGAGGCTGCTGCTGAAATGGCAGTTGGTGAGTTGGTGGGGTTTGATGAGTTGGGGTCACCACTGTTGGGCGGACAGTCGGAGTGACTGCCGCAACATGTGAGTAACCTCTCCTTGGTATCCCTGGGAAGATTACGCTGACATCCTGTTCTTTTCTTTTTGGGAAAACACTTCCAAACTTCTTGGTACTGCTAGACGAACTTCCTTCTTTAACCAAACGTCCTTCACGAATCCCTTCCTCCAACCGCATGCCCATACTTACCATTTCGGTGAAGTCACTGGGTGCGCTGGCAATCATTCTTTCATAGTAAAAGGAACCTAAAGTCTTCAAGAATATCTTTGTCATCTCTTTCTCCTCAAGAGGAGGATAGATCTGAGCAGCAATTTCGCGCCACCTCTGGGCGTATTCCTTAAAGGACTCTCTGTCTCTTTGGGACATCGCCCGGAGTTGATCTATGTCCGGCGCCATGTCGACGTTGTACTTATACTAGTGAACAAAAACTTCACTAAGATCGTTGAAATTACGGATCCGAGTGCTGTCCAAACCCATATACCACTTTAGAGCGGCACCAGTCAAACTGTCTTGAAAATAGTGAATTAACAAGTCATGATCATCAGAATATGTAGACATCTTTCTCATGTACATAGTCAAATGACTCCGAGGACACGAATCACCTTTATACCTTTCAAAGTATGGCACTTTGAATTTTGCTGGAATCTTTACATTCGGAACTAAACACAGGTCATGAGCATTCTTTCCAAACAAATCCTTCCCCTTTAACGCTCTGATCTCCCTCTGCATCTCTTGAAATTGGTCTTGAAATTCTTCCATTCTATCAAAAAGACCCAGACTTTCAGCAGGCTTGGCAGGATAAGTAGGTTCATTCATGTATGGCATAGAGTGAACCACAGGAGCGACAGTTGTCATCACTGGTTAAGGGAAGGGTGCCACAGACGGGATTACAGGCGGCATAGAAGTTGTCTCTGGTTGAGGAAAAGACATAGTAGGTTGAAACAAAGGCTGTACGACAGACTGATATCCTTCTGGCACAAAGTTATAAGGCATTCCCCACGGAAAACCTTTTGGCATCTGATGTTGAAGCGGAGAGTTGATTTGAGTCACAGATGATGGAACAATGACAATCTCAGAAACCACAGTAGTTGAAGTCTGAATCTCAACAGCTGCAGTCGATGGCTGATTCTGAGCAGCCATCAAACTTTCCACCAGCGCAATTAGTTTCTCCATCCCGACATGAAGGGTAGCAACCTCCTCACGAAGCTCGTGGTTTTCCTGTTCTAGATCTTCTATCTTCCTCTGACGATTGGCTCGAGTATCGTATTGATGAGACAGCTTGACAATCTATCGGAGTGGAAAAAGAAACAAGGATAAGACTCTAGAAAACATGTGAAGTGGAATGTTGGATGATGCATGATATGTGATGCAAATGATAATTCATTTTGATAGTTTTTCAAGGAACTTCAATAATTTTGCACACATCAATGGTAAAGGAATTTGGAACAACAAAAACTCACTTCATTAATCAAAAGCGGTAAATTACAACTTACAACTTTGGAACAACAAAACAATAAATTACAACTTTGGGATAACAACCCAATAATAAAAGCAGTAAACTACAACTTTGGAACATGAAGCCCATAATAAAGTAGTAAATTACAACTTTGGAACATGAAGCCCATAATAAAGCAGTAAATTACAACTTTGGAACATGAAGCCCATAATAAAGCAGTAAATTACAACTTTGGAATATGAAGCCCTTTTACAGAGTTTTACAAAATGACATCAGTAAAAATAAAACTAAGAACTAAAGATCACTCAGAATCATCAGATGAAGGACCAAATGCCAACTGCAACTGGAGCTTCCTGATCTTCTCTTCATAAAAGTCTTCCATCTCTTTCTTCTCAGCTACCAGTCGATCAATGATTTCCTTTTGTGGATTAGGAACGAGAGCAACGCTTACCGAACCTTCCTTCTTTCTCTTCCTTTCACTAGCATATTTCTTCAGTAAAGCATCCTTTTGACGAAGCTTCTCATCATGATCAATGAACCAGCCGTCTTGAATAAATAGCAAATCCTCCTTTTCCTTTAGTTGTTGAGCCAGGACCCGATTCTCATATTCAGACATATTATACTTTTCTTTCCAAGCATCTCTCTCGGACTTCATCCTAGCCATATTTCCTTGGTATTCTCCCATATTCTCGATAGGGATATCAACAGATGATGACGCAACAGTAGGGAATAAAGGTTTCTCAGGTTTATAGGGCATCTTGAGAGCACAAGCCCTAGCACGGACCCATTGTAGGTAAGGCTCCAAAGAAACGGCACCCCTATGTCCTAACATGTCTCTCCCATTCCTATGGATGTGGCGCCAAGCCCCTTCGATCTCCCTCTTAGCTGCCTGGTGATCTTGTCCTTCTTGTAGAAAGAAACCACTCACATGGATGTTGTTTGGCTTGTCCCTCATCGGGTATCCAAACTGACGGTGTGCGAGAACAGGATTATAGTTAATTCCTCCTTTCGTACCAAGAAGGGGCACGTTAGGAAAAGCACCACAGCTATCGATGATCTTCACGTCATAGTAAGCTCGATTATACCAATCAATATCGAAATGAGTGAGAGCCATAATTTTTGGCGCCCATCGCGGCTCCTTCTCGAGATCCCAGAAAACATCATACCTCGGTAGATGAGAAACATACCACTGATACAGCAACTGTGCACAACAAATAATCATCCCTCCTTGATAAGAGTTTCGAAGATGGATGGAGTAGTAGGTATCTCCTAGCAGCGTAGGGACCGGATTTCCAATCAAGAAAATTCTGATGGCGTTGATATCCACAAACTTATCAATGTTAGGGAACAATAATAGACCATAAGCGAGTAAAGAAAAGACTTCTTCAAAGGCAATAATATCTTTTATCTCAGCGAAATGACGAGCTTTCCTCAACAAAAACTGCACAGACAAGCCTCAGATTCCCCCTTTTGTAGTCATGTTCTCCTCTATCTCTGACTTCTTCAAGTGGGTGATGGTCGCTATCTCGTGAGATTTGGGTTCCTCTTCTAAGCCAGAAAAAGGAACACAGTCGGTGATCGGCAAACCAAGTATGTAGGAGTACTCTTCTAAGGTGGGCATTAACTGGTAATCCGGAAAGGTGAAGCATCGGTACAAAGGATCGTAAAATTGGACCAACGTACCAAGGATGCCTTCCTTCATCTTGCGCTTCATGAGAGGTATAATGGACCCATACTTTTTCTGAAAATCCGTCGGGTTCGTGATCTTAGGAATTAAACTCTTCAGTTCTTCAATCTCGGGCTCCTTAAAACTAAAACTTCGAGTGTTTCTCCTTCCAAATTCCATAATAATAGTACCTGAGATGTCTACAAAAGTCATTCTTAAGTTCCTTGAAAAACAATTTTTTTTTTTTTTACAAAATTTTTTTTATGGATGTATGGATGAATGATAATACAACAGTTACACACAAGTTCACAAATATGAGGTTCAAAGGTTCAACGTTTCGAGCATGGAGTCAAAGGTAAAGCCCACCCCAAGGTATGTACTACGGTTTAATCACACCTGTAAGACAAGGTTCTAAGAGTTCCCAGAGTCTACATTCCTCCTTCGGATATTACCAACGTCTTGATTACTCAATAATTAGCAATATTCTCAAGAGAAACTCATCCGAGCGTAGCATCGCGTGACAACTACTTCCGGATTACTCCGTTATAGTCTCCGCGCTACACCTAAAAGGCCAAGATGGGTTAGGGTTCTACGGTTCTCAGCTTCTCTGGCTCCCAGGTCGAAAATAATAATATCTTCCCGATTACTCGATAAACAAACATTACGTTCAAAAGGGCCTTCCACTGAGTGGGGGATTTCATGCCTCCTTCTTCGGGATTACTCCCTCAAAGTTAACATGACTATACCGCCCGTCCTATTCTTAAGTGTAACTTAATCTGGGTATAGGATTCGTCCTTCGCAAAAAACCCTAACAATCCCAATATAAACACATAATCAAACGAAATAAATAATAATAAAACAGATAAAACAAATTAGGCTTAACCCACTTAGGGATGGACCAGCAAGAGGTCAATCTTTCCCCAGCAGAGTCGCCATTTCTGTAGCGATAAAAAATGTAGCGGGGTAAATCGGAGATCGAGTTATTAATTAATTCGTCTCCCCAGCAGAGTCGCCATTTCTGTAGCGATAAAAAATGTAGCGGGGTAAATCGGAGATCGAATTATTAATTAATTCGTCTCACAAAAGCAAGAGTCGCCACCGCGCTTTATTATTTCCAAGAGAAAAGGGAAAAGAGCGAAATAAAACTCTAATGCAATGTAAAATAATACTTTTAAAAGTAATGAAAATACAAGGCGTTTTGAAAAGAGGTATAGAGTTCGGGGGTTGGTTATACAAGGGGAAGGTATTAGCACCCAATGTATCTATAGTATCCTATAGGAACCTTTTTGAAATATCTGTTTTTTTTTTAAATTGTTTGTTTGATTAAAATAGTTTGTTTGGCTAAAGATGGGTGCGGACGAGTTTTTGAAGATACGAAGACCTAATGTCGAAGTTTTGACTTAAAAGGTGTGAGTTTTTTTTTTTATTAAAGAAATTGGATATTTGGGAAAATTATCCTATGTTTTTAATGAATGAGGGTATTCGCACGATGATTTTTTTGATGACATAAAGTCGACAAAAAATTAGACAATTCCCTTGGATTAAATCGAGCGAGCAAAATAAAATAGACATCAAAATATAAGCAATCAAAATTCACAAGAAAATAAATCTAACTAAACAGATTAATAACCAAAAGACACTGAAAAATTAAAATGACAGGGATATTTAAATACAAATAATAGAGAATATAACTAATTATCTAAAAAAAAAGTTATTTAAACTAAATTAAAATTCTAAGATTATTTACTAAGATAATTCTACTAACTACAAATTCTAAGGTTCTAAAAATAATTCTAAAACTACTAGGTTAAATCTAAACTAAATTAAAATTCTAAAGTTTACTAACTAAATAAAAAATAAAATTATTACAATAATTCTAAATTTAAACTAATTAGTTCTAATTAAAAAAGGAAACTTTTTGTAATTTATATATGATTAAACTAATCAATCTAATATTAAATCTAACAACTATATATTTTTAAAGTTACTAGGTTAAATCTAAAATAAAATTTTTAAAGTTAGTAGATTAAAACTAAATCAAATAAAAGAGTAAAGGGGTAATGTTCAAACAGAAAATAGGGAGTGGTATCAATAAGTCTTAGATGGGCATGCTGATTAGAATAAGGCCCAAGGCATGGGAAAACAAAACAAACTAAAAAAAAAAGAGAGAGACTTTATTAGGCCTGACCGGGTTAGGCCTGAACCCGGTTTCCATCTAGAAGGGGAGTGAAGGGTTTTTAAAAAAAACCTAATAGTGGATAGGGTGCGCCGCGTTGCTGTTATCATTGGGAAGGGAAAGAAAATGCATATTACTCATCATTTCCAAAAACAAACTCTGTCCGATACGTCTTAAAAAATCTCTCTCTTCTAAAATTTCCTTGGCTTCATCTTCTCTCAATTGATTAAACAACAACAATCTATTCAAATCCCCATAAACAATTCAATCAATATCATTCACAGTCTTGATTCACGTGCTACTAGCAGTCCCAACAATTGATTTTGAAAGCGACTCAAGCGATATATTGTGCGAAAATGAATCAGATTGTTTCACCTTCGCGATCTCACACACGTGCTGGAGAGACAATGTTGTGGCAGTCAAGTGACTGGGGCGAGTACTGCCAAACTCGATTTTGGTGACTTTCTTCGGGTACCACGAGACTAAGGGGGATAAGTGGCTACCACAGGTTTCTGTTAAAGGAGACAAAGGGAGTAATGCATGTGTGTTCGATGATGGGTCTGTTGTTGGACAAAAAAAAACTGCAGCCAGAAAATGGAGTATAGGATGGTGGTGGTTGATGGAAGGAAGATTCGAAGGCTAAATCGGCGGTAACGAGATGGCGATGGCAATTCTGTGAGATGGAGAGATTAGTGTGAGGAAGCTGAGATTTATCAAATCTATGAACCTCATTCACAAAAAAGAAACGGTAATTAGATTTGTTTGAGTTTCTCATTTTCTCTATTTTTTTTATTTTTTGATGCAAGGCAAAGTTTATCTGGTTATGCAGATCTATTTTTACTGGCTTATAGATTTGTGAACAAGCATTAAAGTTTGCTTGAACTAATTATTTGGTTTATGAATGGATTAAGTGTGGACTACTTTGTTTTGATTTATTTTCTTGATATGGTTGATGTAATACTGGATTAGGAAGTAATTCTGTTTTCAATACGGTTCAAACAACAAGAATGATTCATAACAACAAAGAAATCTTTGAAAAGCAGACAAGTACCACATCAGATATAATCCTTACGATACCATGAAAATTCTTAAGACCAAAACAACAATGTAATAATAACAGTGTTACCTGTCTGAAAGTTATCGGAGTGACGACTCCTCGAGGTAAGTCTCTTCTCTTTTTCCTCAGTGTTGTTACCACGAATTTCTTTTCTCTTCACGCTGTTGTACCCCAATTTTTGACCTAAGATCCCATTTTTATTTTTTGCATTTTTAAAGATAAGTCAAGGTCACGAAATACGGTCGGTTTTAACGTCTCACATTCGAGCTTTGACTATGCGAAGATTGTCAAGTGTTTTGAATATTTTTAGCATATGTATCACTAATTTCTAATCGCATACAAAGGTGTATGTTCATGTTTTCTTTTGTGTCATGTGCAGAGACAGGTCTGAATCAAGAGCATCAGGTGTCGCGCCTCAATTAAGGTTTTGAGTCTCCCAAGCCAGAAGTACGATTGATTGTGGATTCTCGAAGACTGATTCATCAAGGCACACCGTTGCCCCCTTAATGTCGCCCCTAATTTTTTTCAGTCGCACATTCATACCATATTTTGTCATTTGGTCACAATCATTAGTAAATATCTTCATTCATCACATTTTGCATCATTAGTCGTATTTAATTTGACCAGAAAAAGTCAGTTTAAATCAAAGTTTGCATCGTCTTTCAGTTGTAAAATACCCGACATTTCACTTCATTCATTTTTATCTGTTTACTATTTTCTTGCATTGCTCCAAGTTGTTTATATGTCGATAATAAAATATTTCGGTTTTATAGACAGACTGTTAAAAGCGATTCGACACTATGTGGGAAATTAGCGAGAAAATATTTCAAGTTTTCACCTTTTACCGATCATTTTATGAATCTGCGTTTCGCGTAGATTATGACGGTATGCTCGCTTTATTTTTTCGGTACAGTTCGAAGTCTCGTTTTTAACCTTAAACGTCTGTTTAGTCTGATATTTTATTATTATTTTATTTTGATTTTTGACTTCTTGAATATTTTTTCTTTAATCTTTGTGACATGTAGATTATTTTAATGTGTTCATTTTATTTTTTCGGATAAACTTTCGTCCGTTCTTTTATCGTTTTCGATCATTTTGGGTCTTTATTTTTATTCATAAAATATTCAAAAAAAATCATTTTAAATTGAGTTATTTTTTATAATTTCAGGTTTTATTTTATCTTTGTCATTCAGGGATTTTTTGGTCACAAAAAATATTAATTAGGCTTCGCTTAATTCTCATTGGTCGATAGCATAGTTTGCGGATTGATAGAGATTGAATTCTCATTGGTCGAAAGCATGGTTTGCAGATTGATAGAGATTGGATTTATATTGAACGGCTTGGATTTATTTTGAAATCATAATATTTCTATTATTTTTCTATTTAAAGGCTTCATTTTTTCTTTGCAAGGGGGGAAACACAAAAAAACAACAAAAACAACAACCAAAAGCATTAGCAGTATCACTTCCTCTCTTTAACTCTCTATTCCGTTTAATTTCATCTTCTCTCTTCCTAATACCTAAAGCCACATACCCACCTTCATTTTGTCACCCAACCTTCAATTCAAGTCCTCTTCTTCAAACAACCCAACCTCCCTGTCCAATTTCCACAAGCTGCAAACCAATTCCTCTCCATCAATCCGCCACGGCTTCTCTCCCTCACCTTCATTTCCTCTTTCCGTAACACCTACAAACTCCACTGTTTTTACATTTTTTTTAATTATTTTATTTTGTCTATTGGCACTAATTTTTTTCTTTTTGTTTTGTTAATTTTATTAGTTAATTGATTAGGTAATAATGTAGTTTAACTTTAGACTTATTAATATTTAGAATTAACTTAACTATTCTTATAATTTTATTGCTTAATCATTAATTAACAGTTATATATTTTGTTTAGTTTTATTTTATAACTTTAGAATTTTATTTCATTTAGTAAATCTTAGAATTTTATTTGTTTTAGTTTAGTTTAATAACTTTAGAATTTTATTTGATTTTATTTAGTTAACTTTAGAATTTTATTTGTTTAGTTTTAGTTTAATAACTTTAGAATTTTATTTGTTTAGTTTTAGTTTAGTGACTTTAGAATTTTATTTGATTTTATTTAGTTAACTTTAGAATTTTATTTGTTTAGTTTTAGTTTAGTGACTTTAGAATTTTTATTTGATTTAGAATTATTTTAATAAATTTATATTTGATTTAGAATTAGTTTAATAAGTTTATAATTTTTATTTAGTTTAATAACTTTAGAGTTTTTATTTGATTTAAATTTAGTTTAGTAGTTTTAGAATTTTATTTGATTTAGATTTAGTTTAATAACTTTAGAGTTTTTATTTGATTTAAATTTAGTTTAGTAGTTTTAGAATTTCATTTGTTTTAGACTTAATTTAGTAACCTTAGGATTTTAATTTAATCTAGATTTAACTTACTAAATTTTAAAACTTTAGTTTAGTTTAGATCAAATTCAATAATACTAGATTTTTTTATAACCTTAGAATTTGTAATTAGTTTAGAATTATTTTAGTAAGTAATTTTTAATTTAGTTCAAATAACTTCTTTAGATAATTAGTTATATTCCTTTTTATTTGTATATTTCTGTCATTTCAATTTCTCGGTGCCTCTCGATCATTAATTTGTTTTTGTCAGATTTATTTTCTTGTGAACTTTTGAATGTTTATATTTTGATGTTTATTTTATTTTGCTTACTCCAAGGGAAAGAATTAAATGTGTTGACTTCATGTCATCAAATATATTTGTTACAATCGTGCGAATACCCTCATCCATTTTTTTGCTTGTTTACTATTTTGCTAAACTTAAGATAATTTTCCCAAAAGACTCCATTTTTAAAACTCACCCCCTTTTAAGTCAGAACTTCGACACTAGGTCGTCGTATCTTCAAAATCTTTCCAACACCGATTTTTAGCCAAACGAACCATTTTAATCAAACAAACAATTTTAACCAAAAACAGATATTTCAAAAGGTTCCTGCGGAGTACCGCAGATGCATTGGGTGCTAATACCTTCCCATTGTATAACCAACCCCCAAACTCTCGATCTCTTTCAAAAAACGCATTGTATTTCTATTACTTTTAAGTATTATTTTACATTGCATATTTTAGGGTTTTATTTCGCTCTTTTCCCTTTTCCCTTGGAAATAATAAAGCGCGGTGGAGACTCTTGCTTTTGCGAGTCAAGTTAATTAATAGCTTGATCTCCGATTTTCACCGCTACAGAATTGGCGACTCTGCTGGGGACAGATTGACCTCTTGCTGGTCCATCCCTAAGTGGGTTAAGCCTAATTTGTTTTATCCATTTTATCATTATTTGATTGTTTGATTATATGTATATATTATGATTATTTGGGTGTTGATAATATTCACAAAGGACAAGTCCTATACCCGGACTAAGTTACACTTAGGAATAGGACGGGCGGTATAGTCATGTTAACTTTGAGGGAGTAATCCCGAAGAAGGAGGCATGAGACCCCCCACTCAGTGGAAGGCCCTTTTGAACGTAATATTTGTTTACCGAGTAATCGGGAAGACATTATTATTTTCGACCTGGGAGCCAGAGAAGCTGGGAACCGTAGAACCCTAACCCATCTTGGCCTTTTAGGTGTAGCGCGAAGATTATAACAGAGTAATCCGGAAGTAGTTGTCACGCGATGCTACGCTCGGATGAGTTTCTCTTGAGAATATTGCTGATTATTGAGTAATCAAGACGTTGGTAATATCCGAAGGAGGAATGTAGACTCCGGGAAATCTTAGAACCTTGTTCTACAGGTGTGATTAAACCGTTAGTACATACCTTGGGGGTGTTCCTTACCTTGACTCCATGCTCGTGACGTTGAACCTCTCGACTTTATTTGTGATCTTGCTTGTAGTTGTTGCATAGCCATGCATTCATGCATCCATAAAACCTTTTTCACTTGACTTTGAAGGAATTCGGAGGTCTTTCTTTGTAAACATCACAAGTTTTGTCAAGCTCAATGGATCTTGGGTGTTGATAGGGCGAAAACCCTAATCCACCAAAATGGATGATTGATCTTGATGATAACTTGATCAATGTTTGGAGCCAATTTAAAATTCATCTTCTATCTTCATACTTCGATGTTTACAACTTAATATCTTGAGTTCCTTGAAAATCAAATAAAAACTCTCTTTTGCATATCATACATCATTCTACAAAGGTCTTTTTCCGAGTCTTATTTTTTTGGTCTCACCAGTACAACACTGACGCTAAGAGAACAATGGAGAATATCAAGCAAGAGATTTCTGAACTCTGCAGAGAGGTAACTAATTTGAAAGCTGGTATGGATCACTCAACTGTTTTGGTTGAAATTCTGGTTGCCGCCCAAGTAAATTCTGGTGCTCTGGGGGGCATGACTTGGAGGGTTGCTTTGCTTTGAAGATTGAAGTTCAGAAGTTGGTCATAAGTGATATCTTGTCATTCAAGGACGTTGGTTTTGAAGTTCAAATCAAGCATGCGCCGAAGAGTAAACACGATTGATGGTCACTTTGAGTTTTGAAGGATGTTTTCGGTAATTCAAGTCCAGATGGGAAGCCTTCCTAGATTATTAACTTATTCATGCTTTTTGTAATTTTTCTTGTTTATCAAAACATTGTTTGCATGTAAGAACTTGTTTGCATTTGAATGATTATCTTAATACAATGGGTATGTTTGTCTTGAAGAAATTCATTCGTTTCACTCATATTTGTTTTCAAATTTTAAACTTCTTTTTGCATTATGACACCAACTTGTTGCCCATTCTCTTGCCTAGGCAGAGATTGAGGGGAGGATGATGATCTAAAGAACACAAAATCTCTGGTTGCATGCTTTTGGATAAAATCTTGCTGATGATGTACAGGCATTGTTTCAAATCCCTAAACACTGGAGATATAAGGAAGATAATCCCTTGCTAACCCCTTTTGAGCCTTTGAAGCAGAAGTTTCTTTTCTATACGAAAAAACCTTGAATTTTAACCTGGGGCAGGGTAGTTTTTAGTTAATCTGACTGAGTGTTCAAAATTCATAAGGAAGATGTTTTTTGAAGAGAAACTACGAGGGCCATCCTTCATGTATAATGAATCTAGAGGATGTGGAACTACAATGTTATCCCTCATTCATCAAGAAACGAGGCAATCACAATCCTCTCAACAAGCAAAGACAAGCTAATGTCACACATTTTGTTCAAAAAGTCAAAAATCGAGAAAAAGAAAAAGCCTGCTAAGTCAAAAAACATGAAAACGCGTGACTTAGGCAAAATTAAGGCATCCCGCTGGACTATCAATTCAAAAGAATTAGTTCAGGCTAAAGTTAGGGAAAATAAAATTGCAAAGAAAAGGACTGCAAAGAAAAGTCCTCAGCAAAGAACAAATTGGTGACTACAAACACGAAGACATGAGGGTGGTTTCTACTCCGAAAGCCTCGTCGTTTCCTTGACCGTCACAAAATCCTGTTGAGAGATGAACACTCATGTTGAATTAACTGAACATAGGGTTGGAGAACATCATGAAGAATGGGTGGGCACCAAATATTTCGAGCCTTAAAATCTTTTTTCTAAAAAACCATGAACCAGACCACGTTACAACCTTCAAAAGTCCTAATTGAAGCAAGGTTATTTTGAAAGCATACTTTAATGAGATAGTGTTCCTGACTCCCATGAATGTTCTAAATAGTTATATTGGTATACAAAAATAAATGGTGTTTTAACTCGCAAAATTTGTGCGATATCTTTCAAAATCTTCAAGACTTACATAACTGTTGCATTAGAATTTTCATTCTCATTGTAAACTTTTTCTAACTGCAAAACATTTGTTTGATATCAAGGAAGCACACATAAGCACCAGTGATGAGTTTATTCTTTTAAGGCCTGAAACTATGTTGAGTAATTGGCGGATCATGTCAAGAAAAATCATATCCAGGGGCATGTCACCTGAAGACCTTAAGCACGGACATGTTGCTTCTCCTAATTAATGCTTTCCCAACTTGTTTACTTTTTTGGGGCAAAATTTGAAGACTTTGTTGTGTCGACTACAGTCAATCCGGGGCAATCACGTAGAGATTTGATGAATCTCTCTAAGAGTTTGAAGACACCAGAGCATGGTGAATGCCAGGTCTTTTGTAAAATCCTCTTGAGACGATTTCTCCTCATCAACCATATAGCTCGAGGCATTTTAGAGGTGAAGCTATTCGCAAGAATCGTCGTGCATCACGCAGCTTATCAGCAGTAAACTTGGGGCATCCAAAATTAATCCCAGGGGTAATCCAGATTTGTCAAGATATGTTTTTCATACATTATCAGAGGGTGGTGTTCCCAGTATCTCCTGCTAAGCAAGACTTCTTTCCAGCTGAAACTTTGTTTGTGTTGTTATCCTTTCAATGGATAGTTTGCAATAGAAGACTGGACTTTGGATTTTCTACCTGAAAATATCTTCCTCTTCAGAGATATTTAAGCCTTGTAAAAGGACCTTGCTCCAATGATGGCCTGTGTTTTATCTCCAGTAATGTTCCCATCCTGTTGAGATTAGTCGAGTGTTGGGTTGTGCTATGATGTCTTATTATCTCCAGTTTATCTTGTCTATTTGTTTTGTCAGCACATACAGGGCATTCATTTATTCATTCACACTGGCATCATGCACGCACAGTTGTATTTGTTGATGTCATTGAGTTTGTATACCTTGGTTGTGTCTATTCAAATAATGTATTTGATCTTTCCAAGTAGAGTGCCAACTTAAGCAGAAAGTGCGTCTTCTTTCTAATTCCCCACTGAGTTAACTCTCGTGGAAGAATCTTGCTTTAGCTTTCCTTTTCCATCTCTGGATAGGATAAATCCCCATTTGAGTTGTTTCCTCATTGGGTGGAGTCTTGTTTGACTGTTTTCTCCCCAGTTTATTCCTGGATTGAGCTTTGTCTCTTGTGAACGATACCCTGTGGATCTCTCTAGGCTGTGAAACCTAGATGGAGAGTGCATTTATTTTGCAATGTAAATACTTGGTCTCCTCAAGAAGGATTTATTCATGGTTCCCCATTGAAGATGAACTTTATTCCCCAGCAGTGTTATCACAACATTCTTCTGGAATATCGACATGACAACAAGTGACTGACTCTTTATTTGAGCAGTTTGATTATTTCTGATTTCTCTACGACAAATGGCAGTCTCTTCATGAGCAGTTTGTCCATCCTCGATGAAATTATTGGTTCTCACCTCCAGCAATATCTTCATGATATTTTATGGGTATCTTTTTGAAAACATCAAGCGACAGTCTCTTCATGAGCAACTTGTATGTTATTGATACCTTGAAAAAAACATCAAGCGGCGGTCTCTTCATGAGCAACTTGTATGTTATTGATACCTTGGAAAAAACAGCAAGCGGCGGTCTCTTCATGAGCAACTTGTATGTTATTGTCACTTTTTAAAACAACAAGCGACAATCTCTTCATGAGGCAAGTTGTGTGTTATGGATACTCTTGACAAACAGCAAGCGGCAGTCTCTTCGTGGACAACTTGTATGTTATCAACACTTTTAAAAACAGCAAGCGGCGGTCTCTTCATGAGCAACTTGTGTGTTATTTTTCTCTTGAAAAACAACAAGTGGCAGTCTCTTCATGGACAACTTGTATGTTATCAACACTTTTAAAAAACAGCAAGCGGCAGTCTCTTCATGGACAACTTGTATGTTATCAACACTTTTAAAAAAAACAGCAAGCGACAATCTCTTCATGGACAACTTGTATGTTATCAACACTTTTAAAAAACAGCAAGCGGCAGTCTCTTCATGGACAACTTGTATGTTATCAACACTTTTAAAAACAGCAAGCGGCAGTCTCTTCATGGACAACTTGTATGTTATCAACACTTTTTGAAAACGGCAAGTGGCAGTCTCTTCATGGGCAGCTTGTACGTTATTATTCTTCGGAAAACGGCAAGTGGCAGTCTCTTCATGGGCAGCTTGTATGTTATTTTTCTTCGAAGACAGCAAGTGGCAGTTTCTTTATGGGCAGCTTGTGAGTTATTGGCAACAAGTGGCGGACTCTTCATGAGTAGCTTGCGTGTTTTAATATTCTTTGAAGACAACAAGTGGCAGCTCTTCACGAGCAGCTTGTGGGTTATAAGCAACAAGTGGCAGACTCTTCATGAGTAGCTTGTGTGCTTTAATATTCTTTGAAGATGGCAAGTGGCATCTCTTCATGAGCAGCTTGTGGATTTTTGGCAACAAGTGGCAGCTCTTCATGAGCAGCTTGTACGGAAAATGGCAAGTGGCAGCTTCTTTATGAGCAGCTTGTGGGTTTTGGCAACAAGTGGCGGACTCTTCATGAGCAGCTTGTGTGCTTTAATATTCTTTGAAGACAACAAGCGGCGGTTTCTTCATGAACAGCTTGTATGTTATTAACACCTTTGAAAGGAAGCAAGTGGCGACTTCTTTATTTGAGCAACTTGTGTATCCCCAACAATAATGTCTTCTCATAAAACGGCATCTCTTCGGAAAAGTCCCATGGGGAAGTTTGTTATTTTATCCTTTTCAAGCGATATCTTGGTTAAAGAAGAAATGTGTTACCGTTCTTGGTAAAATTCAGAAATCAAAGATTTTTATCTCCAGCCACAGTGCTGATGTCAATCATTTTATCTCCAGCCATAGTGCTGATGTCAATCATTTTATCTGCAGCCACAATGCTAATGTAAATCATCTTTTTTCCAGTCACAGTACTGATGTAAATCATTACCTTTTCCAGTCACAGTACTGATGTAAATCATTTCTTTTCCAGTCACAGTACTGATGTAAATCATTTCTTTTCCAGTCTAAACACTGATGTAAATCATTCAAGAGTCTCTCATTTGAAGTCTATGACTCTGTTTCCCCAGTGGAGTTACAACCTCTTCCTCTGTGGGATTACTGTATAATGTGCTTGGTTTCTCCAGCATAGTCTGTCTCATATGGCGTCATTCCCCATAAAATTCAGAGCATTACATTCATATCATATCATAAACATAATTGCGGTATCTTAATGCCAAAAATTGTGTATTCTATATTTAAGTCCCTTCAATCTCGTCGAAATGAAGATCCCAATCTTCATATCTCCAGATAGAAGAAACTTAAATAGGGGCAGCTGTTGTACCCCAATTTTTTACCTAAGATCCCATTTTTATTTTTTGCATTTTTAAAGATAAGTCAAGGTCACGAAATACGGTCGGTTTTAACGTCTCACATTCGAGCTTTGACTATGCGAAGATTGTCAAGTGTTTTGAATATTTTTAGCATATGTATCACTAATTTCTAATCGTATACAAAGGTGTATGTTCATGTTTTCTTTTGTGTCATGTGCAGAGACAGGTCTGAATCAAGAGCATCAGGTGTCGCGCCTCAATTAAGGTTTTGAGTCTCCCAAGCCAGGAGTACGGTTGATTGTGGATTCTCGAAGACTGATTCATCAAGGCACACCTTTGCCCCCTTAATGTCGCCCCTAATTTTTTTCAGTCGCACATTCATACCATATTTTGTCATTTGGTCACAATCATTAGTAAATATCTTCATTCATCACATTTTGCATCATTAGTCGTATTTAATTTGACCAGAAAAAGTCAGTTTAAATCAAAGTTTGCATCGTCTTTCAGTTGTAAAATACCCGACATTTCACTTCATTCATTTTTATCTGTTTACTATTTTCTTGCATTGCTCCAAGTTGTTTATATGTCGATAATAAAATATTTCGGTTTTATAGACAGACTGTTAAAAGCGATTCGACACTATGTGGGAAATTAGCGAGAAAATATTTCAAGTTTTCACCTTTTACCGATCATTTTATGAATCTGCGTTTCGCGTAGATTATGACGGTATGCTCGCTTTATTTTTTCGGTACAGTTCGAAGTCTCGTTTTTAACCTTAAACGTCTGTTTAGTCTGATATTTTATTATTATTTTATTTTGATTTTTGACTTCTTGAATATTTTTTCTTTAATCTTTGTGACATGTAGATTATTTTAATGTGTTCATTTTATTTTTTCGGATAAACTTTCGTCCGTTCTTTTATCGTTTTCGATCATTTTGGGTCTTTATTTTTATTCATAAAATATTCAAAAAAAATCATTTTAAATTGAGTTATTTTTTATAATTTCAGGTTTTATTTTATCTTTGTCATTCAGGGATTTTTTGGTCACAAAAAATATTAATTAGGCTTCGCTTAATTCTCATTGGTCGATAGCATAGTTTGCGGATTGATAGAGATTGAATTCTCATTGGTCGAAAGCATGGTTTGCAGATTGATAGAGATTGGATTTATATTGAACGGCTTGGATTTATTTTGAAATCATAATATTTCTATTCTTTTTCTATTTAAAGGCTTCATTTTTTCTTTGCAAGGGGGGAAACACAAAAAAACAACAAAAACAACAACCAAAAGCATTAGCAGTATCACTTCCTCTCTTTAACTCTCTATTCCGTTTAATTTCATCTTCTCTCTTCCTAATACCTAAAGCCACATACCCACCTTCATTTTGTCACCCAACCTTCAATTCAAGTCCTCTTCTTCAAACAACCCAACCTCCCTGTCCAATTTCCACAAGCTGCAAACCAATTCCTCTCCATCAATCCGCCACGGCTTCTCTCCCTCACCTTCATTTCCTCTTTCCGTAACACCTACAAACTCCACTGTTTGCTACATTTTTTTTTAATTATTTTATTTTGTCTATTGGCACTAATTTTTTTCTTTTTGTTTTGTTAATTTTATTAGTTAATTGATTAGGTAATAATGTAGTTTAACTTTAGACTTATTAATATTTAGAATTAACTTAACTATTCTTATAATTTTATTGCTTAATCATTAATTAACAGTTATATATTTTGTTTAGTTTTATTTTATAACTTTAGAATTTTATTTCATTTAGTAAATCTTAGAATTTTATTTGTTTTAGTTTAGTTTAATAACTTTAGAATTTTATTTGATTTTATTTAGTTAACTTTAGAATTTTATTTGTTTAGTTTTAGTTTAATAACTTTAGAATTTTATTTGTTTAGTTTTAGTTTAGTGACTTTAGAATTTTATTTGATTTTATTTAGTTAACTTTAGAATTTTATTTGTTTAGTTTTAGTTTAGTGACTTTAGAATTTTTATTTGATTTAGAATTATTTTAATAAATTTATATTTGATTTAGAATTAGTTTAATAAGTTTATAATTTTTATTTAGTTTAATAACTTTAGAGTTTTTATTTGATTTAAATTTAGTTTAGTAGTTTTAGAATTTTATTTGATTTAGATTTAGTTTAATAACTTTAGAGTTTTTATTTGATTTAAATTTAGTTTAGTAGTTTTAGAATTTCATTTGTTTTAGATTTAATTTAGTAACCTTAGGATTTTAATTTAATCTAGATTTAACTTACTAAATTTTAAAACCTTAGTTTAGTTTAGATCAAATTCAATAATACTAGATTTTTTTTATAACCTTAGAATTTGTAATTAGTTTAGAATTATTTTAGTAAGTAATTTTTAATTTAGTTCAAATAACTTCTTTAGATAATTAGTTATATTCCTTTTTATTTGTATATTTCTGTCATTTCAATTTCTCGGTGCCTCTCGATCATTAATTTGTTTTTGTCAGATTTATTTTCTTGTGAACTTTTGAATGTTTATATTTTGATGTTTATTTTATTTTGCTTACTCCAAGGGAAAGAATTAAATGTGTTGACTTCATGTCATCAAATATATTTGTTACAATCGTGCGAATACCCTCATCCATTTTTTTTGCTTGTTTACTATTTTGCTAAACTTAAGATAATTTTCCCAAAAGACTCCATTTTTAAAACTCACCCCCTTTTAAGTCAGAACTTCGACACTAGGTCGTCGTATCTTCAAAATCTTTCCAACACCGATTTTTAGCCAAACGAACCATTTTAATCAAACAAACAATTTTAACCAAAAACAGATATTTCAAAAGGTTCCTGCGGAGTACCGCAGATGCATTGGGTGCTAATACCTTCCCATTGTATAACCAACCCCCGAACTCTCGATCTCTTTCAAAAAACGCATTGTATTTCTATTACTTTTAAGTATTATTTTACATTGCATATTTTAGGGTTTTATTTCGCTCTTTTCCCTTTTCCCTTGGAAATAATAAAGCGCGGTGGCGACTCTTGCTTTTGCGAGTCAAGTTAATTAATAGCTTGATCTCCGATTTTCACCGCTACACACGCTTCTAAGAGTATGCTGCAACTCTTATGCTTTTTGTTGTTGAATGACGTCTTGTTGTGTTCTTGTTGTGTTGTATCGACAGGAGCTCTGAGTTTTTAACGTTGATATGCTACAGATGAGATGAGGCGGATGTTGTTGTAGGTGATTATGAGTTGGTGTTAATGCTTCTGCTGTTGTGTTGATTATTGGAGTTTTGTGCTGAATTCGTTTCTTTTGGTTTAGAATAAGGTGGTTGTTTTATGCAGGTGTTGTTGATGAATGAAGATTGTTGGTTTTACAATTAACTTTTTTTACTGTCTTATAGCCAAACATAAGTGAAATTGGAGGGAGATTTTGATAAGCTTGAATAATTTTGGTGATTTGCTTTATTGCTTTTTTGATACAGGTTTTGGTCTTGCTAAATTAGTGTAATATTTGGTTGGTTTGGACTGATATGAGGCAACTTTTTGCAGGTTGTGATATAGCATTTGGACCGTTTGAATTGTTAGTAACATCAAGACAACAATAGGGTGCAAATCAGTTTTGGACATCAACATTTTTAGCTTTGTTTTGGACTGATTTTGGCATGTTATGGACAGCAACAAAAATTGGTTTTGGGACCACTACTTTATTGGACATAAAACAAATAAACAAAGATAATAGTAATAATAAAAATAAAAGGCAATTTGTTAGTAATATAAAACAGAATAATAATAATAATAATAAAAAATGAGATGCAAACAAAATTAATTTTATTTTAATTTTAATATTAATTCAGTTTTAAAATTGAATTAAAATTAGAATCAAATCAAAATCAATATTGGATTAAAAGAAATTAAAACTATAATGACTAAAAATAATCAAAAAATGTAAAATAAAGGAAAAAAGATATTAACTACATTTTTGAGATTTTCTTTGGATTAAAATTTATACTAAAACATGAATCTAAATGGAACCAATAAAACTATATTAATTTTTTTATATTTTTTTGTATTAAGAATTGCGAATTTAAAATACTATAATGCTAATTATAAATATTTTTGTGATTTTTCTAATAATGCGTTTGTAAAAAATGACATGAACTAAAATACATATTTTTTTTAGATTTTTTTAAATAATACAAAAATGATAAATACAAGACAAAAAAATGTGCGATATGCACGATTTGGTAAAGGTTGGACAAGACATGATCAAATTTCATTAAATTCATAAAACGACTTCTAACGTTTTCATTCTTTCGTGGCATTTCAAAAAATAATCATCTCTTGACTTCTAAAGGAAAGTTGTAGTTGTTGTCAAGGAGAATCATGTGTAAAAGAACCACTAAAAAAATGTCGAAATTCGAAGAAGTTATGAATTTCTGAAATCTGACCCGAGAAAATGGCAAAAATAGGTCGAATCGCTTGTGAACGCTTGCTATGTAATAATGCAGATGGGAGGTGGTATCTTAGGTCAAAATTTGGGGTATGACAGTCACCAACACTAGGTGATTCCTTCCCTGAACTATCACTAGACAAACTCTCGTAATAGCTAAAGAACTTCATCTCTACGAATATTCAGGTCTGAAAGGGGAGAATAAAGTAGAAAGATTTGCTGAAATTTTGTAAGGTAAAGTGAAGAGATGAGAAAAAAAATGAGAAAATATGAAAGCTATTAATAGATTTTAATGATAGACAAAATGAAGGATGCATTTACAGCTACAACTTTATAGGATTGCAGGAAGTAGGGATAGATCATGTGTGTCTCTTATTTCTAAGATGTTTGGCCATTATCAGAACTAAGGGAAATGAAATAGTTAAGTGACCAACTGACAATGGCCGACCACAATCGGAGACTGTCACACCTAAAAAATTAGAGAAAATTCGCCCAGAAATGAGCATTCGCGCATGGATGTTGATAATCGTTGACCAGTGTCGGGAAAGTATTTTGTCCTTGCAATACTCGTACTTAAGGGGTTGTGTATATGTCTATTTTCTCGATATGCATTAGGAAAGAAGCTCGCCCTTATACAACTCATGTTTAAGGAGTTATGCACATGTTTGGTTTCTTGGTATGCTTTAGGAAAACATTTCGCCTTACACGACTCATATTTGAAGGATTATGTACATGTCTCGGTTCTTAGACCAGGTTCTTGAATGAACATGATTTAGCCCGGACATAGAGGAGCTTGTCCCGATTAATGATTTATATAAGAACAAAGTTGGGTTAAAATAAATGATAGACCATGTTGGTTATGCAAACGCAAGTCTAGTGCAAGACAATATCTAATTGTGATATTATATAAAATATATTTAAATCATTAATCCAAAAGAGTATCACTGGAACAGTTAAGTGACCACGGTCTGAGGCCATCACACCTAAAAAATTAGAGAAAACTTGCTCGAAAATGAGTATTTATACGGGAATGTTGGATAATCGTTGACCGATGTCGGGAAAGCATTTCGCCTTTGCAAGCCTCATACTTAAAAGGTTGTGTACATGCCTGTTTTCTCGATATGCATTAGGAAAAAATTTCGCCCTTATACAGCTCATGTTTAATGAGTTATATACATGTCTAGTTTCTTGTTATGCTTTAGGAAAACATTTCGCCGTACACGACTCATATTTGAAAGATTGTGTATAAGTCCCTGTTTTTAGATCGGGTTCTTAAATGAGCATAATTTAGCCCGGACCCAGATGATCTTGCTTTAATTAATGATTTGTCCATAAGAATAAAGTTGAGTTGAAATAGATGATGAATCATGTTGGTTATGTCGGTCCAAATCTAGCGCAAGACAATATTTGATTGAGATTTTATATAGAACATATTCATGGATGATTGAGGATATCATGACTCGAGATTTCGACAATCAAGCTTGATTCTCAATTATCATTAAGAGGTCATACGGATCGGAGGCAATCACATTAAATCACATTAAGAGGACACACTGACAATAGACACACAATTTACAAAAAAGAATTTGATTGTAATTTCACTGGTCATCACTAATAGAGTTATTATTGGTGTACTTTTCCGAGTAAATTGTATTTGCATACATTAACATAAAATGTGGAAACAACTAGAAAATGTTCAACACAATTATTATACATTACATATGATCCCAAAAAAGAAATAGCAGATAAAGAATTGCAACACAAATCTCATGTGAAGAAACATTACATCTTTAAGGAATAGAAGAAACTTGAGATTTTTTAAATGGAAAGTTACAAGGAAAGAAACTATGAAACCACATAAATGGACAAATCTTTGGTTTTGCAAAGAACTCAGCACACTCAATCACTGATCTTTGAAAAGGAAGATCATGAATACAATTCCTCCCAACATCAAGAACACCTCTTTGAATCAACATCCTACAAAAAGGTCCCACATGAGTAATGTAATTATCTGACAATGAAAAATTCACCAAGTTCACCAAACCTGCACACACAATCTCAGGAACAATTCCATAAAACATGTTACCAGCCAAATTAACAATCTCAACTTTCTCAAGACAGCTAAGAGAAAACGGTAAAGGACCAGTAAGTTGATTATTTCCGACATCAAAAACTACAGCCTCTTGAAAATAACCTATCTCATGAGGCAAACAGCCTGTTAATTCATTGTTTAGCAAAACAACTTCGGTTAAACCCGACAACGCCTTCGGAAGATTCCTCGGTATCGGACCGACGAATTTGTTATTAGCCAAAGTGAGTAAGAATATTGAACTTGTGGCTAAATTTTCTGGTAACTTTTGTGTGAGAAGATTGTCATTGATGAAAAGAATCTCAAGGTTTTGTGTGAAGATCTGTTGTGGAACTCCACCAGAGAAGAAATTGAACCTAATATCCAAGAATGTTAAAGTGTTCATACCAAGAACAGCTATAGGAAAAGGACCTGAAAATTGGTTATTGCTTAAATCAAGCTCATAAAGATAAGGAAGTTTGGTGATTTGGGAAGTGATTGTGCCAATGAAATTATTAGAATTTGCATGAAAAAGAGCAATATCAGGAAGTTTATCGATAAAACCATCAAGTGTTGAAGCACTAAGATGAAAACCATTGAAGTCTATAGAAGCTAAAGCAATAGCTGAGTTGTTATCTGGTGGATTATCACAGTAGAAGCCTTTGTAGTTGCATATATTAGAACCTGTCCATGATTTTGTAACACCTAATGGATCTGAAGTGATCAATGATTTGAAGTTTTGGATCACTGGATAGACTATAGCAAGTCTTTGGTCTGCAAATACTAAAGATTGTGCTTTGAGCACAAAGAGCATGCACAAAGTTGAAAACAATAATTTTGCAAAGACGCTACTCATCCTTTTTCTTTATTGATTCAAAATAGCACTGAGAAAGAAGTGAAGTGTGTTAATTAGGCCAAGTTTGAAGTTGCTTTTTTGTTTTTGTATATATAAGCAAAATGATTGAGATTTGGGTGGATAGTAGTCCAAAGAAAGAAGTGATATACACATGGTTTGTGGTTGGTTATATATAATTACTATAGCTATTGCACTACTTTGTGGTTTCATCACATGCACGTCATATTAGATGATTATGGACATGATAAAATAAATAGTATTTTCCATTAATGAATTCTTTTGTATTATCTTTTGATACAAAGTATGCCAATTTTATGCATTAGTTGCTCAAAACTTCACTTCTAGTGACGATGTACGATCATATATAAATAAATAACCCCTCTCTCTCTCTTTCTTTATTCAAATATCTTTGTCTAGGTCACAAATTATATCTTGCTAATGTGGTCGAGGACAACCAGTATATCACAATATTTAGAAATAGCAAGCTTCATTAGGCTTTAGTAAAATATAGTACTTTTGGACCACTTGAATTTTCATCATTTTTTTTGATGTATTTAAAATTGAATATTATGCGGTGAAATAACCAGCTGAATAAATCACCGAGATGAAATCAATGAAGTCGCTATCGAACGTTTTTTATCTCACATGAAGGGAAAGGTAAATAACGAGTAAACTTGAAAAAGGTGAAATCACGGTCAAACGACCGAGAGATCAGGTAAGAGAGTCTGTTATACAAGGGGAAGGTATTAACACCCCACGCGCCCGTAGTACTCTACGGTATCCACTCTTGTTGTTCTAATCAAAGGGTGTGTCCAAATCTACGCTTACGAACTAAAAGAAAAATGCAAAGAGGGAATGCATGAAAAAGAAAATACGGAGAAAAGAAGGAATATTTACAAAGCTTCGCTCAGTTGAGCTCCGTGACCAGATGCCTATGTATCCTTTTTAAGGAATCAGAGTGCCGTAGTTCGACTCACATGTTTTGATTTGGTTTGTGTTTTTTAATAAAAAATATTAATTTTTCCTTCTGCCGCAGCTCGACCTTTGGAGACTCACGCGTCAGCACATAAGTGAATTAACATGTTCTTTTTGAAAGTTTGAAAGAAAAGAAAAGGAACCCGAAGACAAAAAAGAGTTTGCATTGGTTGATGTTTTTTACCTTGAAAAAGATTCGAAAGTTGTTATATATAACTTTATTCAAATATCTTTGTCTAGGTCACAAATTATATCTTGCTAATGTGGTCGAGGACAACCAGTATATCACAATATTTAGAAATAGCAAGCTTCATTAGACTTTAGTAAAATATAGTATTTTTGGACCACTTGAATTTTCATCATTTTTTTCAATGTATTTGAAATTGAATATTATGCGGTGAAATAACCAGCTGAATAAATCACCGAGATGAAATCAATGAAGTTGCTATCGAACATTTTTTATCTCACATGAAGGGAAAGGTAAATAACGAGTAAACCTGAAAAGGGTGAAATCACGGTCAAACGACCGAGAGATCGGGTAAGAGAGTCTATTATGCAAGGGGAAGGTATTAACACCACACACGCCCGTAGTACTCTACGGTATCCACTCTTGTTGTTCTAATCAAAGTGTGTGTTCCAAATCTACGCTTACGAACTAAAAAAAATGCAAAGAAGGAATGCATGAAAAAGAAAACACGGAGAAAAGAAGGAATATTTACAAAGTTTCGCTCGGCTGAGCTCCGTGACCAGATGCCTATGTATCCTTTTTAAGGAATAAGAGCGCCTTAGTTCGGCTCACATGTTTCAATTTGGTTTGCGTTTTTTAATAAACAATATTAATTTTGCCTTTTGCCACAACTCGACCTTGGGAGACTCACGCGTCAGCACAAAAGTGAATTAGCATGTTCTTTTTGAAAGTTTGAGAGAAAAGAAAAGGATCCCTAAGGCGAAAAAGAGTTTGCATTGGTTGATGTTTTTTACCTTGAAAAGGATTTGAAAGTTGTTAGATATTTTATGCATTTGCCAAGAAAAAGAAAGTTTTAGTTTTAAGGATACAAAAGAAAGGAAAACAATTAAGGGAAACTATCTAATTCTATCCCTAATGTTATCATATAATGATGACCCTAAGGTTATGTTTGAAAAGGAAATCTCTACTTATGTTAGCATGCATGAATTACAATCCTAATGTCTAACTTACATCGGAAACGAAACAAGCGAATCCTAAGGGAGCATACAAAAGTTCAAAATCTAAGAGAACATGGTATATACAAGTATGAAAAGAAAACAAGCAATCGACAAGCTCAAGAGAGCACACATATGTCATGAGCCGCACACGCTAGCTCAAGTCAAAAGGCCTAACCAAGATACCGAATTATCAAGGTAGGTATATAGCGGCAAGCAAAAAGTAAGTTATTAATTTACCGTATCATATAGGTTATATAGTATCGTGTCCACTGAGATTGAATATTGAATTATCGTTCGATAAGTCATTCGTTAATGAGTTTGGGGTCTGAATGGTATAGTATGTAAAGTATCAATAGGAAATAAATGTAAACAAAAGAAAAAAACTAAGGAAGAACTTATCAAGCCTGCATATAATATACTCATCATAGACTTAAATCTATCGACCAATTATATTCAATCTAATAATACTTATCAATGTCACTACGTATCACTCATAACCTAAGTCATTTCTAACCCAAATTGAGAGACCGACTATATCACCAAGGAAATGATCTCTCTGCCTCCTCAAAAATACATAAGACAACTATGTAATCGCACTGAAGATCTCTCGGTACAACACAACCATACAGAGGCATTAAGCTCTGATACCCAAGTCGATGTCAGCTCTAAATCTATATCAAGAGTTCAAAAACTAACAGATAATCATCCTAGATAAGAATCTAAGCAGTATATGTCTATAATAACTCAAATCCCTAGCACCGAGCAAAAAGTTAAGACAACAATCCACAAAGATTTGTAAATCAAGTTTAATATAACGTCATGGGCGACAAATATACATAAGTTCAAAGTAAAATACATACAATACCCAACAAAATAGAAATACATAAAGAGGAGAAGAGATAAACCACAAATATTTTGGTTTGTCAATATCGGTCAATGAGAAATCTACCTCCAATCATCCATAAGCAAAGGCCTAGTGTTGTTATCTATGATAATCCACTACAAAAATGAGGTGGATGGAATTGGGAGAAAAAAAATTACCTCCCAAAAACATCCCCTTCCAAAATGAAATGAAATGAAATATAACAAAATTGTGATCCACAACCGTTGCCCGCGACACAACTCACGTCGCCCGACGACGACCTCTATACACTAGGCCCAGGTTGCGCCATGCATACAACTGAGGAAAACATCTTCCTCTTGCCCGGAGACAGTTACATATCACCCGGCGACACATGGCAGAAGCAACATGGAAATTTTTCTTCCAATATCGCCTGACAACAGGAATTTTCGCCCGGCGATCCATGACAATCCAACAACTTCTGTTGTTTTCCTGCATATCTTCCAATGACCTCCAATATTTCGCCTTATTCCTTTATTGATCTAAAAATGCATCTTGGAGCTTTATTCTTCATTGCTTCAACCATGCTCAAATACGTACAAAACATATACAAAACTAATCAAACGATACAATATGGACACAAAACATAATTAAACATATTTACAACAAAAAGCAGGGTTATTTAACTGATATTAACAACAAAGAGTCGATAAGTGCAAAAAAAAGTATATACAAAATAACTACACTTTTTCACTTATCAAGGTACAATGGGGAAGTTCCTAACCATATACATTTCGTCATCTAGGCCAAGTTGTTCAACTAAAGGTTCTACGGTTAGTTAGTGCTTCATGACACCACATAGTGACCCCGTATTCTCCTTGATTCAACACAAAAGATACCGGTACCCATAAATGTTTCACACTAACGTAGCTATTGTTTCCACCATATCAGTCTATGCCGTACAGTCTCCATAATCTATTTCTACTTACCTAATAATGTTCCCAAATCCGGGTAGAGGATCTATTCAAGACCCGAACATGGACCCAAAAATATAAAGCAAACAAGTCAAACAAATGAAAGCATTTAAAGGTGATCTAGTCTCTAAGGTAACCCGACTTTTAAATTTCTTCCCCAGCAGAGTCGTCAATTTTGTAATACGGTGGGAGAACTGAGTTGATTGTTTTGCGTTTTATCGCAATTGTTGCGGATAGCAAGAGTCGCCATTGACTTTTCTTTTATCCAATAAAAGAAAGGTGAAAAGAACAGGAAAAAACTTTGATATATTGTGAGTTAAAGGGGTAAGTTATGAGCAAGGAAGGTGTTAGCACCCTTTTCATCCATAGTTATCTACGGGCTCTTAATCGCTAGCTCACTTTGAAATGCTTCTGCGAATGTGTTTGTTTGGTGTTTTGAAAGTATTTTTGAAAAGTACCTTCGTTTAGGCGAACTTTGTAATGTTTTTCGTTTCGGCGAAAACGTATATAAAGTGTTGACTTTTGAAAATATTTCATGAAGGTGTTGGTGTGTTTGAAAAGATGTTTGTTTTGAAATGTTTGTGAGAAAGAAACTACGAACATTCTACCTACTCAAAAGAAAGTCTTTGTTCTTTTTCTCCTCCTTTAGATAGTGTTATCTTACCATTAGTTAGTAAGGAACTTTATCATTGTATGTGAAGGGACGGGCATGGGTCATCGTATAGTCATAGAAGGTAACATTGTAGGGTGCTTTAGCAATTGTCGTAGGGACTAAGATCGTTTTCCGAAGGCGTCATCGATGGGTCAACGAGGGACTATGATCTTATAATCCAGGGTCTTTTTGCTAAAGTATCCCACGTTCGAGGGATATGACTATTTTATATGAGGCAACAAGTGTGGGTTACCCTAGAGGTGCATGTGTGCAAAGTGTGTTTGATTCAATTATTTGGTCTTGATTAGGGTTTTCTAATATTGATTTTAGGTCTTGCCATACAAATCCTAATTACTAGCAATAATATGGAAAGCGATAAATTGCGGAAATTAAATGTCATACCCTATTACAATACTTGGGGGGGATGGGGGTACAAATTTACAAAAGGGGATGACAAGTAAAAATAAACCCTAATTACTATTACAAGGCTTTGACAATTACATAAATTATAATGCGAAATAGTAAAATACGCAAGAAAGTGTAAGGTGAAAAGGAATTGTTATTTTTTAGGTTTTTTTGATAGAATGGTTTTTTGTAGTTCATTTAATTGAAGAAAAACCTAGGTCTAAGTTAACTAAAAAGAAAACTAATAGTTTAGAAAGATGTTTTTGATGTTTTATTTAGAAAAATGGTTTTATGATATTAGGTCATCTTCAAGCAAGGCAATATGTCCAAAAATAAACTAAAAAAAACTCAAAATTAGGAAATTTGTTGCCTGAGCTGACACAGGCACCCGTGTTAGGACCTGTTCCTGGCTCCTTGCACATTTTGTTCCATCCAAATTGACACGGACCGTGTCGTGTGACACGGGAACTCGTGTCAACCACTTACCTTCCTGCTCTGTGTGTTTCTGACTGACACGGGCCGTGTCGTGTGACACTGACACCCGTGCCAGCCCCTGCCCTACATTTTTGTTAAGTTTTCTGACCAGCTGAACTGACACGGGCCGTGTAGTGTGACACGGGCACCCGTGTCAGCACCTGGCCTAGATTTTAAAAGCAAAAGAAAATGATGTATGGATAAAGGTATTACGGTTTGAAAAAATTTACCCCCTGAAGTGAATACTTTAGAACACGTAGGGATGTTTCCGAGTGCAAAGTTATGATTGATTGAGCTCATTTGGACCTTCTTGAAACTATGTCAATCCTCACTCTGTGCTGAATGTTGTTGAATCTCTCCAAACCAGTCAAGTTGCAAAGTACCATTTTTGAATTTGGAAGATGGTGATAATGATGTTACAAAAGTTGTTCTTGTGTTTGAAAAACTTCTATATGATATATGTGAAGTATTTGGATGGTTTGTTTGGGCAAAACTTGCAAGGTGTGAGAGGTTCAAAGATTTAGACTTCAAAGCTCAAAAGTGGAGGTTTTGTGGACAATTCTTGTTTTTTGAGAGTTTAGAATTTTTGAGGGCTTGTTCATCTCTTTTTATCTTGAAAAAAGTCTCTCTGTTTATAGGCAAGAGGTTTTAAGACAAGGGTTGATCATATTTTCAAAATCACATGTTATGGCTAGGTTGGATGGTTCATGAAGCAAGCTTGAAGATCATAGTACCAATGTATTGTACTTTGCTTCATAGAGTTGTTGGACACTTTAAGCATGCTTGTCTAATTTTGTGTGTTGAGTGTGTGTAGAAGGAACAAGTTAGAAGCTCAAGAAGAGCTGACTTTGTGATTAAAGCTACTTTGCAAGAATGGCAATGTCAACTTTGTGCCAAAAATTGAAAGGTCACTTGGACAATGCTTAAATCAAATGTACCATAGCTCAAAAGTTTATGTAAGCATTAAATTAAGGTGAGACTTGTAAGTTAGAAGGCCTATAACACAAGATTATGCAGCATTGCATGTAGATTAAATTATGTGTTCTTCACCAAAATGACTTGTAATTAAAGAATGGATGCTCAACTTCATACCTTTAAATCTCCTAGATTTAGTATGATAAATTCATGCTCTTGAATGTTTTGGAAAGCTTGAAACATTGTCTACAACTTTCATGTTGGCCATTTTGGCTAAATCAAATCAGAACTTGATGAAAACTGGCCAAGAAGTTGGGACAAAAACCTAACCAAAACCTGTTGAAAATTTCTCTAAGTGTTAGATGAAAATGTCATGACTTCCTGGGCCTGTGTCTTCAAATCTAAGCATTTTTTGGACATCAACCCTCTAATACAAAGTTGTATAATTCATAAAGATCTACAACTTTCATGTTGAAAGTTTTCTTTGAATCATCTTGCATCTTGGTGAAAAATGTTATGAAGTATTGAAATTATCAAGTGTAAAAACACTTAGAAAATTTCTAAGTATTGGAAACTTTGACTTTTTTATTGACTTTCTTGACTTTATTGATTTTCTTGATGATCAAGTTTGATATTTTTGTAGGTCTTGATGAATTTTGATCTTTGAATTTTAATGTTGACTAAAAAGTCAAAGTTTGACTTTTTGTGTATCGGTTGACTTTTTGTTAGTTGATCCAAATTTCAACTATCAAACCTTTGATCATGAGAACTTATTTAAGCCATGAAACTAGGACAAAATTTTGAGTTTGAGTCCTTGGGATTATGTTTCAAGCCATTAGATCATGTACTAAGTCAAAAGTCGATGATCAGTCATTCTCAGTTAAAACCCTAATTTGGAGGCTCAATGCTTTAGAGGTGAGCTTGTCTTATTAAACCATTGAGAAACTTCGAGCATTTTGAGATCTTTGGTGAGAAATGTCTTGAGAAAGAAGAGGGAAAATTTTAGGGTATAACAGCTACCCCTATTCAATCTTCTTAAATCTGAAGAGTTCGATTGGTATGTTCGCCATTCGTAAGTTGAAGGTGGAAGATGATTGAACACTAAAGTGCCCATAAATTTGCACTTGCTAGTGTCCGAAGTAATGCAGTTGGTTGATTGCATTGGGAATGAGCTTAGAGATGCCATTTGGAGAGGTGATAAAGAGTTATTGGAGATGGGCTTATAGATGCCATCCAAAGTAACTGTTAATAGAGATTAGAAGAAGTATCAGAATAAATCTTTGGTCAATTTATACAGAAACCAACAGACTTCTGTATTTGTCTTTGATTGGATAAGAATCAGAATAAATCTTAGGGTCGATTTAACTGAACCAAAGAAAGTGTCTACCGAAAACAAATCAGGATAAATCACTGGTCGATTTAAATTGAACCAACAGAGGTCTAAAATGGTCTTTAACTGGATATTGAATCAACATAAATCTTATGATTGATTTAACTAAACCAGAGAAATTGTCTACCTGACACAAATCAGGATAAATAATTGGTCGATTTAAACTGAACCAGTAGAGGTCTTGAATGGTCTTTAAATGGATGTCAAGTCTACATAAATCTTAGGATCGATTTAACTGAACCAGAGAAAGTTCCTACCAAAAACAAATCAGGATAAATCATTGGTCGATTTACTAAACCAACAGAGGTCTGGAATGGTCTTTAACCGGATATCGAATAAGCATAAATCTTAGTATCAATTTAACTGAACCATAGAAAGCGTCCACCGTTAACAAATCAGGATAAATCATTGGTCGATTTAGACTGACCTAGCGGAGGTCTTGAATGGTCATTAACTGGATGTCGAATCAGCATAAATCTTAGGATCGATTTAACTGAACCAGAGAAAGTGCTTACCGGAAACAAATCAAGATAAATCATTGGTCGATTTAAATTGAACCAGTGGAGGTCTTGAATGGTCTTTAACCGGATGTCGAATCAGCATAAATCTTAGGATCGATTTAACTGAACCATAGAAAGCGTCCACCGGAAACAAATCAGGATAAATCATTGGTCAATTTAAACTGAACCAACAGAGGTCTTGTATGGTCTTTAAATAGATATCGAATCAGCATAAATATTAGGATCGATTTAACTGAACTAGAGAAAGCTTCCACCAGAAATGAACCAGGATAAATCATTGGTCGATTTAAATTGAACCAGTGGAGGTCTTGTGAAGGAAATGTTCATTGTTGATGGTATTCATCTTGGCGACTGATCTTTCTTGAAAAGGGTAAAGAGTTAGTTGTAAGCAATGTCATGATGTATGAAATGCATTGTGTAATGATATTCTCAAAATA
The DNA here is from genome assembly GCA_948472305.1 of Vicia faba. Taxonomy (NCBI): domain Eukaryota; kingdom Viridiplantae; phylum Streptophyta; class Magnoliopsida; order Fabales; family Fabaceae; genus Vicia; species Vicia faba. The sequence continues at coordinate 1,531,535,456 of OX451738.1, forward strand.
AATGAGATTGTGCTATATGCATTTTGTATGCGTATGATGTGATGTATGAATATGAAATGCTGTTGAAATGTATCTTTGTCTGGGAAAATAAACCCCTGACTACTGCTGGGGAGTTTTGGGAAGCTAAATCCTGGACTACTGCTAGGGCCAAAGAGTATGTGTATCTTCAACTGTCTGGAATACTTCCATTGGGGATTCCTGTTTGCTGTTTGAGGAAACTCTGTAGGGGATGTATTGACTTTCATTTAAGGAAACTCCACTGGGGAATGTTTATTTCTGCTTGAGAAGTAGAGTTTAGGAGTCTTGGTTGTCCATTTCTCTACTGGGGAATTTAATTCTTATACACCCTGACTAGGGATAAAAGAGATGTTTAAACTTCTGATTTGTCGGGGGAGAATAAAGTTAAATGGTAATCTGGTCGGATTCCAGGTTTTATAACAACTCTCTAGGGATAGTATCAACTCTACTGGAGAAGAAGAGTTCTTGTCAATGACGTATAGTAGTCTGAGGAATAGACTCAAGCTGGGGAGATTATATTATGTCGGGGACATAAACCTTGTTGAGGAGGATATTCTGGAGATTCCACTGGGGAAACAAATTCTTCTGGGAAGGAGCTTTGCAAGGTTTATCTTTCAGTTTTGGAAGACCAAACTCGGCTGCGGAAAAGAATTTCCGGAAGATATGATGATTGGAAATTCCGAAAAGGAATTATGGATAATTTACTCTATCGGGAATAATCTCATAGAGGTGGCTCTGGAGACTTTACTGGGGATCTCTTTATGAAAAGGATTATGTGGGGATTTATGGTCAACGTAAGTGTCATCCTAATTCCTAGAGTTCTGAGCAGATGTTTATTCCCGTTCTTATATATTTGTTAATAGTTAATCATGTTCATATGCATATTTCATTTAATTTTATTCATTAGAAATTTTTGCAATCAAAACATAAAAAACAAAATGTTTTCACTTCAAATTATATTTGTATTGATAGTTTGCCTATAAACAGGCATTTTTGTACAAAGAGACGAAAATCCTAGTAAAAGGAAATCGTCGTAAAAATGAGAGAGTAGAAGTGAAAACAAGTGTATATATCCATGTGGAAGTGATCTCATCGGGTTCCAACTCTGCTATTTCCCTATGTCTTCGAGCATATCATCCATTATCGTCAGAAGAAGTTGATTGAACTAATCTTGTACCATTTAAACTTTTGACCTTGGTAATAAAGCTGGTTGTAGCGATCCAACAAGACATAGTCGTATGCTTTAATCCCTAACTTTTTCCTGGACCGCCCTTTCGGGTTTTCAGTCCACCAGGATACCCTTTTTGTCCAAGCCGCCCTTGCGGGTTTTCAACTTGCCAGGTGTACAATCTTTTGTATATATCCCTAATTTTGCCTGAATCCTTTGGTTCGCCGGGATGCCCTTATTATTGCCTAGGTATGTCAACCTAGCAGGTCGCTCTTATGCATAGTATTTTTTTACTATGTCCGTGTTCATAGGGTGCGGGAAATCTTCATCGTCCATAGTGGTTAGCATCATAGCACCACCAGAGAAAACTTTCTTGACAATAAATGTCCCTTCGTAGGTGGGAGACCATTTGCCCCTAGGACCGCCTTTTGGTAGAATGATGCGTTTTATTACCAAATCACCATCCTTGTATACTCGATGTTTGATCTTCTTATTGAATGCCTTAATCATACGTTTTTGATAAATTTGGCCATGACAGACACAACCAGTCTTTTTTCATCGATCAAGTTCAACTGATCCAATCTAGTATGAATCCATTCCTCTTTTCCTAAGTCTGCTTCTTTCATAATTTTTAAAGAAGGAATCTGAACTTCGACAGGTAGGACAACTTCCATGCCATAGACTAAAGAGAACGGGGTTGCTCCAGTTGATGTTCGTGTCGAGGTACGATAGCCATGAAGAGCAAATGGTAGCATCTCGTGCCAGTCTTTATAGGTTACCACCATCTTTTGCATAATCTTATTTATATTTTAATTGGCAGCTTCTACTGCGTCATTCATCTTAGGTCTGTATAGAGAAGAATTGTGATGCTTGATTTTTAACTGCATGTAGAGTTCAGTAATCATAGCATTGTTGAGGTTGGTATCGTAGTCAGTGATAATCCTATCAGGTATGTCGTATCGACATATAAGGTTATGCTTGATGAACCAAGCCACAACATTCTTGGTAACTGAGGCAAATGAAGTCCCTTCGACCCATTTGGTGAAGTAGTCAATGGCGACGAGAATGAAACGATGCCCATTAGATGCAGTGGGCTCGATTTCTATGATCATGTCAATGCCCAACATTGCAAATGGCCAAGGAGCAGTCATGACATTTAAAGGTATTGGAGTCACGTGAACCTTATCGGCATAGATCTAACACTTATGGCAAGTCCTCAAGTGGTGGTGACAATCAGTTTCATAGTCGACCAATAATAACCAACCCTTAGAATCTTCATGGCCATAGTCTATCCACTAGCGTCAGCTCCAAAGATACCCTCATGCATGTCCTCCATGATCTTCTCAGCTTCCTTCTTGTCTATACAGTGGAGCAGAGTTGAATCATGGTTGTGTTTGTACCGAATCCCATTGCTTAGGAAGAACTTGGCTGAGAACCTCCATAGGAATTTCTTGTTGTTGATTGAAGCTTCCTCAGGATACTCTTGTGCTTCAAGGTACCTTTTCACCTCATGGTACCAAGGCTTCTCCTCATCAGTGTCGATCTCATAATAGTGTGCAGGTTCGTTGAAATCCTTTGATAATAATTTTAGGAGCTTTGTTGTCCTAATTGACCTTGAACATAGACGACATAGTTGCTAAGGCATCTTCCAACTGATTTTATTCTATCCGGATATGCTCAAAACTAACTTCCTCAAAGTATGGGATCAAGGTTAGCACAAGTTCTTTGTAGGGGATCAAATTTGGATGGTATCCCATTCTCCATTAACTTGACTGATTGCTAGGGCCGAATCTCCGTATATGCTTAAGAATTTGATTCTTAGGTCGATAGCAGCCTCCAGATACTCTTGTGCTTCAAGGTACCTTTTCACCTAATGGTACCAAGGATTCTCCTCATCAGTGTTGATCTTATAATAGTGTGCAGGTTCATTAAATCCTTTGATAATAACTCTGAGACCTTCGTTGTCCCAATTGACCTTGAACATAGACGACATAGTTGCTAAGTCATCTTCCAATTGATTTTCTTCTCTCGGGATATGCTTAAAAGTAACCTCCTCAAAGTATGGGATCAAGATTAGCACAAGTTCTTTGTAGGGGATCAAATTTGGATGTTTGGCATCCCATTGTCCTTTAACTTGACTGGTTACTATGGATGAATCTCCGTATACGCTTAAGAATTTGATTCTTAGGTCGATAGCAGCCTTTAGACCTAAGATGCACGCTTCATACTCGGCCATGTTGTTTGTGCAGTCGAAGCAAAGTCTGGCAGTGAAAGGTGTATGGCAACCTTTAGGAGAAATGATCACAACACTAATTCTGTTACCCAATGCATTAGAAGATCCATCAAAAACCATAGTCCACCGGGATCCTTGTTCAGGTCCTTTATACGATCCAGGCTTTTCATAGTCGATTATCAACATGATATTCTCGTCCGGGAATTCAAAGTTCATGGATTGGTAGTGATCAACAGCTTGATGGGCCAAATGATCCGCCAACACACTTTCCTTGATTTCTTTTTGTGTAGTGTACTGGATATCATATTCAGTCAAGATCATTTGCCATCTGGCTATTCGTTCGGAGAGAGTTGGCTTCTCGAAGACATACTTGATGGGATCCATCTTAGAAATCAATAGAGTGGTGTGAGTCAACATATACTATCTTAGCCGGTGAGCAGCCCATGCCAAAGTGCAACAAGTTTTCTCGAGCAGTGAATATCTGGTTTCACAAGCGGTAAACTTTTTACTAAGGTAGTATATTACATGCTCTTTTCGACCAGATTCGTCATGTTGGCCCAACACACACTCCATTGAATTCTCTAATATGGTCAAGTACATAATCAGAGGTCTTCCTTTAATTGGAGGCATTAGGATCAGAGGTTCTTGTAAATACTCCTTGATCTTGTTAAACGTTGTTTGGCAGTCGTCTTTCCATCTGACTACTTGATCTTTCTTTAGCAGTTTGAAGATTGGCTCACAAGTAGAAGTTAAGTGAGAGATGAATCAGGCAATGTAGTTGAGTCGACCTAAGAAACCTCTTACCTCTTTCTCAGTACAGGGAGCTGGAATTTCTTGTATGGATTTTACTTTTGAAGGATCGACTTCAATGCCTTTTCCACTGACAGTGAAGCCCAGGAGTTTTCATGACCTCACCCCAAAGGTGCATTTGTTGGGATTTAACCTCAAATTGTATTTCTTCAACCTTTCAAATAGCTTTTGCAAGTGATCAAGGTGCTCTTTCTCAGTTTGCGATATTGCAATCATGTCATCAACATAAACTTCTATCTCATGATGGATCATGTCATGAAATAGAGCTACCATAGCCCATTGATAAGTCGCGCCTGAATTCTTCAAACCAAAAGGCATGACCTTATAATAGAAGGTACCCCACTGTGTTACAAAAGTGGTTTTCTCCATGTCTTCAGGTGCCATTTTGATTTGGTTGTAACCCGAGAAACCGTCCATGAAGGAGAACACTTTATGTTGAGCAGTGTTATCAATTAAGACATTAATATGCGGTAGCGGGAAGTCGTCTTTGGGGCTTTCCCTATTTAAATCCCTATAGTCTACACACATATGGACCTTTCCATCTTTCTTCGGCACTGGAACAACATCTTTAACCCATTGGGTATATGATGTTACTTCCAGGAAACCTGCATCGAACTGCTTTATTACCTCAGCCTTGATTTTCTCAGACATATCTGGCCGCATGCGACGAACCTTTGCTTGACCAGAGGACAACCTTCTTTCATTGGTAGACGATAAACTACGACATTAGTATCAAGTCCCGACATGTCTTCATATGACCAAGCGAACACCTCAACATAGTCATGCAACATCTGGACCAATATCATCTTGACACCATCTTCCAGGTTAACGCCAATCTTGACTTCTTTCTTATCTGCCTCAGTACCCAAGTTTACCATTTCAACTGGTTCTTCATGCAGTTGAATGTACTTTTCCTCTTGTATCAGGAGTCTGGCGAGTTCCTCAGGTATTTCACAATCATCTTTACCTTCGTCTTCAGCTTGATAGATTGGATTTTCGAAGTCATAGATGACAATAACATAATCATTGTCAATGAGATCCAGAGTGGATGTGGATCTACAAATGTGTGTGTGTGTGTGTGTGTGCATGTAAGGTCACATGGCTATTTGAAAATATAGTAAAGTAAAAGAAAGACAAAGAGCGCAAAATTTGAATGCAAAATAGTCCAATGTTTTTCATTAAAATGAGCATATGGCATATGAAAATGACAAACCCTTAACAAATAGGTCATTGTGCCCCAGGAAAGGCACGCGGTTTAAAGTAATTGTTTTAATGGAAATTTACAGACAAATTTCTCAAAGTAACAGGAAGTGGCAATTACTCCTGGCTGAAGGAGATTGGGATGAAGTCCTTGGTCTGCCAGTTGTTGAGTCCTCCATCACCATTTGGATAGATCCAGTCGTCCCAGTCACTATCACTGTCAGAGTCTCCAAGAGCATTAACTTCATTGTTATTGATACAGAGAGGCGGTTTCCCTACACGAGCACGTCGAACCTCTTTTTGAGCCTTGTAAGTGAAACCCAACCCAAACTTGTCTGACTTGTATGAGATATCAGGATGTTGCCCCAAATGGTGCAACCTCTTTTTTCAACCCCGACACGAGTATCTTTGAGAGAGGCTATTCTTGGTGTATATTTAGCGGCTTTGAGAGTGACAAGAGTGGCCTTGGAAACAACAATCATAGGAGGGACCACTTCAAATGCTTGACAAGGGGTTTCAATGAATTCTCTATCCATTTCAACATATTTGAACGAATTCAGATGACTGAACATAAACTCTTCTTCCGCATAAACGATGACAATTTTCCCTTTGACCGGGTACTTCAAATTTTAGTGTAATGTGGAGGTAACGACACTTGCCCCATGTATGCACGGGCGTCCAAGAAGGAAAGAATAAGTCGGGCGAATATCCATCACATAGAATGTTGAGTTGAATACTTGAGACCCAACCTTGATAGGGAGATTAACCTCTCCATGGACCATTCTCTTTGATCCGTCAAAAGCTCTCACCATAATATTACTTGGTTTCAGCACCAACCCTTCACAGTCCAATCTGTCAAAAGCACCCTTTGGTAAAACATTGAGGGAGGACCCCGTATCTACTAGAACGTGCATTAAACCATTCTCTTTGATCCATCAAAAGCTCTCACTATAATATCACTTAGTTTCAGCACCAACCCTTCACAGTCCAATCTGTCTAAAGCAACCTTTGGTAAAACATTGAGGGAGGACCCCGTATCTACTAGCACGTGCGTTAAAGTGGTTCCTTTACACTCGATGGAAACATGTATAGCTTTGTTGTGATTCTTCCCCGCTGGAGTCAAATCTGCGTCTGAAAATCCCAAACCATTGTCAGCAGTCAAGCTTGTTATAGAGTTTTCAAATTGGTCGGCCGTTGTTTCTTGTGGGACATGTGCATTTTTCAAGAATTTTAACAGGGCTTGGGCATGTGCCTCAGAACATAGAAACAAAGACATCATGGAAATCTTTGAGGGTGTCTACCCCAACTGTTCCACTATCTTGTAGTCACTTTTTCGGACAATTTTTAAAATCTCCTCCATCTCTTGAGTAGATGGGTCTTCAACTGCAATATCTTTTGTGGGTGCCTCCGTCCTGGAAGGCTCAGTCATTTTTTCCTTTCCTCGAGTATCAGAAACAGGTTTAGCAGCAATAATATAAATGGGTGTAGTTATGGTTGTCAGAGGTGAAATATCTGGAGAGAAAATCCTCCCCATCCTACTAACTTTACTTGATCCAGCTATGTTTGTAATGTCAGTAGTTTCATCTTCGGCAATCCATGAATCTTGTTTGATACCATGGTAATACACTTCTGCCCCATAATTCTAGGGCACAACCTTATGGGAAGAGTAGGGGACTGGCCCTAGTGTGGTGATAATTAATGGAGCTATTTTTGGTTCAACGGGAATCCTGATAGGACCTTTGGAGGTGATCCTAATAAGTTTGTTTGATATAGTAATGATGGAAACATCTTCAAACTCTTGAGATACACTTTTGGTCAGACTTTTCACAAATGGAGTTTTCTCAAATAGAATCTCATGGCTATTCATCAGGTGTTGGACACCTTTCTTCAGCCATTCACAACCATTAATCTGTAAAACACAATGGTAGCAGTCTTCAAAACAACCTGGAAATACACCAAATTTTAGAAAATTATTTTAACAGGTCTTCAAAGGAGTTGTTAAATCATTGACGGAGTAAATAAAAGAGGCATCTTCAATAGCATTGACACCCTTACCATGATTGGGCATAGGTGCGGTGATCATATTGGGAGTCGGTGGAGGGTCGGATTCAATTGTTTTGTTGTCAATTAGGTCTTGGATTTTGTTGTTTAATGCCTAACAGTCATTGGTATCATATCCGAGACTATTTGAATGGAAAGCACATTTTGCATTGGGATTATATTTCAAAGAAGCTGTGTTAGGATTAGAAGGGGGATCTCGTTGTGTTACCAAATTAGCTTTCAATAAGTGTTGCAGATCTTGAGACATTTGCATATTGATTCTAGTGAATTGTATCCTCTGGGCATCCATCCATTGTTAGTTACTTTATTGACACGGTCGTTGAGTTGGAGTTGGATTGGAAATCAATACTGCCTCTACTGAATGATGACAGTCATTCCTAGTACGACTTCTTGATTCATACACAACATTAGTCTCTTTTGTTACTAATAAATGGTTTTTTCACAACATTTGTGGTGGAGGCCATGGGTATCTTCCCGCTTTTAATCCCACTTTCAACCCTCTCACCAGTTAGGATCAATTCAGTAAATTCGGATGATGAACTTCCAATAAGAAATTTGAAAAACTAACCAGTCCGTGTTCCCATAAACATGTCTACCAACTCTCTATCAGTTAAAAGTGGCTGCACCCTGCCAGCCAAATCTCTCCACTTTTGGGCGTACTCCTTGAAGCTCATTTGAACCCATGGTCATGCCTTGTAATTGCACCCAAGTTGGCGCAAGATCAACATTATATTGATATTGGCGATAAAAGGCAGCCTCCAGATCCTCCCATGTATTGATATTTATCCCCTCCAATTGGTAAAACCACTCCAACTGCATTCCAGATAGACTCTCTTGAAAAAATCGCACCCATAGTTTCCTATCGGCGGTATGCGGTTGGATCTTGTGGACGTATGATCTTAGATGAAGCTTCGGACATGAGACACCATCGTACTTGGCGAAGATAAGGATTTTGAATTTATGGGGGATGACTACCCCAGGTACCAAACCCAAGTGTCCAAAGTCCAAGTCAGGCACAACTTGGAACTCTATAGCCTTTAGTTTGTCTTCTAGCTGTTTATATTTGTCGTCGGCTGATGGGTATTGCTCATCTGAATAATCCTCGTCTTCATGGATTTGATTGTTTCCACCCCTATCACGGGTAAATCTAGCGTCTTCATCTTGATTATCATCCTCCTTGGAGTAAACCTCTTCAATTTGAACTTGCCGGGAAGGGCCTTTGAACCTCTTCCCCATGTTTATTACAACTTTCTTCTTGGTCTTCTTCTTCGTGACAAGAAGCGCCATTATTTCTTGCTAACCTTTTTCCAGGTTTAGAGGAGTCTCTTGGAATTGAGAGTGTTGAATCTGGAAGGCCTTGACGGTTTTCTCGAGATCTATCTTATACTGAAATAAACAGTAAAAAGATGAGGAAACCTGTGTCGGAAAACCTGCTTATGATATGATGCATGTTATGCGTGTTTAATGTTTTCAAGGACCTTTAAGATTTAAATTTTCTTAAACAAAGAGGAAACAAAACATTAATTGTATTAATAAGTTCAAATGTTATAGGTTTCCCCATGGGCTTACAACGAAAGAAAACTAATACAAATAACTTATACAAAAAAAAAAGACTCAGGTTTCCCTTGGACGCTTCCTCTTTAGACTGATGTAGGCATTCAAGTTTCGCTCCTCGTGAAGTTGCCTTGTAAGCTCTAATACTTTCTTCTCGCTTGTGCAAAATCGGGCTTCAAAGCTGTCTCGCTCTCCCTTGAGTTGAATCCATGATCTTTGCAACTCCTCGAGACTAGTAGGCATGTCAGGATGAAGAATGGTGTAGGGAATGTCTACTTCAGCAATAGGCTCCATAATTATTGGTAAGATGGCTGGATACAACATCATGAGGTTTTGAGTGCAAGCTCTCACCCACTTGAGATAAGGCTCTAAAGGAATAGAGTTCTTATGCCCCAAAGTCTTGCTATCAACCTTGTTTACCATGCCCAAGCTCGTACAAATCTTTGACGATAACCTTAGACATCGTTCTCATAGTCAAATACAATACCTTGAACAAGTGCGTCATGAGGACCATCCCTCTGAGCATAACCAAACTATCATAGAGCCAAGCAAGGATTACAAGTGATACCTCCCTTAATGCCAAATAGTGGGACATTAGGGAATTCCCCATAACGGTCAATGATGGTGACATCCTCTAAAGATCGGGAACATCCATGGATATCTGAATGCAAAAGCAACATCATCCTTTGAGACCACCCAAAGCCTTATTCGTTCTTCAAAACAGATCGAGGAAGGTGCGAAATAAACCACATAGACAACAATGGTATGAAACACATAAGCATCCCTCTTCTCTTCATGGTACGTGTGTGAAGAGAGTGCAAAATGTCTCAGAGCAAGGTAGGCACAAGGTTACGAGAGAGAAAAACTTTGACCGTACTCACATCTATAAGTTGGTCTAGATTAGGGAACAGTACCAACCCATAGATTAGAAGAGCCAAAAATTCTTCAAAAGCTTGCAAATCTAGAGCATCCCAAAACTGTTGAGCCTTCTCAAACAGAAACTTGGCTAGGAAACCCTTGACTTCGCTCCTTGTTTCCCAATTGGCTACAATGTTAGACCGTTGCAAATGTAAGGATAATGCGATTTCCTCATGTCGTGGCTCTTTCTCTAGACCGATGAAAGGCATTTGATCAAGAATAGGCACTCCTAATAGTTGAGAAAACTCTTCCATCATAGGCACCAATTGATAATCAGGAAATGTGAAACAATGATGTTTAGGGTAAAAGAATTGAAAGAGCACACCCATCATTTTCTCGTCAAATCTTGAGGTGGCCAAGTTGATAAGTCGACCATATCTTCGGGTGAACAGAGAATTATCAGTAACCCTTGGCGCTAACTCTTTGAGTTTAGGATACACCTTTACAAAGCCGATTCAGATGGTTTTTCTGCAATTGGAATCCATGTCCTACAAAACAAAACAAAAATAAATCCCCAGGTCCTTGAAATGGTTAGTGCAAATGCTATGGTATGATGTCATGATGTTATGTACAAATAATCATATACAAGAAAAGCAAACAAGTCCTTAAGTTTAGGCTTGCATGGGGTTTATGGGTAAGTACCCTCTTGAAGTTTAGTTGGTTCAACCTGTCCTAGAAAGTAATCGGGTTCTAGGGAATCTCAATGTCATTGATCTTTCTTCATTGGGCATTGTCTCAGCACAATCAATCTTTTCTTGCAGACAAAATATCCCAAAAGTCTGATCTCAATGAGTGTAGTATCGAGTATCAACCAATCTTCCACTTTCCACCGAAGTCGGCTATCTCACTAATTCCAAATGGCCAAGTTGTTCAACTAAAGGTTCTACGGTTAGTTAGTGCTTCATGACACCACACAGTGGCCCCGTATTCTCCTTAATTCAACACAAAGGATACCGGTACCCACAAATGTGTCACACTAACGTAGCAATTATTTCCACCATATCGGTCTACACCGTACAATCTCCATAATCTATTGCTACTTACCTAGTAATGTTCCCAGATCCGGGTAGAGGATCTATTCAAGACCCAAACATGGACCCAAAAATGTAAAGCAAACAAGTCAAACAAATGAAAGAATTTAAAGGTGATCTAGTCTCTAAGATAACCCCACTTTTAAGCTTCTTCCCCAGCAGAGGTTCCAGTTCTATAATACGGTGGGAGTACTGACTTGGGTGTTTTGCATTTTATTGCAATTGTTGCGGATAGCAAGAGTCGCCACTGACTTTTCTTTTATCCAATAAAATAAAGGGTGAAAAGAACAGGAAAGACCTTTTGAGAATTTTTTCTTGAGCTCGGGGGGTAGGTTATGAAAAGGGAAGGTGTTAGCACCCTTTTCATCTGTAGTTATCTACGGGCTCTTAGTTGCTAGTTCACTTTGAAATTCTTTTATGAATGTGTTTTTTTGGTGTATTGAAAGCATTTTTGAAAAGTGCCTTCGTTTAGGCAAACTTTGTAATGTTTTTCGTTTCGGCGAAAACGTATACAAAGTGTTGACTTTTGAAAATATTTCATGAAGGTGTTGGTGTGTCTGAAAAGATGTTTTTTTTTGAAATGTTTGTGAGAAAGCAACTACGAATGTTCTACCTACTCAAAAGAAAGTCTTTGTTCTTTTCCTCCTCCTTTAGATAATGTTATCTTACCATTAGTTAGTAAGGAACCTTATCATTGGATGTGAAGGGACGGGCATGGGTCATCGTATAGTCATAGAAGGTAAGATTGTAGGGTGCTTTATCAATTATCGTAGGGACTAAGATCGTTTGCCGAAGGCGTCATCCAAGGGTCATCGAGGGACTATGATCTTATAATCGAGGGTCTTTTTGCTAAAGTATCCCACGTTCGATCGACATGACTTTTTCATCTGAGGCAACAAGTGTGGGTTACCCTAGAGGTGCATGTATGCAAAGTGTGTTTGATTCAATTATTTTGTCTTGATTAGGGTTATCTAGTATTGATTTTAGGTCTTTCCATACAAACCTTAATTACTAGAAATAATATGGAAAGCGATAAATTGCGGAAATTAAATGTCCTACTCTATTATAATACTTGGGGGGATGGGGGGTACAAATTTACAAATGGGGATGATAAGTAAAAATAAACCCTATTTACTATTACAAGGCTTTGAAAATTACATAAAATTATAATGCGAAATAGTAAAATGCACAATAAAATGTAAAGTGAAAAGGAATTGTTCTTTTTTAGGTTTTTTTGATAGAATGGTTTTTTGTAGTTCATTTGATTGAAGAAAAACCTAGGTCTAAGTTAACTAAAAAGAAAAATAATTGTTTAGAAATATGTTTTTGATGTTTTATTTATAAAAATGGTTTTATGGTGTTAGGTCATCTCCAAGCAAGACAATATGTCAAAAAAAAACTTAAAAAAAAACTAAATATTAGGAAATTTGGTGCCTGAGCTGACACAGGCCGTGTCAGTGGACACGGGCACCCGTGTCAAGACCTGTTCCTATATCCTTTCACATTTTGTTCCAGCCAAACTGACACAGGCCGTGTCGTGTAACACGAGCACCCATGTCAACCCCTGCCCTTCCTACTCTGTGTGTTTCTGACTGACATAGGACGTATCGTGTGACACAAGCACCTGTGTCATCCCCTGCCTTGCACTTTTGTTAAGTTTTCTAACCAGCTGAGCTAACACAGGCCGTGTCACGTGACACGGACACCCATGTCAGCCCCTGGCCTGGCTTTTTGCTAAGTTATTTCTTGGGTCTATTCTGTTGTATCCTTTTGAAAGCAAAATAAAATGATGTATGGATAAAGAAATTACAGTTTGAAAAAATTTACCCCTTGAAGTGAATACTTTAGAACACCTACGGATCTTTTCGGGTGCGAAGTGGTGATTGATCTAGCTCCTTTGGACCTTCTCGAAACTATGTCAATCCTCACTTTATGCTGAAAGTTGTTGAATCTCTCCAAACCAGCCAAGTTGCAAAGTACCATTTTTGAGTTTGGAAGATGGTGATAATGATGTTACAAAAGTTGTTCTTGTGTTTAAACAACTTCTATATGATGTTTGTAAAGTATTTGGATGGTTTGTTTGGGCAAAACTTGCAAGGTGTGAGAGGTTCAAAGATTTAGACTTCAAAGCTCAAAAGTGGATGTTTTATGGACAATTCTGGTTTTTTGAGAGCATAGAAGTATTGAGGGCCTGTTCATCTCTTTTTATCTTGGAAAAAATCTCTCTATTTATAGGCAAGAGTTTTTAAGACAAGGGTTGATCAGATTTTCAAAATCACATGTTGTGGCTAGGTTGGATGGTACATGAAGCAAGCTTGAAGATCATAGTTCCAATGCTTTGTACTTTGATTCATAGAGTTGTTGGACACTTTAAGCATGCTTGTCTGATTTTGTGTGTTGAGTGTGTGTAGAAGGAACAAGTTAGAAGCTCAAGATGAGCTGACTCTGTGGTTAAAGCTACTTTCCAAGAATGACAATGCCAACTTTATGCTAAAAATGGAAAGATCACTTGGACAATGCTTAAATAAAATGGACCATAGCTCAAAAATTTGTGTAAGCATTAAATTATGGTGAGATTTGCTAGTTAGAAAGCCTACAACACAAGATTATGCAGCATATCATGTAGATTGAATTATGTGTTCTTCACCAAAATGACTTGTAATTCAAGAATGGATGTCCAACTTCATGCCTTTGAATCTCCTAGCTTTAGAATGATAAATTCATGCTCTTGAATGTTTTGGAAAGCTTGAAACATTGTATACAACTTTCATGTTGACCATTTTGACTAAATCAAGTTGGAACATGATGAAAACTGGCCAAGAAGTTGGGACAAAACCTGACCAAAACCTGTTGAAAATTTCTCTAAGTGTTAGATGAAAATGTCATGACTTCATGACCCTGTATCTTCAAATCTAAGCATTTTTTTGACATCAAACCTCTAATACAAAGTTGTATAATTCATCAAGATCTATCACTTTCATGTTGAAAGTTTTCTTTGAATCATCTTGCATCTTTGTGAAAAAATGTCATGAAGTATTGAAATTATAAAGTGTAAAAACACTTAAAAAAATTTCTAAGTATTGGAAACTTTGACTTTTTTGTTGAATTTCTTGACTTTCTTGATTTTCTTGATGATCAAGTTTGATATTTTTTGAGGTCTTGATGAATTTTGATCTTTGAATTTTAATGTTGACCAAAAAGTAAAAGTTTGACTTTTTGTGTATCGGTTGACTTTTTGTCAGTTGATCCAAATTTTAACTATCAAACCTTTAATCATGAGAACTGATTTGAGCCATGAAATTAGGTCAATATGTTGCATTTGAGTCCTTGGGATTATGTTTCAAGCCATTAGGTCATGTACTAAGTCAAAAGTCGGTGATTAGCCATTCTCAGTCAAAACCCTAATTCGGAGGCTCAGTGCTTTGGAGGTGAGCTTGCCTGGTCAAACCCTTGAGAACCCTCTAGCATTTTGAGATCTTTGGTGAGAAATGTCTCAAGAAAGAAGATATCAAATTTTGGGGTACAACACAAGAAAAAGTAGAAATACTCCAGAAAACCTCGCGCCAGCTAGTATCAACAACACAATAGTCATAATAGCATTAATAAATAAAGCACAATGGGAATGTGTATCAGACGCTTCCACAATAAACAGAACACCTGCACACAAATTCACAACTATATAAAACTCACATAATGCATATTTCTCATGAAAATGAGAATCAAGATAAAATCGTGTCAGAAGCAAATCCACAAATCAAATTACTTTTCAATCACATAACCAACACTTTATTTACATGATTGAAAGCTCTCACAATGTACCTTGCACAAGTCAAAAAACATATTAGTGATAACAAGAAACCGCAAGCAGAGCTATTCTCAACACAATTCAATTTATGATTAAATCATGAAAAATTGAAATTAAATTCATGTTGGAAGCATAACAACATATTCTGGACATCATTGCATTACAAAAACGAGTGCGCAAAATGTTAGAACGGAATCGCACGAAAATTGCACAGTAGTCTCCAAACTTACCAAGAAGCTCACAAAAGTGTTTACCGCGAGTTAAATCACATTGCAAGTGCAACTTACCATTTCCAGGAAGCAACGTCGTAATAACATGAATTGTCCCAAAAAACACATCAGAATCAAGGAGAATCAATCACAATGGTTCATGAACAAATAATAAAGTGTACACATGCATCAAATGAAAGTCAAAGCTCAACATACATGTTATACCAAACAAAATAGCACAATGTTCAAAATTTAGGTGCACCAAATTTAAGGTTAGCTACAAATGCACAAACGAACTCAAGAAAGTATATGCCTCAAATTAATTCCAAGCACAAGTGCTACTTCTATTATCGAGGAAGCCGTGTGCAATTGTGTGAATTTCAACCGAAATCATGCTCAAGTAATGGAAGTAAGTGCAAAAAAGTGTTCATTGATTCAAGTAACATCACGTGCAAACAAGTTACAATCAAGAAAAGCAAAACGATTGCCTTGATTCCAAGTATAAGCCAAAAGTCATGTGTTAATAAAATTTCCACCAATTTGAGGTTTTCAAAATGTCAAAAAATTAAATTCATCAATAAATTGGTGTCAAATTACATTAACTCGTGAAGTTGCATCAACTTCACATCGATTCAAGAATCAAACTTCAATATTATTTAACAAATCAAGCATTTTAAAGTTCAACAAAAAATTAAACTCCACTTCAACATTATTGCACATTCAAGAATCAAACCCAATTCAATATATTTATGCTTAAATCTACACTTCAAAGTTTAACTCATGAACAACTCTAATGATTAACCAACAACTTCCAAATCTCTTTAATATTATAAAATCTTCTTTAATTAAAAAATCAACAACCTCCACCAATTTCAACAAGGTTCTAACTTATTCCACACTTTGACATTATCACAAAATCAAGTATAAACTCCAAAATCCAAATTCAACCAAATTTACCTCTTAGGAATTTTATAGAATACATAAACTACAACAATATATCTCAACCAAACTTCAAAATTCCAACTCAAGTTTATGTCCAATTATCAATTCACGATTAACATTCAACACTTTAATTCAATAACTATATCAATCTTCAACTTATGAACCTAATCACAATTGCAATTTAATTCAAGAATTCAAGCAAAAGTAATAAAGAGTTACCAAATTGAAATGAAGAGGAGGTTAAAGAAGAGGATGCGTCGCTGGAATCATGACGGAATAAAAAAGAGTGAAGGAGATTTGTGATTTTTGACTTTTTTGTTCTTGATGAATTTTTGAAGATTGATGAAGATTGTTGATGTTCTTGAGCAAAATTGAGAGAATAGCGTGTTTGATCTTTGAGAGAATAGGAAGAGATTTGTGAGGAGTTTTTGTGAGTGATAGAATTTATGAGAGAAATTTTAATTTTTTGAATATAAACTCTCTCCAATTGGACCTTGGATTTGAATTTGGGTTGGGCCTTGTTTTGTCAGTGTCAGCAAATCTAATGCACAATGTGATTAAAAAAAATCTCACGTCATCATGGGTGCGAAACTCGACTCGAACTCAAAATCCTAATCGAAGCTTGTGAAATTTTTGACGCGGTTCCGAAAGCGGGTTCAATAATATAAACGACGAGAAATTTATGAATTTTTGAACACACATTGACACATAGAAGAGTTAGCTAATGCATATTTTTTCCCCAGCTAATTTCACCGTTCAGTTTTGAAAGAATGCCACGAACGAAAATCCTCCGATTAAAATCCAAACTCGGGTTCCGAATTAAATTTTAGCTGACATTATTTGTGAGATTATGACGAAAGAATCGTTTTGATACGATAAAAATTGAAGAAGTTACGATTTTTACAATATCGGAAAATGGTGAACTAAAACTCTGGTTCAGCATAGTAAATATCTCTAGTAATCCATAATTTCGGGAATCTACTACAAAGAATCAACTCTCGACCTGAACATACGAATCAAAGATGAAAAAAGGACAATTTTTTTTCGCCCAAAGAATGGCTCAAAAACTTAGATCTAGGCGAGAGTTATGAATTTTTGAACGTCCGTAAAATAAGGGTTCAGGACAGTATTTTCACTATTTTTTCACTGTTTAGCTTGAAAGTACTCGCGCATTCAGAGATCTTCCTCAAAGAATTGGCTTTCGAGCCGAACATGAAAGTTGGAAGAAATAACAAGATGATTCAAATGCTCCAAGAGGCACTCAAATATGATACTCCAGTCAGAAGTTATGAATTTTTAAGCATTTGAAAACTAGAGAAATGATAAATCCACAATATACCGTAATTCAAGTGTTTTGCACTTTAGAAAATCTTCCCCACTAAATTATCCTTCGACATGAACAAATGAAATAAAGAAGACCTCAAGACGGTTCTAAATACTTAAGAGTCAATCCCAAACTATTTTTTGAACTCGAGTTGTGAATTTCTGAGCTTGAAACGCACCGTACTGAATTTCTGTCTGCGCCATCTCAAATCAACTAAAACACTTGACTTTCTGCACAATTCAAAGCGTGTTGTAACACATAAGAGCTTGATACAATGATGACTTGCTTGGTTGTTGATTGGGTAGTTTAGAAACCATATGGATCACATTAAAATGCAGAAAACCCTGAGTTCTACTTCACATTGTTACTTAATGGAACAATCAATATCACAACTCTTTCTTGCAGAAAAATGCCTCGATTCCATGAGAATAAAACCAATGACATGCATGTATGTATATGGTAATGAAATATAAGCCAATTAGGTTTAAAATGAAGAGGGCTAATTTTGGGGTACAACAGCTACCCCTATTCAATCTGCTTTAACCAGAGGATAAAATTGGCAGTGGCCTTTCGAACATTCAAGGTGAAAGAGGATTGAATATTTAATAGAACCTTAAAATTTACATTCTAAATCCATTCGGGTATCATTTATTTGTTTGGTTTTTCTATTATTTTTTGTGTTGAAAGGTATTTATCAGCAAATGTGTGTCGGGTCAAGGTCAGACTCACACAAGAATAGAGATCAATTCTACATGCCTGGCCAAAATCGGGTGTACACATAGTTGACTTGAAAAAGGACACTGAACCAAAGGCGAACTCAAATGTACATGCCCAGTAAGGATATTGGACACGTACACAGATATCAGAGATATATGCTTTGTAACATTTTTGAACACATATCAAGAGAAGGTGAGTGTACATGCCTGATAAGGATATTGGACACGTACAAGGATATCAAAGATATATGTTTGGTAAGACTGTTGAGCATATATCAAGAAGAGGCGAATATACAAGCCCGATAAGGATATTGGACTCGTACTAAGATGTCAAAGATATATGTTCGGTAAGAATGTTGAACATAACTCAAGACATCAACGCTAAGGATGTTGAACACATATCAAGAAGAGGATGACCAAGACATACTCTAAATAGAGAACACTTGATGCAAAGGCGAACTCATATGTATATGCCTGGTAAGGATATCAGACACGTAAAAGGATATCAAAGATATATGTTCGACAAGGATGTTAAACATATCTTAAGACATTAACGATACATGTTCGATAAGGATGTTGAACACATATTGGAAGGAGTCTGACTAAGAGAAACTCTAAACAGGGAACACCTGAAGCGAAAGAGAACTCACATATACATGCCCGATAAGGATATTGGACACGTACAAGGATATCAAAGATATATGTTCGGTAAGGATGTTAAACATATCTTAAGACATCAATGAGACATGTTCGATAAGGATGTTGAACACATATCAAGAAGAGGCTGACCAAGACAGACTCTAAATAGAGAACACCTGAAGCGAACGAGAACTAACATATACATGTCCCGTAAGGATCTTGGACACTGTGATACGATGGGAGAACTGACTTGAGGGTTTTGCGTTTGATTGCAAATGTTGCAGTTAGCAAGAGTCGCCACTGACTTTTCTTTTATCCATAAGGAAAGGTGAAAAAGCACAGGAAAGACTTTTGAGATTATTTCTTGAGTTCGGGGGTAGATTATGAAAAAGGAAGGTATTAGCACCCTTTTAATCCATGGTTTTCCATGGGCTCTTAGTTTACTTTCTAGATCACTTGCTTTTGTTTGAAATTATGCTTTGTGTGGTTTTTTGAAAGTATTTTGTAAAGAGGCCATTATTTAGGCAAACTTTGTAATGATTCTTGTTCGTAAGAATGTATACAAAGTGTTTGATCTTTTGAAAATGTTTTCAAGTTTGTAAGATGTTTTGAAAGTGTAGGTGTTTGTTTTGAAAATAACAAGGATGTTTGTTTTTGAAATGGAGCAAATAATTAGGAGGAATCTTCCTACTAAAATGTCTTTCTTGTTCATTTCCTTTTCCTTTGACATTGTGGTCTTACCATTGATTTGGTAAGCAACCCTATCTTTGGATGTAAACAGGACGGGCGTGGGTCATCGTATAACCATGATTAGAAATGTTGCAGGGTATCTTAGCTTTCTCTTTTAGGGACTAAGATCATTTGGATGGCAACTTAGATAGCATCATCGAAGGACCATGATCTTTTATTTTTCTTGTTTTTGCTAAGATACCTCACATGCGTAATATGGCCACTTTGAAAAGGCAACCATGTGGATTTACCCTAGGGGTGTAAGTGTACAAATGTATTGATTAACATGCATTGTTTTGTCTTGATTAGGGTTTCTAATTGATTGGTTTTAGTTTTTCCATAAAAACCCTAATTACTAGCAATATATGAAAGCAATAAAAAGTTCGGAAAATAAATATCTTATGCTATTACAATCATTAGGGGGGTGGGGTGTATAGATTTACAAATGGGGGTTGCAAATAAAATTAAATCCTAAGTTACTATTACAACTATATTGAATGGGTAAGAATGTACAAGAAAATGTGAAATGGACTTGTTTTGTTTAAGAAAAGAAATAAGTTTTGTTTAAGGAAATATTTTTGATCTCTTTGTTTTAAGAAATAAAATAAAGCATGCAAAATGTAAAATGTTTTTGGTGTTTTTGATTAGTTAAAATATAAGCGATAGAAAAAAATAGTAAGGAAAAAAAGAAAATAGAATCAGCGCATTGCTGAATTAAAACAGATCTGAAGTTCTGACTCTGGCGTGCTACAAAAAATAGAAATCATATTAGTAGAAATAGGTAAAGTCAGAAGTTCTGGGTCCACTGGGAACAAAGAATATTTTAGAAGTTCTGATGCCACTGGAAGAGCTTAGTCTCCCTCTTCATGCTAGTCAGAACATCTGCAACTTATTCATTTCTCAACAGAACAAAAGATGCGCATATCACAGTTATGACAGGTTTCATAATGTTTCAGAAACAAGAGATATCAGAACTATAAAACAGAAGCAAGCATGAATTTGATAATCCTAATTTACTTAATAAGTTCTGAACTAATTTACTCCTACTTATGCATACAAATACGTGAAACATCAGAATACGTACATCATCAGAATCATGATGTCTACCTTGTATTTTTGAACATGCAAATCTGATAATGCCTAAGTAATATGATGAGAGTCAGCAGAAAGCTTACCTTGCAGCTGGAAAATACTCTGTGAGCTGGAGTCTGGTTCTGAACTCTGGTGATGTTCTGAATAGCTTCTTCACGTACTCAGCAGGCTGGAAGCTTTCAACTTGGGCAATGAATGATTAGAAAAATTCTAGAACAACCAAGGGGGCAAAGTTCTGACTTCCTTGAGGTGAATATGGATGGAGAATGTGTTACAGTCTGAACACAGAAGTTAGGATGGTTTCTAAATGTATATCAGAAACTGTATGGATGGTTTTGGTCAAGAAATACTTGAGGAAAAAAATGGAGTTTGAATGCAAGAACTAAAAGTTAACAGGTTTTTGTATTTTGTATTTGCAGTTTTGGACTCTTGGAATTTTAACAGGGGTTCAAGGCTTTTTCTTTCTCAAGAATTCGACCCTTTTACAGTTGCCAATGAAGTCCAATTTATAGGCAAAGGTTTAGTCGCTTGGAGAGGTCAAGGGGTACAACCATCATATGCTAGGCGCTGACTTGTTCTTCAAGTAAGTTCAAATAGTTATGGTGGTTAGCAGTTTCTTAGTCGTGCCTAAGCTGGATTCGTAAGCGGGAATTAAGGAAAAGTAATCTCAAAAGCAAAAGAAATGTATGGGCCCAACGTATTTTTATGCAAAAGTGGCTTTTTCCAAGACAATGATGGTACTTCTATGCCACACGTGGGGAAATCCTTTGGATAAATACCCAAAAGTGGTTGTGAGCATTAAATGATGATGAGATTTATCAAACTAGAAATCCTGCAATGTGAGATTCTGTATCATTGCTTAATTCTGGACCAGAAGTTCAACTTCAGTGTAACTTAGAATAGACATCCAACTTCTGATCCTTGAATCCCTTTGCTTCATCATGTTCTGATTGAGTTCTCATACTTTCCCAAAAGCTTGTAACACGCTTTGTAAATCCTCTTTGAATTGCTCTTGCAACTTCTGACTGAACCTACGTGAAAACTGGCCCAGAAGTTGTAGATAACTTCTGACTTGAAAATGCTCAGCATTTGCTAAATGAGTAAGCTTCAGAGACTTGCCTTTGAGGATGTATAACTTGAAATCCCAGCATTTCTAAAAGAAGCTCTATTCTGCAATGTTTTAGATCTCATTGAAATCTATAACTTTTGTGCTAGAAGTTCTTCCAAAATCAGCTTGCATCATAGTGATAATCTGGCCAAATGTTCTGAATTTGTCATATTTCTTAAACACTTAGAAAAATTCTAAGTATTTAGAATTTTGACTTTTCTAAAGTAATTTTGACTTTTGAGTTTCTTGATGAAACAAACTTCATGCTTTGATGAAATATGATTCTTGGAACTTGATTTTTTGATCCAAAAGTCAAAGTTTGACTTTTTAGTTTGCAAATGACCATTTTCCCTTGTGAATGACTTTCTTGGAAAATTTGTAATTCAAAGCTTAAAATTGGATGGGAACAAACCTGAGGGTCCGAGGTGATCTATTGAGAAACGAGAGGGCAAATTGTGGGGTACAACAGCTGCCCCTGTTCAATCTTCTTAAACCTGAAGAGTTAGATTGGAGAATTTTCCATTCGTGACTTGAAGGTGGAAGATGATTGGACACTAGAGTGCCCAGAAATTTGCACTCGAGGATGTGATGGTTGATGGTATAGGTAATGGGCTTAAAGATTCCATTCAAAAATGATTTCTGAGAGCCAAATCTGAATGAGTATCAGGATGGCATCCCTATCTGGAGCGTATGTGAATTGTATCTGAGAGTTGAGTCAGAATGAGTATCAGGATGACATCTGTATCTGGAGCGTATCTGAACTGTATCAGAGAGTTGAATCTGAATGAGTATCAGAATGGCGTCCGTGTCTGGAGCGTATCTGAACTGTATCTGAGAGTTGATCTGAATGAGTATCAGAATGGCGTCCATGTTTGGAGCATATCTGAACTGTATCTGAGAGCTGAATCTGAATGAGTATCAGAATGGCGTCCGTTTCTGGAGCGTATCTGAACTGTATCTGAGAGCTGCGTCTGAATGAGTATCAGAATGGTATCCGTGTCTGGAGCGTATCTGAACTGTATCTGAGAGCTTTTGAACATTGTTAATGGTAGCTATTGATTAACCTTATCCTGAAAAGGGTAAAATGTTAGCTAATATACAATGTCATGTTATGAAATGCATGGTATGCATTCGTGTTATCGATGTTTATGATACATGGATGCGATGTATGCGTATGTGAGTTAATCTGCTGCACCGCTGTTGGATTGGGAAAACAAATCTCTGAGTGCCGCCGAGGATATGGAGTGTAAGTCTTTAATGTTGTGAAGTTGAAGTGTTGATGAATTTCTGCTTAGAGAAATAAACTCTGTTGTAAGGGAAATGCTGTGTACTGCTTGTAAAATCCTGTCGGGGGATCCTGAGAAATTTGGCGACTTCTACCGGGGAGTGATTAAATTGCACACTTGGGGGGATTTCATGGAAATAGCTTAGA
Source organism: Vicia faba (assembly GCA_948472305.1). Classification (NCBI taxonomy): domain Eukaryota; kingdom Viridiplantae; phylum Streptophyta; class Magnoliopsida; order Fabales; family Fabaceae; genus Vicia; species Vicia faba. Next base: position 1,531,558,445 of record OX451738.1, read on the forward strand.
GAGATTTCCTTACCTCTTAAAGCCATCAGTGATTGTCTTCCTATTTTGTTTATTTGTAAACAGTAATTATATTCAAAAATAAATCATTGGACGTTTTTGTAAACAAAACACAAGAGTAAAGAAAAACAGATAGTTTTTCACTTTCAAAGGGATATCTTTGTATTGACTTTGAGTAAGTATTTTTGTACAATGAGACAAACATTCTAGTAAGAGAATTCCGTCGTAAAAATGAAAATTTTGATAAAAAGAGAAGATAACTATGTGTAATAATCCCATGGGGTTCCCATTCTGCTATAGCCTTCGTGTCTCTGGGCATCTTGTCTGTTTGTTGCCTTGTCTGAAGCTGATTGGATTAATCAGAACTTCAGAGTTTGTCAGGTTGTCCATAAGGTGATCCAACAAGACATAATCATATGCTTTAATTCCCTAACTTTTACCTGGACCTACCTTTCGGGTTTTCAGTCCACCGGGATACCCTTTTTTGCCCAAGCCGCCCTTTCGGGTTTTCAACTTGCTAGGTGTACAAATGTTTTTTGTTTTATCCCTAATTTTTGCCTGAACCTTTTTGGTTCATCGGGATGCCCAAGTTTTGCCTAGGTGTGTCAACCTAGCGGGTTTAATACGCGTAGTATCTTTTGACTATGTCTGTGTTCGCAGGGTGTGGCAGGTCATCGCCATCCATGGTAGTCAAGATCATTGCTCCACAAGAGAATATGTTTTTGATTACAAATGGTCCTTCATATGTAGGAGTCCATTTTCCCTTGGGATCACCTTGCAGTAGTATGATGCGTTTGATCACCAGATCTCCAACTTGATACACTTGGCGTCTGACCTTTTTGTTGAAAGCCTTGATCATTCGTTTTTGATATATTTGACCATAACAGACAGCAATAAGCCTTTTCTCATCAATTAAGTTTAGTTTATCAAGTCGAGTCTGGATCCAATCGTCTTCGTTCAAACCTGCATCCTTCATGATTCTTAGAGAGGGGATCTGGGCCTCAATAGGCAAGACAACTTCCATGCCGTGTTGCCCCGGTTAATGTGCAAGCTGTAGTACGATATCCGTGAAGAGAGAATGGTAGCATCTTGTGCCAGCCTTTGTATGTGATTGTCATTTTCTGTATGATCTTTTTAATGTTCTTATTTGCGGCTTTGACAACACCATTCATCTTCGGCCGGTAAGGGGAAGAGTTGTGATGCTGGATCTTGAATTGCTCGCACAGGGAGGTGATCATAGTGTTATTCAAGTTTGTACCATATTCTGTAATGATATTCTCTGAGATACTGTAACGGCAGATGAGATTCTATTTGATGAACTGGGTGACAACGTTCTTGGTAACGGAAGCGAAGGAAGCTGCCTCCACCCACTTTGTAAAATAATCAATAGCCACTAAGATTAAGCGGTGTCCATTAGAGGCTGTTGGCTTGATTTCCCCAATCATATCAATCCCCCACATAGCAAAGGGCCAAGGAGCCTTCAAGACATTCAGAGGAACTGGAGGTACGTGCACCTTGTCAGCATAGATCTGACACTTATGGCAAGTTTGAGAATGTTGGTAGCAATCTTCTTCCATGGTAGACCAGTAATAGCCTTCCCGTAGGATTTTCTTTGCCATCGTATGCCCACTGGAATGGGTGCCAAAAGTGCCTTCATGTAATTCAGCCATGATCCTTTCAGCTTCAACCTTGTCTACACCCCGAAGTAATACCGAGTCATGGTTGCATTTGTAAAGAATGCCATTACTAAGGAAGAATTTAGCAGAGAATATCCTTAAGAACTTCTTATCGTTAACTGAAGCTCCTTCTGGGTATTCTTGAGCCTCGAGATACCTCTTGACTTCGTGAAACCAAGGCTGGTCCATTACTTCTTCGGTATTAATCTCGTGAAAGTGTGTTGCTTCATCCCTTCGTTCAATGGTGATCTGGGGAGCCTCATTATCCCATTTAAGTTTAAACATAGATGACATTATGGCTAGTGCGTCATCTAGTTGATTTTCTTCTCGCAGGAAATGCTCGAAGGTAATCTTCTTAAAATGTGGGAGCAATGTCAAAACATGTTCTTTTGTAAGGGATAAGGTTAAGTTGCTTAGTGTCCCATTCCCCTTTGATATGGCTAATAACCAAAGTTAAATCTCCGAATACACTCAAAGATTTGATTCCCAAGTCTATGGCAGCTTTGAGACCAAAGATGCATGCTTCGTATTCCACCATGTTATTTGTACAATTGAAGCAGAGTCTTGCCGTAAAAGGAGTATGACATCCTACAGGAGATATGAGTACAACACCAATACCATTGCCAAGTGCGTTAGATGCCCCATCAAAAACCAGGTTCCATCTTGATCCCTGTTCAGGTTCGTCATATGGCCTAGATTCTTCACAGTTGGTTACCATCATGATGTCTTCATCTGGAAATTCGAACTTCATGGACTGGTAGTCTTCTACATCTTGGCGAGCAAGGTGATAAGCTAATACACTACCCTTTATTTCTTTTTGGGTAGTATAGTGTATGACATATTCTGTTAGGATCATCTGCCATCTCGTTATTCTCCCAGAGTGAGCAGGTTTCTCAAAGATGTATTTTATTGAATCCATTTTAGATATCAACAGGATAGTATAAGTCAGCATATACTGTCTTAGCCGGTGAGCAACCCATGCTAGAGCACAACAAGTTTTCTCGAGCAGTGAATATCTTGTTTCACAGTCGGTAAACTTTTTGCTCAGGTAATAAATAACGTGCTCTTTTCGGCCAGACTCGTCATGCTGCCCCATCACACACCCCATTGAATTTTCCAACACGGTCAGATACAAAATCAACGGTCTTCCCTCGACTGGTGGCATCAAGACAGGAGGCTCTTGCAGATACTCTTTGATGTTGTCAAAAGAAGTTTGGCATTCATCATTTCATTTGACTACTTGATCTTTCTTCAATAGTTTGAAGATTGGTTCACAGTTAGCTGTCAGGTGAGAAATGAATCTGGAAATGTAGTTCAAACGTCCCAAGAATCTGACTTCCTTTTCAGTATGAGGAGCAGGAATCTCTTGTATCGCTTTTACTTTGGCAGGATCTACTTCAATACCCTTACTACTGACGACAAAGCCTAGGAGCTTACCAGACCTTACTCCAAACGTGCATTTATTTGGGTTCAACCTCAACTTGTACTTTTTTAATATCTCGAATAGTTTTTGTAAATGATCAAGATGCTCTTCTTCTGTTTGAGATCTAGCTATCATGTCGTCCACATAGACCTCTATTTCGTGATGTATCATGTCGTGAAATAGAGCTACCATGGCACGCTAATAGGTTGCCCCAGCATTCTTCAGTCCGAACGGCATCACCTTGTAGCAAAATGTGCCCCATTGTATGACAAAGGTTGTTTCTCCATGTCCTCAGGCGCCATTTTTATTTGGTTGTAACCTGAGAACCATCCATGAAGGAAAACACTTTGTGTTGTGTCGTATTGTCAACTAGGATGTCAATGTGGGGAAGTGGGAAATCATCCTTAGGGCTTGCCCTATTTAAATCTCTGTAGTCCACGCACATTCGTACCTTGTCGTCCTTTTAGGGCACGGGAACAACATTAGAAACCCATTGCGGATAAGAGGTGACGGCCAAGAATCCAACATTAAATTTTTTCATGACTTCTGCTTTAATCTTCTCAGACATATCTGGTCGCATTCGACAGACCTTTTGTTTTACTGGTGGAAAATCCTCTTTTGTAGGCAGACGATGTACCACAATATTTGCATCAAGTCCTGACATGTCTTCATACGACCAAGCAAAGACCTCAACATACTCGTGTAGCAACTGAATCAGACGCTCCTTGACATTGGGTTCCAGATTGGCACCCACCTTGACTTCTCTTTTGTCTTCCTCGGTACCTAGGTTGATTGTATCCACGGGTTCCTCGTGGGGAAGAATGGTCCTCTCTTCTTGTTGTAGTAATCTGGCAAGTTCCCCTGGTACTTCACAATATTCCTCACCTTCTTTCTCGGCTTGGTAGATTAGATTTTCAGAGTCACCGAAGGCCATAGCAGAACCGTTACCCATGGGATCCCAAATGGATGTAGACCTGCATTGTGAGTGTGAGTGCGTGTAAGAGTATAGCTATCTTTGAAGGAAATGAAAATGTAAAAAGAAAAACAATGAGCACAAAGTTTGTATGCAAAAACTTCCATGATTCATTGATGTCATATGGAAATGAGATAATAACCCTTACAAATGGACCATTGTGCCTCGGGAAAGACACAAAGTTTTAAGAGTCTGAATTGGTTTAATATTACAGATCTAACAAAATGTAAAGACAAATTACTGTGGGATAAAAGTGATCAGGACAAAGTCTCTAGCCTTCCAGTTGCTGAGCCCTCCACTGACAGTTGGGAAAATCCAATCCTCCAGGTTGTAGCTGTCTTCATCATTTTCCACCGCATTGACTTCGCGGTTACTGATCTTCAAGGGTGGTCTTCTGGCACAAGCACGACGTACAGTGTTCTAAGAACCTAAAGTGAAACCCAGGCCAAGATTGTCAGACTTATATGGGATATCTGGGAGTTGTCCCCAAATAGTTCACCCACCTTTTTCTATCACTGCCTTGGCATCCTTTAAAGATGACATCCGGACTGGAGGCCTTGTGATCTTGGGAACTTGAGACACAACCTTGGTTACTGCCACATCTTGCGGGACTTCTTCAAAGTGTTGAAATGGAGTTTCAACAAATTCCCCATCTAACTCCACATATCTGAAGGAATTGAAATGGATGATCATATACTCTTCTTCTCCATGAACGGTGATAATCTTCCCTTGAATTGGATATTTCAGCATTTGGTGCAACGTAGAAGTAATAGTGCCAACATTGTGGATCCATGGTCGACCTAGCAAGCAGGAGTAGGAAGGGCGAATATCCATTACATAAAAAGTTGAATCAAATGTTTGGGTTCTAACCTTTATGGGGATATCTAATTTCCCATGCACCATCCTTTTCGAGCCGTCAAAAGCCTTCACTACTATATTTCTCGGTTTCAACGTCAATGCTTCACAGTCAAGCCTATCAAGAACCTTTTTAGGCAAAACATTTAGGGATGAACCGATGTCTACCAACACATGAGCAGAGTTGTGCCCCTGCATTCCATTGAGACATGCAATGCCTCATTATGCTTCCTTCCTCTTGGCGTTAAATCAACATCCGAGAAACCTAAACCATTATTTGCAGTCAAGCTGGCTATGCAGTCTTGGAACTGGTCAGCAGATGTTTCTTGGGGTACGTGGGCAGTTTTTAGGAATTTTACCAAGGCCTTTGCATGCGCCTTGGAACATAGTAGTAAAGCCAGCATGGAAATTTTGGATGGAGTTTTCCCCAGTTGCTCAACTACATCGTATTCGCTTCTTTTTATGATTTTTAGAGTTTCCTCCATCTCTTTCCGGGAGGTCTCAGGGATAGCCAATGATTATGCCTTCGTCCGGACATGCTCAATCAGAATATTTTTACCTCGATTCTCGGTTAACTCGGAAGCAGGAATGTCAGTAGGAATGATAGCAGGGATTGTAATAGCTTTGTCAGTTGGAGTATTGGTGGAGATGATTATAGGACTGGGAATAGCCTTCGGAGGAGCAACAACAACAGGAATGATTACGGGTCCAGAAACTGCTTTTGGGGGAGAAATTTCTGGAGACAATATCCTTCCGCTTCGAGTAATCTTGCTAGTCCCTGCAATATTACTGATATCAGAGTCAACTTTCCCAGAACTTGACTCTTCGGAAGCTGGCCAATCTATCTTGATATCGTGGTAGTAAACATCCCCTCCATAATTCCATGGTATGGTTTTTTCTGACGAATACGGGACTGGTCTAGGCATTGTAATTATCAAAGGAGCTGCTTAGAACTAATGTAATTCTAACAGTTCTTTTGGTAGAGACCCTGGAAGAATTTGCGGAAATGGTAATGATAGAAACATCATTAAAAGGAACAGGTGAAACATAAGTCTTTTCAAACAAAATTTCCTTGTTATCTATTAGGCATTGAACGCCTGCTTTCAACAAAGGACAGCTGGTTGGTGAGGATAAACGTGAATAACATATTTCATCATATCCTGGGAGCACACTGGCATTCAATAAATTCTTTTTGATAATTAGAAGTTAGGTCATAAGTTCATTAACTGAAATAACAAACATATCTTCCTCGATGGCGTTGGCATTATGGCTGTGTTTGGGCATAGGGGCAGAAATGACATTTGGCTTTTCAGGCGCATCGAATTCTATCTCTTTGGCTTCGATGAGGTTTTGTACTTTGTTCTTTAGATCCCAATAGTTATTAGTGTCATGGTCAGGACTCTCAGAGTGGTATGCACAACGGGAATTAGGATGATAGTGAGGAGAGGTTGTGTTAGGGTTCTTTGGAGCTACTTTCAAGGTCACTAGATTGGATCTTAACAAATGTGTCAATACTTGAGATATGGTCATGTTAATTCTGGTGAATTGTCTGACTGGTCTTTCCATCCTTGGTTGGGTGTTTCTTTGCTGATCAGGCGCATGTTTAGGAATTATAACAGCCCCCACCATTGGACGACATTCGGCCCTATCCTGATTTCTCTAAGGATAAACAACAACCACTTTTTTCTTTCCAATAAATGGCTTTCTTACAGCAGCAGAGGATACATCTTTTTGAATCGTTCCACTTTTTATCCAAGCTTCTACCCTTTCTCCGGCCAATATTAGTTCAGTAAAACCTGCCGATGAACTCCCAATTAGATGATTCAAGAAGGGACCAAACAAGGTGCCCAAAAACATGTCTACTAATTCTCTTTCAGATGGGGGAGGTTGAACTCTTCCAGCCAAGTCTCTCCATTTTTGCGCATAGTCCTTGAAGCCTTTACTTGAAACCATGGCCATACTCTGGAGCTGAGTACGGGTAGGCACAAGATCAACGTTGTATTTGTATTGTTTGTAAAAGGATGCAACAAGATCTTCCCAGTTATGGAAATTGTCTCTTTCTAACTGATAAAACCAATCAAGTTGAGTTCCAGATAGACTGTCTTGGAAGAAATGTACCCATAAATCTTTGTCGTCGGTATGGGGCTGGATTTTCCTCACATAAGACCAGAGATGCATTTTAGGGCATGAGACTCCATCGTATTTGGCGAACACAGGTGCTTTGAATTTTGGAGGAATGACAATCCCTGACACTAAACCCAATTCCTCAAAGTCCAAGTCAGGCACTTTTTGGATTTCCATTGCGCTCAACCGCTCTTTTAGATGCTTATACTTGTCATTGGCCGGGGGATATTGTTCTTCAGAATTGTCTTCTTCTTCCTTTTCTTAACTAGACTAAACAATTGTTTCCTTGCCTTTCCCATCTTGATTGTCTTTCTCACTGGATATTGTTGCAGAATCTAAGGTCCTTCTTGTCTTCCCGTGGAATCTTCTTTCCATGTTTAGAACTCCGGTTATTTTATTTTGTCTTCTTTTTCTTCTCCTCAACCAGTAAGGTCTTCAACTCTTCTTGTCCTTTGGCCAGAGTTAAGATTAACTGTTGAAACTGTGCATTTTGAGCTTCGAGGTCGTTCACCGTTTTCTCGAGATCCATCTTACTGAAATAAACAGTAGAGAGATGAGGAGACTTATTGCAAGAATCCTGTTTATGTTATGATGAATGATAAATTCATATGCAATGATTTAAAGGATCTTAAGATTTAAATTTGTTTTAGACAAAAAGGAAACACACGTTATATTAATAAATTAAAGCTTTGAGTACATCAATGCCTTATTGGTCAAAATAATACAAAAACTCTAAGATAAAAAGGTAGTACGCATCCTTTTTGGTGCGATGTAGGCATTCAGAGTCTGCTCCTCATGAAGTAGTCTAGTGAGTTCCAAAACCTTCTTCTCACTTCTGTAGAATTGAGCTTTGAAAGTATCTCTCTCCCCCTTGAGTTATATCCAATCCCTTTGTAGGTCTTCAAGATAGGTGGGCATGTCAGGATGTAGGATAGTGTATGGAACGTCTCCTTCCATGACAGGCTCAATGATTACCGAGAGAATGGAGGGATAAGGCATCATAAGACTATGAGCACAAGTTCGTACCCATTTGAAGTAAGGCTCAAGAGAGGTGAAATTTTTATGCCCCAATGTCTTGCTATCTACATTGTTCAACATCCTCCAAGCTCAGATAAATCTCTGGCGAAGACCTTGATCGTCGTTGTGGTAGTCAAATACCAAACCTTGAATCAGCATCTCGTGCGGGCCATCCCTTCGAGCGTAACCAAAATGTCTTAAGGCTAAGCAGGGGTTGTAGGTGATACCTCCCTAATGCCTAGTAAAGGGACATTAGGAAATTCTCCACAACAGTCGACAATAGTAACATTCTCTATGGATTGGGAGCACCAATGAATCTCTGAATGTTTGAGCGTCATCAACCTTTGTGGCCACCTTGAACCTTGCTCATTCTTTAATATAGATTGGGGAAGATGTGAAATAAACCATCTTTCCAAGAGAGGAGTGCAACACATAAGAACACCTCTTTTCCTCATTGTGCGAGTGTGAAAAGAGTGTAGGATATCCCCTAGCAATGTAGGCACCGGGTTGCGAGATATGAAGATTTTGACGGCGTTCACATCTATTAGTTGGTCAGGATTTGGAAATAAAACCATCCCATAGATGAGGAGATCCACAATTTCCTCGAAGGCTTGCAAATCCAAGGAATTCCAACAGTTTTGGGCTTTCTCAAACAAGAACTTTGCTAGGAAACCCTTGATACCACTCCTTGTTTCCCAATGAGTTGTGACATCAGATGAGTTCAAGTACAGAGTTTGAGCAATCTCTTCTAGCTTTGGGTCTCTTTCCATACTGTTGAAAGGTAGTTGATTGAGAATGGGAATCCTCAAGAGTCGAGAGAATTCTTCCAAAGTAGGCACAAGTTGATAATCGGGAAATGTGAAGCAATGGTGTAAAGGATCAAAGAACTGAAAGAGCACCTTCATCATGTCCTCATCAGTGTTAGAAGTGACCAAGTTGAGTAGGCGACCATGTCTCTCGGTGAATGGAGAGTTTTAAGGAATCCTTGAAGCTAGCTCCTTAAATTGTGTAGGGATCCTAACAAGGTTGAGTTGAATAGTTTTTCTGCGAAGGGAATCCATATCCTACGAAACAAGAACAAAGATGAATTCCAAAATCCTTGAAATGGTTAGTGAATGTGTATGATGTTATGATGTTCATGATGTTATGTACAAGTATGTATATACAAACAAAGCAAACAAGTCTTTAGGTTTAGGCTTGCGTGGAGTCTCATAGGTAAGTACCCTCTTGAAGTTTAGTTGGCTCAAACCTGTCCTAGTAATAGTAACCGGGTTCTAAGGAGATCAATATCACTAGTTTGTTTCCTTGGTCATTGTGTTAGCATAAGCCTCTTTAATGGCGATCGAAATATCCCAAAAAACCAAACCTCAATGAGTGTAGTATCAAGTATCTACCAACTTCGAACAGCACCAAAGTCGATCATCTCACTACATCCTAAAGGCCAAGTTGGTCAAGTAAAGGTTCTAGAAGTTCACTAATGCTTTATGACATCACTCAGCGGCCCCGTATTCTCTTTGATTAACTCAAAGGCTACCGGTACCCACAAATATGTCGCACTAACATAACTATTATTTAGACCATGTCGGTATACCCCACACAGTTTCCACAATGTATTGCTACTTACCTATAATCTATCCTAAATTCGGGTAGAGGATTCAAACCCAAACAAAGAACCATAATATAAAGCATACAAGTCAGACAATGAAAGCAAATAAATGTGATCTAGCCCTAAGATAACCCTACTTTTTTTAAAATATTCCCAAGCAGAGTCGCCAGTTCTGTGATATGGTGGGAGAACTGACTTGAAGGTTTTGCGTTTAATCACAAATGTTAGGGTTAGAAAAGTCGCCACCGACTTTTCTTTTATCCAAAAGGAAAGGTGAGAAAGCACAGGAAAGACCTTTGAGATTATTTCTTGAGTTCGGGGGGCAGATTATGAAAAAGGAAGGTATTAGCACCCTTTTCATCCATGGATTTCCACGGGCTCTTAGTTTACTTGCTAGATCACTTGATTTTGTTTGAAATTGTTCTTTGTGTGGTTTTTTGAATGTATTTTGTAAAGAGGTCATTGTTTAGGCAAACTTTGTAATGATTCTTGTTCGTAAGAATGTATACAAAGTGTTTGATATTTTGAAAATGTTTTCAAGTTTGTAAGATGTTTTGAAAGTGTAGGTGTTTATTCTTAAAATAGAAAGGATGTTTGTTTTTGAAGTGGAGCAAGTAATTAGGAGCAATCTACCTACTCAAATGTATTTCTTGATCTTTTTCTTTTCCTTTGACATTGTTGTCTTACCATTGATTTGGTAAGCAACCCTATCTTTGGATGTAAACGGGACGGGCATGGGTCATCGTATAACCATGATTAGCAATGTTCCAAGGTATCTTAGCATTCTCTTTTAGGGACTAAGATCATTTAGAAGGAAACTTAGATAGCGTCATTGAGGGACTATGATCTTGTATTTTGCTTGTTTTTGCTAAGATACCTCACATGCGTAATATGGCCACTTTGTAAAGGCAATCAAGTGGATTTACCCTAGGGGTGTAAGTGTGCAAATGTATTGATTCACATGCATTGTTTTGTCTTGATTAGGGTTTCTAATTGATTGGTTTTAGTCTTTCCATAAAAACCCTAATTACTAGAAATATATGAAAGCAATAAAAAGTGCAAAAAATAAATATCCTATGCTATTACAATCATTAGGGGGTGGAGTGTACAGATTTACAAATGGGGGTTGCAAATAAAATTAAATCCTAAGTGTTATACCCCAAAATTTTCCCTCCCATATTTCTCAAGACATGTCAAGAATCATCTCCAAGTTGCTCAAGATGGCTCAAGAGTTGGACAGTCAAATCATCCCCTAAGGCAGTCAATCTCAAATTAGGGTTTTGTGTTACATCAAGGTCCTTGCATCCAAATGACCTCAAGTGCTGCCCAATGTCCTAATATGTTCTCAAGTTCATCCATGTCAAATTTCAAGCCTTGCAGAGGAAGTTTGGTCAATCAATTGCTCAAGAGGTCCAAAAATCGACTTTGCTAGGGCAAAAGTCAACTGTGACCCAAATACAGTCAAATCTCAAGATTTTTTTGTCAAAATTCCCATTTTGAAGGATAATTCATCATTTGATCAAGGGTTGATCATGATTCATCAAGGATTGCTCAAGATTCATCAAGATTCAAAAGTTGCTAAATTAGGGTTTTACAGGAAAAGTCAACTCAACTTTGACCAAGCATAACTTTTTCATACGTTATGAGAAATGACCCATCCAAAGCTCATTTTGAGGAGGATGAAATTTACTACAATCCATATTCACACCCCGAGATCATGAAATTCACTCACAAAAATTTACAAATTTGGACATTATAGGTCATTTTTGAAAGTCAACAAAAACACCTTTTTGGCCAAAGCTTATAACTTGAGCATGAAACATCAAAATACGATGATACAAAAAGGGTTGGTTAGAGGACATGTCAAGGTTTCTAAAAATTCCAAGAACACCTCCAAAAGTTCAAAATTGAAGAAGTTATGCATTGTTGAAGTTGGGCATTTTTTCAAAATTGCCAAAAGTCAACTATCCCCAAAACTTCAAATTTTGTCAAATGGGTCCACTTTTTTCCACTTGATTTGATCTTATCACACTACACACGTGTCCTATCATCAATTTTATGTCCATTCATTAATTTTTCTATTTTATTTGATTTTTATTGAATTAATTCATTTTTAATCAATTTAAATCCAAATAAAATCCAAATATTGATGAAATAGGATCTTTTTGATTGATACAACTTTCAATTATCATCATGGACAAGATCAAACTCGTACCAAGCCATATCATGCATAAAATATTGGATTTGGGACATTTTTGGAAGCTTTGTAATGGAGGATCATATGAAATCCAAAATCATCAATGCATAAAGATTGGATCCACAAAACTTGACCTAATGCATTGCCTTATACATATACAAACCAAAGGCACATGAAAAGAGGACCTAGAGGCTGCAATCTGAAATATAAAACTTGAAAAAAGCTTTAAAAAGTGTGGAACTGAAATCTTGGTTAGAGACGTTTTCAACACAAAAAGTCAATGTAGACTTCTTGCTTGACGTCCACTGAAGCTATTGGAATCAAAATCAAGCCTTCTACCTCCCTGAATCGCGCTGTAAGTCTTCCTAAACACGACCCTGTATTTGAAATCGTAACCTTGGATTCTTGCACTTTTTTGACAAACCATGGACATATTCTTGACCCTTGCATGATTTCCAAGCTATCTGCAATATTAAATTGTGTTTTTGTAGCCTGTAAAGCCCTACTCGAAACTAGGGTTTGGTTTTCTTGTTTTTAGGTGTTTCAGTTTCAGGTAAAATCAAAACTATCAATGGCCATGGGTGTGTTCAGGAAGGAGAGACAAGCATGATGATGGTCTCATAATTCGTTTATATGGCCTACAATTGATTTTAGGATAAACCTAGGGATTTAGCTGCGAATAAAATCCGCAGGTAAATAACCAGGCTTTTCAACAAAGAAGATAATCACGTGTCCCTCCCCCGTTGGTTGTTTAAAATCTCGCGCGTTTTCTTTTTTTATTTTCAGTATATTGCTTGTTTTTCATATATAATATTCTCCACCTATTCCATTAACAATTAAATACAATGGCTCAGTTGGTGAAGGCACTAGTGGAAAATCCAATGGGACCTGGGTTCGAATCCCAGGTCCCCTAATATATTTGTTACATTTTTCTGCCAGGTATTCCAGCGTGCCTCATGAGTTGTGGTCCACCATATGCCTTTAAATCTCAACGTGCCAGATGGCCTCCAAGCCAAATCTGGTGGCCAGGAATGGAAGACCATCATGTTCCCTAGTCAAAGGCGCACACTGGATCAGAAGGTCAACCAGGCTTGCTTGAATTGGGCCAAACAATTGCAATTTTCACCTCCAGATTTGGGCCCATACCCCCTGAGTTCTATTTCTCTCTTTTGTCTTTTTATTTATTTATTTATATTGTTTATTTATTTTTTTATAATTTAACTAACCAATCACATTTTTTCCTCATAAATCAAAAATACAAAAAAATATGTTTTATTTATTAAAATTAAAATCATCACTTTATTTTTGTAAATAAATTAATTTAATCAATTTAGATTTAATTAGATTTAACTTTAAATACTTTTGAAATATTTAAAATTAATGTAGAGAATTAGGTTTTTTTACTAATTTTGGCCAAATTAATTTATTTCTTCAAATACTAAAAAAATCCAAGAAATATTTTCATTAATTAATTAATTTAATTATTAACTTAGATTTAATTTCCATATATTCAAAAATATAAACAAAAAATGCTTTCCTTCAAAAAAGGGTCAAAACCCTAAACTTGCACCCGATTAAATTTCCGCACGTGATTTACTTTCTTTTATCCAATATTGTATTTGTTCCTGGAATGTAATAGATAATTAGGACCATTTAATTATTTTATCGCTTTATTTATTTTCCGCATTTTAATTTCAAGGGTTGTTTTTGGCGATGTAAATACCCGACGCCTTGTAATAGTTTAGATTTAATTTCCGCAAATTTAATTTCTGCAACTATACACTGTTAGATGTTTGGTAATAGGGAATGCATGACAAGATCAAATGTATGAACTTAAAATCAACATAGCTCACTCATGACATGTACAAAGATAAAATTAACCGAAATAATCGCACATGCACACTCTTAGGGTACACCTCACTTGGTTGCCTTCGAACGCGGTCATTGAGTATAAGAAGTTTTAGAGGTCACCCTCATGTCCAAAGATCATAGTTTCCTCGAAACGGTTACCTCAGAAAAATGATCTAAGACATTAGGGTTACCGCTAAGACATCCTAACATTGCTTTAGTGACCACACGTCCCTTAATCGAATTGACCCTTAAAACTCCAACGACGATGCTACCTACTCATTCATAGTGGGATAGCATTGTCTAAAGGACATTAGCACATATTGATTCCTTTTTCGAGTAGGTAGATGGTTCTTAAGTACTTGCTCCTTTCAAAACAAAATAAAAACTTTTCACACTTACACCTTTCAAACAAAAACTCTTTTCAAACCCACAAACACAAAGAAAAGCAATTTTTGAAAACACAATGAGCAAACACCTAAGAGCCCGTGGATAACCACAGATAGAAAGGGTGCTAACACCTTCCCTTTCTATAATCTACCCCCCCCCCCGACCCGAGAAACATCTCGAAAAAGGAATTTTTCTGTGCTTTTTTCCTTTCCTTGTTGGATAAAATAAAAGACGGTGGCGACTCTTGCTTACCGCGACATTTTGCAAAAACAAACACAAAACGTGAACCAACATTCCAAAACAGTCAGTTCTCTTCCCACCGTATCACAGAACTGGCGACTCTGCTGGGGACTATCTAATAAGTGAGGTGTACCTTAGGATTAGATCATCGTGTTTTCAATTGTTTGCTTTGTATGCTTTATATTTTTGGGCTTGTATCGGAGTTTCTATAGATCCTAACCCAGATCTGGGGATACCCTTTAGGTAAGTAGTAATAAACTGTGAGGGAACTGTATACCGTAGACCGATACGGTTGAAGCAGTAGCTACATTGGTGTGGCACCTTAGTGTGTACTGATATCCCTTGTGTTGGAACGAGGAGAATATGGGTCTTCTAAGGGGTCATTAAGCACAAACTGACCTTAGAACCTTTAAATTGACCAACTTGACCATAGAACAGTAGCAGTATGCTACACTCATTGAGACTAAACTCTCGCGATGATTCTGGCTGCAAGAAAAGGTTGTTAAACTGGAATTATGACCGATCGAGGGTAGTAAGTGATATTGAGATCCTCTAGAACCCGGTTACTATTTTTAGGACAGGTTTGAACCAACTGAACTGAAAGAGGGTAGTACCTAAGCTCCTTGCCAGCCTGAAATCTAAGGGCTCTCTGTGTGACTTGTGTGCCTTTACCATGTTTGCTGTTTGTGGATACTTGTGGTGTGCTTACTATCATGACATCATGACATCATAACATTGCATACATCCTGCATTGGACTAACCTATTTCAAAGACAGGAGGGATTCATCTTTGTTCTGTTTTGTAGGTCATCATGATGCCCATGCGTAGGAATACCATCCGGATCAACTTTGTCCAGGTTCCTACCTTGCTTAAATATTTGGTTGCAAAGATGCCTGATACTACTTCCTTCCTCATGAGACATGGTTATCTTATCAGTTTGGTCACCTCAAAATTGGACGAGCAGATGATGAGTGTTCTGGTCCAATTCTATGATCCGATGTACCACTGCTTTACTTTTCAGGACTACCAGTTGGTCCCCACTTTAGAAGAATTCTCTGAGTTGCTTGGTATCCCTATCCGAGAGCAGACCCCATTTACTGGTTGGGAGAAGGTTCTTAAGCCAGAAGAGATTGCTACAGCCCTTCATATGACAAAGGAAGAAGTAATGGCTCATTGGGAGACTAGAAGTGGAGCAAAGGGATTTTTGACTAAGTTCTTGGTTAGTAAGGCTAACTATTTCTGGGATAGTCTAGACTTCAAGGCGTTCGAGGATATTCTGGATCTTCTGATATATGGCTTGGTATTGTTTCCGAACTCTAAATCCTTTGTTGATGTGAATGTGATAAAAATCTTCATCTCTCGCAATCCTGTACCCACTCTCTTGGGTGACATCCTTCATCAGCTTTATGCTCGTACCGCCCGAAAGCGGGGAACCTTGATGTGTTGTGCTCCCTTATTGGCGAGGTGGTTTATTTCGCACCTTCCCAAGTCAATGCTGAAGAACAAAGAAGGAATGGGCTGGGCTTATAGGGTGATGTCTCTCTCTCATAGTGACATCATATGGACTCTCAAGGGTATGGACGAGGTGACTATCATTGATCGATGTGGGGAGTACCCTAATGTTCCATTGCTAGGAACCCATGGAGGAATCTCTTATAATCCGTGCTTGGCCTTACGTTAGTTTGGGCGTGCCAGAAGAAAAGGCCCTCATGAGCTATTAATGCCTAGTATCATCTTTGATTTTCAAGGAGATAGCGACGAGCAACGTCGTAGATTCATAAGGGCTTGGGGTTGAGTTCACCAATCTGATCCACATGAGCTGGGCCCAAAGACTTCACTTTCGATGGAGCTATATCTCAGATTGGTCTGTATCCGTGCCCAAAAGCTGGGTATGCCGTATGAAGCTGTCCGGCCTGTCACTCTTGAAGTTGCTAATGAAGAAGGAGTTCTTCCAACCATCCTCCATCCTTATATGCCCACTGACATTGGGGCTCTGAAAAGGTCTTGGATACAGCTGAGGGAGGAACGAGATTCTTACCAAGAGAAGTTCAACGAGCAAGATCAGAAGATCCAGTGGTTGACTAGGCAGTTGGAGAACGAGTGGATCCTGAATGACTATGTCCGCACTGAGAAAAAGAGACCATGGGAGCATTGATGGGCCTTTGATTATTTCCTTTCCTATTTTATTTACCTTCTAGTATTTCCATTCTTGTAACGCCCTGAGGGCATCAGTTGAACAATTTGAATTCCAAATTTTATCTAATAAAGTGTGTTTCCTTTCTGGTTTACAAATTTGAATCTCTCGATTGTCTTTGAAATCATAAATCATACGCATTTCATCTCATGCACTCCATAACAGGTACCCATTACAGGTCTCTTATCTTCTTCGCTGTTTATTTCAGCACTCATCATGTCCGCTGAACCTTCAACTGAACAAGCAATCAAGGCCCTCCAGGCCCAGAATTCCTAATTCCAAGAGTTGTTCATGAATCTAGCTAAAGGTCAGCAAGATTTGAAGACCCTAATTCTGAAAGAGAAGAAGAAGAAGAAGAAGAAGAAGAGGACAATCCTGTCCAACAATGGGCACAGGTTTGGAAATAGGCTATAGAATGAAGTTGATCTGACTACCTCATCTGGAGGGAAAGATAGTCAAGAGGAAAGGAGGGCTCCTAGCCCTGTGGTCTCCGACAACGAGACGGACTTCGATGAAGAACGGTATCCTCCTGCCGAGGACAAATACAAACAACTGGAAGAATGGTTGAGTGCTATGGAAGTTCAAAAAGTGCCCGGTATAGACTTTGGTGATCTAGGTTTATCATCTGGGGTGGTAATTCCCCACAAATTCAAGGCACCAGCCTTTGCTAAGTATGACGGAGTTTCTTGTCCGAAGCTGCACCTCCGGTCATATGTGAGGAAGATTCAGCCGTACACCGCTGATAAGAACCTATGGATCCATTTCTTTCAAGACAGTCTCTCAGGGACTCAGCTTGAGTGGTTCTACCAGTTGGACGGAGCCAGTATCCGCAGTTGGGAAGATTTGGCCACTACTTTCTACAGGCAGTACCAGTACAACTCCGACCTCGCTCCTACGCGTACCCAACTTCAGGGTATGTCAACGGGAACAGGTGAAGGATTCAAAGATTATGCTCATAAGTGGAGGGACCTCGCCAGAAGAGTACAACCACCCTTGGCTGATCGGGAGCTAGTTGACATGTTTCTGGCGACCCTGTCTGGTCCATTTTTCAACCACTTAATTGGAAGCTCTTCGTCTGGGTTACAGAGCTAATTATGACCGGTGAGAGGATTGAGGTTGGTATTAAGGCTGGTAAGATACAGAAGGGTGCTTCATCAAGCACCGAGAAGAAGCCCTTTAAGAAAGAGTCCAGTGTTGTCTACAGTGCAAGAAACCAGAATAGACCCGAACGCCGCCAAGCTGTTAATGCGGTTGTTATTTCAAAACCTGCTAGTGTTCCTCAGCACAACAATCAACAAAAATACAAGACACCTCAGAGGCAATTCACCCGTCTCAACATGACTTTGTCTCAGATTCTGCCACAGTTGCTGAAGACCAATCTGGTGATTCTAAAAGAAGCCCCGAAGAATTCAAATACTACATCACTGAAGTATAACCCTAATGCCCGTTGTGCCTTTCACTCTGATAGCCCGGGGCATAATACAGATGGTTGTTGGGTTTTGAAGAACAAGGTACAAGACTTGATCAATGCGAAGGAGATCGAGTTCGGAGCACCAGAGAAGCCTAAACAAGATGCAAGGGTGAATTCTATCAGGGATGACGATGATGAAGAGTTTGATATTGACAGTTGGATCTACCCGACTGCCAATGGTGGATTAAGTAACTGGATAGCGAAGGATTCTATGCCTGTTTCAGTTATTACCCAGTAATGAAACTTTTTGTTTTGAATTTGTAACAGACAATGTTTCAAACTTTACGGCCCGGTGTCTTACCCGGGGCACCGTGGCTTCATTTGTGAGGGCTTAATGTGTGTCATTTTCATATATCATTAATAAAAGCATTGGATGTTCTTGCATTTCAAATTTTGTGCTCCTTGTTTTTCTTTATTATATATTGCAAAATAACTATTTTACACACACTCACATATATAGGTCCACATCCACTCTGGATCTCACCGGTAACGACTCTGCTACTACAAGTTATGACTTTGAAAATCCGATCAATTTAGCCGAGAATGAAGGTGAAGATGATTGCGAAGTGCCTGGTGAACTTGCAAGACTGCTACTCTAGGAAGAAAGGGTTATTCAGCCACATGAAGAGCCAGTGGAATCAGTGAATCTGGGTACTGAGATAGACAAGAAAGAGGTAAAGATTGGTGCAAATCTGGAACTTAGTGTGAATCAACGGTTGATTCAGATGCTACGCGACTACGTTGAGATATTTTCCTGGTCTTATGAAGATATGCCTGGTTTGGATACTGATATTGTGGTTCACCGCCTGCCTACCAAGGAAGACTATCCTCCAGTAAAACAGAAGGTCCGCCGAATGCACCCAGATATGTCTGATAAAATCAAGGCCGAGGTTATGAAACAGTTTGACGCCGGTTTTCTAGCAGTTACTTCTTACCCTCAGTGGGTGGCCAATGTGGTTCCTGTGCCGAAGAAAGATGGTAAGGTTAGAATGTGTGTTGACTATAGGGATCTGAACAGGGCAAGCCCCAAGGATGATTTCCCTCTACCTCATATCGACGTTCTGGTTGACAACACCGCTCAACACAAGGTATTCTCCTTTATGGATGGTTTCTCCGGTTATAATCAGATTAAAATGGCTCCCGAAGACAACCTTTGTTACTCAATAGGCCCCCTTTTGTTACAAGGTCATGCCGTTTGGATTAAAGAACGCTGGGGCAACGTATCAGCGTGCCATGGTTGCTTTGTTTCATGACATGATCCATCATGAAATTGAAGTATACGTCGACGATATGATTGCAAGGTCCCAGACTGAGGAAGAGCACCTTGACCATCTGCAGAAGTTGTTTGACCAGTTGAGGTTGTATAAGCTGAGGTTAAACCCGAACAAGTGCACCTTCGGGGTGAGATCTGGTAAGCTGCTAGGTTTCGTCGTAAGCGACAAAGGTATTCAAGTGGATACTGCAAAAGTGAAAGCCATATAGGAGATGCCAACTCCCAAAACAGAGAAAGAAGTCAGAGGCTTTCTGGCACGTCTGAACTACATTGCCCGATTCATCTCACACTTGACTGCTACGTGTGAACCAATCTTCAAGCTGCTGAAGAAAGATCAAGTAGTACGTTGGAACGATGAATTCCAGGCCTCTTTCGAAAGAATCAAGGAGTATCTCCAAGAGCTACCCATTCTGATGCCACCAGTTGAAGGGAGACCTTTGATCTTATACTTGACAGTACTCGATAGCTCAATGGGGTGTATGTTGGGTCAGCATGACGAGTCTGGCCGAAAAGAGCATGCTATTTATTACCTTAGCAAAAAGTTTACCGACTGTGAGACCCGATACTCACTGCTTGAGAAAACTTGCTACGCTTTGGCATGGGCTGCTCGCCGGCTGAGACAGTATATGCTGACTCACACTACTCTATTAATCTCAAAGATGGATCCAATCAAGTATATCTTTGAAAAGCCTGCCTTCTCCGGAAGAATAACAAGATGGCAGATGATCTTGACTGAGTATGACATCCAATATACGACCCAAAAGGAAATTAAGGGAAGTGTGTTGGCAGACCATTTGGCACATCAGGCAGTGGATGATTACCAGTCTATGAACTTTGAATTCCCAGACGAGAATATCATGTTGGTAACTGATTGTGAGACACCTGGACCAGATGAAGGACCTGAGGAGGGATCCCGATGGTCTATGTACTTTGATGGAGCTTCGAACGCTTTGGGTAATGGCATTGGTGCCGTGATCATATCTCCTAAAGGCTCTCATACTCCATTTACCGCCCAATTATGTTTCAACTACACCAACAATATGGCGGAGTATGAAGCGTGCGTTATGGGTCTTCGAGCAGCAATTGACCTAAGGATTAAGTTTCTAAGTGTTTTCGGAGATTCCGCTCTCGTGATCAATCAGATCAAAGGCGAGTGGGATACAAAACACCCAAATCTTATTCCTTACAAGGAGTATGTATTGACGTTGCTTCCCCATTTCGAGGAGATAACCTTTGAAAATTTCACTAGAGAGGAGAATCAGTTGGCAGACACGCTAACTACAATGTCTTCTATGTTCAAGGTTAATCGGGACAATGAAGCTCCCCGGATCATCATTGAAAGACTCGACGAACCTGCACATTGATGTGACAATGAGATTGGAGAGGTAACAGAAAAACCCTGGTATCATGAGGTAAGAAGGTATCTTGAAGCTCAGGAATACCCCGAGGGTGCATCTGTTAATGATAAGAAGTTTCTGAGGAGGTTCGCAGCGAAGTTCTTCATCAGCAATGGCATTCTTTACAAGGGTAACCATGATTCGACTTTATTGCGTTGTGTGGATAAGACTGAAGCAAAAAAGATCATGGCACGCCTTCATTGGTTAGAAGATGACACGTTGATCATCTTCAACCTCCAGCCATCACGAATTGGAGGTCTCTTAAACTTTAAAATCGGAAGCTCAGACCTATGCCATTCTCTCAGTCTCTTCAAGACGAAGACAACCACACCCTCGCGCCAAATTTATATAAACTGTAACTCAAGTAATTTGGAAAGAAAGTTTTGAAAAGGGATTTGAAAAATCATGGTCAAAACATATTTCCAGTAAGAAGTAAGTGTTGCGACTAGAACCAGGGCAATGAGAGCAACACGGTGATATCAAAGTTTTGAAGAATTGATGAAGGAATCTATCTATTGAGGTTGAGTTGCAGAGCTCTAAAACTAGACTTCTATGGAGCAATATAGGGCACGATTCTTGAATGTAATTATATGGTTAGCTTCAGGGAAGATCAAGGAAGGTGAATTGATGGAAAAATAGATTGAAAAGGGCTTGAGAATAGAATTTGAAGTAGCTGAATTTTGGGTTGTGAAGCAAGTTTGGCAGGGTGATTCTGGCTATCTAAGCTTGGGAAATTGAATGGGGGATGACCCTCTATTTATAGGGAATCAAATGGAATGTTCAAGCGTGTGAAATGATGAAGTTTAGAGGGAAATCGTGTGAACTTGATGCACGAGCAAAGTGTGATCTGATTTGCATCAAAACTCATCCAATACTTGCGTTTCAAGGCTCTAATCCACTTTGGAAACTTGGTTAAACATGTTTAGATCACAAACACGTGCTAATTTGATGTTTAGAGGCCAAAACATGAATTTCAAATTCTGACTTATGGAGAAACTTCAGTTCCAAGTTACCAAGTTCAATCCAATGGCATTTTCTCCTCAAGGGGTCTTAGGGCAAGATTCTTGATGCTTTGGAAAGATAAGGTTACAAGCTTTGTAGTGGAAAAAGAATGGAATCAAATGGATGCTTGATCTGAAATTTACATGGAGTCAAAGTTGAAGAAAAATAGTTGACTTTCCATACTTCGAAATATTTCAAATTCTTCTTTAAAAATGACCTATAATCCTTTGCATCCAAACATGGCCTTCCACTTAGAATTAGCTCTTGATAAAAAAAGATGTAATGAAGTAGATATCTTGATTGACAGTTTTCAATTTGAACCACTCAAAATCTCCAAAAATTGAGCAAGTTGTGACTTATTGAAGTTGGCCAAAAGTCATGAAATGACTTATAATCTTTTGCATTCTTAAGGAAATTTCCATCCATTTTATCACTTTGCACATAAAAGAATGCATGAAGTACATATCTTTAGGATAATCATGAAAAAATAATGGGCCCAAGGTGATAAAAATTGACCAAGTTATGACCATTTGAAGTCACATATGGAAAATTGGGGATTCATCTGGGTGGTTTGTAATCTTTCTTCTTCACCAAGTTCCTTCCACATGAAAACTCCTTGGAACTTTTGAAGTGATTTGTTGGTAACTCTTTGAAGAGAATAATGTTTTTGGAATCACTCAAAAATACCAAAAGATGAGCAAGATATGCTCCTTTGAAGTCCAAAAACCCTAGCCTCTAGATCAAGATAATGCTTTGAGGAACTTTGCCAAGTTTGAACAAACTTTTTGTGCCAATATTCTTCCTTTGTGAATATAAATTGTTGAAGATGATGATGAGGACTCATGGCTACCAAAGCCACTTCCATACCAATTCTTCCAAAACAACTTCAATGGTGAGGTTTGAATTTCTCTAGCTATTGACTAGGGCATGGAAATAAACTCATGAACCCCTGATGCAACTTGCTAGACCTCATTGCCTTTACCTACATTATTAACAAGTAAGACAAACCAATATTGTATTTTGTAAATTAGAGAGAAAATCAAAGCAAAATATCCATGATCACAAAAGAGAACAAGTTAAGGTGCTTGGTAACTCCTCAAAGAGCAAAGCTAAAGATATGTAGAAGAACCAAAAGCCCTAATGTGATCTTGTTGTGATTGAAATAATATGGTATGATGAAGTGATCTTAGGGGCGAAAATTGGGGTACAACAGCTGCCCTTATTTAAGTTTCCTCTATCCGGAGATACGAAGGTTAAAAATCTTCGTGCCAACGTGATCGAAGATACTTAAATACAAAACAAACCATATTTTTTGCCCTAAGATGCCATGCAAATGTTTATGCATATGAATGCATATGAACAGAACCAAAGAGACATAAAGTAACATTGGGGATGCAACAAAAATGAAGAAACAAAGGAGCAACTCCACCCGGAAAATAAATCACTGGTGAACCACAAGAACAAAATCAAAGAGGAGGATACAAGCATCGACATTCACTGCTGATGTCTACCAACATTCACTGAAGGTAGAAAGATAAAATATATCATATCACCGCTGTTCACTGCCGGTGTACTACCAACATTCACTGAAGATAACAAAAAGATAAAAAATACCGATGTTCACTGCCGATGTACTACCAACGTTTACTGAAGGTAGAAAGAGTAAATATATCATATCAACACCGTTTACTGCCGATGAACTATCAATATTCACTGAAGGTAGAAAGACAAAATATATCATATCACTGCCGTTCACTGACGATGAACTATCAACATTCATTGAAGATATCAAAAAGATAACATATACCGATGTTCACTGCCGACGTACTACCAACGTTCACTGAAGGTAGCAAAAAGATAACAAACACTGATATTTACTGCCGACGTACTACCAACATTCACTGAAGGTAGCAAAAAGATAACAAACACCGATGTTCACTGCCGATGTACTACCAACGTTCATTGAAGGTAGAAAGAGAAAATATATCATATCACTGCCGTTCACTAACGATGAACTATCAACGTTCACTGGAGATAGCAAAAAGATAACAAATACCGACGTTCATTGCCGACGTACTACCAACGTTCACTGAAGGTAGCAAAAAGAAAATATATCATATCATCGCCGTTCACTGACGATGAACTATCAACATTCACTAAATGTAGAAAGATAAAAAATATCATATCACCGCCATTCACTGACGATGAACTATCAACGTTCACTGAAGATAAGAAAAAGATAACAAATACCGATGTTCATTGCCGACGTACTACCAACGTTCACTGAAGGTAGCAAAAAGAAAATATATTATATCACCTCCGTTCACTGACGATCAACTACCAACATTCACTAAAGATAGCAAAAAGATAACAAATACTGATGTTCTCTGCCGACGTACTACCAATGTTCACTGAAGGTAGCAAAAAGATAACAAACATCGACGTTCACTGCCAATGTACTACCAACGTTCATTGAAGGTAGAAAGAGAAAATATATCATATCACCACCGTTCACTGCCGGTGTACTACCAATATTCACTGAAGGTAGAAAGAGAAAATATATCATGTTTCCCCAAGATTCTGGTGTTTTTGCCTAGAACGGGTCTCAACTTCTTCTTTAACCAAGGCACTCTGCCTGGAAAGGGTAATATGTAAGTTGTCTCAAATAAAGAGACTTCCACTTATTGTCAAGGGGAATTTCAAAGAGAAATGAACTTATAGGGATAAAAATAAGACTTCCCGGGGAAATGCCACGATATTCCTACTGAGGAGATAAAGTCTTCCCGTGCAAAATAAATGCACAAACCAAAACTCAAAGTTCTCAGAAAATCCAAAGTAAATAGTATTGTCATGCAACCACAAATCCAATTCAAAAATACACTGGAGTAAGACGGCCAATGAAGATACATCCTTTGAGAAATAAACTCAATAGGGAAAACCAAATTCAACCAAGCAAAGAACGCTGCAGGAAGATCAGAACACAATGTAAATGAACGATGATTTTTAGCCATGCATGATGTATGTATGAATGTATGGGTGATATCGTGCATATGCTGGTAAAAAGGATACACAATCAGCACAAACAAACAACACCATCTCAGGTACTAACAACATTGGGCTAAACTTCAACCAGAAAGATCAATCCAAGAAAGGTAAAAATCAAATGCGGAAACTAAACCCATTGCCTGCCTTAACTTTACTGAGGAGAAACATAATCCGGATGTAGCCAAATCAAACAAATACTGGGATATGACATCCTTCTTATGGTTTCATCGGAGAAGCAATTTTACAAAAGCAACACGCCTACTGGAGATTGCAAGACCAACCTCAAATAAAGCATACTGACGCTGACACAACCAAACCTCATTGAGGGATTCAGGTCTACCTCCATGGAGAAAAAACTGTGGATTGAAAATTTTCAACACGAACACTCATTGCAATAAGAGATGCCCGGGGATAATCTCCCCAGGAAATCGAGAAGTCGACATTAATTCCAATACTACAAAAAGAGCGACATTTCAGCACACCAAGGGAATAAAACCTTTCAATATATGAGGGAAGACTTCGTTGGGGAATCTGGGACGGAGGCTTCTGACCATGCAAACCCAAAATCAAAAGGGAACCAAGACTTGACTGGGGATAATGGGATCACAACCCAATACTGTACCTTGCACCTACTGATATCGTCTTTAACTATCTGAGAAACACACAAAGATTGCGCACACCAGCATAATGTCCTGATAAAACTTTCATGAAGGGAGTAAATCTTCTTAAAACAACCGAAGTTTATTCATTCTTGGGATCACCATTCTTGTTGTCATTGTTTCATCACAAATCCCAAAGTAAATTGAATTGTAAAGATCTCTTCTTCTTTTTTTTGAAAAGTTAATTTTTCTTTTTAATCCTTTTGCTTTAACAGTTATTATCAGTAATAAATGAAGTCTTAGCTAAGTAAAAAAATAAGAACACAAAGAATTTGGGCAAAAGCTCGAATTTCATTAATAGAATGGTAGTCTGCGAATGGCGAGACTCCATGGATGATTACAAAGTTTGGGAAATGGTAATACATAATGGAAAAGATACATTGAGATATAATGACCACTATCCCCTCTAACAACTTTTGAAATCCTGAGCAGCAGCTTTTGTTGAAGTATGGTGAGGATCCGAGAAGATTGTTGCTTCAACGATCGAGTCTTGTCTGACGTAGTTACTTGCCAAGAAAAATCCATAACTTTTGCCTAAGCTGCCCTTGTGGGTTTTCAACTTAGCGGGAAATTTATTCTGTTTAGGTCTCTAATTTTTTCCTAGACCGCCCTTTCGGGTTTTCGGCCTACCGAGACGCTCTTTTTTACCTAAGCCGCCCTTTCGGGTTTTCAACTTAGCGAGCTGTTCTTTTATTTCTTTAGGTGCAATATTTATTGACTGCATCAGCATTCATGGGACGTGGGAACTCCTCGCCATCCATAGTTTTATGAATTAATGTACCACTAGAGAAGGCTTTCTTGACAACATACAGGCCTCCAAAATTGGGAGTCCACTTGCCCATTGAATCAGTGTTAAAAGACATGATCTTCCTGAGCACGAGGTCTCCTTCTCTAAATTCACGAGGTTTGACCTTTTTATCAAATGATTTCTTCTTTCTTTTATGATATAACTGCCCATGACATAAAGTTGTCATCCTCTTCTCTTTAATCAAATTCAATTGGTCAAACCTGTTATGGACCCATTCAGCCTCTATCAACTTGGCTTCAATTATCACACGCAACGAGGGACTCTCTACCTTGATCGGGAGTACAACTTCCATTCCATAAACTAGGGAGAACGGGGTTACTACTGTTGAAGTGCGGACAAATGTTCGATATCCATGCAGAGCAAAAGGGAGAATTTCATGCCAATCCTTATAAGTGACAACCATTTTCTGGATAATTCTCTTGATATTCTTATTAGCAGCTTCAACAACCCCATTCATCTTTGGCCTGTATGGAGATGAATTGTGATGAACAATCTTGAATTCTTCACACAGTTCTGTCATCATCTTTTTGTTCAAATTCGAGCCATTGTCAATGATGATTCTGCTCGGCACACCATACCGGCATATAAGATTATTTTAGATGAAACGCACAACCACCTGCTTGGTGACATTGGCATAAGAAGCTGCCTCTACCTATTTGGTAAAGTAGTCAATTGCTACCAAGATGAAACGGTGTCCATTCGAAGCTTTTGGTTCTATCATCCCAATCATGTCAATACCCCACATAGAGAAAGGCCATGGGGAGGAAATCACATTGAGAAGTGTCGGAGGCACGTGGATCTTATCTGCATAAATATGGCATTTATGGCACTTCTTTGCAAATTTCTAACAATCAGATTCCATTATCAACCAATAATAACCTGCCCTTAGCATCCTTTTAGCCATCGAATGTCCATTAGCATGAGTGCCAAATGAACCTCATGGATCTCATGCATTAACATGTCCTCTTTGTGTCTATCCACGCATCTGAGCAGGACCATGTCATAATTTCTCTTGTATAACACATTTTCACTGATGAAGAAACTTCCTGCCAATCTTCTCAGTGTCTTTCTATCTTTCCTCGACGCACCAATCGGGTATTCCTGAGTCTGAAGAAAATGCTTGATATCATAGTACCAAGGTTTTTCATCTGCTACCTTCTCTGTTGCAAACATATGAGCGGGCCTATCTAGCCGTCGAACTGTAATTCGAGGTATATCATTCCAAACATTCACTTGGTACATGGAAGCCAGAGTTGCCAGAGCATCTGCCATTTGATTTTCATCTCTAGGAATGTGATGGAATTCAACTTTATTGAAGAAGGGTAATAATCTTCTAGCATAATCTTTGTAAGGGATCAAGCCAGGGTGACGGGTGTCCCATTCTCCTTTAGTATGATTTATTACCAAGGTTGAATCACCATACACATCCAGAATCTTGATTCTGAGATCAATAGCTTCCTCAAGACCCAAAATGCAAGCTTCATATTCTGCCACATTATTAGTGCAATCAAACGTTAACCTTGCAGTAAAAGGAATGTGCGGTCCATGAGGAGTGAAAATCACAGCACCAATTCCTTTACCATAAGCATTCACAGCTCCATCAAATATCATACTCCAACGAGATTCAGGGTTGGGGCCCTCCTCAGGAAATGGTTCATCATAATCTTTTGCTTTTAGGAACATCACATCCTCATCGGGGAATTCTTATTCTGCAGACTGGTGATCTTCCATCGGCTGGTGAGCAAGGTAATCTGCCAACACACTACTTTTAATAGCCTTTTGAGTGCGGTACTCGATATCATATTCAGATAACAACATCTGCTAGCGGAAAATTCTCCCGGTAAGAGCATGCTTTTCAAAAATATACTTGATCGGATCCTTTTTGGAGATTAACCAAGTGGTATGACTCAACATATACTTCCGCAAGCGCTTTTCCGCCCAGGTCAAAGCACAACATGTCTTTTCTATCATAGAATACCGCGACTCACAATCAATGAACTTCTTGCTGAGATAATAAATGGTGAACTCTTTCTTTCCTATTTCATCCTGTTGTCCCAGAATATAACCCATGGATTTATCTAACACTATTAGATACATAATCAACGGTCTTCCTTCTACGGGAGGGAGCAAGATAGGAGGTTCAAGCAGATATTCTTTAATACTCTCAAATGCCCTTTGGTAGTCATCCGTCCACACACAACCTTGATCTTTCTTTAACAACTTAAAGATCGGTTCACACGTTGCAGTCATGTGAGAAATAAATCTGGAGATATAATTCAAACGCCCGAGGAAAACCCGGACTTGCTTTTCAGTTCTTGGTGCTGGTATTTCTTGAATTGCTTTGACTTTTTCAGGGTCAACTTTAATTCCTTTCTGGATAACAATAAAACCCAATATTTTCCCCGATCTAACTCCGAAGGTGCATTTATTTGGATTCAAGCGGAGACGATACTTCCTCAAACGCTGAAACAACTTCAACAAATCTTCTATATGCCCTTCTTCAGTTTGGGATTTGGAAATCATATCATCATTATATACTTCAATTTCTTTGTGCATCAGATCATGGAATAGGGTTGTCATAGCCCTCTGGTACGTTGCACCAGCGTTCTTCAACCCGAAGGGCATCACTCTGTAACAGAATGTTCCCCAGGTTGTGATGAACGTTGTTTTTTCCATGTCCTCTAGAGCCATTCTTATTTGATTATACCCGGAAAATCCATTCATGAACGAGAATACTTTGAATTTTATTGTGCTATCCACTAACATGTCAATGTGAGGCAGTGAAAAATCATCTTTTGGACTAGCTTTATTTAGATCTCTGTAATCTACGCACATGCGGACTTTTCCGTCTTTTTTCGGTACTGGGAGAATATTGGCAATCTATTGAGGATACACTGATGTCACAAGAAAACTAGCATTAATCTGCTTTAGGACCTCCTCTTTGATCTTTACTGCCATATTCGGGTGGGTTCTTCTCAGATTTTGTTTAATAGGTGGACACTCTGGCTTCAACGGCAAATAATGCTCGACAATGTTTGTATCTAGACCAGACATATCTTGATAAGACCAAGCAAAAATATCCACATATTCTTTTAATATCTCAATCAACCCGCTCTTTACATCAGGATGCAACGATGCTCGAATCTTAACTTCCTTCGGATCCTCTTCTGAACCTAAATTAATCACTTCCAAATGCTCCTTATATGGCTGAATGGTATTTTCCTCGTGCTCAAGCAACCATGAGACCTCTTCTGGAATCTCATCATAATCTTCTTCTTCAGCCCCAAACACAGGACAATTAATGTTGGGAGAGGGTGCAGGGTCATTGTATTCAACGGGTTTTTTAATTAATATGCACATGTGATTTATGATTGCTTTTAGAAACAGACACATATAACAAGTGATCATGTAGATTAATTTTTAGTTATTATTTATTTTGAAACGTTTTTTCATTTTATTAACATTTCCTAAATAAAAAAAGCAGAAAATAAAAGACATAGTTTGGAAGCAAAGACAACTTCTATTAATGATCTTAACAGTTATAGCAAACAGATAAGCCCTACAACATTAATACTTCCACCTTGAGCAGAGTGAAAGCTTTTCAAAAGAAAGAAACAGATTAACAAAATAAATTACTTTGAAACATGTATGCAAGAAGGAACATCAATGGTGACCCATTTCTGAACTCGGACTCCATGTGTCACATAATTCGGTACTTCCTACTCTGCTTCATCCTCTTCAACAACATTAATTCCAGAACCAATCGGATGGAGGTAGCCTCCACTGCAGAAAACATCATGATAACTGTTCACAGAAGACTTTAACTTTGAACTTTCGCCTTTGCCATTCCTAGAAGAGAAACCCAAACCAGCTCTGTTTTTGTTCACAAGTGGATCCACAAGTCGTCCCCAAACTGCATTATGACCATTGCGCACAACCTGCTGCGCGTCCTTCAGGGAAACCACAGAATTATCATTTCTCCTTATGTTGTCATTGGATAAGGCTTGGAACTGGGTTCCAACAGCAGCCTCATCCGCTTCTACAATACTGAAATAGGATAGATGGGATATCAACAACGCCTGCTCCCCATTTATGATCACTACCTTCCATTCACGCACAAACTTTAGCTTCTGATGCAGAGTTGAAGTGATAGCACCTGCTTCGTGTATCCATGGCTGTCCTAG
Source organism: Vicia faba (assembly GCA_948472305.1). NCBI lineage: Eukaryota > Viridiplantae > Streptophyta > Magnoliopsida > Fabales > Fabaceae > Vicia > Vicia faba. The sequence continues at coordinate 1,531,588,824 of OX451738.1, forward strand.
CAAACAACTATATGCGGGAATAATGTCCATGACCTAGAAGGTTATCAGGAACAAATGTGGTCCTATATGGATGGGAAAATCTACTTCACCGATGATAGATTTCCTCGACCCATCAAAGGACTTCACAATGATGCCACTCGGGTGCATAGGTGTTCCCTGATACTTTAACTTTACGAGGGTACTCCTTGGTATAACATTCAATGCGGATCCGTTATCAATTAGCACATTGGATAGCGAGTCATTCTTGCAGTTCATAGATATGTGGAGGGCTAGGTTGTGATTCCTCCCTTCATCTAGTAACTCATCATCGCAGAAACTCAAGTTGTTACATGACGTAATGTTTCCAATTAAGTTGCTGAATATATCTAACGGCATGTCACTCTCCACAAAAGCTTGGTCTAGTACTCTCATCAGTGATTCTCTATGAGCGGAGGAATTCATCAATAAAGTTAGGATGGATATCTTTGAAGGAGTCTGAAATAGCTGATCTACAATTTTGTAGTCGCTCATCTTAATTATCTTCAAGATATCATCCACTTCTTTCTCTAATGTAGCTCCACTAGTCTCTCCTGCAGCCTTCTTAGGCTCATCGTTCTCAGTAATTTTCTTTCCAGCAACAACATCTCTTCGAATAACCGGCGCAAACACACGACCACCTACGGGCCACCCTGCTATTATCAGTTATATTTCCAACATATGGCATTGGTTGGATGGGAACTTCCACCCCATCTTCTAAGATTGTAGCGTTGTATTTGTAAGGCACAGCCTTATCTGATTTATAGGGAACAGGACCTGGTAGACTAATTACCAAAGGGGTAACAGCTGGTTTGCTATGGTACTCCACCTCAAGATGAGTGGGTGCATCAAAGAAAGGTACAATGACATTTACCCCTTCCTCAACACAATCAGGCATCACAATGTCATTTATGGCAAACAAATCTTCATCTGAAGAGAAATACTCATCCGTGGAGGCATACTCTTTCTCTGACTCTTCTTCCATCAAACAAACTTCAACCATATCAATCTTATGATAATCATCTCTCTGACCTGTGATCTTGATAGTTCCATTGTATAACATCAATTGAACACCCTCTTTCACAATATAACATCCTCGGGGGTCTCGACAGCAAACTATGCAAGATCCATATTGGTGTTCTACCTGACCAGCAGTACGGTAGAAGGTAGCATGCAACTGCACGAGATCCTCATTCAAATTCTCCATATCAAAAATTCTGAATTCACCCGGACATCCAGAAACGATATTCAATTCCTCTTCATATTCTGCCCTAGGCCTGATTATATGGATTAAACCTTCATCCATCATCTCTTGTAAATCAACCTTTATCTTCTCGCAACCCTGTATGTTTTTACTGCAAATAGCACAACTGGCATGGTCATACGTATAATAACTGAATTCACTGAGGTCTGCGTGCATCTTCACCAAATCCCCTCTAACCAGATTAATGTCAAAAATATGGAAGTCACCTGGACAACCGACCACCATATTCACAGCATTCACTCCCCCGTGCTTGGGTAGAGGATTGTCTTTCACATTAGGTACCATGTCTTTGAAAGATAGAATTCCATACTTCACCAACTTTTGTACCTCATTCTTCAAAGGATAGGAATTTTCAACACTATGCCCTGGTGCTCCCTGATGAAAGTCACACGTCTGGTCTACTTTGTAATACCAAGGCAATGGTGATGGTACAACTAGAGGTGGTCGTGTCTGGACCAACTTCTTCTGAATCAATGCCAGTAGTATCTATACATAGATCATGGGAATAGGGTCATAGTTCTCCCTTCTCTAATTATTCCCTTGGTTCCCCTGCTGGGACGGTCTTTGATAAGCAACGGTAGTTGGAGCAACATTTATAACATGAGTAAGCGAGGCGACAAGCTAGTGACGCTAATAATTCCTTCTAGGAGCATTTACCCTCATCTCTTGTATAACAACATTTGTATCCCCCTCTTTCTTCTTTGTAAACCCATAAGCCGGCTTTTTCACACCTCCGGATCATTCACCCTTCGTCAAACGACCTTCTCTTACTGCCTCCTCTAGGCGGACACCCATTCCTACCATCTCTGTAAAATCACTTAGGGCACTTGCTACCATTCTTTCATAGTAGAAAGCGCCTAGCGTCTTCAGAAAAATTTTAGTCATTTCTTTCTCCTCCATGGGAGGAATCACTTGTGCAGCTACTTCGCGCCATCTCTGCGCATACTCTTTGAACAATTCTCTGTCTTTCTGAACCACGGCCCAAAGATGGTCACGGTCGGGCGCCATGTCCACATTGTAATTGTATTGTTTGATGAACACGTCTCCCAAATCATTAAAAGTGTGGATGTTGGCGCTGTCTAAACTCATGTACCATTTCAAGGCTGCGCCGATTAGACTATCCTGGAAAAAGTGAATCAGCAGACGCTGATCATCATTGTGGGTAGACATTCTCCTCACGTACATCACCAAGTGAGAACGAGGGCAAGTGTTGCCCTTGTACTTCTCAAACTCAGGGACCTTGAACTTAGCAGGCACTTTAACATTCGGGACCAAACATAGCTCATTCACATTCTGCCCAAATAGCTCTTTTCCCCTAAGAGCCTTCATCTCTCTTTGCATTCTATCAAACTGCTCTTGGAAATCATCCATTCTATCATAAAGACCCAAGTCTTCACTCGACGAAGGGAAAGGACGACACACATCTTCATTAACAAACGAAACCAAATTCACCGAAGCAGGTGCAACAGGAACAATATGCACCACAAGAGGTGCTGGAGTAACAACATTTTGAACCACTGCAGCATCTTGGGGGCTCAAATGAAACCTTCAGGTGCAAAATTCTCTGGCATTCCCCACGGATAACCCTGAGGCATACGGTTTTGAACAACAGTCAGAGTAACAGATACGGGAACAGTAGGAACTTCAACATTTGCCCTTGTTGGTTGAGGTTGAACACTCGGTGGCTGATTCTGAGCAACCACCAGAGCTTCCAACAAAGTATTCAAATTGGCCAAGCCAGCCTACAAAGCAGAAACTTCTTCACGCAGCTCGCGATTCTCCTGTTCTAAGTTGTCCATCTTCCTTTTGAAGTTAGCCCGAGTGTTGTAGTGATGAGTCAGTTTGCTGAACGAAGCAAAAAGCTGGGTAAGGCACCTGGATATGCATAATAAATGCAAGAAATATGTGCAATATGATGCATGACGTGTAATGCATATGACTATTTTTACTTTATCATTTAATATTTCATGGGATTTAACATTTATAGACATATTGCAAACATCAAAGTAATAAAGCTTTTTGAAATACTGAAATTTTTTTATTATAATAACTTCAAAATGTATTACAAGTTTCAATGATCCCAAGTACAAGATGAAAAAACAATCTAAAAATCCTGAGAAAAAGAACTGATAGAGATCAATCTGTACGTTGGCGCTTCCCTATGAGCCTGGTAATCTGAGCCCCCAACCTATGATTTTCTTCCACATGTATGACAACAACCTCCTTCCAATCATCTGAAGCAGGAAATGAGTAATCAGCACCTGTTTGAGGCTTATGAGAAAATAAATCCCCTGGCCTCTCCATAGACTCCACTGCTTGACTCTCAAGGATCTCGATCAAATCATCTTTCTCCCTTAAGTCTGCTTCATAGGAACTCTCCAAAGTCTGGAACTTGTTCTTCCAAGCATCCCTTTCTTGTTGCATCCTAACCAAAGCAAGATGCAACTCCTCTAGATCATCTAATAAGGGAGGAGTAGTCTTCACAAATAGATCAGGCATGGGTGTCTCTCGAGTATACGGCATCTTCAACTAAATGGCTCTCGATTGGACCCACTGATAATATGGCTCCAAAGAAATAGCACCTCTAGGTCCCAAATCCTTCCTACTCTTTTTATGAATGTGACGCCAGGCCTTCTCAATCTGTTCCCTAGCTTTTCTGTGGTCTTCTCCTTCCTTTAGAAAGAAACTACTCAAATGAATACTATTTGGTTTATCCCTCATCGGATAACCAAGTTGTCACCGTGCAACAACAGGGTTATAATTAATTCCTCCCCTTGTACCAAGAAGAGGTACAACTGTCAATAATCTATATATCCTAATAATATCGATGATACCAATCAATATCTGAGTGAGTAAGTGCCATGATCTTAGGAGCCCAACGGGGTTCCTTCTTGACATCCCAAAAAGCATCAGACTGAGGCATATGAGAGATGAACCATCAGTACAACAAAGGCGTGCAACAAATAATCATTCCCCCATGATAGGAGCTCCGAAGATGAACAGAGTAATAAGCATCACCTAATAGTGTAGGAACTGGGTTTCCAATCATGAAAATCCTGATAGCGTTAATGTCGACAAACTTGTCCACATTAGGAAATAAGAACAATCCATAGGCAAGTAAAGGAAAGATGGCCTCAAAAGCAACCGTACTCTTCATCCTGGCAAAGTAACGAGCTTTCTCCAATAAGAACTGAGATGGTAATCCTCTAATCCCTCCTTTGGTAGTCATATGGGCTTCCACCTCAGACTTCCCTAGATGAATCAAAGCAGCAATCTCATATGGTTTTGGCTCACCCTCCAAACCAGTAAAAGGAACACGATTGATAACGGGTAAATCCAATAGATAGGAATACTACTCCAGTGTAGGCATCAACTGATAATCGGGAAAAGTAAAGCAGTGATACACCGGATCATAGAACTGGATCAAGGTCGAGAGAAAACCCTCCTTCATCTTCAGCTTCATGAGAGGAATAATGGATCCATACTTCTTTCGAAATTCTGCAGAACACTCGATCTCTGGAATTAGACTGACCAACTCATCTATCTTGGGATCCTTGAAACTGTATTTCCCGGTCTTCTCTTTCCAGAATCCATGGTTAAAAGTACTTGAGATATTCACAAATAGTCAACCTTTAAATCCCTTGAAATATTGTTTTCTTCAAAAGATGCTTATGAGTGCATGGATGCATGATGCAATAATCACACACAAGATCACACATATAGGGTTCATAGGTTCAATGTCACGAGCATGAGGTCGAAGGTACTACCCATAAGGTGTTGGTTTAAAAAGTTATCACCTGCCGAACAAGGTTATAGAGGTTCCCAGAGTCTACATCCTTCCTTCATATATTACCAACTTCCTAATTAACTCGGTAATTAGTAATATTCTCAAGAAAGACTCGTCCGAGCGTAATATCGCGTGACAACTATTTCCGGATTACTCCGTCATAGCTTCCGCGTTACACCTAAAAGGCCAAGATGGGTTTGGTATTCTACGATCCTCAATTTCAGCAAGCTCCCAGGTCGAAAGCAGTACGTCTTCCCGATTACTCGGTAAACGACACTACAGTCAAAGGGGCCTCCACTGAGTGGGGGATCTCATGCCTCCTTTTTTAGGATTACTCTCTCAAAGATAACATGACTATACCACCCATCCTATTTTAAAGTTTTCCCAAGTACGGGTATAAGACTTATGAGTAATCACCAAGCACCTTGAAAACCAGGAAAGTCCAAACAAACATATATATAAAATATAACACATAAACAACAATAGCATATATACAAATATAAACAAAGATAGGCTTAACCCACTTAGGGATGGACCAGCAAGAGGTTAATCTTTCCCCAGTGAAGTCGCCATTTTTCTGTAGCGGTAGAAATGTTCAAGACTAAGCCATTGGATTGACTAGACTTTATACAAATCAAAAATAAAAATCGCCACTGTGCTTTATTGTTTCCAAAGGAATTGGAAAAGAGCATATAACCCAAAAAGGGGGAAAGATTCAAGGTAAGGGGGTTGATTATGCAAAGGGAAGGTATTAGCACCCTAAACATCTACGATACTCCACAGGAACCTCTTTGTAAAATATGTATATTTTGGCTATAAAAAAAGGTATTATAGATAAAATGGATGGTGGAGGTGAGAAAAGAAATATATTTTTTATGATTTTAGCACCCGCCGCGGTTGCGAACCTTTAGTGCCTACGTACCACCTTTCATGCAATAGGGGATCAGGGTACACGTAGTTCCTCTTTAAAAAGTTTGAAACACAAGTGTGTTTGTTAATTTTAAGAGATAAGACATCATCGTTATTGTCCATGTGGAAAACATACTTACTATCCACAATCATGTGAAAGGAGAATTTGCATCATCTCAAAGTGGAGGATATGGCTTGGATTTTAACATCAACAATGCCTCACTCAACACCCAAGTGGAAAATATCTCTCTTCACTACATATTGCAGAAGTATAGTTGTTTGCATCACTACAAGGATTAACAAGAGTCTAACTTTTTGAGAAAAGTTTAAAGATAAAAGCCAAAGTGGCAAAATGGTTTGAAATGAGATTGATTGACTTTTAGTCTTCTCACAAAAATGTCAAGGTATTATTAAATAGATTGAAGTTTATTTATGAAAATATTTTGAAAATGCATGGACCTAAGTCCAAGTTTATTATGAAAGTGGTTTAAGTTTCAAAACAAGAAGAGTTTTCAAAAGGAGGGAGAGGATTTTTGAAATTAAAGAAGATGGGAGGAGAAGAAGAGACTATCCTAGAGCATAAGGTAAAAGATAAGGATAAGAACCATATAACCAACAAGAAGCCAAAACTTGACATCATGAGCCAAGATAGAATTCTCATTCTTTGGATTGAAACCAAGCAAGAAAATATACTAGACCTCTTCAAATGTATTGAGTCTTTACAAAAATTGGGCAGAGTAACGGCTGTCTACAGGTGAATTCTAAATTACAAACAAAGGAGGTAATCACAAAACCTGCAGACATAAACAAACAAGTAACCCAATGTCTTGAGGTAAACCATAAGAACTCTAGACAAATTAATCAGATAAGATCACAAGTTCTCCAAGATAGGCCAAGGTTTCTAATCCTAAGTCTAAGAAAAAAGTCCATGCTCCATAATGCCAAGGATAGTAACCAAATAGTCCAAGTACCATTATAGTTTTTTAGGGTTTATGTTTATTATTAAGTATCTTAAGAAAAGAAAAATAAAAGCTTAAGTGAGAAAAGTAAAAATGGCAAGAAAATAAATGCTCAAATGAGAAAAGATGAAAATGGCATGAAATGTAAATGCTAAAAAAATAAATAGTTCATAAAGCATAAAAGAGTAAAGACATAAAATAAACAAGTCAATAATTAGTGGTTAGTTGGATGACCATCTTGAAACTTGCATTTGGAACTCATTAGAGGATTGGTAGAACCAAAGCCTCCATACAACAAGTTGCATTTGCTTTTTGTCAAGTATATCATCCATTTGGAATTCTCATAAGTATCATTTAATGATCAACGATGTTTAAGTGATCCCGTTGACCCAAGGTGTTGTAATCCATTAGAGGATTGGTAGAACCAAATCCTCCACACAATGAATCTCAAGGTTATTGGATCAAAGAGATCAAATTAACATACTTGGGCTTGAAATCATAAGTTTGGGCCACAAATGATTATTTATTCGAATCGGGACAAAATTTAGCGCTATGTTAAGCAATCATAAGTGGACTTATATAGAAGTCGCACCTATTTTGAAGCCGGTCAATAGCAATCTATGCAATATTTGTTTTGAGACATGATATAGAGATCATGCTCCAACAACATTTAGTGCAATGAGAAGGGGATGAGATGAAGGGGATTTAGGGTAAAAAGATAAACCAAACTTGAATTAATATTTAATCAAACTATTATTAAAATCATTCATCCATTTTTTATGGAGTCAAACTCAACACCATGGATCCAATGATGTTAATAAAGCCATGGTCAAAAAATCAACCCAAGACAGCCAGAAAATAATCACAAAATAATAATATAATTAATATATACATTAAAGGGTTTTAAAAATGTAAATAAAATGGAAAATAATGAGGAAAATATCAATTATATTCAAATTAATGAAGAAATAAAAAATAAGACCATGGAAAAATCAGAAAAGCGGCCAAGTAATTTTATGAAATTTTTGGGAATTTTTAAAAGTCAGAAACTATTTTTAAAAATCAAAATAAATGGGAAAAAAAAAGTAAAAAATAGTAAAGTCAGAAACAAAATTAAAATAAGTTCACCAATATTTGTCACAATATCATTGGATCATTCCATAATTTTTTCAGAATTTAAAAATGTGTAAAAGTATTTTTAAACATTTTAAACAAATCAAATAAGCACAAAATTCATAAAAAATACCACAACACAAATTTAAATTGTGAAAAAATAAAAATCAAAATGAGAATAATCAAAAATATTTTTTATAATTTTTTCAGATTTTTTGGACTAAAAATGAATTTTATATGATTTTTTGAAATTTAAAACAATTAAAATATAAAAAATCAGAAAAAGAAAATAAAAGTAAAAGATGTGGACTATTGGATGAGAGTCAAAACGCGTTAGTAATCAAATCCAACGGATCTGGCGCACTGTGTATATCATGGTCTTTAATGAATAATGTACATAATCATTAATAAAATCAGAATTTGAAAATAACAAATGGCACGCCTTCATTGGTTAGAAGATGACACGTTGGTAATCTTCAACCTCCATCCATCATGAATTGCAGGTCTCTCAAACTGTAAAAACAAAAGCTCAGACCTATGCCATTCGCTTTGCCTCTTCAAGACGAAGACAACCACACCCTCACGCTAAATTTATATAAACTATAACTCAAGCAATTTGGAAAGAAAGTTTTGAAAAGGGATTTGAAAAATCATGGTCAAAACGTGTTTCCATTAAGTAAGTGTTGCGACGAGAACCAGGGTAATGATAGCAACACGATGATATCAAAGTTTTGAAGAAATGATGAAGGAATCTACCTATTGAAGTTGAGTTGCAAAGCTCTGAAACTGGAATTCTATGGAGCAATATAGGGCACGATTCTTGAATGTAATTATATGGTTAGCTTCATGGAAGATCAAGGAAGGTGAATTGATGGAAAAATGGATTGAAAAGGGCTTGAGAATAGAATTTGAAGTAGCTGAATTCTGGGTTATGAAGCAAGTTTGGCATGGTGATTCTGGCTATCTAAGCTTGGGAAATTGAATGGGGGATGACCCTTTATTTATAGGGAATCAAATGGAATGTTCAAGCGTGTGAAATGATGAAGTTTGGAGGGAAATCGTGTGAACCAAATGCACGAGTAAAGTGTGATCTGATTTGCATCAAAACTCATCCAATCCTTGCGTTTCAAGGCTCTAATCCACTTTGACAACTTGGTTAAACATGTTTAGATCACAAACGCGTGCTAATTTGATGTTTAGAGGCCAAAACATGAATTTCAAATTCTGACTTATGGAGAAACTTCAGTTCCAAGTTACCAAGTTCAATCCAATGGCATTTTCTCCTCAAGGGGTCTTAGGGAAATATTCTTGATGCTTTGGAAAGATGAGGTTACAAGCTTTGCAATGGAAAAAGAATGGAATCAAATGGATGCTTGAGCTAAAAGTTACATGGAGTCAAAGATGAAGAAAAATAGTTGACTTTCCATACTTAGAAATATTTCAAATTCTTCTTTAAAAATGACCTATAATGCTTTACATCCAAACATGGCCTTCCACTTAGAATTTGCTCTTGATCAAAAAATATGGAATGAAGTAGATCTCTTGAATGAATTTTTTCAATTTGAACCTCTCAAAATCTCCAAAAATTGAGCAAGTTATGACTTATTGAAGTTGGCCAAAAATCATGAAATGACCTATAATCGTTTGCATTCTTAAGGCAATTTCCATCAATTTTATCACTTTGCACATAAAAGAAGGCATGAAGTACACATCCTTAGTATCATCATTAAAAAAGAATGGGCCCAAGGTGATAAAAATTGACTAGGTTATGACTATTTGAAGTCACATATGGAAAATTGGGGATTCATCTGGGTGACTTGTAATCTTTCTTCTTCACCATGTTCCTTCCACATGAAAACTCCTTGGAACTTTTGAAGTGATTTGTTGGTAACTATTTTAAGAGAATAATTTTTTTGGTATCACTCAAAAATACCAAAAGATGAGCAAGATATGCTCCTTTGAAGTCCAAAAACCCTAGCCTCTAGATAAAGAGAATGCTTTGAGGAACTTTGCCAAGTTTGAACAAACTTTTTGTGCCAATATTCTTCCTTTGTGAATAGAAATTGTTGAGGATGATGATGAGGAATCATGGCCACCAAAGCCACTTCCATACCAATTCTTCCAAAACTACTTCAATGGTGAGGTTTGAATTTCTTAAGCTATTGACTAGGGCATGGAAATAAACTCATGAACCCCTGATGCAACTTGTTAGACCTCATTGCCTTTACCTACATTATTAACAAGTAAGACAAACCAATATTGTATTTTGACAATTAGATAGAAAATCAAAGCAAAATATCCATGATCACAAAATAGAACAAGTTAAGGTGCTTGGTAAATCCTCCAAGAGCAAAGCTAAAGATAGGTAGAAGAACCAAAAGTCCTAATGTGATCTTGTTGTGATTGAAATGATATGGTATGATGAAGGGATCTTAGGGGGGGAAATTGGGATACAACACAACAAACCTTGGACTGCACCAATGTTGGTTATCTCACTACTTTCTAATGGCCAAGATGGGTTAATTAAGGTTATAAAAGTAAGTTAGTGTTAACGGCACCACACGGAAGCCTAATGTTATCCTTGACTGACTCAAGGAACATCAGTATAAACCACAGTGTCACACTAATTGTAGCCATCATGTTAACCATATCGGTCTGTGTCGTACAGTCTTTATGATTTATTGCTACTTACCTAAGGAATTCCTAGATCCGGGTGTAGGATATTACAATCAATAATGCCCAAAAAAATCTTTAAATTAAATCAAACAATTCAAACAATTAAATCAAGTAAAAGTAATCTAAACTCTAAGATAACCCCCTTTTTTTAAGTACTCCCCAGCAGAGTCATCAGTTCTGTAATATAGTGGGGGAACTGACTTTTTTTGGTTATATCCAAATGTGCGGATAGCTAGAGTTGCCACCAAATTTTCTTTTATTCAATATTTAGGAAAGGGTGAAAAGAATAGGAAAGACCTTGATAGATTTTGAGTTTAGGGGGTAAGTTATGAAAAGGGAAGGTGTTTGCACCTTTTTCATCCGTAGTTATCTACGGGCTCTTAATTGTTAGCTCACTTTTAAAAACTTGCTTTGTGTGTGTGAGTTGAAATTATTTTGAAAAGACAATGTAAGACTAACTTTGTAATGATTCTTGCATCATTCCTCAAGAACGCGTACAAAGTGTTTTGGAAAATATTTCGTTTGAAAATATGATGTGTAAAAAATGTTGTGTGTGAGAAAAGTTGTGAGCAAGCAATTAGGAGTTTCTTACCCACTAAATTCTTTATTATTCTTTTACTTCTCTTTTAGAGATAGTGCTATCCATACCATCAGTTGGTAGGTAGCCCTATCCATTGGATGTGAAGGGACAGGCGTAGGGTCATCGTATGGCCATGGTAACATGTAAGGATGCTTTAGCAATTTATATCAGAGGACCTAGATCTTTTTCGAAGGCAACTTCGAAGGGTAATCGAGGGACTATGATCTCTTTAATCGAGGGTCTTTTGTTGAAGCATCCCTACTTTCGAGGGACATGACCAATATCGTAAGGCAACAAGAGAGGTTACCCTAAAGGTGCAAGTGTGTGAAATGTGTTAATTCAGTTATTTATCTTGAGAAATACATAGGTATAGAAAATGTGAGAAGGTAAGTCTATGATATTACATCATGTGAGCAGTTACATAATAGGAAAGAAATGTGAGAAAGTAAATCTAAGCTATTACATTGATAGTGTGATCTATACAATTTTCTATGAATTCAAATAGTAAAAGATAAATGGGAAAAGTGTTAGAAAAATGTTTTTGTTTTTGTGCTTTTTGTAATTTAAATGAAAATAGTAATTAAATACCTAATTATAATTAATTTTAATATTAAGAAAAAATTTAATTAATTAATAAAATGATTAATAAAATAAAAATATATAAGAAAAAAATTTAATTACTAATTAAAAAGACCTAACCCTAATTTGTTATAGTTTTGAAAAAAAGATTAGGTTAGTTAATGATTAATTAAAAATAAATAAATTAATAAAATAGAAAATTAAATAGTAAAGAAATAAGAAAAACAATGTTAAAATATTAAAATGTTTTTGTGTAGAAAAGAATTTAAGTGGTAATAATTAATTAAAAGCTAATTGATTCTAATTAATTTTTAATATTAAGAAAAAGGTTAATTAAAGAAATATGGTGAAAATAAATTAGGGTTAGTAAAAAAAGTTTAAAAAAAACAATTGCCTTGGGTGGGTGTTAGTTTAGCCTGAAAACCCTTGTATCGTCAGATTCGATGAAAATAACTCAAACTGCCCTAGCAATGGAAGATCCTTATTCCCGCGTCAAAGCTTACAAACAGTGATTCTAAACAAGTCTAAACATAATTATAAATAGGTATATATGCATAGAATTAAACAACAACGCATGAATTATGAGTTTGAATTTCAAGAATATTACCCAACGAGTGATGTTGAGATATGATGATCTAGCGCGATTCAAGCTTCAAAGATGGATGGAGTGAACTCCTAAAAGCTTCAGGAACACAATGAAATGCTTTAAATGGATTGAAATTTGCTGCACACAAGGTTTTTAATTTGCCTTAATTTTAAGAAATTTGAGATTTTTGAGAGTGTGCTCTTGAGGCAATTCCGTTTCCCTCTTGTTCTGAAGATATCATGTATTTATAGTGGAAGATTTAGATCAACAAAAGTGAATCAAATATTTTGTATTTCATGATCAAATATTTCATGATCAAATATTTCATGATCAAATATTGATGAAATTACAAAAGATATGAATTTCATGATCAAATATTTGATTGAAGTTTTGCATGAAATCTTCCTTTTTTAGGCCAATCTCATACCAATCACGTTTTTTGCAAGTTGTCACCATCTTTTTAGACTTATGATTTGATTCAAAAATAGATCTACATGCCTTATATCATTTATTTGATATTTTATTTGGTTTATTTTTCTTTTAATTGAATAACATCAAAATAAAAAGAAATAAAAACCACAAAATTAATGAATGGACTTAGGAGTCTATTATGAGGTCAAGAACACGTTTGGACCTTAAAAGATAGGCCCATTAGCCCAAAAATTCAAATTTTCTCAATTTGGACTTCATGCATTTTCTCAAAATTGCCCAGCTTGCACCAATCATAACTCACTTAATTTTTAAGGTGATCTTGGACTCTTTGGAAAACTCAAGATATCCCCTACAAACCTTCATGTTAGTCATTTTTTCATTTGAAGCCTTTATCTTTATGTAAAATGTTTTGACAAAAAGTGTCTTTTTGTTGACTTTTAAAATGACATGTAATGTTTTGGCTCATATCTCTCAAAATGAAGCATTTTTGGCCTTGAACTTAGAGAGAAAAATTTGTAGAGAATTGAATTTCCATGAAATGGGCTCTGGTTGAGAATTTTCTAATTAAGTTTGTGAAAGTTATGCTTGGTCAGAGTTTAGTTGACTTCTCCTTAAGAAAACCCTAATTTAGTAACTTTTGACTTTTAATGAATCTTGAGTTTTCTTGATGAATCAGGATCAACCCCTGATCAAGTGATAAATATGAGTTCAAAATCCTAATGTTGACCACAAATCTTAAAGTTTGACTGTAAATTGGTCAAAGTTGATTGTTTGTCCAATATAGTTGATTTTTAATCATCTGAGTAGTTGACTGAGCAAACTTGTGCTTGAAGACTTGAAACTTGGCATGAGGATTCTTTTAAGAATATGAGAAAACATGAAATCCACTTGAGGCATTAGAAGTCAAATTTCCCTTAGGAAAAAGCAAACCCTAGTTGTAGGTCAATGCTTAGGAGGAGGGTTTGTCTAATCAATCTTTGAGTAGTCTTGAGAAATTGAGACCTTCATGATCATGAGGAGGTATCTTGAATCAATTTATCTTGAAAAATGGGAGGAGAAATTTTGGGGTGCAACAGTATATACAATAAAACCTCTAGCTTTATGAAGTTGTTGTTTTGCTTGGTTCTCCAAGCTCTCCCGTCATGATGGCCCCAGGTGCCATATCTCCAACATCTTCATCCTGTAAGGCCGCGTTTATTCTATTTTTAGCAATATAAGCCAAAATCCTTTCCAGAGCATTCGCCTCAAGCATCATCATGATTTTGTTCTTCTTCCCACCCAGTGGGCTCAAACTCCCCTTCTGCAGCTTGATATGTGTCCAACCTTTCTTGGTCCCAGTTAAAACCATGAGTGAGGTGTAAAATAAAAAATTGATTGCATCAGGATGAGGCTTGAAAACTACATCTTATGGGCCACACGGTGGTATGGTTGCAAATGTTTTGTTGAAATTCTTTCAACTCACCACCTTTGCATCAAAAGTAAAATAGCTATGATCTGCCTCTTTGTTTTCAATGATCCCATCCTAACTCCATATAGACACACACTGATGCAGGGTCGGTTGTACCTCCCCTATTCCATGTATTCATTCACGCCCCAATAACAGGTTGAAATTTTCCTTGGACGCTATCACCATAAATAATGTTTGCCTCGAGGTCGAGCCAACTGACAAATTGACTTGAATCACACCCAAGATGTGACTTAAATTTCCTTCATAGTTCGACAGAACCATATTATGTGTTTAAGGTTTATGTCGAACTTATCAATCTTCGTTAGCAATGATTGTGGCATCAAATTAACAACAAAGCCACCATCAATAAACACTTTGTTCACCAAGAACCCATCAACCTTAGCCCTTATGAACAAAGGTTTGAGATGATACATCATGTCAACTGTAGGTTTCTGAATCATTGCATGTTGCTCTTCTACCACCCCATTGTTTATGACATAATAACATAGATGTTTTTGACCTTCTGATTCTGCACACATGTCTTCTTCCTCATCCCTAGATTCCTCTGAGGTGAACCCATATTCATTGGGCAAAAACGACGCAATGTTGCATTGAATTATCAAACTGTCCTCTGAATTGTCTTCGAATTCGTCTGATACTTCATCGTCCATGTTGTCATCCCCAGGTTCTTCAACCTTTGATGGTGACTCATTTGCAACTGGCATTGATAATATTTCTTTGTCTAGTCGACGTTGTATTTCCTTTTGGGCGCTTTCTCCTTTTTTTGGAACAACCTCTGTTGTAGCATCTCTTATAGCTTTCTCATTCATCTGTTGTGGAACAAATTTTGTTGCAGCCTCCCTTGCCACTTTCTTGTTCCTCTGAAAACTCCTCCATTGATTTCTTGTCATAGGATTCTTTCCTTTGTATGTGGGAGGAACATGGCAGTCCTTTGGTATGATCACTGTCGTAACAGGTTGAGTCGAACTAGATCCCTTTTCCTTCATCTCCCATTTATTGGTCGAACTTGACCCCTTTTTTTTACCACCTTCTAGTTTTCGTTTTCCCCTTAGGATGAAAGGGACGGACCCAGTTATTGCTGGGCACATCAGTTGGTGGCACAAAATTTCTCAAATATGGGAACTTGGGTTTCTCTCGAGGTACTTGAACGTTGTTTGGCCCCTTAGCAAGGTCAAACACCACTTTTGGATTGTTTCCTTGATGGTGCTTTTTCTTCAGCGCCTCAATCTTTTTTTTGCAGCTTCTTCGTCATAGATCATGTTACAATTTGGGTATAACATAGATCTAGAGTTACTCAGTTTACACCTGTTAAGAAAATCTATCAACTCCTCTTCAGGTTTAGGAAACATGACCTTCATTAATTCAGTCATTGTTTCCTCAGACAGCTCTTCATCCTTACAGTCCATCTCTGCTTTGTCGTCCTGGTCACCTTCAGGCTTTTCAGCAAAATCAACCATCATCACTTCATGTGGCTTAGACCGATTATTATTGCCACCTTTAAGACCCTCAGTAGTCTCAACTGCTGTAGCCAAACCCGGTTCGTCTTCAAGACCATTAATATCCTTGAACGTCGAAGTTGCTAGTGAGTTGATAGCGTCTACTTGTTCGTCCATTAGGCCCTCAATAGCCTCCGTCATCAGCACTTCAAATGTCTCCACATAGTGTGCATCAGCCACATGCAAGGGATCAAAGTCGATCTTCATGGTTTTTAGTTTCTCACCAAATTTCAGTCGACCATCCTTCAAAGCCTTTTGAATCAAATCCCTGAAAAGAAAATATTGAGAAGTATTATGACCAAAAAAATTATGATATTTGCAAAAACCACTTTTTTGCGTTTGCTCTAATGGTGGATCCTTAGTGCCTGAGGGCACTATAATTTTACCATCTGAAACTAAAACATCAAATATTTCATCATATTTTGACACATCAAAAATATGTGTTTTAGTATTAATGTTATCATTTTTTGGACCTTCAACCTTCTTTCCCTTAGATGGTCTTATAGGTTTACATGCATATGGATGCTCATCTTTCAATTCGGCCATATTAACCTCTTCTTCTTCATGTATTTGTTCTCAGACTCTATGGAATAATTCTCAGTGTCTACATAGGCAATTTTTCATTTTCTGTGGTACTTTAACACTCTAGCTTTCTCTGTTTTCAAATGTTATACATATCAAACCTTATCAGCTAGTTTAGACATATCCATAATAGTTTGAGGATCAAAATTTTTCCTAATAGAATAATCTAAACCCCCAACGACCATTTCGACCCGCTCATGTTCAGGAACCATATTAAAATATCTAGACTTTAGGACCCTAACCCTATTCAAATACTCTTCCATTGAATTAGACGACCTTTTCTTGATGGAGGATAATTCTTTCAAACGTATCTTAGGCTGACCAGCATAAAACTGTTCATTAAACATCCCCTCAAGTTGTTCCCAAGTACGTATGGAGTTTGGAGTTAACGTTGTAAACCAAGTAAAAGCATTCTTTGTCAAATAATTAGAAAAATATCTTAACTTTAAGACCTCATCGTTGGTGATATCGCCAGCTTCTATTTCGTACCTAGCAACATGTTCGATGGTTGACTAGCCTCACCAACAAACTTGGTAAACTTAGGCACCTTACATCCTCTAGGTAATTCTGCCTGTCGAATGTAATCAGGCAAAGGTGAAGAGTAATTAGGCCTCTGGAGGCCAACATTTACTCCAGATCTTGTTAATACTTCTTCTACCATATTCGCTATGTTGTTACGTCCAATAGTGGCATTTCTTAACACCTGATCATCATCTTGGTTTCTCCTAACTACGACCGGCCTAGGTTCATATTCTTCAATAAATTCTTCCTCGTCATAAGTGGGTGTTTCCACTCTTCGAAGCCTAAAAGGAAGCTCATTGTTGCCCCCTATAGTTCTTGAAAAACCCTCAATGGCATGTGGAGCATCTGAGTTTGGGCTGGTTGGACCCCTAATGAGTCAATCAATCTATCTATTTGGTTAACTACAAGGTTTAGGGCGACTCCCATTTGTTGGGTTAAGAGGTTTACTAACTCTAAATTACTTCCATCCATTTGTTTCCTTAAAGCCATAACGAATGTAATATTCAAAGATGGCATCGACTGCGGGACATCTAACACCACCTAGTCGACCACTTGGGGCATAACTGCCTTGGTTTCCAGTGGAAAGTGTGTTTTATGTATATGTGGAATGATTCGACTGTAACCCAACCATCATGGATTAAGGCATACCATATTGGTGTTGGAAAAATGATGACCCTGGACCCCCTAGAAAGAGTGGTCAATTTGGGTCAAATGGTGATACACCATGCCTAGGTTGTCATTGTGATTATCGTCCCTAAACCAGACATTGCGATCGATCTTACGGGAGATAAAACTGTCAATCTTTGAGTTGTGGTAGTTACTAGTATAACATCCACATTTTGTGTAGAAATCTGCGTGTGTGTGGTGTTTATGTCAGAGCGTGGCATTCTAGACATAGACAAAGGTTTACCACTCCTTAAATTCATGCACACACTAACTATAAGAACTTTTTAAAATTACACTTAAATATATTAGCACGGTCCCACCAGGTGTGCCAATTTGTTTGCCCATGGAATTGGTAAACAACCCTGGTCTCTTGAAAACAAGTTAACATGTGAGATTCATCATGGAATCTCAGAGTCGTGCTTCAGTTCACGTGCGTAGTCAAAGTGTTTTCAAAAAGGGTATGTTCGACTGGGAGCTAAATGTATTAAGATTGCAAAAGATAAGGAAAAAAGGACGAAATAAAGGAAACGAAATAAAGTGTTTTAAGTTGTAAAAGATAACGACATAACATTAAAGAAAGTTGTAAAATAGGTTGGTTCAAACATGCATTGCCTTTTCCTGACTCATTTCGCTTGTTCGCTTGGTTACTTTGAGTGACTGGTGTGCAGGAATGTGAAAAGTTTGACCTTTTACAAAAGTGCACTAAGTGCTTTATTTATAATACACAAAAATAACTACTTACTAAGTTGGCTTCATTTCCTTGCATGACACGTGTTCTTCGTAACTTCCCCTCACTAACCCATATTTTATATTGTAATTTCTCTTTGTGAACCCACATTATCCATTGTGGTCGAATCCACTTTCTCCCTCCATAATGTTTCGCCTTTACAGTTTAGGCGCTTATGGGCCTTTTAAATCTTTTGGGCTTCTCACCTCCCTAAGCCCAATCCATTCACCATGAACTTTTCTCTGGTCAACTGTGCTTACGAACCCTTGGTCGCCTGCCTGTGAAGTCATCCATGGTCGACTGCGCTTACGATACCTTGATCGCCTTCCTGTGAAATCAACCATGGTCGACATGCTTTGGTAGTCGACTCTTCATAATTTAATTCTCTTTAATGCTCTTAAAAGACCCTTTTTGACTTTTGGTATGGATTTCTCTCTTTATGAAAATCCCAGCCAACAAATTGCCCCCCAAAATGTCCTTTTCGACTGAAGGGGCAGAAACGAACATTTTAATCCTTTCCTCTTAGTGCGAAGTAACGTCACTGTAATAATGACTTCATTCTACAAATGTTACATCAGCGATCACACAACCACTTTCTTACTTTCTAACTTCAACTTCCTAGGACAATTGTGGCCTATAACTTACCAACTTCCTCACCTCAATTGCCATCTGTTTGACACGTGCCGCTCATATGTCCAATATTTTCTCCCATTTTCTTCTTAAACATTTGGGTTCTTTGGTGGTATAAATACCATTTTCACTCTTTCATTTTCTTTTTATGCTCTCTTTGCATCCTTAAACTTTTAGCTTCCAAACTCAGCAAACAAAAACCACCTTCGTTTTTTTTCTTTCAAAACTTCCAATCACCTTCTATGGCGTCTCCAAGCCAAAATTTTGAACATATTAACACTCCTCATGCGATTGAGATAGTTTCCACTATGCCTAAGTTCCTCGCTCAAGACCGTTATTTGACCCTTAAGGATATTGTGCCCTTTTATCCAACTTTGTAATGCCCATTATATTGTGCAGGCCCTTTAGTGGCCTCTTATTATATAATGAATGGTTTTCTACTTTTTTCTTATTACAATTTCTTGCAACATAGGTCTATATTATTTAAGTATTTTCCATTTACTCTTACTATTCTACCTTCTGACTTGAGCTCTTCGATCTCATAAGCATTATTTGAAAAAGGTTGAACCACTCGAAATAGTTCTTCCTAATTTGGTGACCATTTTCCTAGAATTCTATCTCTTCGATCCATGGATAGGATCACTTTCCAGACCAAGTGTCCAGTGATGAACGCTTTTGCATTCACTCTTCTGTTGTAGGCCTTTTCTACTTGTTCTTTATGCCTGAACAAAGTGTTTAAAGCTGCTAGCCTATGTTCTTCAACATCTATCAGCGCATCGTGCATCATTCCCCAATGATACTCAGTAAGAATATCTGATTTCCTCTGTATTCTCACTGATTGCCTCTATAAACCAAATTGAAAGGCGTTGTGTTAGTCGACTCCTTTGGTGAGTTTTGACCTGCCCACAATGCTTGGCCCAAAATCGTATGCCAACTTATAGATACCAACACTACATGTTCGATAATGGTCTTATTCCCTGTTTTGACTTGCCCATTTTCCTGGGCATAATATGGTGTCAATGTTAACAGTTTGAGCCCCATTTCTACAACAAACTCATTCACCTTCCTCCCTACAAACACAGTCCCTTGGTCAGTTGTTATGGTCTCTGGCATCCGAAACCTTTATATGATTTAGTTTTGAATTAAGGTCATGAATTTCTCTTGGTGTACTTTAACCAAAGCGACCGCTTCTACCCATTTTGAAAAATAATCAATATCTACCAAGATGTACATGTGGCCTTTTAATGATGCAAGCTTAATTTATCCAATAATACAAAGATATCAAAGATATATGTTCGGTAAGAATTTTGAACATATCTCAAGACATCAATGATACATGTTCGATAAGGATGTTGAGCACATATCAAGAAGACGTTGACTAAAACGGACTCTAAATAAAGAACAACTGAATCAAAGGCAAACTAACACATACATGCCCGGTAAGGATATTGGACACATACAAAGATATCAAAGATATATGTTTGGTAAGAATGTTGAACATATATCAGGACATCAACGATACTTGTTCGATAAGGATGCTGAACACATATCACGAAGAGGCTGACCAAGATAGACTCTAAATAGAGAACACCTGAATCGAAGGCGAACTCACACATACATTCCCGATAAGGATATTGGACACATACAAAGATTATCAAAGATATATGTTCGTAATAATGTTGAATATATCTCAAGATACCAACACTACATGTTCGATAAATATGTTAAACACATATCAAGAAGAGGTTGACCAAGACTGACTCTAAATAGAGAACACCTGAATCGAAGGCAAACTCACACATACATGCCCGATAAGGATATTGGACACATACAAAGATATTAAAGATATATGTTTGATAAGAATGTCGAACATATCTTAGGACATCAACGATACATGTTCGATAAGGATGTTGAACACATATCAAGAAGAGGTTGGCTGAGACAGACTCTAAATAGAGAACACCTGAATCGAAGGTGAATTCACATATACATTCCCGATAAGGATATTGGACACGTACAGGGATATCAAAGATATATGTTCGGTAAGGATGTTGAACATATCTTAAGACATCAACAATAAATGTTCAATAAGGATGTTGAACACATATCAAGAAGAGGCTGACCAAGACAGACTCTAAATAGGGAACACCTAAATAGAAGGCAAACTCATACGTACATGTTCGGTA
This sequence comes from Vicia faba, assembly GCA_948472305.1. Classification (NCBI taxonomy): domain Eukaryota; kingdom Viridiplantae; phylum Streptophyta; class Magnoliopsida; order Fabales; family Fabaceae; genus Vicia; species Vicia faba. The sequence goes on from OX451738.1 coordinate 1,531,610,001, forward strand.
AGGACATTGGACACATACAAAAATGTCAAAAGATAGAGATCGCTCAAATCAAAAGTAAACTCAAATAGCAAAGAGGCCCACTATAAGGACCCAAGACAATGATTGGTAACACGCGTTGGACTTTAAGAGGTTGTGAAGACGCAAGAACTACAATAATCCCTCAGGCCAAAGGCGGAGTATAATTCTTCAGGAGTGGAAATTATCTGAATTACCACACACTAAATATGGATACTCAAATACTTGAGAAATAAGAAAGGTTATACATCGACTCTTACTCGCACTTTGACGACAAGGAAAACACATGTAAAATAACCAAAGGCTTGCAAGGGCAAGGAAAAACCATGACTCACTCGGGAAATGGGAAACACCAAAGACCCAACTGGTGGTAAACCAAAAATAGACTCCACTGGGGAAACATGGTAGAATAACCCTAGGGCTTGCTGTAGAAGTAATTAAAATCTGATCGCATAACAATTTGGTTACTGCAAGTAACATAATTGGCTTATACTTATGCATGTTTGATTTATTTTCTTCTGTTTTTGATAGATGCAATATAATGATGCATGTTTAGAGATGCACTTGGGAAAACACGACAATAATCGACTGCTGAGAAGAAAAGGAACTTTTGAACGATTTTCTTTGCACATATGATATTGTGTAGAGAATAATCAATATAAACTTCAATGGAAAATCGAGATTCAGAACCATCAGCTTCTAAAGATCAATATCACTATGGATGTAACTTTTTAGGGATAATACTGCAAAAATAAATTGTAATTCAAATAAAATCTTGAACTCTGATCCAAATCTCCGTCTTCCTAAGAACATAAATTCCTTATCTTCTATTAAAAAGAGGAGAGCTTCAATGGGGATGGAAAATTTCTCGCGTAGAATTTATTGATGAAGATAACTTCTACTGGGGACCATATAAATTCTTAAATAAAAAGAATTCTACTCAGACCACATTGGGGATAACACCGCCGGGGTAAATATCTTCACTTGAGGAAGAAACAAGCATCCTGAGATAGAAAATCCAATGTGGATATCTCAACAAAATCTTCTATCATCGGTGATAAAAATAGTTATGACTAGCACCCCCATGCACACCACATTGGGGAAATAGGACACTTGTTGGGGAAACATAGCTTGCTCCACTATGGAATAATAAGCAAGTTAATCCATGAGGTCCTTGAAATTCGACTTCTGTTGGGGACAAAGCCACCTCCTCCACTGGGGACATCTCTTCCTGCAAGGTTCATGTCGGCAAGGAATTTGTATTGGGGAGAAGAAAAATCACTTCATTAGGGACACTAACCATCATCATGGGATACCAACCAGAATCACCCATGGGTAAACACGAATCTCTTCAAGAAACACTGATATATGCATATTGCACTAGAGAGAGAGGGAACACCCTTAACTAAGAAGTATAATGAAAACTTCATGTTAATGACGAGTTCCAACCTCATTGGGGAAGCATAATGCCGACTCCAAGGTGAGTACATTCAAAAATCTCTTGTTGGTATATAAAATGATTCTTCCGATAAGTCTGGAAAGAAACAGACTTCACTGGGGAGAAGGAGTGTACTCAGGTGAGAGTACACCTTCACCGAGGATAAAGGAATCTATCTCGAGTAGAGGTTAACATTCACTGGGGAAATTTGGATTCCATTCTACAAAAATACTCATCGTTTAAGACTCTCATGTTGGTCACATACAGACCTTCCTTGGTTCACTTGTTGGTACACTTCTTGTCATAAAAGACCAACGACACCTGCAAGAAGGTAAAATACAACAAAATGTATTGGTTATAAAAATCGCAACCTTATCCGTCATCCCGGACGCTCAAAATTCAAGTAATTTCAGATATTTTATATCATGTGTTGTAAAATTTCAATTTTTTTAAATGCAAAATTATATCAAAAATGCTGGACATCTTTTCGCAAACAAAATAGTAAAATAAAAACAAAGCACAATTTGGATAAAAAGATTTTTATTGATTGATCGGCCTGTAAATAGGCATTTACATCAAGAAGCAATTCCTAAAAAGACTTAATTGTCTACAAAGAAGACAAAGGAGAATACAAATATGGAAATGTGAGTACGAGTTTATCGGGTACCGACTCTGCTATGACTCTTATAACCTCAAAGCTTCTTAGTATCTTGCTTTCTGAAAAAGTCAATTGGACTGATTCCTTATCCTTCTAAGCTAACCAACAGCAGTTGACCAATTACTTATCCTTCCAAGCTAACCAACAGCAATGTAGAATGATATCAAAGCTACAACTCAGACCATAGTCATTCGCTTTATATCCCTAACTTTTACTTGGATCACCCTGTCGGGTTTTCAATCCACCGAGAGACCCATTTTTGCCTAAGTAGCCCTTTAAGGTTTTCGACTTAGCGGGTGTACATCATTTTATTTTTCATTCTTTTATTATTTAATCCTTAATTTTTTTCCCGAAACTTTATTCATTTTTTTTGGTTCCAAGGGATGCCCTTTTTTGCCCAAGCCAGTCAACTCAGCGGGTCTGTTTATGTGAAGTATTTTTTAACTACGTATGTATCAACGAGGTGAGGGAAATCCTCTCCATCCACAGTTGTGAGCATCATGGATCCTTCTGAGAATACTTTATTCATAACATATGGTCCTTCATAATTATGAGCCCATTTCCACCTAGTATCTGTATTGTTGGGAGGCAAGATCCTATTCAGTACAAGATCACCAACTTGGAAATTCCAAGGACGCGCCTTCTTATAGAAAGCCTTCTTCATCCTTCTCTAGTATAACTACCCGTGACAAATAACTGTCAATCTCTTCTTGTCAATGAGACTCAACTGATCAAGTCTATTCTGAACCCATTCAACTTCATACAACTGCACGTCTTTCATTATCCTTAAAGAAGGAATCTCTACTTCCACGGGTATGACTGCTTCAATGTTGTATACCAGAGAAAATGGGGTTTCCCCAGTCGAAGTGCACACTGAAGTGTGATAACCATGCAAATAAAATGGAAGCATCTCATGCCAATCTTTGTAGGTGACAACCATCTTCTGCACAATCTTCTTAATATTCTTATTTGCTGCCTCGACAACACCATTCATCTTTGGACGATATGGAGAAGAATTATGATGCTTTATCTTGAAGCTCTCGCACAACTCTTTCAACATTTTGTTATTGAGATTCGACCCATTTTCAATGGTGATATTTTTGGGAACCCCATAACGACAAATGATATTCTGCTTGATGAAACGAGTGACCACTTGTTTGGTGGCATTGGCATAGTATGACGCTTTGAACCACTTTGTGAAGTAATCAATAGCCACCAGAATAAAGCGATGTCCATTTCAAGAAGTCGGTTTAATCCGTACAATCATATCGATGGCCCATGTAATACGGTGGGAGAACTAACTTTTGGGTTTTGCATTTTATCGCAAATGTTGCGGATAGCAAGAGTCGCCGCCGACTTTTCTTTTATTCAATAAAGGTAAGGGTGAAAAGAACAGGAAAGACCTTTGAGAATTTTCTGAGTAAGGGGGGTAGGTTATGAAAAAGGAAGGTGTTAGCACCCTTTTCATTCGTAGTTATCCACGGGCTCTTAATTTCTAGCTCACTTTGAAATGCTTTGCGTTTATGTATGTTTGAAAATATTTTGAAAAAAATGCCTAAGTAAGGTAATTTTGTAATGATTCTCGTATCGTTGAGAATGTATACAAAATGTTTATTTTGAAAATATTTGTGAAAGGAAGTGTTTGTTTTGGAAAGTGTTTTGAAAATACCAATGTAAGGCAATTTGCTTTATAATAACCCTTGTATCAGTCCTCAAGAGTGTTTATAAAGCGTTTTGAAAGTAGTTATTTTGAAAGTGTGACGTGTTGATATTGTTTTAGTTTGTGAGCAAGCGATTGCGACCAACCTACCTGCTCTAAAAGTCTTTTTTCTTTTTCTTCTCCTTTAGATAGTTCTATCCTACCATTACTTATTAGGAAGCCCTGTCATGGGATGTGAGGGACATGCATGGGTTATTGTACAATCATAGAAGGCAACTTATAAGAAACTTTAGCAATTATTGTAAGGGACTAAGATTATTTACCGAAGGAATCATTGAAGGGTCATCAAGGGACTACGATCTTTTAATCGAGGGACTTTGCTAAATCATCTCACGTTCGAGGGACATGACTGTTTTTATCCGAGGCAACAAGTGAGATTACCCTAGTGGTACGTGTGTGCGAAGTGTTTTGATTTCAAGTATTTGTCTTTAAGATTAGGTTATCTAACATTTGATTTTAATCTTGCAATACAAACCCTAATTACTAACAATAATAATGAAAACAGTGAATTACGAAAATGAAATGTCCTACGCTATTACAATTCTTCGGGGATGGGGGTACAAGTTTATGAGCGGGGGAGGAAAGCAATAAACCCTAATTATCTATTACAAACTTTCGAAAGGTACATAATTGTATTAATGCGAAAAATAAATAAATGTGCGGCGATAGAAAGGGGAAATATATAAAAACCCTAAAAATTCTAAGTATTTTAAGAAAATATTTATTTGTTTCTTTGTTTAGAAAATATTTAAAATGTGAAATAAAAAATTAGACCTAATTCTAATTTTATTTACAATTTAATTATTTAAAATAAAACAAAGTGTAATTAAATTAATAAATTTTATTTACGAAAATTAAATTAATTAATTAAAACCTAAAGAATCTAAGTATTTAGAAAATATTTTGGTGTTTTATTTAGAAAAATATATGGAGTATAAAACATAATTCTAATTAAATAAAAATCAAGGTGATTAAATTAAATTAATTTTTATTTATCAAAAAATTAAATTAATTAATAAAAAACCTAAATCTAATTTTTAAAAAATCATTTTTATGATTTTTTATGATTTTAAATAAAATTATTTTAGAAAAGAAAAAAGTTAATTAAAATGAAAAAAGTAAAATGGGCCTGAGTGTAATAAGTGATAAAGGGGGTGAGAAGTAGTAAAAATCCCAGGTCCAACTTAAGGAGCCCAGGCGCCTGTTTGAAATCCAGCGAGGATGGCTTTCTGAGGATGCATCATGGGGGTGGATTTCTGAAGCATGGGATCTGATTGTATGAACATCTGATGATGTTGGCATGAGGCTCATGATAGGCGCACTAGGCTTGCTCACATTTGATCTCTTGGAGGGAAAACTCAGAACACGTGTGATGCTCCCAGGTACAAATAAATGATGCCAAAAACTTCCTTGGTCCTCCCTGAACGTGCTTCAATGCTTACTTTTTGCTGAAAGTGTTTGAATCTCCCCCAACCAAGTCAACTTGCAAGGCACTGTTTTTTAGTTTGGAACATGGTGATAATGATGTTACAGAAGTTGATCTTGTGTTTGAACAACTTCTATATGATATATGTGAAGTGTTTGGATGATTTGTTTGGATAAAAGTTGAAATGGTGATGAGTTCCAAAGTTAAGGTTTTAAAAGCTTAAAAATAGAGGTTTTTGGCCAATTCTGATTTGAGAGAGTTTGAGATGGTTTTAGGGCTTGTGAGTTCCTCCGTTAGCTTGAAAATAGTCTTACTATTTATATAGAAAAGGTTTTAGGGCCAGGGATGATCAGATTTGATAGATAGCATGTCATGGTTTGGTTGCTTAGATTTGAAGTAACTTTGAAGAAACATTGTTCCAATGCATAGTACCAATGGATCTGAAGTGGTTAGAGGCTCTAGACATGTTGCTTCTGGCTTTGACATTATGTGTGTGCAGAAGAAAAAATTGAGAGGCTCAAGGAGTTGCCATTGTGATTAAAGCTAGCTTTTCTAATATAAAAGTCTTGGCTTTCTTCCCTTAATGGCAAAATGGATTGGACAAAGCTTTAATCACTTGGATCATGACTCAAAAATGTGTGTAATCCTCTGATTATCGATAGATATGGAGATTTAAGGCCTGAAAAGTGCGATTATGCAGCATGGCTTGAAGATTTGGTTATGAACTTGTCACAAAAATGACATATAATGCAACCTTAGATACCCAACTTTATCTCTTTTAAACTTCTAGCTCAATAATGATCTTTTTATGATCTTAGACATTTTGGAAAGCTTGAAACATTGCCTACAACTTTCATGTTGACCAATTTGGCTAAATAAAATGGGATCTTGGTGAAAAATGGCCATGAAATTGGGATAAAAAAATGATCAAAACTTGTAAAAAAAATTCGAAGTGTTGGATAAAAAACATCATAACTTCATTGGCTTATATCTCTTAAATTACGCAGTTTTTTAGGATCATCCCACATTAACAAAGTTCTAGAATTCATCAATAGCTACAACTTTTATGTTGAAAGTTTTCCTTGAATCAACTTGTATCTTGAGGAAACTTGCTTGTGAAGTTAGGGTTTTTTAAGTATAAAACACTTGAATTTTTTCTAAGTGTTTGAAAATCTTGGATTTTGAATTTTGTTGACTTTCTTGATTCTTGATGATCAATTTTGATAGTTTTGGATATCTTGATGATTCTTGATTTTTGAATTCCAATAGTGACCAAAAAGTCAAAGTTTGTCTTTTGAGTGACTATTGACTTTTCATCAATTGATTCAAATCTTCAACTATCAATCACTTGCATCTTTGGAAATGTTTTGAGCCATGTATTTAGGTCAAGATGTTGTATTTGAGTCCTTGAGATCATGCTTCAAGCCATTAGGTCATGCTCTAGGTCAAAATTCAATGATCAGTCATCTTCAATTCAAACCCTAATTTGGGTAATTTTTTATTTCTGATGATTTGAGGTCTTTCCTTGAGGAATCATGGTCAACCCTTGATCAAATGATGAATATCACCTCAAAATGCCGATGTTGACAAAAAATCTTGAAGTTTGATTATATATTGACCACAATTGACTTTTTACCCAATACAATTGTTTTTTAATCATCTGAGCCATTGACTAAGCAAACATGTGATACAAGACTTGAAACTTGACATAAGCACTATTGAGGACCTATGATAAACCTTAAAATTTGTTTGAGACCCTTGAAACCCATTATTCCTTGTACAAGATGAAACCCTAGTTGTGGACCCATTGCTTGGGAGGTGAGTTTTTCTAATCAACTCTTGAGAATCCTTGAGTATTTGAGAATCTTAGAAGAATGCTTTGAATAAAATGAGAGGGAAATTTTTGGGGCACAATAGCTTCCCCTGTTCAATCTTCTTAAACCTGAAGAGTTAGATTGGCATGTCCGCCATTCATGACTTGAAGGTGGAAGATGATTGAACATATAAGTGTCCATAAATTTGCACTCGCTTGTGCACGAAGTAACACTGTTGGTTGATTATATTGAGAATGGGCTTAAAGATTCCATTTGGAGAGATGACGGAGAGTTGTCAGAGATGGGCTTATAGATGCCATCCAAAGTAATTGTTGATATAAATTAGACTAAGTCTATGCTTAACTTCAACTGGAAGAAGTATCAGAATAAATCCATGGTTGATTTAATCTGAGCAAGAGGATGTCTACGCCTGTCATTAACTGGAAGAAGTATCATAATAAATGTATGGTTGATTTAATCTTAGACAGATAATGTCTACTGGTAGAATTATCAAAATAAATCTAAGCTTGATTTAATCTGAGCTAGAAGATGTTTATGCTTGTCTTTACCTGGAAGAAGTATTAGAATGAATCCATGGTTGATTTAATTTGAGCCAGAGGAGGTCTTTTTGTATTTAATTGGAAGAAGTATCAGAATAAACACACGCTTGATTTAATATGAGCCATAAGATGTTTGCGTCCGTCTTTAACTGGGAGAAGTATCAGAATAAATCTATGGTTGATTTAATCTGAGCCAGAAAGGGTCTATTGGAAGAAGTATCAAAATAAATCTATGGTTGATTTGATATAAGTCAGAAAATGTTTGCGTCCATCTTTAATTGAAAGAAGTATCATAATAAATCTATGGTTGATTTAAGTTGAGCAAAAAAAGTCTACTAGAAGAAGTATTAGAATAAATATATGGTTGATTTAATCTGAACCAGAAGATGTCTACTGGAAGAAGTATCAGAATAAATCTATGATTGTTTAATCTAATCCAGAAGATCTGTTGATTGATCTTTCCTGAAAAGGTAAGGAGTTAGCTATATGCAATGTCATGATGTATGAAATGCATTGCGTAATGATGTTCTCAAAATAAATGAGATTGTGCTATATGCGGTTCTTATGCATATGTTATGATATTGGTAAATGGTGTATGAATGTGAAATGTTGTTGGAAATGTATCAACAGTTCCGTCTGACAACTTGTTAGGGAAAGTGAATCCCTGACTGGTGCGGGAGATGAAGAAGATGTGTAATCTTCCTCTAGGGATTCCAGCTTGCTGTTTAAGGAAACTCCGCTGGGGAATGCTGACTTCTGTTTGAGGAGAAGAGTTTAGGAACATTAGTCGTTCGTCTCTCTACTGGAGAGTTTAATTATTATATACCATGACTAGGGATAAAAGAGATGATTAACATTTCGACTTGTCTGAGGAGTTTAATTTTTATATACCCTTACTGGGGATAAAAGAGATGGATAACCTTCTGACTTGTTTGGAGAGGATAAAGTTGACTGATATCTAGTCGGGCTCAGGTTTCATAGCAACTCTCTGGGGATAGTGGCGACTTCACTAGGGAGAGGAATTTTTTCGATAATTTGTAGCCATATGAAGAATAGACTCAAGCTGGGGAGACTATAATTTGTTGGGGAAATAAACCCTGTTGACGAAGAAATACTCTGCTAAGAAAACAAGCTCTGCTGGAGAGAAGAAGTCTGCAGGGAGTTTTACAGTTTCGAAGGAATAAACTCAGCTGGGGAAGAGAACTTCCATGAACTATACTGATTGGAACTCCATAGATGGGTGTTATTTCCAGGAAAAAGATCATATTCTTTTATTCATTGGAGCGATCTTCCGGAAAAATTGTGGGGAATGTAACTTTATTGAAGATGAATTTGTGAAGATTACACTGCGGGGATAATCTCATGGAAGTGGCTCTGTGGGGATTTATGGACATCTTGAACGTCATCCCAATTCCTAGAATCTTGAGTAAATGCTTATTCATGTTCTTATGCATATATTTGTTAATAGCTAATCATGTTCATATGCATACGTTTATTCAGTTTTAGTCATTGAATGTTTTTTGCAAACAAAACAGAAAAATTAAAAAACGAAATGTTTGAATTTTAGGGTGTACTTGTATTGATAGTTTGCTTATAAACAGGAGATTTTGTACAAAGAGATATAAGTCCTAGTAAGAGGAAATTGTCGTGAAATGAAAAGAGTACAAAGTGAAAACAAAACATATAGCTATGTGGAAATGATCTCGTTGGGTTCCAACTCTGCTATTGCCCCTATGTATTCAAACATCTCATCCCTTGTTGTCGAAACAATTTGATTGAGCTGATCTGTACCATTTGAACTTTTGACTTTGATAATAAAGCTTTCAGAAAGTGATCCAACGGACATAGTCGTATACTTTTAATCCCTAACTTTTGCATAGACCTCTCTTTCAGGTTTTCAGTCCATCGGGATACCCTTTCTTTCCCTAGCCGCCTTTTCAAGTTTTTGACATGCCGGGTGTATAATCTTTTATATATATCCCTAATTTTTGCCCGAAACCTTTTGGTTCGTCAGGATGCCCTTGTTTTTTCCTAGGCCAGTCAACCTAGCGGGTTGTTTTCATGCGTAGTATCTTTTGACTATGTCCACGTTCACAGGGTGTGGGAAATCTTCACCGTCCATGGTGGTCAGTATCATAGCACCGCCAGAAAAAATCTTCTTGACAACAAATTTCCCTTCATAGGTGGGAGTCCATTTGCCCCTGGGATCACCTTGCGGTAGAATGGTGAACTTTATTACCAAGTCACTAGCCTGATATACCCGATGCTTGATTTTCTTGTTCAATTCCTTGATCATACGTTTTTGATACATCTGACCATGACAGACATCCGCAAGCCTCTTTTCGTCAATCAGATTTAGCTGGTCTAGCCATGTCTGAATCCATCCGTCTTCGTATAAGTCTGCATCTTTCATAATTCTCAGAGAAGGAATTTGAACTACGACAGGTAGGACAACTTTGACGCCATAGACCAGAGAGAATGGGGTTTCCCCAGTTGATGTTTACGCTGAAGTGCGATAGCCATGAAGAGCAAACGGTAGCATCTCATGCCAGTCTTTGTAGGTCACAACCATCATCTGTATAATCTTCTTAATATTCTTGTTGGCGGCTTCCACTATGCCATTCATATTTGGTCGATACAGGGAAGAGTTTTGATGCTTGATCTTGAACTGTGTAATACGGTGGGAGAACTGACTTTACTGGTTTTGCATTTTATCGTAAATGTTGTGGTTAGCAAGAGTCACCACTGAATTTTCTTTTATCCAATAAAGGAAAGGGTGAAAATAACACAAAAGACCTTTTTTTAAAGATTTTGAGTTCGGGGGGTAGATTATAGAAAGGAAAGGTGTTATCACCCTTTCCATTTGTAGTTATCTACGGGATCTTAGTTGCTAGCTCACTTTGAAACTGCTTTTTGGTGTAAGTGCATTTGAAAATATTTTTGAAAATACACCTTAGTGCGGCTATAATGCCGTGGGAGAAATGATTTAGATGTTTTGCGTTTGATCACAATTGTTGCGGATAGCAACCAAATTTCCTTTTATCCAATAAGGAAAGAGTGAAAAGAACAGGAAAGACCTTTGAGATATTTTCTTGAGTTCGGGGGAGGGGGAGTAGATTATGAAAAGGGAAGGTGTTAGCACCCTTTTCATCCATAGTTACCTATGGGCTCTTAGTTGCTTGGTAGCTCACTTTAGAAATTTCTTTGTTTGAAATGTGTTTGTGGTGGGTTTTGAAAGTATTTTTGAAAAGTGCCTTCGTTTAGGCGAACTTTGTAATGATTCTCGTCTCTATAAGAATGCATACAAAGTGTTGGAATTTTGGAAAATATTTCATGTTTTGAAAGTGTTTGGTGTGTTTGAAAATATGTTTGTTTTTGAAGATGGATTGTGAGCAAGCAACTAAGAACATTCTACCTACTCAAAAGTCTTTTGTTCATTTCTCTCTTCCTTTGATATTGTTATCTCACCATTAATTGGTAAGTAACCATATCTTTGGATATGAAGGGACAAACGTGGGTCATCGTATAGTCATAAGATGCAATATTGTGAGATGCCTTAGAATTTTTCTTAAGGGACTAAGATCATTTGTAAGGCAATATTCGAAGCGTCATCGAGGGACTATGATCTTGTATTTTTGGTTGTTTTTGCTAAGGAATATCACATGCATAACATGACCATTTTCTCAAGGAAACAAGTGGAGTTAAACCTTAGAGATGCAAGTGTGTAAGTGTTTTTGTATTACATGCTTGATTTATCTTGGATTAGGGTTTTCTAGATATTTATTTTATCTTTCCATACAAACCCTAATTACTAGAATTTATATGAAAGCGATAAATTGAAGAAAGTAAATTTCTATGCTATTACATCATTAGGGGATGGGGTATACAAATTTATAAATGAGGATTGCAAAAAATAAAATCCTAATTATCTATTACAACCATATTAAATTTGTACAAGAAATGAAATGAATATAATGTACAAGTATAAATGGATAAAGAATGGATTTGTTTGGTTTTTGTTAAAGAAAATATTTTAACCTAATTATCTAAAAGGAAATAAATAGTTAGAAGTAAGATAATTAAACTAAGTTAGTTTAAAAAAGGGAAATTAATTTGATTAAAGAAACAAGTTTTTTAGGATTTTTGAGAAAAAGATTTTTAATTCTAATATAAAAGAAATTAGTTAATTAAAAGAGTAAACTAAATTCTAAGTTAATTTTAAATTAAAGAAAGAAATATTAAACCCTGTTATAAATATTAATTGATTAGAAAAGAAATTAATTTTTTGTAGTACAAATGTTTTTGGTGTTTTTAATTTTAAAAATAAAATAAGTACATAGTATAAATAAAATAAAATATTTTTTTGTATTTTTTTGTTAATAAAAATAATAGTAATAATAATAATATTTAAAGAAAATAAATAAATAAATAAATAATAAATAAGACAGGGGGTAAAAATTGAATTTAGGGTCTTTTTTGTGTAAAACAGATTTTTGGTTAAGCCTGGCCCAAGAGGAGTTTTTTGTAAGCAGAAAAAAAAAATGCACTGGGCCTGCGTGGTATGCTGAGCAATGGGCGGGGGTGTTATGTGAATGAGGCGTTGGGCCTGACAATCTTCAAATTAAGCCCAATAGAAACAATAGCAAAACATAAAAAAATGAAAGAAGGAAAGAGGTCCCAAGGGGTTTCGAACCCTTGTCTATATGCTTGCCAATCAACACATCCACCATCGTGCTAGCTGCTTCAATTTGTTATTATTATCAATCAATAATATATATATATATATATATATATATATATATATATATATATATATATATATATATATATATATATATATATATAACATACAGTAAATTTAAAAAAAAAATGATGGGCTTGGGCCGAACCGGGTCCACCCAAGACCCACCTTTACACCTTAATAAAACAAACAAACTAAGGGTTTGTAAACCCTAGTTTTAGAGGCAGCGCCTCTTTCACCTCTCTCTCGCTGTAAAGCAATACTCCTCTTCATCTCCCTCTCGATTTACAGCGAGCACGTTCCTCTTCATCTCCCTCTCGCTGTTTACTACTTTCTCTTATTTTATTCTAGGTATCTAATTGTGGCTTGTTTGATTTTAACAGTAAGGCACAAAAACAAAAAAAAATGTTAAATGAGAAATAACGAAAGAGAGAGGGAGAAGGAAGGCTTCCGATTTTTTACCAACTTGATTTAAGGTGAGATCCTTCTATTTTCTTCTTTCTCTTTTTTTTACAATTTTTCTGAAGGGTTAGGGTTTTTTTTATAGGAAAATGACAATGAGAATTGTGTTGGGTTTTTGATGTTGTGTTTTCGGATTTAGCCTTCTGTATATTTCATGATTTTCTTGAACAAAAACAAAAATGGAAGATGACCTTGCTATTTCTTTTGTTGGGGTTCGGCCTCCCTTTCTTCTGTGAATACTAACTCGGTTTTTATATTGTGATTTGATTGCTTGTTTTTCTATACAAGTTTGATTTTGACTTAAGGGACTTTTCCTTGTCACTTTGATTTATGACTTTGCTTGCTTGAGGCTGTACTTGTTTGACTTTGTATAGACTTTGTACTTGCTATATTTGCTTTTGTTGGACTTAATATCTTTTCTCTGATATATCAATGCTGATTTTGCTTTCTGACTTTTGGCTCTTGGTTGCTTGTGATGTTGTACTTGTTTTGCTTTGTACAAACTTTGCACTTTTTGCATTTGCTTTGTACAGATTTTGTACTGTGATGAATGCTTTCTGAGTTTTTCTCTTTTTCTGTGAACAAAAGCACTTGTCTTGTAGATTTTGCAGTAAAGTTTTTTTTGTGGCCTATGATTTGATTTTTCAATTCCAAGTTCTTTCTTTGACATGAAATAACATGAGGCTTGTTGTTTTTTTACATGAAATATGATGCTAGTTCTAATTTTTCATGGATTTCTTCCCTATCTTTTGTGAACCAAATCAATTGAGATTTGCAAAAATAGACTTTTTGAAATTCTGGTTTGTCTTGTTTGTGAACCAAGCTTGTACTTGTGATTTGAAATGGGCAAATTTCTAGGCCAATGATAAAACAAATTTGTATGAGGCTTTAGTTGTTTGGGTTTTGCAACTTTGTTTTTCTTATTGGGCTAAATGAATTCTGTTTTGCACCTCTTTCTCTATTGTGAACCAATTCATTTGAGATTTGTAATGGACTTAAGCCTATGATAGAAACTTAAATGTTTGTGGCTTTAACATACAAAAAACCCTTCTTTTCTGATTCCAAAAAAAAAACCAACCTAATGTTGAATTTGAATCAATTGTAATTTTGTTTATTTTGGATTGCTAACTCTTGTTTTATTTGTTTCATGTACAAGATAAAAATGGCAAGATCAAGGAGGAAGTTTGAAGATGCTTGAAGATGTAGACATCTCTTTATTTTGTAATAGAAATAGGAAAAATAGGAAATTTTTATAGTTTATGCCTTTGAAAATTGTAATTGAATTTTGTAATGATTTGAAATTGTTTTGAAATAGATTTGGAGTTTTTGAATAATGAACATTTGAAATTTGGAAATTTGGATAAATGTGAAAGAATTTGAAAGAATAGTGTGATGTAAGTTATAATGTTGAAAGAATAAAAATGTAATATGTTTAAAAAAGAATAATGAGATGTAGGTTATAATGTTGAAAGAAATAAAATATGTTTAAAAAGAATAATGGGATGTGTTGAAAAATAATTATGACGTAATTTGTAATGTTGAAGGAAGAATACATGTAAATAGAAAATGTAATGTTTCTGAAAAGTAAATATGATGCAATTTGAAAGAAAAATAGAGAGTGTGATGTTTTGGAAAACAAATGTGAAAGAAGAGTCCAAGAAATCTTATCTTTTCAATGAGATACTTGGCATCCTTGCATTGCCCATGACAAAAAAACATGGAATCTAAGCCATAGAGACTTGAATAAGGCTCACATTTCTCAGAACAAAACAAAGTTTTCAAACCATGAAATTAAATATCAATTGAAACTTCCTCAGTGAGTGCTAAATGAACATCAGAGTTTGAATCAACACGGCCCTAATTCGTATCGTCACGAATCAAAAACCCTTAATTCGAGGTGAACTCAAATACAAGCCTTAATATTATGCAATCACTAAAACACAAATCCTGATCTCTACAGGCGTCACATCTTTAAGAGTCAAAACCATAGCTCAATACTAAAGGACACGAGACATTTTGAGCACTTGCAAATTTGAACCTTTGAGGAATTAATTTACGTGGTTGGATGTTTGAGAAACCTTGAACAGTTGAAAAACCCTAGAAGAAAATTTTAAAGGAAAGGGAGGAAAAATTTTGGGGTACAACAGATGCCCCTGTTCAATCTTATTAAACCAGAAAAGTGAGAATGGCTTGTCGTTGTTCGTAGCTTGAAGGTGGAAGATAATTGAACACTAGAGTGCCTAAAATTTTTCACTTGATGGTGTATTATTTGATTGTGTCGGGAATGGGCTTAAAGATGCCATTTGGAGAATAATGAAAAGTTTTTTGGAGATGGGATTACAGATGCCATCCAAAGCGACAGGGAGTCGTCGGAGATGGGCTTATAGATGTCATCCAGAGTGGCTGTTGGTAGAAATTGGAAGAAGTACCAGAATAAATCTTTGATCGATTTATACTGAAACAACAGATGTCCTTGAGTAATATTTCTCTGGATAATGAATCAGTATAAATCTTTGGAGCGATTCAACTTAACCAAGGAAAGTTTATACTGGAACACAATCAGGATAAATCAATGATCAATTTAAATTGAAATAGCATACGTCTTGAAGGAAGTGTTTGTCATGTAGATAGTCGCCCCATCTTGTTTCAGGAATTGATCTACAATCAATTTGTTGGTAAACATGTCCTGTTTCGGGAGTTCATACCATTGGTGATAAAGATAGTCGCCCCATCTTGCTTGGGGAATTGATCTTTATCTAACCAGAAATAAAAATAGTTTCCTCGTCATGTTTCAGGAATTAATCCTCAATATGCTCATCTATATAGTTGTCCTGTCTTGTTTAAGGTATTAATCTATAATTGGTTATCCATAGATAGTTGTCCTGTCTTGTTTCAAGTATTAATCTGGAACCCGCTTTTAGTTGGTCGTAGAGATAGTTGCCCCGACTTGCTTCAGGAATTAATCTTTGACCTATTTGGGAAATGTTGATGATATTTGCTTGTATTTATTTGGAAGAAGTAAATCTAACCATAAGAGGTATTTGATTGTTGATTGTTTTCCTGCAAGGAAAATAATTAGTTGCATGCAGATGTATGCATGGCGTAATGATGTTCTCAAAATAAATGAGACTATGCTATATGCATTTGTCATGTATGTTATGATGTATAAACATGAAATGTTATTGCAGCGCATCCTTGTCTGGGAAATAAATTCTTGACAAGTGTTGGGGAGCCTTGGAAATTTTAAATCCTAGATGGCTATTGAGGATGAAGAATATGTGCATCCTCAAGTTTTTCTTAGAATGCTTCTGCTGGGATTTCCTGTTTTGTTAAGGAGAACTCCTCTGGGGAATATTGAGTTTGGCTTGAGAAAACTTTGCGGAGAGTGTTGATTTTTTCTTGGAAACTAGAATTCAAGAGTTTTAGTTGTCCATTGCTCTATCGGGGAGCTATCTCTTGATCGGAGAGGAAGAAAGTTTAGTTGTTATCTGGTCGGATTCCAGGCTTCACAACAACTTACTGGGGATAAAAAAGTTAACTGTCATCTGGTCAATTTCCAGGCTTTCCAGCAACTCACTGGGGATAGTGGCAAACTCTATTGGGGAAGAGGAGTTTTGTTAGTGATTTGAAGAAGTTAAACTATTATTTGGTCGGGTCCAGGTTTCATAGTAACTTGCTTTTGAAAGAGATGAAGTTGAACTAGTATCTGGTCGGGTCCAGGCTTCGTAGTAACTTGCTTGGAGAAATGGAGTCAACTGTAATTTGGTCGATTTATAGGCTTCAAGGGAACTTTCATGGATAGTAATGACTCCGTTGGGGATTATAATTATTTTGCTAGGGATTAGGGGTTTTGGTCCCTTGATATCAATCTGAGGGGTAAACTCGAGCTGGGGGATTTGTAATTTTGTTGGGAAAATAAACCTTGTTGAAGATAATATTTGATGATCTGCGGAGGAGGTGTATTTTTTAGGAAGGGACTCCATAAGGCTTCTTCAAATTAGTTGAGGGGAGGATTTTGCAGAAGTTGAAACTCTGGTTGTGGATTTCATGAATCCAAGCTCCGAGGGGATAATGTTAATAACTCTGTGAGGACATCTTCAAATGTCTTAAAGATATACTCGTTACTATTTTCAGGTATACATTTTCTAAATAGTTTAATCATGTTCATATGCATATGTTCATTCAATTTTAATCATTGGACATTTTTGCATTACAAAAAAAAATTGCACTTCAAAAATATATTTGTATTGATGTTTTTCCCGTAAGTAGGCGTTTTTGTACAAGGAAACAAATATCCTAGTAAGAGGAAATCTTTGAAAGAAATGGAAAAGAGTAAAAAGTGAAAGCAAAAATAAATAGCCATGTGGAAGTGCTCTCATTGTGTTCCAACTCCGCTGTTGCCCCTATGTCTTTGAACATTATCCCTTGCCATTGAAAGAAATTGATTGGATTGATCTTGGACCATTGAACTTCGACTTTGATAATAAAGTTGGTTGTAGAGGTTTTACGGGACATAGTCATACGCTTTAATCCTCAACTTTTTCCTGGATCTCCCTTTCGGGTTTTCAACCCACCAGGATACCCATTTTTGCCCAAGTCGCCCTTTCAAGTTTTCAACTTGCCCGGTGTACAATTTTTGTATATATCCCTAATTTTTGCCCGAACCTCTTTGGTTCACCGGTGTAGAGGTAGAAATGTTTAAGACTAAGCCATTGGATTGACTAGACTTGTACAGATCAAAATAAAAATTTCCACTGCGCTTTATTGTTTACAAAGGAATGGGAAAAGAGCGAATAACCAATAGAGGTGGAAAGATTCCAGGTAAGGGGGTTGATTATGCAAATGGAAGGTATTAGCACCCTAAACATCTACGATACTCCATAGAAACCTCTTTGTAAAATATGTATATTTTGGCTATAAAATGTTGTTTAAAAATAGATTGTGGAGATGCGAAAAGAAGTATATATTTTTTATGATTTTTGCACCATCTGCGGTTGTGAACCTTTAGTGGCTACGTACCACCTTCCATGAAATAGGGGAAAAGGGTACTCGTAGTTCACCTTTAAAAATTTTAAAACACAAGTGTGTTGGTTAATTTTATGAGATAAGACATTATCGTCATTGTCCGTGTGGAAAACATACTTACTACCCACAATCATGAGAAAGAAGAATTTCCATCATCTCAAAGTGGAGGATAAGGCTTGGATTTTAAAATCAACAATGCCTCACTCAACACCCAAGTGAAAAATATCTCACTTCACTTTATATTGTAGAAGTATAGTTATTTGCATCACTACAAGGATTGATAAGAGTCTAATCTTTTTGAGAAAATTTTGAAGATAGGAGCCAAAATGGAAAAATGGTTTGAATGAGATTGATTGACTTTTAGTCTTCTCACAAAAATGTCAAGGTATTATTAAGTTGATTGAAGTTTATTTATGAAATTATTTTGAAAATTTATGGACCTAAGTCGAAGTTTAGAAACAAGAAGAGTTTTCAAAAGGAGGGATAAGATTTTTGAAATTAAAGAAGATTGTAGGACATGAAGGGACTATCCTAAAGTATAAGGTAAAAGCTATGGAGAATAACCATCAAACCAACAAGAAGACAATACTTTACATTATGAGTCAAGATAGAATTCGGGTTCTTTGGATTGAAACCAAGCAAACAAAGATCTAGACCTATTGAGAGAACCAAACTTCAAATGTATTAAGTCTCCACAAAAATTAGACAGAGTAACAGCAGTATACAGATGAATTCCAGATTACAGACAAAGTATGTAATTACATTAACCTGCACACAAAATAAACAAACAACCCAATGTCTTGAGGTAAACCTTAAGAACTCTAGACAAAATATCAATTAAGGTCACAAGGTCTCTAATATAAGATCAAGGTCTCTAATCATAATTCCAAGAAGTCAAATACTCCATAATTCCAAGGATAGTAACCAAGTAGTCCAAGTATCATTAATGTTTTTTATGGCTCATGTTAATTATTAAGTATCTTCAAAAAGAAAAGAAAAGCTCAAGTGAGAAAAATAAAAATGGCATAAAAGTAAATGTTCAAGTGAGCAAAGATGAAAATAGCATGAAATGTAAATGCTAAAATAAATGGGACATAAAGTAAAAGCATAAAATTAAGTCAATTGTTAGAAGTTAATGGTTAGTTGGATGACCATCTTGAAACTTGCATTTGGAACTCATTAGAGGATTGCTAGAACCAAAGCCTCTCAACAAAAAGTTGCATTTTGTTTTTTTCAAGTATATAATCCATTTAAGAATCCTCAAGGTAACATTTAATGATCAATGTTGTTTAAGTGATCTGCATTGACCAAAATTAATGAAGATCAATTGGAGGATTGGTAGAACAAAAGCCTCCTAACAATGAATCTCAAGGTTATTGGATCAAAGGGTTCAAATTAACATACTTGGGCTTGCAAATATTGGTTTGGGCCACGAATGATCATTTTCTCAAATCGGGACAAAATCTAGCGCTATATTAAGCAACCGTAAGTGGACTTATGTAGAAGTCACACCTATTTTGAGGCCGGTCAAAAGCAATCTATGTACTTCATGTTTGGATAAATGATATAGAGATCATTATCCCTTAACATGTAGCACAAATAAAAAGAAAGGGATAAGATGAAGAGGGAGGGGAATGATAAGCTAATTTGGATCACTACCTCAAATTTCTTTCATCTTTAAATTCAATCACTCATCTAGAAGGATTAAAGTACTAAACATATCATTAATCCAAAGCACCAAAAAAGAATTAAATAATTCACTCTTAGGTAGATTTGAATTAATGAACATTTATCCAACTTCATCTATACCCAAAGTCCATTGCATTTAAAGAGAAATTGGACATTTAAATTTGCAATCCAAATCACCAGTCAAAAGGAGTGAGTAGAAAGAGAGATATGGATCAAAACAGCCCCAAAACAAGGCAGAAAATGAATTTTGTCACTGTTACAATTGATTTCACTCTGGAAGCAATCGATTGCATCAGTGTTTTTAAAAAAAAAACGTAAAATCATTCTGTGACAATCGATTGCGCTGTAAGAGCAATCGATTTCACCCTGTGAAAAACAGCAAATCGGCATTTCAAAAGGCCAAATTCTTGTTCAAACTTTCCATCAAATATCTTATGATCATGGATTTAATTGAGCATAAAAATTCCATCAAATTTAGAGAAAATATCACCAATGGAATCACAAAATAATTCTCAATGAATCAAATCCAAAGATCAACAAGAGATCACATTTTGAAAGATGAAGAATCCAACTTACCAAAGGTAGATCTAGAGAATTATCAAAACAACTTCAAGAATTTGATTCAATTCAGCCCCAAGAATTAATTTCCCAAGCTTGGATGTAGAGAATTGATGAATAAAAAGTGTTTGGATGAAGTTTTAGCCCAAAGATTAGTAAGCTTTAATGCAAAGCTTACTAACTTTTTTTTTTTAAAATGGAGCTTTGAGTGAATTTGGTATATGGAGGGAATTAAGAGATTTCTTAGCAAAGTGAATTTGGCTATCAAAAGCTTGAGATTTGAATGAAATGAGGGCTCTATTTGTAGAGTTTAGGCTTAGGATTAGAGCTGGTTTTGAGTTTGGTTTGAGAAATGAAATTAGGCTTGATAATTAATTCTTGGAGCCAAAATTTGAATTAATGATATATCTTTCAAAAAATGAAGAAAAATTGGAGCCAAAATTTGAATTAATGATATATCTTTCAATAAATGAAGAAAAATTGGAGGCAAAATTTGAATTGATGATATATCTTTCAAAAAATGAAGAAAAATTAGAGCCAAAAGAATTAAAACCTTGAAATTGCTGATTGTTTTTCAAAATTTCACTTTGTGCAATCGATTGCACTCTGGGAGCAATCAATTACACCCTGTTCTTTTTCAAAAATTGTGCAAAATGAACTGTGTGCAATCGATTGCACTCTAAGAGCAATCGATTGTACAATGAAAAAAAATGAAAATTTTTAATTATTTTTCTTTGCAAATAGAGATTTTAGGGAAATAATATCGGAAAACCTTATTTGTCAGATGCTTTGACTCGGTACCTACAAAACACAAATATAAAAAGACAAAGACAAATATTTTTTTGTATTTTGATTAGAAGTTAATCAACAACACATATACAAAATACACAACTAAGGTGCTTGGAGATTCCTCAAGAGCAATATTAAAGATAAGAGATAGATAAAAAAGGAAGAACCAACCCTAATGTGATCTTGTTATGATCGAGTTGATATGATATGATAGGGGAATCTTAGGGGAAAAATTGTGGTACAACAACCGGGATGCCCTTATTTTTACTTAGGTGTGTCAACCTAATGGGTCATTTTATGCCTAATATTTTTTAACTGTGTCCACATTCACAGGATGTGGGAAATATTCGTCATCCATAGTAGTCAGCATCATGGCTCCACCAGAGAAAACTTTTGTTACAACAAATGGTCCTTCGTAAGTGGGAGTCCATTTTCCCTTGGGGTCGCCTTGTGGTAAAATAATGTGCTTTATTACCAAGTCTCCAGCCCAGTATACTCGAGGTTTTATCTTCTTGTTGAATTCCTTGATCATACGCTTTTGGTACGTTTGACCATGACATACAGCAACCAGTCTCTTTTCATCGTTCAAGTTCAATTGATCCAACCTAGTCTGAATCCATTCGTCTTCGCCTAAGTATGCTTCTTTCATAATCCTTAGGGAAGGAATTTGAACTTCTATAGGCAAGACAACTTCCATGCCATTAATCAAAGAGAAAGGAATTGTCCCAATTGATGTTCGAGCTGAAGTACGGTAGTCATGGAGAGCAAACGGTAATATCTCATGCCAATCTTTATATGTTACCACCATCTTTTGCATAATATTCTTGATATTTTTATTAGCAGCATCCACTGAACCATTCATCTTTGGTTTGTACGGAGAAGAATTGTGATGCTTAATTTTGAACTGAGTACAAAGTTCCATAATCATAGCATTGTTGAGGTTGGTTCCATTGTCAGTGATGATCCTTTAGGGGATACCGTAACGACAAATGTGGTTATGCTTGATAAATTTGGATACAACATTCTTGGTAACTGAGGCATATGAGGCAGCTTCGACCCACTTGGTAAAATAATCAATGGCGACAATGATGAAACAATGTCCATTGAAAGCGGTAGGTTTAATCTCTCCAATCATGTCAATTCCCCACATTGCAAATGGACATGGAGCGGTCATGACATTCAAAGGAATTGGGGGCACACGGACCTTGTCGGCATAGATTTGACACTTGTGACAAACCCTTGAGTGATAATGACAATCAGTTTCCATCATGGACCAATAGTAACCAGCCCTCAGGATTTTCTTGGCAATAATGTCCCCACTAGAGTGAGTCCTAAAGATTCCAACATGCATGTCTTCCATAATTTTCTCTGCCTCCTTCTTGTCCATACACCAGAGTAGAGTAGAATCATGATTTCGCTTATACATGATTCCATTGCTTAGGAAGAATTTGGCTGAGAATCTTCGTAAGAATTTCTTATCATTGATGGGAGCTCCTTTAGGATACTCTTGTGCTTCAAGATATCTCTTTACTTCATGGTACCATGGTTTCTCTTCGTCAGTGTCAAGCTCATAGCAGTGTGCAGGTTCGTCAAATCTTTCGATTGTAATCATACGAGCTTCGTTGTCCCATTTGACTTTGAACATGGAAGACATTTTTGCCAAGGCGTCAGCCAACTGATTTTCTTCTCTAGGGAAATGTTCAAAGATGATCTCCTTGAAGTATGGTATCAGGTTTAACACAAGCTCCTTGAAAGGAATCAGATTAGGGTGCTTGGTATCCCATTCTCCTTTAACCTGACTGATCACTAGGGCAAAATCTCTGAATACGTTCAAGAACTTGATTCTTAAGTCAATGGCAGCCTTTAGACCCAAGATGCACGCTTCGTACTCAGCCATGTTATTCGTACAATCGAAGCACAATCTAGCAGTGAAAGGAGTATAGTAACCCTCGGAAGAAATAATGGCAACACCAATTCCATTTCCCAAAGCATTGAAAGCTCCGTCGAAAACCATAGTGTATTGGGATCCTTGTTCAGGTCCGTCATACGGTCCAGGTTCTTCACAGTCAGTTTCTAACATAATATTCTCATCCGGGAAGTCAAAGTTCATAGATTGATAATCATTAACAGCTTGATGGGCCAAATGATCTGCCAATACACTTCCTTTGATGGACTTTTGTGTGGTATACTGGCTGTCATATTCGGTCAGAATCATTTTCCATCTAGATAATCGTTCGGAGAGAGTTGGTTTCTCAAAGATGTATTTTATAGGGTCCATTTTAGAAATCAATAAAGTGGAATGAGTCAACATATACTGTCTTAGCCGGCGAGCAGCCCATACCAAAGCGCAACAAGTTTTCCTGAGCAGTGAATATCTGGCTTCACAGTCGGTAAACTTTTTGCTCAGGTAGTATATCGCATGCTATTTTCGGCCAGACTCGTCATTTTGGCCCAACACACACCCCATAGAATTCTCTAGCACAGTTAAGTACATGATCAAAGGTCTTTCTTCAACTGGAGGCATAAGGATAAGAGGTACTTGCAAATATTCTTTGATTTTGTCGAAGGCAGCTTTGTAGTCGTCATTCCATTTGGTTACTTGATCTTTCTTCAATAGTTTGAATATTGGCTCACAATTAGCAGTTAAGTGAGATATGAAGCGAGCAATGTAGTTAAGTCGACCTAAGAAGCCTATAACTTCTTTCTCAAAACGGGGAACGGACATTTCTTGAATGGCTTTAACCTTTGCAAGATCAACTTTGATGCCTTTACCATTGACCATAAAACCTAGAAGTTTCCAAGACCTTACTCGAAAAGTGCACTTGTTAGGGTATAGCCTTAGCTTTTACTTCGTCAACCTCTCAGATAGCTTGTGTAGGTGATCGAGGTGCTCTTCTTCAGTTTGCAACCTTGCAATCATATCATCCACATAGACCTATATTTCATGATGGATCATATCATGAAATAAAGCTATCATAACTATTTGATATGTTGCCCCTGCATTCTTCAATCCGAACGGCATGACTTTGTAACAAAAGGTGCCACATTGCATAACAAAGGTTGTCTTCTCCATGTCTTCGAGAACCATCTTGATTTGGTTGTAACCAGAAAATCCATCCACGAAGGAGAAGACTTTATGTTGAGCATTATTGTCAACCAAGACATCAATATAAGGTAGAGGGAAGTCAACCTTAGGGCTTTCCCTATTCAAGTCTCTATAGTGTACACACATACGAACCTTTCCATCTTTCTTCATCACGAGGACCACGTTTGCAACCCATTGAGGGTAAGATGTTACAGCTAAGAATCCTGTATCGAATTGCTTCATCACTTCAGCTTTTATCTTTTCAGACATGTCAGACCGCATTTGACGAAATTTTTGCTTGACAGGAGGGAAGTCTTCTCTTGTTGGTAGACGATGAACCACAATGTCAGTATCCAATCCTGGCATATCTTCATATGACCAAGCAAACCCTTTAACATAGTCATGTAGCATTTGAACCAATCTGCTCTTGATATCGTCCCCCAAGTTGGCGTCGATCTTGACCTTTTTCTTGTCTGTCTCGGTACCTATGTTGATAATTTCGACTGGTTCTTCATGAGTTTGAATAGATTTCTCCTCTTGCATCACAAGTTTGGCTAGTTCCCCTGTTATTTCACAATCTTCCTCGCCTTCGTCTTCAGCTTGGTTAATTGGATGTTCAATGTCATAACTGACAATAGTAGAGTCGTTGGCAATGAGATCCAGAGTGGATGAGGATCTGCAAGTGTGTGTGTGCATGTAAGATACATGGCTATTTGAAAAATGAAAATAAAGAAAAAGAAAGACAATGAGCACAAAATTTGAATGCAAAGGTCCAATGTTTTCCATTAAATGATCATATGATAAATGAACATAAACAAAACCCTTAACAAATGGACCATGGTGCCTCGGGCAAGGATCATGGCTTAAAAGTCAATATTTAGAATTTAAAATTACAGACAAAAGATCTTGAATTGACAGAAAATAGTAAACAGTAATTAATCCTCAATGAAGGAGATGAAAGTGAAATCCTTTGCATGCCAGTTGTTGAGCTTTCCTCTGACAGTAGGGTAGATCCATTCTTCAAAAGCGCATTCACCGTCACCGTCTTCCACAACGTTTACTTCATGATTTACGATGCAAAGAGGTGGCTTTCCCACGCGAGTGCGCCTGACCTCTTTCTGAGCTTTGATGGTGAAACCCAACCCAAATTTGTCTGCTTTAAACAGAATGTCGGGGAGCTGACCCCAAATAGTACAACTGAAGATGTGAAAAACACAAGAAGGGGGGGGGGATGAATTGAAAAACTTGGATCAAAAACAGCTTAATGACACAGTATTTTATCCTGGTTCATTTAATCTCAAACTACTCCAGTCCACCCGTCAAGGTGATTTCGCCTCTCTCCAACGAGGTCTTAATCCACTAATCTCAAAATATTACAACTGCTACTTTAACAACTGTTAAAGTCTTCTTGAGTACAACCACAATCCGGTTAATCTCAAGGAACTTCTTTTACAATATAATTGAACAAAATGTGTTGTTGTTTTCTAACAAAACAGTTTATCACAACTGTGATAAATTACACAGGTTAAGCTTAGAATGAAGAATGAATTTGCTAGAGCTTGAATATGCGTGGTTTGGAAATCTTTAGCAAATTGTTGTGTGCGTACGTACGTGCTTCTTTTTGCAAACAAACTTGTTTATATATACAATATAATGACGTTGTCCATAAAGCAAGTTTAATGATAATAACACACTTTTCTTTTGGAGAAGATCTTGTAGAAAGAAAGCCGTTGGCATTAATTCTGTCTTGAATGTTCAGTAACGCTTCAGAGTCTTCTTTCCTTAACTGCTGATGACGCTTCAGAATATTGATGACTTGGTTTGATAAGTCTTTGTTTAGAATTAGAGTTTATTGTAATTAAGCGCAGGTTCTGGTCACCAATCTTCTGCGTATAATCTGATTGCTTCAGCATGTAATATTTTATAGCTTATCTTCTGATGCTGATCCCATCAGAACTTCTGCATACATAAAACATATTTTTAAGGTGCATATTTGTTCTTTGTATATATTCTTTGTATTTATTTATTCTTTGTATTTATTTATTCTTTGTATTTATTATCATCAAAACTCTAATCAAGGGTTGTAGAATCAAACTATGTTCTAACAATCTCCCCCTTTTTGATGATGATAAAAACCATATTTTTCAATTAAGAATAAAGAATAAAAAGTATAGAATTAAGAAGAAAAACTCCCCCTGAGTTGATTACTTCCCTTAAATTCCTTGAGTTTTTGGGCATCAGAGTTTAACTGCGTTTTTCATCAGAGTTTTGAACCTGTTCAAGCTTTTTAGAAGAAAGAAGTTAAGTAGTTCATAATGTTTGAGACTTCTGTCTCAGTAAACTGTTATTGAAAATATCTTATTCTTTCTCCCCCTTTTTGTCAGTTATCAAAACGGCTATATAATCAGAGCTAAAAAGTTGATTTATATTAAAAATAAGAAGCAATGATAAGAAGTTCAGAACAGAAGCAATGTAAAAAAAATGTTACAGATAAACAGATTTAAAAACAAAAGAAAAGTCTAAGAGGGAGGAGGAAGGCGTGTGAACAAAGCTTCCAGCAAGCCCTTGATATGGGTGTTGGTTTCCTCCTGTTTGCTCAAAATGCTCTTGATTTCTTTGTTTGTATCATCCTGCTTATCCAACCTTTCCTGGATAACAACATTTGCTCTCTTCAGTTCTTCCAGAGTTTGTCTTTCATAGGAAGGAGCTGGAGATTCTTCAGTAATTGGATGCTTCTCAGAGCATTCTGCAACTTGATCATTTTGAACCAATTCCTCTGCTGAGATCATCTCATCTGGAGCAGCAGTCAGAGTGAGACCTTCTAATTATGGTTGAACTTTGTCTAATGGACGATGTTCTGACCAGGGAGCATTATCCAGAGGGAGAATCTCTTCCTTGAGCAGTTGGCTCAGAACTTGGTCTTTAAAAACCTTTAGCAGATCACTGAAATTCTGTTGAACTTGTTCATAGATCTGTTCTTGCAGCTTATGTGTTTCAGAACTTATCCATTTTCTGAAACTTGTCCATAGATAATCAGAAGCAGCAGGATTAGTCATCTCTAGACTAGCTTGCTTCAAGGACGTTATCCATTTCTGCATTTCTGTTTCAAACATCAACAAGCTAGTACCAACATCTGGTGTGGTTTCAGATGGTGTTGGTTTTGGAATGGCAGTTTTGGTTTTGTTAGATATAGAAGCTAAACGTTCAAAAACAGTTGGATCAATGACAAGTCTTACGTTGTCATTTGGATTTCTCTTTGGTGAGGGAGTGGGAGAGTCTGGTATAATTATTGGACTAGTTGGGGAATTTGGTGGTGTTGATTCCAGAGAAGAAGGAATATGTGGAATGTCCAAGATGGTGAGGGGCATGCGAATGGCCATAAGTTCAGTGATTCCTAGAATAGGGATTGTATCTGAATCTGAAGTAGGTTCTTCAGATTGGTTGGATTGAACATTGTGAGGTTCTGGTTCACAGGTGTCAGATGGTTGGTTCTCAGAAGTTTGAACTTCTGGTTGTGGTTGTTCAGGTTGAGGAGATGGTGGATGAGGAGTATCTGGTTGTGGAGAGAGAGGTAGTGGAATTTCTGGTTGTGGAGCTTCTGTTGTGGTTTCAGAATTTGGATTATCAGGGATTAGAGGATTTGGATTTTCTGGTGTGGGAGCTGAAATATCTTGGTCAAAAGATTCAATATCTGACAGAATTTTTGCAAGTTCTGGTTGAGTTGATTCAGTATTTGGATTGATAGGAAGGGAGTGAGTTTCTCTAAGACTTAGAGTTTCTGAGGGATCAAACCCTATGTCAAAATCATCAAAAGTTTGTGGGGTAGGAATTTATGATTGGGTAGTTATGGGTTCAGATGTTGATATAATTATTGATTCTAAAACAATAACAAAAGAAGGATTACCTTTCTTTTTAGCAACTTTTGGAGTCCGCTGGGGTGATCCTTCTATTGCTGCCTTCCTTTTCTTGTTCTTCTTCAAAACAACTTCTGGAGCCGCCTGTTGCAAGTCCTGGATATTTAACCCTGGTGCAGTGCCATCTGCCTTACATGCATCCAAATATCTGACGATTATCTCAGGCTTGGAGTCAATCTCAATGAACATAGGAAAATCATCCAGAGGAATTCTTCTAGAGGTGATGGTTGCAAAAGAAGTAATGTTGGGTTCCTTCTTGATGTTCTCAATAATTTTCATCTTTTTTCAGATTCTTTGCATTCAGTGGCTTCCCAGCAGTTGCCTCTAGAGAGCTAATTTCCTGTGCTTCGGTCAGATGCTCTATCAGCCTATTCTCTGTCAGAATATCTGATATGAGTCTTCCAAGGGGTATCCAGTCCCTTTTAGTACGCTCATCTTCTCTCGTCTCCTTTACACTGGTCCTCAGATGATTAAATAGCAAGTGAGCAAGATTTACCTTAGTCTTCTTGGAGATAAAGTAGATCAGAAACTGCTGATCAATCTTTATGTAGTCAGGAGAGCTGGTTGGCTTCCTGTGGTTGATGCATCCCAGAATTATCTTAGCCCAGATTTTGTGATGATCCTTCAGATTCCTTATCTTGCTGAAGGGAAGACCCATAGTGAAAATTTCTCTTGCAATTGAAGCAACATCAGAACATCTTTCAGCCATGTCTATAAACCTAACACCTCCACCATTGTAGCCTATTAGTCTTGCAATTAGGTCTTCAGTAATGACTATCTTCTTCCCCATGACATACGAAGTAACTTTATGGTTTAGGGATGAAGCATGAATCTAGAATTATTTCACAAGAATTGGAAACGTTGGACCTAGAAGACAGTCAAAATACCTGTTCCATCCTTGAGCATTGACCTCTTCAGAGAGATTGAATCCATTTTCTTGAAGACTTTCAAAATCCATAATCAGTTCTGAAAGAACTTCCAGGTTGTCAATGGGCGTGAGTAGAGAGTTCTGAATGGTTCTTCGTACTGTTCCATAGAATCAGTTCTCTGAGTACTGGTGTTTGGGACGCTTGAAGAAGCCATGTTCACACAAGAAATTTGAGAAAGATGAAAGGGTTTTGAAAGTACGAACAGAAAACAATTAGAATGTATTGAGAGAGTAAAAGTGAAAGAGTGAAACTTGCGTTTAAATAGATTTTTGAAAACATAAACTGTAAGAGAGAGAAATAATTAGTAATGATTATAAGCATTAATGACAGCTGATTTTAGGGGATTCAGAAAGATATTGGAACGGTTACCCATGACATGTGTCTCAATGCACCCAATCAGCGCTTTTGACCTTTCAGAAAAGTGAACGCGTGTTCAGCCTCAGAAGGTAACTGATGAATGGATGATAACTATTTTCTTACATGAACATCACACTTCTATACTTGAAATGAAACACTCAGATCTTTATGGATAGATTCTGATACAATCTGTATTTCTAAAATTCTGAAGGCAGGTTGATCAGTAGTTCACAGAAAATAAATAGAATTCTGAAGGTTAAGATATGTAAATAAAACAATTTATTTTGGGCAATGCTTCATGCTGAGGTGTTTCAGAATGAAGTTAAACCTATCTTCAGAAAGAGGTTTTGTAAACACATCAACCCATTGATGGCCTGTGTCAATAAATTTTAAATTAAGAATCCCTTTCTGAATATAGTCCCTAATAAAATGATGTTTTATTTCTATATACTTAGCCCTAGAATGCAAAATCGGATTTTTACTGAGACAAATAGCAGTAGTATTGTTACAGAGGATAGGGATGTTACTCTCAAATATATTGAAGTCCTCAAGTTGACTTTTCATCCATAGCATTTGCGTATTGCATCCAGCTGCTGCTATGTATTCAGCTTCTGCTGTTGATAGAGCAATTGTGGATTGTCTTTTGCTGGACCATGAGATCAGATTTTCTCCCAGAAACTGGCAGCTTCCAGAAGTTCTTTTACGTTCTACTCTGTCTCCAGCAAAGTCACCATCACAGTATCCTACTAAGCTGTAATCATTTGATTTTCTATAAAACAAACCCAGATTAGCAGTACCTTTCAGATACTTGAAAATTCGCTTAACTACTGTTAAGTGAGATTCTCTAGGATCTGATTGGAATCTAGCATAAATGCAAACACTGAATAGAATGTCAGGCCTTGAAGCCATCAGATATAGAAGAGAACCAATCATACCTCTGTAGACCTTCTGTTCTACCTTTTTACTTACCTCTTCTTTTTCCAGAATGCACGTGGGATGCGTTGGAATCCTTGAGGGCTTACATTTTGAGAGATCAAATTTCTTCAGAAGTTCTCTGACATATTTTCTCAGGTGAATGTAAGTTCCTTCTGGAGTTTGATTAATCTGATTGCCCAGAAAGAATTTTAGTTCCCCATTAGGCTAATCTCAAATTATGCCTGCATACATTTAGCAAACTCTCTTCCTAGAGATGGTTTAGTGGATCCAAATATGATGTCATCAACATAAATTTGACACACTAATATGTCATTCTTAACTGTCTTACAAAACAAGGTTGTGTCCACTTTCCCTCTGGTGAATTCCTTTTCTAACAGGAAGTTACTTAGTCTTTCATACCAAGCTCTAGGAGCTTGTTTCAGACCATAGAGTGACTTCTTTAGTTTGAAAACATATTCTGGATTTTTGGAACTTTCAAAACCAGGGGATTGGTGAACATATACCTCTTCATCTATATAGCCATTTAAGAATGCACTTTTGACATCCATCCGATACAGAGTGATGCCTTTATTAACAACAAATGATATTAAAAGTCTGATAGATTCTAACCTAGTGACTGGAGCAAAGGTTTCTGTATAGTCTATCCCCTCTTGCTGACTATAACCTTGTGCTACCAATCGTGCTTTGTTTCTGATGACTTCACCTTGCTCGTTCAGTTTGTTTCTGAACACCCATTTGGTACCAATGACGTTGAATCCTTTTGGTTTGGGAACCTGGTCCCATATGTCATTTCTGGTGAATTAATTTAGCTCCTCTTGCATTGCCATAATCCAGTCATTGTCCAAAAGTGCTTCATCAATTGTTTTTGGTTCAATCATATAAACCAGTCCCATGAGGGATTCTTTAGAGTTTCTGAAAGTAGATCTTGTTCTGATTGGATCTTCCTTCCTTCCCAAAATTGTACCTTCTGGGTGATCAATGCTGCTTCTGGATGGTCTTTTCTGGAGTTGATCAACAGAAGGTGCTGGATTGCTTGTAGTGACTCTTTCTGCTGTTGAGGGAGTGTCTCTATTGAGAGCCTCAGATGAGTTATCTTCAGTACCTGTGAGTTCAACTTCCATACCTGCAAGGAATTCATTCTGCTTTGACTTTTGAGAGTCAAGCTTATCATTAAACCTAACACTGATTGACTCTTCAACAATCTATGTTTCTGTATTGTATACTCTGTACCCTCTTGAGTGTTCAAAGTATCCTAACATAATACACTTTTGTGCTTTAGAGTCAAACTTGTTCAAATAATTTTTTGTATTCAAAATAAAACATGTACATCCAAATGGATGAAAATAAGAAATGTTGGGCTTTCTGTTCTTCCACAATTCATATGGAGTCTTTTCCAGAATGGGTCTTATCGAGATTCTATTCTGAATGTAACACGCTGTGTTTATTGCCTCTGCCCAGAAGATCTTAGCAACGTTAGTCTCGTTGATCATGGTTCTGACAATTTCCTGCAATGTTCTGTTCTTTCGTTCTACAACTCCATTTTGCTGGGGAGTTCTAGGACAAGAGGAATCATGCAAAATGCCTTTTTCATTAAAGAACAATTCAAAATCTTTATTTTCAAATTCTCCACCATGATCACTTCTGACTTTGACGATTCTAAGATCCTTTTCATTTTGAACTTGGTTGTAGAAGGTAACAAACACAGAGTGTGACTCGTCCTTGTGTCTTAAGAACTTTACCCATGTCCATCTGCTATAGTCATCTACGATTACTAACCCATACTTCTTTCCACTGACTAAAGCAGTTTTTACTGGTCCAAATAAGTCAATGTGCAGAAGTTCTAATGCGTTAGAGGTGGAAACAACATTTTTGGATTTGAAAGCAGGTTTTGCAAACTTGCCTTTCTAACATGCTTCACACAGAGAATCTGAATTGAACTTCAAGTTAGGAAGTCCTCTGACCAAATTGAGTTTGTTAATATGAGATATTCTTCTCATACTAACATGTCCCAATCTTCTGTGCCAGATCCATTGCTCGTTGTTAACAGACAGTAGACATTTTACATTCTAAATTTTCAGTTCAGAAATTTTTATTTTATAAATGTTGTTTTTCCTCTTTCCATTAAATAGGATAGTCTCATCTTTCTGACTAACAGCTTTGTATGAATTTTGATTGAAGATTATATCATAACCGTTATCACTTACTTGACTTATGGATAACAGGTTATGCATTAATCCATCAACTAACAAAACATTACTTATAGAGGGAAGATTTCCATTACCTACTGTTCCAGAGCCAATGATCTTTCCTCTTTGATTGCCTCCAAAGCCCACGTGGCCTTCAGGCTTAAGTTCCAGGCTTTGGAACATATGCCTTCTTCCCGTCATGTGTCATGAGCAGCCAGAGTCCAGGTACCATGATTGGTGTCTTTGCTTTGCTGCTAAAGATATTTGCCACATGTATGATTTTATCCTTAGGTACACACATTTTCTTGGGTCCTGATTTGTTAGTTTGACCAAAATTTTGGTTGAATTTTGGTTTGACAGAATAATCACTACTCGTGTATTTTATGTCATGTGTGTGCCCATATATAAAGTGTGAATCTAGTGGAGTGCGTTTTATAACTAAGTCCATGACATTTTTTGGTGTAGGTACCTTACCTTGATATCCTATCCCTTTTCTGCCATTTCTGCTAACTCCATAGATCATTGAAGCCATATTGCTTCTGTCTATTTTTTTAGCTAGAAACTTCTGAAAGCTGTGATCATACTATTTGATGATCTCATCAGCATTACTGGGAGTTTCAGAAATTGTTTCCTTCTGAGAGTTTTGCAACTGGTTTTCTAATTTTGAAATTTTTTTCTTTTAACTCAGAATTCTCCAATCTGAGACTCTCAGTCTTATCAGAGTCAGAGGCAAGATTCCTTTTCAGGTTTTTGAATTTGACTCTGATCTGCTGATACCTTTCCAGAATTTCATTAAGGCTTTCAGCAAGTTCAGCCTTAGTAAATTTTATAGTAAAGTCAGGGAACACCTCTTCAGTGTCTGATTCTGAGTCTGAACCAGAAGCTTCACTGTCTTCATATACGTTTTCCATGAGAGCTATGTTTTCTCTTTCATCATCTGATTATGAGTCAGCTTCAGATGTGTCAGAATCATCCCATGTAGCCATGAGGCTTTTCTTCTTTTCCTTGAGAAACTTCTTTTTGGGATTTTTCTTCTGAAGCTTTGGGCAGTCACTTTTGTAGTGCCCTTGCTCGTTACATTCATAGCAGATGATGTCTTTGTTGTTTGGCTTTCTGTATCCTGAGGAACCTTCAGATCTTCTGTGTCCAGAGGAGGATTCTGACCTTCTGTGTCTGGAGAAGGATTCATTCTGATTTTTGGATCTTATGGGATTCCTGAACTTCCTTTGTCTCTGCTTCCAAAGTTGGTTCACCCTTCTGGAGAGGAGAGACAGTTCATCTTCTTCTGATGAGGATCCATCAGAGGTTTCTTCTGCAGCCTGCAAAACTTTGGAGTCAGACTTTCTGTTATATTTTAAAGCTAATGGCTTACCTTGCTTTTGAGGTTCGTCTTCTTCTAGCTCTATCTCATGACTTCTGAGGGAGCTAACAAGTTCCTCCAGAGATATTTTGTTGAGATCTTTGGCTAGCTTAAGTGCTGTGACCATTGGCCTCCATTGTTTTGGAAAGCTTTTGATGATCTTCTTAACGTGATCAGCAGTAGAATACCCTTTGTCAAGAACTTTTAGACCAGCAACAAGAATTTGAAATCTTGAAAACATAGTTTTTATTGATTCACTGTATTCCATCTTGAATGCCTCATACTTCTGAATGAGCGCAAGGGCCTTGGTTTCTTTGACTTGAATGTTGCCTTCATGCGTCATTCTCAGAGAATCAAACATATTCTTGGCAGTTTCTCTGTTTGATATTTTCTCATATTCTGAATATGAGATGGCGCTGAGAAGAATTGTTTTGGCCTTGTGGTGGTTTCTGAATTCACGCTTTTGCTGATCAGACATCATTTTCCTGTCTATCTTCTGACCACGTCCTTCCACTGGGTGCGTGTATCCATCAGTTACCATGTCCCACAGATCAACATCATGGGCCAGAAAGAAACTCTCAATTATGTCTTTCTAGTAGTCAATGTTCTCTCCATCAAAGACTGGAGGTTTGCCACTGAATCTGTCCCTTTCTTCATTGTTGTCATTGCTGATGTTTTGACTTGGTCCTGCCATAGTGTTTTTCTGACGCTGGATCTTGTACTGACACAGTTAAGTGATTAAGCTTAGAACCAGGCGCTCTGATGCCAATTGAAGATGTGAAAACACAAGAAGGGGGGGGGGGGTTGAATTGAAAAACTTGGATCAAAAACAGCTTAATGACACAATATTTTTATCCTGGTTCGTTTGATCTCATACTACTCCAGTCCACCCGTCAAGGTGATTTCGCCTCTCTCAAACGAGGTCTTAATCCACTAATCTTAAAAGATTACAACAACTACTTTAACAATTGTTAAAGTCTTCTTGAGTACAACCACAATCCGATTAATCTCAAGGAACTTCTTTTACAATATAATTGAACAAAATGTGTTGTTGTTTTCTAACAAAACAGTTTATCACAATTGTGATAAATTACACAGGTTACGCTTAGAATGAAGAATGAATTTGCTAGAGATTGAATATGCGTGGTTTGGAAATATTTAGCAAATTGTTGTATGCATACGTACGTGCTTCTTTTTGCAAGCAGACTTGTTTATATAGACAATATAATGACGTTGTCCATAAAGCAAGTTTAATGATAATAACACACTTTCCTTTTGGAGAAGATCTTGTCCGAAGAAAGCCGTTGGCATTAATTCTGTCTTGAATGTTCAGTAACGCGTCAGAGTCTTCTTTCCTTAACTGCTGATGACGCTTCAAAATATTGATGACTTGGTTTGATAAGTCTTTGTTCAGAATCAAAGTTTATTGTAATTAAGCACAGGTTCTGGTCACCAATCTTCAGCGTATAATATGATTGCTTCAGCATGTAATATTTTATAGCTTATCTTCTGATGCTGATCCCATCAGAACTTCTGCATACATAAAACATATTTTTAAGGTGCATATTTGTTCTTTGTATAGATTATTTGTATTTATTTATTCTTTGTATTTGTTATCATCAAAACTCTAATCAAGGGTTGTACAATCAAACTATGTTCTAACAACAGCTTCCATCTTCGACCATGGCACGGTCATCTTTAAGTGAAACCATTCTTGGCACAACATCATCATCTTTTGATTGTTATAACATAGTTTGATTCTATAACCCTTGTAAGAGTTTTGATGATAACAAATGCAAAGAGCAATTATGCTCTCTAAAATTATATATTTTTTGCAGAGAAGTTCTGATCGAAGAAGATCAGAAGATGCGATAAAATGTTGTTTCAACTCTGATTATAAACATCTCTAAAAGAAGTTCTAACACTACAATCAGGACTCCGTGTTTCTGATATACAAATTTATGAAGCAAGCAACAACAGTTACTTCCATCTTCTGAAGCAAGCATGTTATGAAGCGTTATAAATCAAATATTTCCATTTCAAGAGTAACGGCTGGGAGGGGACAAGGATCTTTATTTTTGGAAAGCACCTTAATTGTCATTGATCAACTTTCCAAATTCTCCTTCATGCTTCGCCTATTTAAACAAATCTTTAAGGATAAATCATTTTCGATTTCTCACACACAGTAAATCTGCTATCACTTTCATCCTCAAACGTTCAACATTCAAACTATGTAAAACATCACTTGTCTTGTGATACTATTTTATTAGAACCACTATTGTACACTTTTACTCATACATTGTTTAGAGAGATTCCTTGATAAAAACTAAGTTGTGGTTTATACTCAAGAAGACTTTGACGGTTGTCAAAGTAGATTTGTAATCAAGATTGGTTAGTGGATTAAGACCTCGTTGAGAGAGGAGAAATCACCTTGGCTGGTGGACTGGAGTAGTTTGAGTTCAAACGAACCAGGATAACCAACTTGTTCTTTACTTTAAATTTTAAAAATCCTAATTCAAACCCCCCTTTCTTGTGTTTTTCCATTCTTCAATTGGCATCAGAGCGCCTGGTTCTGAGTTCAAGCACTTAACCGTGTCGGTAAAAGATCCAAGCTAAGAAAAACACTATGGTGGGTCCAAGTCAGAACATCATCAATGACTACCATGATGATAAAGACAGAATTAGCGACAAACCTCCAATCTTTGATGGAGAGAACTTTGATTATTGGAAAGACAGAATTGAAAGTTTCTTTCTGGCTCATGACGCTAATCTCTTGGATATGGTGATTGATGGGTACATACATCCTGTTGTTCAAAGCGGTCAGAAGATTGACAAAAAAAGAATGTCAGATCCTCAAAAGCGAGACTTTATAAATCATCACAAGGCCATAATTATTCTCTTTAGTGCCATCTCATGCTCAGAGTATGAGAAGATCACAAACAGAGAGACAGCAAAGCACATGTTTGATTCCTTGAGAATGACGCATGAAGGAAAAACGCAAGTCAAAGAAACCAAATCCCTTGAGCTCATTCAGAAGTATGAAGCCTTCAAAATGGAAGAAGATGAAACCATTGAAATAATGTTCTCAAGATTTCAAATTTTGGTTGGTGGGCTAAAAGTTCTGGATAAAGGGTATTCAATTGATGATCGTGTAAAGAAGATCATCAGAAGTTTACCAAAGAAATGGAGACACATGGTCACTACTCTCAAACTGGAAAAATATCTAAACAAAATCTCTCTAGAATAACTTGTCAGCTATCTCAGAAGTCATGAGATAGAGTTAGAAGTTGATGAGCCCCAGAAGCAAGGTAAGTCTTTAGCCCTTAAATCTAACAAAAAATATGAATCTAAAGTTTTGCACTCAATAGAAGAAAACTCTGGTGGATCCTCATCAGAAGAAGACGAATTATCCCTTCTCTCCAGAAGAGTTAATCAGCTATGGAAGCACATGCAAAGGAAGTTCAGAAATTCCAGAAGAACAGGGAATCAATTTGAATCATTGTCTGGATACAAAAAGTCTGAACCATCTTATGAATATAGAAAGTCGAGAAACAGAGACACCGTCTGCTACAAATGCAATGAACAAGGGCACTACAAAAGTGATTGTCCAAAGCTTCAGAAGGATAAACCTAAAAAGAAGTTCTTTAAGGAGAAGAAGAAAATTCTCATGGCAACATGGGATGACTCAGACTCTTCTGAAGCAGAAACAGAATCAGAAGATGAAAGAGCCAACATTACCCTTATGGCCAACATATCATAAGATACTGAATCATCTGGATCAGGATCAGACTCAGAGGCAGAAGAGGTATTTTTTAACTTTTCTATATCTTAATTAGAAGAGAGTCTGTCAGAATTTCTAGAAAGGTATCAGAAACTTCAAGTCATAAACAAGAACCTGAAAAAGGATCTTGTTTCTGACTCTGAAGAAACTAAGAATCTGAGATTGGAAAACTCTAAGCTGAAAGAAAAAATTTCAAAACTTGAAAATGAATTACAAAATACTCAGAAGGAAACTATCTCAGGATTTCCTAGTAACTCTGATAAGATAATGAAGGAATATGATCATAGCTTTCAGAAATTCCTCGCTAAAAGCATAGATATAAGGAAGATGGCTTCAATGATCTATGGAGTTAGCAAAAATGGCATAAAATGTATAGGATACAAAGGTAAAGTATCCCAACCTAAGAAAGTTAAGGATTTTGTTATTAAATGCACTCCTATGAATTGTCACTTTACCTATGGGCACACACATGAATTAAAGTATACTAGTAATGATTTCTCTTCTAAACCAAAATTCAAACAAAATTTCGGT
Organism: Vicia faba; assembly: GCA_948472305.1. Taxonomy (NCBI): domain Eukaryota; kingdom Viridiplantae; phylum Streptophyta; class Magnoliopsida; order Fabales; family Fabaceae; genus Vicia; species Vicia faba. Next base: position 1,531,647,975 of record OX451738.1, read on the forward strand.
AACTCTATCAAAGAAGGACCCAAAAAGATATGGGTACCTAAGAATAAAATTGTCTATGTTGCAGATATCTTTGACAACAAGACTGAAACACCAATCCTGGTACTTGGACTCTGGATGCTCTCGAAACATGACAGGAAGAAAGCGTATGTTCCAAAGCCTGGAGCTTAAATCTGGAGGCTACGTAGGTTTCAGGGCAATCAGAAGGGGAAGATCATTGACTCCGAAACTATTGGTAACAGTAATCTTCCCTCTATAACTAATGTTCTGTTAGTAGATGGATTAATTCATAACTTGTTATCCTTAAGTCAATTAAGTGATAACAGTTATGATATAATCTTCAATTAAAAGTCATGTAAAAGAGTTAGTCAGAAAGATGGATCTATCCTCTTTAATGGAAAGAGAAAGAACAACATTTACAAAATAAAACTTTCTGAACTGAAAAGTCAAAATGTAAAATGCCTATTGTCTGTTAACGATGAGCAATGGGTCTGGCACAAAAGATTGGGGTATGTTAGTATGAGAAGAATATCTCAGATTAATAAACTCAATCCGGTAAGATGACTTCCTAACCTGAAGTTAAGCTCAGATGCTCTGTTTGAAGCATGTCAAAAAGGCAAGTTTGCAAAACCCTCTTTTAAAGCAAAAAATGTTGTTTCTAACTCTAGACCATTAGAACTTCTGCATATAGATCTATTTGGACCAGTGAAAACTACATCCATTAGTGACAAGAAGTATGGATTAGTGATCTTAGATGACTATAGTAGATGGACAAGGGTAAAGTTCTTAAGACACAAGGACGAGTCACACTCTGTGTTCTTTGCCTTCTGTAACCAAGTCCAAAACGAAAAAGATCTTAGAATTGTTAAAGTCAGAAGTGATCATGGTGGAGAATTTGAAAACAAAAATTTTGAACTATTTTTTAATGAGAATGGCATCTCTCGTGATTTCTCTTGTCCTAGAACTCCCCAACAAAATGGAGTTGTAGAATGAAAGAATAAAAATTTACAAGAAATGGCCAGAACCATGATCAACGAGACTAACATTGCTAAGAACTTCTGGGTAGAAGCAATTAACACAGCATGTTACATTCAGAGTAGAATATCCATATGACCTATTATGGATAAGACTCCATATGAACTGTGGAAGAACAGAAAGCCCAATATCTCGTACTTCCATCCATTTGGATGTATTTTTTTTATTCTTAACACTAAAGAACATCTGAACAAGTTTGATTATAAAGCACAAAAGTGTATTATGTTAAGATACTCTGAATGCTTAAGAGGCTACAAAGTATATATCACAGAAACACGGATTGTAGAAGAGTCAATCAGTGTTAGATTTGATGATAATCTTGTCTCTCAAAGGTCAAATCAAGATGAATCTTTTGCAGATATAGAAGTCCAAACTACAGGTACTGAAGATATTGCATCAAAAGTTTCTCACAAAGAATCACAAACAACGCTAGAAGAAGATGTCACAAATATTACAGCAACATCTGAAGAACCTCTCCAGAAAAGACAATCTAGAAGCAGCTTAGCTCATCCGAAAGACAAAATTCTGGGAAAGAAAGAAGACCCAATCAGAACAAGATCCATATTCAGAAAATCTGAAGAATATCTCATGGGATTAGTGTCTCTGGTTGAGCCAACTTCTATTGATGAAGCTCTCATGGACAATGATTGGATACTTGCAATGCAGGAGGAATTAAATCAATTCACCAGAAAGGATGTGTGGGATCTGGTTCCAAAACCAAAAGGGTTCAACATCATTGGAACCAAATGGGTATTCAGAAACAAGCTGAATGAACAAGGATGTCAAAAGTGCATAACTCTCTATCAGATGGATGTCAAAAGAGCATTCTTAAATGGATACATTGATGAAGAAGTTTATGTGCACTAACCTCATGGTTTTGAAAATTCAAAACATCCAGAATATGTATTCAAACTAAAGAAATCACTATATGGTCTGAAACAAGCTCCCAGAGCTTGGTATGAAAGACTAAGTAGTTTTCTGTTAGAAAATGATTTTACTAGAGAGAAGGTGGACACAACCTTATTCTGTAAGCCATTTAAAAATGACATTCTAGTTTGTCAAATTAATGTAGATGATATTATTTTTGGATCTACTAAAGCCTCTCTGGGAAGAGAAATTGGTAAGTCTATACATGCAGAGTTTGAAATGAGCTTGATGGGAGAACTCAAGTTCTTTCTGGGCATTCAGATAAATCAAACTCCAGAAGGAATATACATACACAAAAGCAAATACGTCAAAGAACTTCTGAAGAAATTTGACTTATCAGAATGTAAGCCAACCAAAACTCTAATGCATCCTACATGCATTCTGGAAAAGGAAGAGGTAAGTAAAAAGGTAGAACAGAAGATCTACAGAGGTATGATTGGTTCTCTCTTATATCTTACAGCTTCAAGACCTGATATTCTGTATATATATGTCTATGTTCCAGATTCCAATCAGATCCTAGAGAATCTCACTTAACAACTGTTAAGCGAATTTTAAAGTATCTGAAAGGTACTACTAATCTTGGTCTATTTTATAGAATAACCAATGAATACAAATTAGTAGGGTACTATGATGCTGACTTCGCTGGATACAGAGTAGAAAGAAAAAGCACTTCTAGAAACTGCTAGTTTTTGGGAGAAAATTTGATCTCGTGGTCCAGCAAAGGAAATCCACAATTGCATTATCAATCACTGAAGCTGAATATATAGCAGCAGCTGGATGCAGCACACAGATGCTCTGGATGAAATGTCAGCTTGAAGACTTCAATATATTTGAGAGTAACATTCCTATACTCTGTGACAATACTTCTGCCATTTTCTTATCTAGAAATCCTATTTTACATTCTAGGGCTAAGCATATAGAAATAAAACATCACTTTATTAGGGACTATATTCAGAAAGAAATCCTTTTCTTAAAATTTATTGACATAGACCATAAATCGGCTGATGTCTTCACTAAACCACTTTCTGAAGATAGGTTTAATTTCATTCTGAAACATCTCACCATGAAATTATGTCCAGAATAAGAGTTTTATTTATGTATTCCCTAACCCTCAGAATTGTATGTATTTTTTGTGAACATCTGATCAATAATTCTTCAGAAGTTAGAAGGACAGTTGTATCAGGATTTATCTAAGAAGATCTGAACAGTTCCCAAATGGTTCATTTCAAAGATAGAAGCATACAGTTCACAACATCAACATTTGTCATTCTCTCACAAGAGTTTCTTCTAAATCTGAACACGCGTTCAAATTCTGAAGGGACTAAATCTTTGATTGGATGCATTGAGGCTTGTGTTGTATCGGTAACTATTTTATATCTCCATGCCATCTCCCTATTTACAGGAATCATTAATGCTATGTAATCATTTCTTTTCACTCTTTTCTTGCTAATTAAGTTTTCTATTTTCTTACGCTCACTTTCACTTTAACTTTTTCACTCTCACTTCTTCTCTCTACTATTTGTGTGCAATTTTCATTCAAAAAACCTTCAAAAAGTCTGTGTGAACAATGACTTCTTCTCAAAGTGCTCAAAGCTCTAAATGTGTTCCTGGCACTTATTCTTCAACAGCAGAAAGGTATGAAGAACCTTCAAGAACACTCGTGACTCCAATTGATTCGCTAGAAGTTCTTTGTGAACTCATTATGGACTTCAAAAGTATGAAGGAAAATGGTTATGACCTTACTCCTGATGTTGAACTTCAAGGATGGACCAAGTATTTTGATCGTCTACTGGGTCTAGTTTTTCCAAGATTAGTTAAAGAATTTTGGATTCATGCTACCGCTTCAAACCATCAAGTTACTTCGTTTGTGATGGGAAAGAAAATTGTAATTTCTGAAGATCTTATTGCACGGTTGATAGGTTATGACGGCGGAGGCATTCGTTACAGCGACATGGCAGAAAAATGCTCTGACCTAACAACAATCTCAAAAGAGATTTTTACTTTTGGCCAACCATTAAAAAAATTAAAGATTTGAAGGACTACTTCAGAATTTGGTCAAAAATCATATTAGGTTGCATCAACCACAGAAAGCCCACAAGTTCTCCTGATTATATCAACATTGACCAGCAATTTCTTCTGTACTTCATTGCAACCAAGGCGAAGGTAAATCTTCCTCGTCTTCTGTTTAATCATCTGAAGACAAGCGTCAAATAGACTAGAGAAGAAGAAAGGACTAATAGGGATTGGATAACTCTGGGTAGGCTCATATAAGATATTCTGACGGAAAACAAATTGGTAGAATATTTGACTAAAGCACAACAGGTCAGCACTCTGGAAGCATGTGCTTGAAAACCTCTAAATGTGAAGTATCTGAAGAAGATGAAAATCATTGACACCATCAAGAAGGATCCTACTGTTATAAAAAAGTAAGTCATTATAATAAGAAGAGTTCCTCTGAAGGATTTTCCTCTTTTCTCTCAAACAAATGTGTCTCCAAAAATCATTGTCAGATATCTGGAGGCTTGCAAAATGGATGGGACAAATCCAAAATTGAACATTTGTGATCTGCAATAATAGGCTCCAGAGGTTGTTCTCAAGAAATCAAGGAAAAGGAAAGCTGCAGGAGAAGGATCTTCTCAGAAGGTTCCCAAGGCTGCTAAAAAGAAAGGTAATTCCTCTTTTATTTCTGTTGTGGAATTAGTACTTTTATCAACATCTGAAACCCCCTCCTCTCCAAAAGCCACAGAAGACCTTTCACCACAAACCTTTGATGATTTTGATATTGAATTTGACCCTTCACTCACTCTAGAGAACATTCTGGACGAACCACATTCTACTACTGCACATTGTGTCCAAAATCAGCCAGAACTTGCTCAAGTTCTTTTTAATATTGATCAATTTAATCCAGTGTTCCAATCTCCCCAATTAGAAAATCCAAACTCTCAATCTCCCCACTTTGAAAATCCAAACTTTCACGCTCCCCAATAAGAAAATTCAAATCTTGACTCTGATACCACCTCACCCATTCCTGGAATAACAGAACCTCTTATGGTCCGAAAACCACTCACAATCCACGACATTCCAGAAATTCCATCTCCTTACTATTCCACTCCACCAAACACACCTCATTCACCCATTATCATTTCTGATTCTCCCTCTCCAATCAACCCTCCAGAAGATCACCTACGTACAATAATAGATATAGAAGCATTGGACAATCTTGCCTTTAGCTCTTTAAAAATTTCCATTCCAAAACCAAAACCAAAAATCACCAAGGCCGGTGTTGGTAAAAATCTGCTAATTTTTGAAACAAAAATAATTGAATGGGTTAACTCTCTGAAGCTATCCTGCTTAGAAAATCTGAATCCTGCTACTTCTGATTTACACTAGACCTATTTCAGAAAATGGTTTAATTCTGAATCCCATAAATTCAAGGAGTTATGTTATGAGATGGCTCAGCAAAACTTCTGTGATCAGCTGAATGTTTTTAAGGATCAAGTTCTGTGCCACTAGGAAAAGAAACCTCTTCTTCTACTGGACAATGCCCCTTGGGAAGATCACCAACCTTCAGAAGTTGATGAACCTTGGTATGATACTCTACCACTGGTTATATTTCAAGACAAATGCAAGACAATTTAAGAAGCTACTGAGTCAGAATCTGCCGCAGCCTGCTCTAAAAAGGTGGCATTTTCTGCTTATATACCTTCTTCATCTCTGGTTCTGCAAACTCTGGAGGAGTTAAAGAAAGAAAATATAGTGATCAAGGAGAGACTAGACAATCAAGATGACACATGCAAGGAAATCAAACGGATGTTGGGAAAACAAGAAGAGTCAAACACTCAGATTAAGAACTTGTTGGAAGCCCCGTTCACACGACTTCCTCCACCTCAATCGTAGTTTTTGAAAATTGTTTTCTTTACTGTGTCCAATTTTTTATGTTGTTTTCTTCTGAATGTGTTATTGCAATCCTTTTTAATACAACTCTACTTTTATTGCTTAAACGTGTTTATATTGTTTTTTGATTCTTGACAAAAAGGGGGGGAAACGTAAGATATTTCTAATAACAGTATCGAGATACAATATCAAACATTTTGAATATCATAACTTCTTGTTTTTTATGAAAGAAAAATAGGAACAAAACTCTGATGAAGACAAAAGTAGATGCATCAAAAGCTCTGATCAGAATAAACTTCAGGGAAGTATTTCATCTATATCTGAGTATTCAACTCAGGGGGAGACCTCAAATGCTTTATGTTGTGTCTGTTTTTATTGAAATATCCTAGTTTTTGTCATCTTGAAAAAGGGGGAGATTGTTAGAACATAGTTTGATTCTATAACCTTTGTAAGATTTTTGATGATAACAAACGCAAAGAACAATTATGCTCCCTAAAATTATATTCTATTTTGCAGATAAGTTCTGATGGAAGAAGATCATAAGATGCACTAAAACGCTGTTTCAACGCTGATTATAAACATCTCAAAAAGAAGTTCTAACACTGCAATCAGGACTCCGTGTTTCTGATCTACAAAGTTCTGAAGCAAGCAGCAATGGTTACTTCCATCTTCTGAAGCAAGCATGTTCTAAAGTGTTACAAATCAAATATTTTCATTTCAAATGTAACAGATGGAAGGGAACAAGGATCTTTATTTTTAGAAAGCACCTCAATTGTCATTGATCAACTTTCCAAATGCTCCTTCATTATTCGCCTATTTAAATAAAGCTTTCAGGATAAATCGTTTACAATTTCTCACAAACAGTAACCTTGCTATCACTTTCATCCTCAAACGTTCAGCATTCAAACTGTGTAAAAAATCACTTGTCTTGTGATACTATTTTATTAGAAACACTATTGTACACTTTTATTCATACATTGTTTAGAGAAATTACTTGAGAAAAATCGAGTTGTGGTTTATACTTAAGAAGACTTTGACATTTTTCAAAGTAGATTTGCAATTAAAATTGATTAGTGGATTAATACCTCGTTGAGAGAGGCGAAATTACCTTGGCGGGTGGACTGGAGTAGTTTGAGTTCAAATGAACCAGGATAACGAACTTGTTCTTTACTTTAAGTTTTAAAAATCCCAATTCAAACCCCCCTTTCTTGTGTTTTTCCATTCTTCATTGATATGTTAGAGGAGATTTTGGTGGCGGCAACCATAGAAGGAACAACTTCGAAAGCTTGGCACGGAGTTTCTATAAACTGACCATCCATTTCCACATACTTAAATGAATTTAGGTGGCTAACCATGAATTCTTCTTCGCTGCAAACGGTAACGATCTTCCCTTTAATTGCATACTTTAATTTTTGATGAAGAGTGGATGTTACTGCCCCTGCCCCATGGATCAAAGGACTCCCAAGTAAATAAGAGTAGGCAGAACGTATGTCCATTATGTAAAAGGAAGAATTGAAATTTTGTGATCCCACCTCTCCATGCACCATCCTTTTAGTCCCATCGAGAGCCCTTACAACTATATCACTTGGTTTCAACACCATGCCTTCGCAATCTAGTTGGTCCAAAGCACCTTTGGGTAGAACATTTAGAGAAGAAACAGTATCAATCAGGACATGAGCCAGGGTAGGTCCCTTACATTGAATAGAGACATGCAAGGCCTTTTTATGATTCCTTCCAACTATTGTCAAGTCAGTGTTAGAGAAACCTAATCCGTTGTCAGCCGTTAAACTCACCACACAGTTCTCGAACTGGTCAGTTATAGTTTCTTGGGGCACATGAGATTTCTTCAAAAACTTGATTAAAGCTTGGGCATGGGCATCAGAATAGAGTAGTAATGACAACATGGAGATTTTGGAGGGGGTTTTCCATAATTGTTCGACTATTTTGAAATCACTCTTCTTTATAATTTTAAGGATTCCCTCCATCACTCGAGTGGAAGGCTCTTCAACATGAACATCTTTGGCATGTGCCTCTATCTAAGAAGGCTCACTTACTTTTTCTTTGCCTCTAGTGTCAGCACTAGGTTTGTTATTGGTTATGAGAACATGAGTTGTTGTAGTTGTCAGAGGTGAGATATCAGAGGAGAAGATCCTGCCTGTTCTTGTTACCTTACTAGAACCTGCAATATTTTTAACATCATTGGTCTTGTCTTCATTGATCCATGAATCTTGTTTTATTCCATGATATTAAACTTTGGCACCATATTTCAATGGAAATTCTTTGTCGGAGGAGTAAGGAATCGGCCCAGGGGCAGTGATTATTAAAGGAGCAATTATTGATTCATTTGAAATCCTAATAGGACCCTTTGAAGAGATCCTAAGAGGCTTGTTGGAGATTGTTATTATGGAAATGTCTTCAGCTTTGTTGGTCAAACTTTTGATGGTAGGAATTTTTTTCAAAAAGGATCTTGTGACTATCTATCAGGTGTTGAACACCTTCTTTCAGCCATTTGCATCCATTTATTTGTTCAACACAACAATCATAGTCTTTTAAACAGCCAGGAAACACCCTAACTCGATAAATTTCCCTTCACAGTAGTGAATGGAGTAGTCAAATCCTCAATGGAGGAAACACAAGTAGTGTCATTGTTGTACCCCAAAATATTCCCTCCTATTTTCACACAAGACATACTCTTAGATGTTCCCAACTTTCCCGAAGTTGACCAAGAGTTGACCAGACAATTCTCCTCCTAAGGTAATGAACCCCCAACTAGGGTTTCAATTTTCATCAAGATGGAAGAACTCAAAAGGTCTAAAATTCTTTCCATGGTCCTAATATGTCTTCAAGATCATCCATACCAAGTTTCATGCCTTGCTCAACAAGTTTGCTCAGTCAATTGCTCAAGTATTGGAAAATCAATTGTGTTAGGTTAAAAGTCAATTGTGGCCCATGAATAGTCAAACTTCAAGATTTTTGGTCAACATCAACATATTAAAGTAACATCCATAATTTTATCAAGGGTTGATCATGATTCCTCAAGAAATGACCATAATTCATCAAAAGTCAAAAAATGGCAAATTAGGGTTTCTATAGGAAAAGTCAACAAAACTTTGACCAAGCATAACTTTCTCATACGTTATCAAAAATTTTCCAACCAAATCTCATTTTGAAGAGAATCCAATTCCCTACAACTTCTCTTTAGCCCCCAAGATCAAGAAATGCACCATTTAAAAGATATGAGCTCAGACATTACAAGTCATTTTCAAAAAGTCAACAAAAGCCACTTTTTGCCAAGACCTTTTACATCAAGATAAAATCTTCAAATGCAAACTTGATAATAATAGAGATTGTGTAGGACATCTCGGGCTTTCTAGAAATTCCAAGATCATCTTCAAAAGAATAAAATTGAGCAAGTTATGGTTTGCACAAGTTAGGAAAATTTGTGAAAAATGCATGAAGTCAACTTTGAGCAAAATTGCATTTTTAGGTTAATAGACCTAACTTTTAGGGTTAAAAAATGTTTATGACATACCCAAGGACCTCTAAACCTAACCATTCACTATTTATATTTTTATTTCTATTTATTTGAATTTTTATCCATTTAAATTTTAAGTAAATCAAATAAATTAAATAAAAATGCAAAGAATATTGGGCCATGACATTTGAGTTTGATTTGATCTATTAGAAGGCCCATATTTTCGTGCAATATAAATCCAAAGGGACCAGGTTCATGCAAGTGACCAAAGAGGCAAAGATATCACAAATATGGACATTTTTCAATGTGTTTTATCCTTGTCTCTAAGACAATGAATGCATTGATTATTTACCATTTTTATTCACTCCAATCTTCCATCTATAAATAGATAAAATTACAAGCCAAAGGGAGCACGAAATTCCTCTCCAAAAGTCTCTCAAAAATATCTTCAAAAAGCTCTCCAAAAGCTCTTCAAAAAGCTCTCCAGAAATCAAAGAATTGGTACAAGTTATATCTCGAGGTTCCGACCTCTCTCGATTGAGACCAAGCCTCAAACCATCCTCTTGAAGTCCCCAGGAGTCTTACAAGGCCCAAGAGCAGTCCATCACACGCCTAGCACGCCCCCATTTGACAACACCAGTTTGGTAAAATTTTAAACTTCGAATCTCTAATTTTCATCACATTTCATGGCATGCTAACGTTTGTTTGAGTTTATGTAGAACACTTATGGATGGTTACATCAGAGGTTCCACGTGAGTATCTGAAAACAACATGGTTAGGGCAGGAAGCTTTCAAAGATTTGGGCCTAGAGATTTCTGATGATTGCACCCCCTATTTACTTTTGCTACTAGGCCCATCTTTATTTTCTTGTTTTATTCATTTTATTTATTTCTTTTAATTCTTTTTTTTATTAATAGATTTAGGGTTTTTCTTAATTAAATTTTAATTGTGGTAAATTAATTAACTAATTACTTTAACTTTTTTTTTAAAATTAAAATTAATAGACTTAGTTTTATTTCTTAAATCATTTTTTTAATTTTGTAATTTAATTAGATTAATTATTTCAACTTTACTTTATTAATTTTAAAATCAATTAGATTTAGGTTCATTTTAATTTAAATTATTTTTCTTAATAAAAAATACAAAAAATGTTAGAATTAGGATTTATTTCAATCAATATTTATTTTCTTAATTAAAACTAAATTTAGAGTTAATTGTTTTCTTAACAAAACCAAAAAAAAAGATTTTCATTTACTTAGAGCTTTTTTAGTTTTTTTTTAGATGTAATATTTATTTCATGTGTGTTTATTTTTATTCTCGCATTTTATAAATATTGTAACTACTTATGGATGTAATAGTTTTAGATTTAAAATTCCGCGCTTTATTTCATGCACTATTTTTATGTAACTCTCACAAAGCCGTGTAATAGTTTAGGATTTACTTTTTCTGCATTTTATTTTCCGTAATTTACTGCTTTATTTTGATATATTATTGGTAGTAAATAGGCGTGTATGGAAATACTGTAAATTAAAATGTTAGCTAACCAAATAAAAAGACAAAAATAACTGAATTGAACACATATGCACATATGCACCTCTAGGGTATCCCCGCTTCGGTTGCCTTTCAGAAAATAAAGCAGTCATGTCCCTTGAGAATGGGGACACTTTAGCAAAGACCCGTAAAATCAAAAGATCATAGTCCCTAGATGACCTTTAAAGTGTTGCCTTTCGGTAAATGATCTCGTCCCTTAAACAAAAGTTGCTAAAGCATCTTCGTATGTTGCCTTTATGACTGTAAAACGTCCCTTCGAATGTCCCTCAATGTTCGACGATAGGGATACCTACTCACTAATAGTAGGATAACACTATCTAAAGGAAAGGAGGAAAAGAACATCTTTTTTCGAGTAGGTAGATAACTCCTAAGTAGTTGCTCAAACCTAACTTTTCACACTTACACACATTCAAAAATCTTTTCAAAACACTTTATCACACTCTTGAGGGCTGATACAAGAGTTATCATAAAGCAAACAAAAACTTTCCAAACACACAAACACAAATAAATTTAAAAAATGAGCAAGTACCTAAGAGCCCGTGGAAAACCACAGATGGAAAGGGTTTTAACACCTTCCCTTTCCATAATCTACTCCCTTACTCAGAAAATCTCGAAAAAGGTTTTTTTCTGTTTTTTTCACCCTTTCCTTTGTTGGATAAAAGAAAAGTCGATGGTGACTCTTGCTTACCACACATTTGCGAATACAAAATGAAAACCAATATTAAAAAGTCGGTTCTGGCACCGTATGACAGAACTGGTGACTCTGCTAGGGAATAATAAAAGCGGGGTTTACCTAAGGGTCTAGATCATTTTGCTTCTTTGTTTGTTTGTTTGCTTTACTTTTAAGGGTATTTGTTTAGGTACTATAGATCCTACACCCTGATATGGGGAAACCTTTTAGGTAAGTAGCAATAGATCATAGAAACTGTGCAGGGTATACCAACACGGTTGAAGCGATGGCTATGTTGATGCGACACTTTGGTTGATATCGGTAGCCCTTGAGTTAATCAAGGAGAATACAAGGCGCTGCGTGGTGTCATCAAGCATCAACTAACCTTAGAACCTTTAAATGAACAACTTCGCCATTAAGACGTAGCAAGATGGCCGTCTTTGGTGTATTCCTAAATTCCACAGATACTCGATGCTACACTCATTGAGACTCGACTCCTGAGTTTTGTTTGGTTTCGAGTCAGTCGCCTATTGAATGAAGCTTGTGGGAAAGGTCAGTGATATTGAGATCCCTTAGAACCCGGTTACTATTTATAGGATAGGTTGAACCAATCCAACTTCAAGAGGGTATGAACTTAAAACCCATGCAAGCCTTAAACCTAAGGTCTTCGTGTGATTTGCTTGTGTTTGTCTTATCTGTGATTTCTTAGCATAACCATACCCATCATGACATCATGCAACAATATTTCTATAACCATTTCAAGGATCTCAAGGGTTTGTAATGCAGGTTATGGTAAATCAAACGACTAGCAAGGGGCAAAGGGGATTTATTTTCCTCTAGCCAATGCTGTTAGAAGATCAAAACTCAACAACTTGAGTCATGGGCTATGACCCACTTGATATGGTGAGCTTGACTCTCGTAGAAGGACACTCAATGATACGAAGTTCTTCAATCAAAGCTGCAAATTTCAACTTCTGAAATTTCTTGTTTACCCTGCGAGATCCTTGAAAACATTGCATACATATATCATACATATCATTGCATAAACAGGTTTCATAGCAGGTTTCTCACCTTCGTCGCTATTTATTTCAGGAATGGCTCTAAAACAAACAGTGAAGGATCTACAGACTCAGAATGCCCAGTTTCAGTAGATGATCATGGCCCTGACCAAGGGGAAGAAGAACTGAAAGCATTTCTTATTAAAGAAAGGAAGAAGCCAAAGAAGCCAACTGGGTTAGTGAATCTAGGAAGAAGGATCAGAGGACCAGTGCGGCGAGCCTCTGAACTGGTAACTTTATCAAAGGAAGGATATAATCGAGAAGAGGAAACAAGAGAGGAAGACTCCAGTCCAGAAGAATCTGATGATGAATCTGACTATGATGAGGAGCAGTATCCTCCTGCTGAAGAAAAATACAAATAGTTGGAAGATCATCTCAATGCTATGGAGATTCAGTAGATACCTGGCTTGGACTTTAAATAATTAGGGCTGGTTTCTGGCGTGATCATCCAACCAAAATTCAAGGTCCCACATTTTCTAAATATGAAGGTGTCTCCTGCCCTAAGTTGCACTTAAGGTCCCATGTCAGGAAGATCCAGCCTCACACTGTTGACCAGAAGATATGGGTCCATTTCTTCCAAGAAAGTTTAGCTGGCATGCAATTGGAGTGGTTCTACCAGCTAGAAAGAATAAACATTCATACTTGGGAAGACTTGGCTGCTGCTTACTACAAGCAGTACCAATACAATGCTGACCTCGCTCCAACTCGTACACAACTTCAAAGCATGTCTATGGGTTCTAGCGAAGGCATTACAGAATATTCCCAGAAATGGAAGGATCTAGCTGGAAGGGTACAACATCCTCTGAATGATCCGGAAATAGTAGATATGTTTATGGGCGCTATGACAGGCCCGTTCTTTAATCTGCTGATTGGGAGTTCCTCATCTGGATTCATAGAGATGGTTCTGACTGGAGAAAGGATCGAAAGTGGTATCAAGAGTGGGAAGATCCCGACGGCTGCATCTTCTAATGCTGAGAAGAACCACTTACTGGTAAGAGGGAAGCCAATGTTGTGTATGGCCAAAAGGGTCGTAATAAGGCAGACGACCACAGTCAATCTGTGGGGAAATACTGGTCTCTAATCCTATGCCTATGAAACGACACCAATAGGGGAATTAGCGTAAAGAGGTCATGCCTAAGAGACAGTTCACCAGAATCAACATGTCACTAGCTCAAGCATTACAACACATGTTGAAGATAGGGTTGATTACGTTAAAGGATCCTCTGAGAAATCCCAATACTTATGCTCTTAGTTACCACCCTGACGAAAGGTGTGCATACGATTTTGATAGTCATGGACATGATTCAAATGGCTGTTGGGCTCTGAAGAACAAAATTTAGGATATGATTGACGCCAAAGAGATTGAATTCGACCCTCCAGATACTCACAAAGTGACCACTACTCCTAGGCCAAATCATTGAGAACGTCCAGTTCATTTTTTATTTTTCATTTGTAATTTCATTTGTTGTTCAAACAATTACTGTTATGCCGAACTTTGGTTTTCTCGTTAATGCATCGCATATGTTTATCTTGAATCATATAATTGTCATTTTTTTAAATTGTTTTCTGGCTTCCTTTACGTGATATTCGACTCTCGATTAAAAAGCTATAAGCCTTTAGAGGGAGGATAACGAAAACGATACCACAATCTCTACAATGTGCTTTTGAACAAACCTTGCTAACGATGTACATGCGTTGTTTCAAATCCCAAACAGTGGAGTTATAAGGAAGATAATCCCTAGCCAACCCCTTTGAGCCAAAGAAGTAGGAGTTTTTCTCTTCACACAAATTAAAACCCTTAATCATAACCTGGGGCAAGGTAGTTTTCTCAGTTAATTCAGATGCGCATAGAATCAAAGACGTCCTTAGAAATCAGAAGATGGTGATGGTTCTGCATAATCATTAAAACCAGAAGTTATTATATCTCAAAAGAAAGGCTCGCTAAGTCAAAACCTATGAAGGAGACTTAAGAAAACTGGGGCATCCCGTTGACTGAAATCACAAAAAGAAATAGTTCAGGCAAAAGAAGGAAAAACGAAAACCAAAAAAAGAGATTACTACAAATCCTCGAAAAAAAAAATATTACAAAGTGACTACCTCTCTCAAACAAACATTCAATCTCTGAACCATCACCGAAATATCAAGGACATTCCAAAACTCAACTAGGATTCAAAATGCACAATTAACTGAGCATAGGACTGAAGAACATCACGAAGAATGAGTTGGGTACAAATAAAATTTGAGCCTTTATCCTTTGTTTCTTAAACTGTGAACCAGAACACGTTATAACCCTTAAAAGTCCTAACTAAAGCATAGGTTAGTTCAGAAGCATATTATTACAAAAGGTATCCTGACTCTGGCAGGACTTGCTATAAATCCTGAGTTGATATCACTCTCTTGCAAAATTTGTTTTACTGAAAAAATGAATTTTCAAAAAATTTCAAGACAAGCCTAAACCTTGCATTATTTGGATATCGTTGTTTGCTTATAGTTATCTGTTCGACAACAGAGAAATTCACACGATGAATATTTAGTGAATAAAAACTTTCTCAAAGAAAAGGTTCACCTCAAGTGGAAAAACACTTCCGACCAAGGGGCACGACATGATCATTGTCCATCATCTGGGGCAGTCAAGTCAAGATTCAAGGAATCTTTAAAAAATGCCAAATAGCCAGGGGAAGATCTCCATCTAAATCACTTGGAGCATTAAACATGAATTCCAACAACGAATCACGTACAATCAAGAAAAATCAATGTTCTCAAGCGGATTTCTTCTAAAAAACAATTAAATATGAATTCCCAACGGAAACATTCTAAATAAACCAAGTCCTCTTCTAAAAACAGTTCAGGTACGATCCAGAGACGGGTGTGTTATACCCCAAAATTTGCCCTCCCATATTCCTCAAGAAATTGCCAAGCCAAGCTACAAAATTCTCCAAGGGTTGTGCAGTGCAACAGTCTCCCCTACAGTCAAAACTAGGGTTTTGAGTCTGATCAAGAAAAGGAAGTTTTCAAAGGCTCAATCAAGTCTCATATGCTTACAAACATGGTCAAGCATCCTCATATCAAGTTTCAAGACATTCAGCTCAAGATTGCACAGTCAAAACCCTAAATTGCACTACAGTCAACTGTAGGGGCAAAATGGTCATTTGGCAGTCAAAAGTTCAAATTTTTGGTCAACATATCATTTTGAAGCCACAAACATCATTTGATCAATGCTTGATCATGATTCTCAAAATTTGGCTCAGAAATCATCAAAGATGCAAAAGTTGCTATATTTGGACAGCTGAAAAAGTCAACTGAAATTGACCAGGGCATAACTTTCACATGGATTATCAGAAAAATTCCATCCAAAGCTCATTTTGAAGAGAAAGACATTTCCTACAACTCATCTTCATACTTCAAGTCCAAGAAATGCTCCCACAAAAAGTTATCAATTTCAACATTACAGGTCATTTTCAAAAGTCAACAAAAAGGGACTTTAAGTCAAAGACCATAACTTGAGATTGGTAAATCAAAATGACATGGGACCAAAGGCATTGGTTAAAGGACTCAAAGACCTTTCCAAAATGTCCAAGAACATGTGAAAAGCTTAAAAATTGAGCAAGTTATGCCTTGTAGAAGTTGGGAAATTTTTGTGAAATGGCAAAAGTCAACTATCCTTGAAAATCCAATTTTTGACAAAAGGGCCCCATTTTTTCCATTTGGTCCATCCTTGTCATGCCACACACGTGTCCCATGGTTAATTTCAAGACCAAATATTGATTTTTTTTATTTTATTTAATTTTTGATGATTTAATTCATTTTAATTCTTTGAAAATTCAAATAAAATTTAAAAACCAATGGAATAGTGTCAAATGAACTTGGACAATTTCTATGTATCATGAACCAACTCAAGAAATCAGGCTAGGGTTCATTTGCACACTAGGTCTAGGTTTTGGCTAAAAAGTAGGAAAATGGTTAATGGAAGAAACCCTAAGACCAATTCTCTCCCAAGCATGGATTAAGGTCAAATAGCAAGCCTATTCCATTCCATGATGATCACTGAGTCCAACCCTAACTAGAATATAGCAAAAGGCTCGCTCAAAAGCCATTGGACAATTTGAAATTTTGGCCATATAATGCAAAACTGAAATCACTACTAGGGGAGTTTTCAAGCCTTAATTTTTGTTCCATAAGCATCCTTAGACATTCCTGAACGAATCTCAATCACAGACAACAACAAAAGCGTAAGGAATTGGTGGATCGTACTCAAACTGTACAGAACTTTTTTTGAAATCGTGTTCTCAATTCTAAGCCTCTTCATTGCATTTCAAACATATATCCTTGTTCCTTGCAAAGTTTCTAAGCTCTCCATTATATTCAATTGCATTTTTAGTGATCATACGTGATTCCACCATTTTCATGTTCTAGGGTTTTGTAGAGTTTAATTTAGGGCTTTTGTAAATAAGAAAAATCAGAGCTCAAGACCATTGCCATCACACTCAACGCATCTGGACGAAAAGATTCATACACTCGCGCCTAATTTATATTTGGAAACAGGCTAATCGCTATTTTTCTGTAGCTAGCTTTAAGCCACGCATGAAAAACCGTGGCCAATGCGTTTTGTTTTTTACAGGGATGAAGAAGATGGTGTCGTGTCACACAAGGACAGGTTCATTTAAATTTGCGCGCGTTTTGATGACTATGCATTGGTTTTGTTTTTTATTATTTGTTTGCCATTATATGTTAAATGAACCACAAATGGCTCAGTGGCCAGGGACACGCGCATGTGGCCTTCAAGACCTGGGTTCAAGTCCCAGGTCTACACAATTTCCATTATTTTTCTATTCAAGTTCCTGTGCAGGTTTCTCGTTAAGGCGCACCATGCTCCTTCATCCTCCCACCATCCACGCGTCCATCCCACTCAGATCAAGGGCATAAGATCAAGGAACACCATGAATCCCAGTCAAAGCATCACACAAGATTGGAAAAGTCAACCAATTCAATGCAAATGGGCCTGATTTGCTAGGCCTGCACCTCACAATTTTGGGGTCTACCCCCCTGGTTTGCCTTATTAATTTTTATTCTTTCTTTAACTTTTCTTTTTTTTATTTCTTTTATTTGCTATTTATTTAATTAATTATTTTTACATAAATATAATAAAAACATCATAAAATCAAAAAAATGCCAAAATATATAATTTATATTATAATTATTTTCATAAATAATAACATGTAAATACTTAGTTTTAATTAGGTTTTCAACTTTAATTCCTTTTAATAAAAATCAAAACAAAAACATAGAATTAGGTTAATGACTTTTTCCTTTTAACTTTCCTTGTTTTTTGCCATAGTATTAGCGTTTTTCATAATTAAACTAGGGTTGCATTTTAGGTTAGATTTTAATTCTTTTAATAACTAAAAATCTAAAAAATAGAGTTTAGGTTTAATAACTTTTATTTTCTTTTTTAATTTTCCTTTTATTTCAGAATAATAATATTATTTATTTATTTTCATAAATTAAAAATTGTACATAAATTAATTTAGAATTAAATTAGGTTAAAAGTCAATATTTTCATAATAAATTTAAAAGACATTAGAACTAGGATTTTAATTTTAATTAACTTTTCTTTTTTTTCTTTTAAATCTAAAAAACACAAAAATACCATTTTTCATTTAATTTTAATTTTAGATAACTTAATTATTTTAATTCTTTTAAAGGGTCCAACGCCCTCGCATTTGATTATTTTCTTTTTGCGCGTTTCATTTATTTCTTTTGTAAATATAATGTACTTGTACCAAAGCCATGTAATAGCTATTAAACCTTTATTTTCTGCAATTTATTTTAAAATGGGTCTGGATTAATTTGGCGTTGTAGACCCTCGCCTTTGTAATAGCGTAGGACTTTTATCTTTTCCGCACTTTAAATTCCCGCACATTTAACTGTTAAACAATAACATGAAAGAATGAATGCCCAAAAATAAAATCGAATCGTTAGATCACCAATGCATGACAAGACAAACAATAAACTGAAAATGACACACAATTCGCACACACCACCCCTAGGGTACGCCTCACTGTTGCCTTTCGAAAGGTGATCATCGAGTAGAGGATATTTTAGTAAGTCCTTGTGTCCATTGATCAAGTTGCCTAAAACAAAGTTGCCTCGAATAAGTTGCCTCGGAATAAAAGATCAATGGCATAAGGGTAGCTTCTAAGGTGTCTTCCCATTGCTCCGGTGATCACCATGTCCCTAAAATCTCGAATTGACCCGAACACCTCCAACGGTGGTGCTACCTATCTCTCAATGGTGGGATGGCACTACTTTAAAGGATATCTACACAGAAGAATTCCTTAGGGTAGGTAGGTTCTCAAGGATACTTGCTCTAATTTCAAACAAATCAAAATACTTTTCACACCAACACACTTTCAAAAACTTTCAAAACAAACTTTTCAAACACTCTGACGTACGAGTTAAACTGAAACTTTTCAAAGAATATTTTTGAAACCCACAATTGAAAAGCAAGCAAACATTTTTTGAAAACACATTGAGCAAGTACCTAAGAGCCCATGGATAACCATGGATAGAAAGGGTGCTAACACCTTCCCTTTCTGTAACCTACCTCCCGAACCGAGAGCAATCTCTTTAAAGGAATTTTTCTGTGCTTTTGTCCTTTTCCATTTGGAGAAAATAAAAGACGGTGGCGACTCTTGCTTCCGCGACATTTCGCGAACCAGCTTTAAAACAGTCAGTTCCAGATCCACCGATCACAGAACTGGCGACTCTGCTGGGGATAGGAAAGAACTTAAAGTGGGGTGTACCTTAGGATTAAGATCACTGTGTTTTCAATTGCTTTTTTTGCTTGCTTTATTATTGTGGGTTGCTTGGGAGTTCTATAGATCCTAACCCGGATCTGGGGATACCTTCTTAGAAAGTAGCAACAAGGCTGTGAGGGAACTGTGCGGGGTATACCGACATGGTTGAAACAGTCTGCTACGTTGATGTGGCACTTTGGTGTGTACCGGTAACCCTTGAGTCAGTCAAGGAGAGTACGGGGCCTCCATGTGGTGTCATGAAGCATCAACAGACCTTAGGAACCTTAATTGAACCATCTTGGCCTCTTTAGGGTAGTGAGATAACTGACTTTGGTGCAGTCCGAGGTTGGTTGATACTCGATACTACACTCAATTGAGGGTTGCTTTCCTGGAATATTTCGGTCGCCAGTTCAGTGGCTAAATCGAAACGATGAACAATGAAAGCAATCCCGTGATATTGGGAACCTTAGAACCCGGTTACTTTGATTAGGACAGGTTGAACCCACCAACTTCAAGAGGGTACTACCCAGACCCCATGCTGGCCTAAACTTAAGGGCTCTCTCTTGTGTGACTTGTGTGCCTTAGTACTTGACTATCTGCATGCTTGTGATCTAACACTTGTTTCTTGCAGGTTTGTTTCAGTCCTTAATTAGGACTCATAATAGGGTTACTGACATCACCCCATGCATGCCATGACATCATACCATTGCATACATCCTAACCCATTTCAAGGATCTCAAGGGCTTGTGATGCAGGTCAGGACGAATCAACTGTCCCAGCAAGGGGCAAAGAGGATTTATTTTCCTCTAGACCAGGTTGTCAGGGGCTATGACCCACTTGATATGGTGAGCTTTTGACCCTTGGAGAAGGACTCTCAACAATATGAAGTACCTTCAATCAAGCCACCAGTTTCCAATGCTAACTATTTTCTTGTTTACCCCACGAGATTCTTGAAATCATTGCATGCATGTCATACATCTCGTTGCATTACAGGTATCCCCTTGACAGGTTGCTTACTGTTCTTCGCTGTTTATTTCAGCACTATGAACCCTGAATCATCAACCGAGGCGTCTATCAAGGCTCTTCAGGCGCAGAACGCCCAATTTCAGGCGCAGAACGCCCAATTTCAGGAGCTGATCAAGGGCTTGGCTCAGGGTCAGCAAGAGTTGAAGACCATGCTGCTGAAGAAGACTAAGAAGAAGAGGAGGACTGTGCTATTTAACACTGGGCGCAGGCTCGGGAACACTTTGGTTGAAGCTGAAAGGACTCCTCCATCTGTGACGGAAGGTAGTCACCAAGAAAGGGAGGTCCCTACTCCCGTGGGCTCTGATACTGAAACAGACTTCAACGACGAACAGTACCCTCCTGCTGAAGACCGGTACAAACAGCTGGAAGACAGATTAAAGGCTATGGAGGTTCAGCAAGTGCCTGGACTGGATTTCGGAGACTTGGGGTTATCTACTGGGGTGGTGATTCCACACAAGTTCAAGGCACCTGCCTTTGTGAAGTATGACGGGGCTTCCTGTCCCAAGATGCACCTCCGTTCTTATGTAAGGAAGATCCAGCCTTACACAGCAGACAAGAACCTTTGGATCCATTTCTTCCAGGAGAGTCTTTCAGGGACTCACCTCGATTGGTTCTATCAGTTGGATGGAATCAGCATTCGTAACTGGGAGGATCTGGCCACTGCTTTTTACAAGCAGTATCAATATAATGCCGACCTTGCCCCCACACGTACCCAACTTCAGGGTATGTCGTTAGGTGCAAGTGAAGGTTTTAAAGAGTACGCTCAGAGGTGGAGAGACCTAGCTGGCAGAGTGCAGCCACCGTTGACTGATCGGGAGTTGGTAGACACGTTCTTGGGGACCCTGTCTGGTCCATTCTTCAACCACTTGATTGGGAATTCTGCTGCTGGGTTTACAGATCTAATCTTGACCGGAGAAAGAATCGAAGCGGGCATCAAGTCAGGGAAAATACAGAATGGTGACTCCTCGAACACTGAAAAGAAATCATCCAGGAGGGAATCTAGTGCTGTCAACGCATTAGCTATCGCAAAACCGGCCGGTGCTCCTCAGCGTCACCATCAACAAAGGGAAGAGAGACCTAAGAGGCAATTTACTCCCCTCGGCATGACCTTGTCACAAATATTGCCACAGTTGCTGGAAACCAAGTTGGTAACCCTCATGGACCCTCCAAAGAATCCTAACAGGACACCCTCGAGGTACAATCCCAATGCTCGCTGCGCCTATCATTCCGACAGCCCGGGGCATGCTACAGATGACTGTTGGACTTTGAGAAACAGGGTTCAAGATCTGATTGACGCAAAGGAAGTCCAGCTCGACTCTCCAGAGGCTCCCAATATGATCACTGCTCCCTTGCCAAGACATGGCTAGGATTAGTTTTTGTTCATTCAAATATTCAAGTTGTAATTTTCTTTCAATTGTTCAAACATTTTATTTCATGTCAAACTTGGTTATTTCATTAATGCGTTACACATGTCTGTTTTGAAGTAATTATTTCATATTCACTATGTGCAAATTATTTTCATATTTTTTTCTGATGATCAACGTTCGACTAATAATTCTAAGCCTCTTGAGGGAGGATGACGAAAACGATACCACGATTTACAGTATGCTTTTGAACAGACCCCGCTGATGAGGTACAGGCATTGTTTCAACCCCTAAACACTGGAGTTATAAGGATGATAATCCCCCGCCAACCCATCAGAGCCAAAGAAGTAGGAGTTTTATTTTCGAAAATCAAAACCCTTAATCATAACCTGGGGCAGGGTAGTCTCTCAGTTGATCCAAGTGCATAACGAATGGCACCAAAGAGGTCCTTACAAAATGAAGAAAGACAGTGATAGTTCCGAATAATCAATAAATAAAGGCAGTCATTATCTTTCAAAATAAAATAAAAAACCCATTAAGTCAAAACCCATGAAGGGGACTTACAAAATGGGGGCATCCCGCTGACTGTAATTCCAAAAAAGGAAACAGTTCAGGCAAAAAAGACAGGGATAACAAAATCAAAAAACAAGAGGTCTTATGAACCCTCAACAAAAAAGGAATGACTGCCTATTCAAAGTAAGTTATCAACATCCGAATCATCACTGGAAAATCAGAGCAAAGACTCAAACAAGGTCTAACGTATGATCAGCTAAGGTTAGGTTTGGAGAACATCACGAAGAGTGGGTGGGTACAAATAATTTGAGCCTTTACCCTTTGTTTCTTAAACCGTGAACCAGGCCACGTTATAACCCTCAAAAGTCCTAGCTGAAGCATGGGTTAGTTTGAAAGCATACTGTTACAAAAGGTATCCTGACTCCTGAAGGCCTACGGTAAATACAGAGTTGACATCATGTTTTACAAACATTCACATGTTTTATGAAAAAAATGCATTTTCAAAATCTTCAAGACAGACATAGGCTTTGCATTGTTAACATAACTTTGTTTGCATATGACTTTTTGTTTGAACAGCAGGGAAATTCGCACGATGAATACCTAGTGAACAAAAGCACTTCCAATCAAGGGGCACAACATGATCATGGTCCAATCATCTGGGGCAGTTCAGTCAAGATTCGGAGAATCTCTCAAAGGCCAACTAGCCTGGGGCAAATCTCCACCTGAGTCACTTGGGGCATTTCAACAACAAATCTCGCCTGATCAAACATCTTCTGATGACAAAACACTTCTAACAGGGGCAACTCCCTACATTCTGAGAACATGGACATAGTCGGAAAAATACTACGCACAATCAAAGGCCCGCTAGGTTGACACACCTAGGCAAAAATAAGGGTTTCCCGGCGAACCAAAAAGGTTCGTGCAAAATGAAGGGATGAAATGAAAAAATCTGTACACCCGGCAAGTCGAAAACCTGAAAAGGCGGCTTGGGCAAAAATGGGTATCCCGGTGGACTGAAAACCCGAAAAGGCGGTCCAGGCAAAAGTTAGGGATCAAAGCGTACGAGTATGTCCCAGCATCTCGGCACCTGCCTACCAGAAGACTCGTCGAGTACTCCCACAAGTGCCTCCTCCCACTGAAACTGGGGCAATAAGGAGTTGTCTAAAAGATCTGGTTGCTCTGTCCATCATAGGTTCGGCTAAAGAATGCGACCCAGATATTTTCACTCCCCGCAGAACACGAACGCGTCGTCCGGCTTTATTCAAAGAGTTATTTCCTTAATAAGATATAACTGGGTTATCCTCAGCCAATAGCCACGGAAAAGACCGTCCTCAGTAAAGTCTTATCATCCCCAGCGGAAGCAAAAGCTTATTCTCCAACATCAGCCCAGGAGTGACTTCCCGGCACCCGTCAAGGATTTATTTTCCTAGACGAAAGCATACATTCATAAACATCACATTTTCGTACATCATGACACATGCATGTACGCATCATGTCATACAATTGCATTTATGCCGTTGCTTGATTCATACCACGTACTGCATATAACTGACCTTTACCTTTCAGGAAGGATACAGTTGAATGATCAGCTATGTCAAAATAGACAAAACACCGTCAGAAAAGACAAATCCCGTCATAAGAGACAAATCCGGTCAAAGAATACAAATCCAGTTTAAATCAATGCCTAAAGATTCCTCTGATACAACTCGTCGTGATAGACACTCGTCGTGATAGACACTCGTCGTGATAGACACTCGTCGTGATAGACACTCGTCGTGATAGACACTCGTCGTGATAGACACTCGTCGTGATAGACACTCGTCGTGATAGACACTCGTCGTGATAGACACTCGTCGTGATAGACACTCGTCGTGATAGACACTCGTCGTGATAGACACTCGTCGTGATAGACACTCGTCGTGATAGACACTCGTCGTGATAGACACTCGTCGTGATAGACACTCGTCGTGATAGACACTCGTCGTGATAGACACTCGTCGTGATAGACACTCGTCGTGATAGACACTCGTCGTGATAGACACTCGTCGTGATAGACACTCGTCGTGATAGACACTCGTCGTGATAGACACTCGTCGTGATAGACACTCGTCGTGATAGACACTCGTCGTGATAGACACTCGTCGTGATAGACACTCGTCGTGATAGACACTCGTCGTGATAGACACTCGTCAGTGTAGACACTTGTCGTTATAGACATTCGTCATAGACACTAGTCGCTATAGACACCCATCGTTAAAGACCACTCGTCCTTGGAAACAACCTGTCAGTAGAGACAACTTCATCACCGTTTGAAGATCCAGACCCAGCTCCTGCGACGTGTCAGGTACTCATTTTCTTTTGCAGGTATGCAGGTTCTAGCGAAGGAATCTCTTACGCAATCGAAACATCCAGATGGCATCTATAAGCCCATTACCCTCATTGCCAACATGTGAGCGCAAATTTCCGGGCACTCTAGTGTCCAATCATCTTTTACCCTCGGATTACGAAAGGCACGTCAGCCAATCTACATCCTCAGGTCTAAGAAGATTGAACAGGGGCAACTGTTATACCCCAAAATTTGCCCTCCCATATTCCTCAAGAAATTGCCAAGCCAAGCTACAAAATTCTCCAAGGGTTGTGTAGTGCAACAGTCTCCCCTACAGTCAAAACTAGGGTTTTGAGTCTGATCAAGAAAAGGAAGTTTTCAAAGGCTCAATCAAGTCTCATATGCTTACAAACATGGTCAAGCATCCTCATATCAAGTTTCAAGACATTCAGCTCAAGATTGCACAGTCAAAACCCTAAATTGCACTACAGTCAACTGTAGGGGCAAAATGGTCATTTGGCAGTCAAAAGTTCAAATTTTTGGTCAACATATCATTTTGAAGCCACAAACATCATTTGATCAATGCTTGATCATGATTCTCAAAATTTGGCTCAGAAATCATCAAAGATGCAAAAGTTGCTATATTTGGACAGCTGAAAAAGTCAACTGAAATTGACCAGGGCATAACTTTCACATGGATTATCAGAAAAATTCCATCCAAAGCTCATTTTGAAGAGAAAGACATTTCCTACAACTCATCTTCATACTTCAAGTCCAAGAAATGCTCCCACAAAAAGTTATCAATTTCAACATTACAGGTCATTTTCAAAAGTCAACAAAAAGGGACTTTAAGTCAAAGACCATAACTTGAGATTGGTAAATCAAAATGACATGGGACCAAAGGCATTGGTTAAAGGACTCAAAGACCTTTCCAAAATGTCCAAGAACATGTGAAAAGCTTAAAAATTGAGCAAGTTATGCCTTGTAGAAGTTGGGAAATTTTTGTGAAATGGCAAAAGTCAACTATCCTTGAAAATCCAATTTTTGACCAAAGGGCCCCATTTTTTCCATTTGGTCCATCCTTGTCATGCCACACACGTGTCCCATGGTTAATTTCAAGACCAAATATTGATTTTTTTTATTTTATTTAATTTTTGATGATTTAATTCATTTTAATTCTTTGAAAATTCAAATAAAATTTAAAAACCAATGGAATAGTGTCAAATGAACTTGGACAATTTCTATGTATCATGAACCAACTCAAGAAATCAGGCTAGGGTTCATTTGCACACTAGGTCTAGGTTTTGGCTAAAAAGTAGGAAAATGGTTAATGGAAGAAACCCTAAGACCAATTCTCTCCCAAGCATGGATTAAGGTCAAATAGCAAGCCTATTCCATTCCATGATGATCACTGAGTCCAACCCTAACTAGAATATAGCAAAAGGCTCGCTCAAAAGCCATTGGACAATTTGAAATTTTGGCCATATAATGCAAAACTGAAATCACTACTAGGGGAGTTTTCAAGCCTTAATTTTTGTTCCATAAGCATCCTTAGACATTCCTGAACGAATCTCAATCACAGACAACAACAAAAGCGTAAGGAATTGGTGGATCGTACTCAAACTGTACAGAACTTTTTTTGAAATCGTGTTCTCAATTCTAAGCCTCTTCATTGCATTTCAAACATATATCCTTGTTCCTTGCAAAGTTTCTAAGCTCTCCATTATATTCAATTGCATTTTTAGTGATCATACGTGATTCCACCATTTTCATGTTCTAGGGTTTTGTAGAGTTTAATTTAGGGCTTTTGTAAATAAGAAAAATCAGAGCTCAAGACCATTGCCATCACACTCAACGCATCTGGACGAAAAGATTCATACACTCGCGCCTAATTTATATTTGGAAACAGGCTAATCGCTATTTTTCTGTAGCTAGCTTTAAGCCACGCATGAAAAACCGTGGCCAATGCGTTTTGTTTTTTACAGGGATGAAGAAGATGGTGTCGTGTCACACAAGGACAGGTTCATTTAAATTTGCGCGCGTTTTGATGACTATGCATTGGTTTTGTTTTTTATTATTTGTTTGCCATTATATGTTAAATGAACCACAAATGGCTCAGTGGCCAGGGACACGCGCATGTGGCCTTCAAGACCTGGGTTCAAGTCCCAGGTCTACACAATTTCCATTATTTTTCTATTCAAGTTCCTGTGCAGGTTTCTCGTTAAGGCGCACCATGCTCCTTCATCCTCCCACCATCCACGCGTCCATCCCACTCAGATCAAGGGCATAAGATCAAGGAACACCATGAATCCCAGTCAAAGCATCACACAAGATTGGAAAAGTCAACCAATTCAATGCAAATGGGCCTGATTTGCTAGGCCTGCACCTCACAATTTTGGGGTCTACCCCCCTGGTTTGCCTTATTAATTTTTATTCTTTCTTTAACTTTTCTTTTTTTTATTTCTTTTATTTGCTATTTATTTAATTAATTATTTTTACATAAATATAATAAAAACATCATAAAATCAAAAAAATGCCAAAATATATAATTTATATTATAATTATTTTCATAAATAATAACATGTAAATACTTAGTTTTAATTAGGTTTTCAACTTTAATTCCTTTTAATAAAAATCAAAACAAAAACATAGAATTAGGTTAATGACTTTTTCCTTTTAACTTTCCTTGTTTTTTGCCATAGTATTAGCGTTTTTCATAATTAAACTAGGGTTGCATTTTAGGTTAGATTTTAATTCTTTTAATAACTAAAAATCTAAAAAATAGAGTTTAGGTTTAATAACTTTTATTTTCTTTTTTAATTTTCCTTTTATTTCAGAATAATAATATTATTTATTTATTTTCATAAATTAAAAATTGTACATAAATTAATTTAGAATTAAATTAGGTTAAAAGTCAATATTTTCATAATAAATTTAAAAGACATTAGAACTAGGATTTTAATTTTAATTAACTTTTCTTTTTTTTCTTTTAAATCTAAAAAACACAAAAATACCATTTTTCATTTAATTTTAATTTTAGATAACTTAATTATTTTAATTCTTTTAAAGGGTCCAACGCCCTCGCATTTGATTATTTTCTTTTTGCGCGTTTCATTTATTTCTTTTGTAAATATAATGTACTTGTACCAAAGCCATGTAATAGCTATTAAACCTTTATTTTCTGCAATTTATTTTAAAATGGGTCTGGATTAATTTGGCGTTGTAGACCCTCGCCTTTGTAATAGCGTAGGACTTTTATCTTTTCCGCACTTTAAATTCCCGCACATTTAACTGTTAAACAATAACATGAAAGAATGAATGCCCAAAAATAAAATCGAATCGTTAGATCACCAATGCATGACAAGACAAACAATAAACTGAAAATGACACACAATTCGCACACACCACCCCTAGGGTACGCCTCATTGTTGCCTTTCGAAAGGTGATCATCGAGTAGAGGATATTTTAGTAAGTCCTTGTGTCCATTGATCAAGTTGCCTAAAACAAAGTTGCCTCGAATAAGTTGCCTCGGAATAAAAGATCAATGGCATAAGGGTAGCTTCTAAGGTGTCTTCCCATTGCTCCGGTGATCACCATGTCCCTAAAATCTCGAATTGACCCGAACACCTCCAACGGTGGTGCTACCTATCTCTCAATGGTGGGATGGCACTACTTTAAAGGATATCTACACAGACGAATTCCTTAGGGTAGGTAGGTTCTCAAGGATACTTGCTCTAATTTCAAACAAATCAAAATACTTTTCACACCAACACACTTTCAAAAACTTTCAAAACAAACTTTTCAAACACTCTGACGTACGAGTTAAACTGAAACTTTTCAAAGAATATTTTTGAAACCCACAATTGAAAAGCAAGCAAACATTTTTTGAAAACACATTGAGCAAGTACCTAAGAGCCCATGGATAACCATGGATAGAAAGGGTGCTAACACCTTCCCTTTCTGTAACCTACCTCCCGAACCGAGAGCAATCTCTTTAAAGGAATTTTTCTGTGCTTTTGTCCTTTTCCATTTGGAGAAAATAAAAGACGGTGGCGACTCTTGCTTCCGCGACATTTCGCGAACCAGCTTTAAAACAGTCAGTTCCAGATCCACCGATCACAGGGTGTTATCCTGATACTTATTCCAGACGTCTCTTCTAGAAACAGTTCAGGTATGATCTAGAGATGGATGTCATCCTGATACTTATTCAGATTCTCTTCAAGTACAGTTCAGATACAATCCAGAGACGGATGTCATTCTGACACTCATTCAACACATGTTTCAAATACAGTTTAGATACGATACAGAGACGGATGTCATTCTAACACTCATTCAACACATGTTTCAAATACAGTTCAGATACGATCCAGAGGCGGATGTCATTCTGACACTCATTCAACACATGTTTCAAATACATTTCAGATATGATCTAACAACGGATGTCACTCTGACACTCATTCAACACATGTTTCAAATACAGTTCAGATACGATCCAGAGACGGGTGTCATTCTAACACTCATTCATCACATGTTTCAAATACAATCCAGATACGATCTAGAGACGGATGTCATTTTGACACTCATTCAACACATGTTTCAAATATAGTTCAGATACAATCCAGAGACGAATGTCATTCTGACACTCATTCAACACATGTTTCAAGTACATATCAGATACAATCCAGAGATAGATGTCATTATGACACTCATTCAACACATGTTTCAAGTACAGTTCAGATACAATCCAAAGACGGATGTAATTCTGAAACTCATTCAATACATGTTCAAGTACAATCACGACATAGATCCATCCACAAAATCTCTGCAGGTACTTTCTCCAGCAGGTGCAGGAGAAAAAACGTCCTGATGCAAAGTCATCGCTGTATCCTCAACATACTTCCTAGTGACGTCTATGTTCCCCACAGAATAGAAACAACCAAATTTTGATCTCTTATTCCCCCAAGCAGGAAGTACCTCCTCCAGTAAACTTCCTTCAGAAAGCTGAAATCTGTATTCCCCAGCTGAGTTCTATGATTTCAAACAGTTTATAAAACCTCCTTCCGGATAGAGTTTATTTCTCTAAACTGCGGGAGTTTATCCCCCAACAGAGTTTATGTATCTACATTGGACGAATATTTCAACCAAGCATTATCTCTCTCCACAGAGTTATTCTCAAGCAAAATCAATCCCCGACAGAATATCATCAAACAACAAGAGGAAATCCCCAGAAAATCATATCCATTCATCATCCCCAGCAGAAATGAAGGATTCAACCTCCTTATACTCTCCAGCAGCATTCCGGGATTTACTTTCCCAGACTAAGAAATATCTCAATAGAATCCCATGTTCATACATCATGGCATGCGCATACACATCGCATATAGCATAATCTCATTTATTCTGAGAACATCATCACAATGCACTTCATACATCATAACATTGCATATGACTTACTCTTTTCCTTTTTCATGGAAAGATCAAACCAACAAACATCGTTGACTACTTATGTGACTCGGTAGTCTTCTAAAAAACTACGTATAACAAAAGGGTTATCTCAAGATCTTCCTCAGAAAGATGCCCTCACAAGACCTTCTCTGGTTCAGTCAGACTGACAATAAGACTTCTCTGATTCTTATTCCAGTTGAAGATACTCCAAGACTTTTGTCTGGTTCAGTTAAATCGATCCTAAGATTTTTCTGATTCTTATCTAGTCAAAGTTAATCCAAGACCTTCTCTGGTTCAGTCAGATCGACACTAAGATCTCTCTGATTCTTATTCCAGTTGAAGATACTCCAAGACTTTTGTTTGGTTTAGTTAAATCGATCCTAAGATTTTTATGATTCTTATCCAGTCAAAGTTAATCCAAGACCTTCTCTGGTACAGTCAGATCGACACTAAGATCTCTCTGATTCTTATTCCAGTTGAAGATATTCCAAGACTTTTGTCTGGTTCAGTCAAATCGATCCTAAGATTTTTATAATTCTTATCCAGTCAAAGTTGATTAAAGACCTTCTCTGGTTCAGTCAGATCGCAACTAAGATCTCTCTGGTTCTCATTCCAGGTGAAGATATTCCAAGACTGTTGTCTGGTTCAGTTAAATCGATCCTAATATTTTTCTGATTCTTATCCAGTCAAAGTTGATTAAATACCTTCTCTGGTTCAGTCAGATCGCCACTAAGATCTCTCTGATTCTTATTCCATCTAAAGATATTCCAAGACTTGTCTGGTTCAGTTAAATCGATCCTAAGATTTTTATGATTCTTATCTAGTCAAAGTTGATTAAAAACCTTCTCTGGTTCAGTCAGATCACCACTAAGATCTCTCTGATTCCTATTCCAGTTGAAGATATTCCAAGACTTTCGTCTGGTTCAGTTAAATTGATCCTATGATTTTTCTAATTCTTATCCAGTCAAAGTTCATTAAAGAGATTTTTCTGGTTCAGTTAAATCGACACTAAGATTTTTCTGATTCTTATCCAGTCAAAGATAAACTAAGACCTCTTCTTGTTCAGTCTGAATCGACCATTGATTCGTTATTGATTCTTTTTCGGTAGACCTTATTCTGGTTCAATTAAATTGACACTAAGATTTTTCTGATTCTTATCCAGTCAAAGATAAATCAAGACCTCTGCTGTTGGAGAAACTGCAAAGCTGGGAGTATGATCAGATGACAGTTTAATCTCATTTCCCCAGTAAGTCGCTGTGAAGTCTGGAATACGACCAGATAAGAGTTAACATTATCATCCTCAGCAAGTCACTATGAAGCCTGGATCTTGACTAGATAGTAGCTCACTTACTTTTCTTCAGTCAAGGGATGACTCCATAGTAGAGTAATGGACAACCGAAGCTCATATACTCTCTTCCCCTAAAAAACATTCCCCAGCATACTCCCCCTCGGACAACAGGAACAAAAATCCCGATAAAGAGACTATTTATGAAGTCAACACCTATTTTTGTAGGCATCTTTAAGCCCATCTCCGACGATTCTTCGTCATATTCCTTAGATGTCATCTTTAAGACCATCTCCGACAGTCTTCTGTCATCTTTTCCAAATGACATATGTAAGCCCATTCCCGATATTATTCACCAGTAGTCTCACTTTGGGCGAGTGCAAATGTCTGGGCACTCAATTGTTCAATCATCTTCCACCTTCAGATCACGAAAGGCAGGCAAGCCAATCTACATATTTAGGTTTAAGAAGATTGAACAAGGGTAGTTGTTGTACCCTAAAATTTTCCCTCCTATTTTCACACAAGACATACTCTTAGAGGTTCCCAACTTTCCCTAAGTTGACTAAGAGTTGACCAGACAATTCTCCTCCTAAGGCAATGAACCCCCAACTAGGGTTTCAATTTTCATCAATATGGATGAACTCCAAAGGTCTTAAATTCTTTCCATGGTCCTAATATGTCTTCAAGATCATCCATGCCAAGTTTCATGCCTTGCTCAACAAGTTTGCTCAATCAATTGCTCAAGTATTGGAAAATCAACTATGTTAGGTCAAAAGTCAATTGTGGCCCATGAACTGTCAAACTTCAAGATTTTTAGTTAACACCTACATTTTGAAGTAACATCCATCATTTGATCAAGGTTTGATCATGATTCCTCAAGAAATGCCCCTAATTCATCAAAAGTCAAAATGGAAAATTAGGGTTTCTATAGAAAAAGTCAACCAAACTTTGACCAGACATAACTTTCTTATATTTTATCAATAAATTTCCAAGAAAATATCATTTTGAAGAGAATCCAATTCCATACAACTTCTCTTCAGCCCCAAGTTCAAGAAATGCACCATTTGAAAGATATGAGCTCAGACATTACAGGTCATTTTCAAAAAGTCAACAAAAGCCAGTTTTTTCCAAGATCTTTTACATCAAGATAAAATCTTCAAATGAAAACTTGATCAAAATAGAGATTGTCAAGATATCTTGGTCTTTCCAAAAAGTCAAATATTATCTTCAAAAGATGAAAATTGAGCAAGTTATAGTTTGCACAAGTTGGGAAAATTTGTGAAAAAGGCATAAAGTTAACTTTGAGCGAAATTGCATTTTTAGGTTAATAGACCTAACTTTTAGGGTTCAAATATGTTTATGACATACCCAAGAACCTTTAAACCTAACCATTCACTATTATGATTTTTATTTCTATTTATTTTAATTTTTCTCCATTTAAATATGAATTAAATCAAATAAATTAAATAAAAATACAATGAATATTGGGCCATGACATTTGGGTTTGATTTGATCTATTAGAAGGACCATAGTTTAGTTCAAGATACATCCAAAGGGACCAGGTTCATGCAAGTAACCAAAGAGGAAAAGATATCACAAATATGGACATTTTTCAATGTGTTTTATCCTTGTCTCCAAGGCCATGAATGCATTGATTCTTTACCATTTTTATTCACTCATATCTTCCATATATAAATACATAACATTACAAGCCAAAGGGAGCACGAATTTCCTCTCCAAAAATCTCTCAAAAAGCTCTTAAAAAAGCTATCCAAAAGTTCTTCAAAAAGCTCTCCAAAAATCAAAGAATTGATACAAGTCATATCTCGAGGTTCCAGTATCTCTCGATTGAGACCAAGCCTCAAACCATCCTCTTGAAGTCCCCAGGAGTCTTACAAGGCCCAAGAGCAGTCCATCACACGCTTAGTACGCCCCCATTTGACAACACCGGTTTGGTAAAACTTTAAACTTCGAATCTCTAATTTTAATCACATTTCATGGCATGCTAACGTTTGTTTGAGTTTATGTAGAACAATTATGGATGGTTGAATCAGAGGTCCCATGCAAGAATCTGAAAACACCATGGTTATGACATGAAGCTTTCAAAAATTCGGGCATAGGGTTTTCTGATGATTGCACCCCCTGTTTACTTTTGCTACTAGGCCCATCTTTATTTTCTTGTTTTATTCATTTTATTTATTTCTTTTATTTCCTTTTTTTTATTTTAATCAATAAACAAATATAAAAATCACATAAAAATAAATTAAGGATTTTTTTAATTAAATTTTAATTTTGGTAAATTAATTAACTAATCACTTTAACTTTTTTTTAAATTAAAATTAATAGACTTAGTTTTATTTCTTAAATAATTTTTTTAATTTTGTATTTTAATTAGATCAATCATTTCAACTTTACTTTATTAATTTTAAAATCAATTAGATTTAGGTTCATTTTAATTTAAATTATTTTTCTTAATAAAAAATACAAAAAATATTAAAATTATGATTTATTTCAGTCAATATTTATTCTCTTAATTAAAACTAAATTTAGAGCTAATTGTTTTCTTAACAAAACCAACAAAAAAAAAATTTTCGTTTACTTAGAACTTTTTTAGTTTTTTTTAGACGTAATATTTATTTCGCGGGTGTTTATTTTTAATCTCGCATTTTATAAATATTGTAGCTGCTTATGGATGTAATAGTTTTAGATTTAAAATTTTGAACTTTATTTCATGCACTCTTTTTTATGTAACTCTCACAAAGGTGTGTAATAGTTTAGGATTTACTTTTTCTACATTTTATTTTCCACAATTTACTAATTTATTTTGATATATTACTGTTAGTAAATAGGCGTGTATGGAAAGACTATATATTAAAACTTAGCTAACCTAATAAAAACGCAAAAATAATTGAATTGAACACATATGCACATATGCACCTCTAGGGTATCCCCGTTTCGGTTACCTTTCAGAAAATAAAGCAGTCATGTCCCTCGAGAATGGGGACGCTTTAGCAAAGACCCGTAAAATAAAAAGATCATAGTCCCTCGATGACCCTTACACTGTTGACTTTCGGTAAATGATCTAGTCCCTTAAACAAAAGTTGCTAAAGCGTCTCCGTATGTTGCGTTTATGACTGTAAAACGTCTCTTTGAATGTCCCTCAATGTTCGACGATAGGGCTACCTACTCACTAATAGTAGGATAGCACTATCTAAAGGAAAGGAGGAAAAGAACGTCTTTTTTCGAGTAGGTAGATAACTCCTAAGTACTTGCTCAAACCTAAATTTTCACACTTACACACTTACAAAAATATTTTCAAAACGCTTTATCACACTCTTGAGGGTTGATATAAGAGTTACCATAAAGCAAACAAAAACTTTCAAAACACACAAACACAAACAGTTTTCTAAAATGAGCTAGTACCTAAGAGCCTGTAAAAAACCACAGATGGAAAGGGTGCTAACACCTTCCCTTTCCATAATCTACCCCCTTACTCAGAAAACCTCAAAAAAGATCTTTTTGTTTTCTTTTCACCCTTTCCTTTGTTGGATAAATGAAAACTCGGTGGCGACTCTTGCTTACCGCATATTTGTGAATACAAAACACAAACCAGTATTAAACAGTCGGTTCTACCACCGTATCACAGTCATCAATCACATTGACACCTTTTCCATGGTTCGGCATTGGTGCAGTCATCACATTTGGAGTTGTAGGTGGATCAAACTCAATATTTTTATTGTCTATTAGGTCTTGAATATTATTCTTCAGAGCCCAGCATTGATCAGTTTCATGCCCAGGGTTGTTGGAATGATACGTGCACTGGGCATTTGGATTATACTTCGGTGATGTAATATTTTGATTTGATGGCGGATTACGCAATGTCACTAAGTTGGCCTTCAATAGATGTTGCAAGGCTTGAGACAGTGACATGCTAATTCTTGTGAACTGTCTTCGAGTAACTTTAGATCGTTGATGTTTGGATGATTGTCTTTGAGCAGATTGAGGGTTGGAGATCAAAACAGCATTAACAGATGGACGGTGATCCTTCTTGGTATGAGCCCTTGACCCATAAACAACATTGGGTTCTTTCTTGCCAGTAAATTTCTTCTTTATAACGCTTGATGTAGAAGCAGATGCCATGGGAATTTTTTCACTCTTGATTCCACTCTCGACCCTTTCACAAGTCAGGATTAATTCGGTGAAATCGGAAGATGAGCTACCAATTAGTAAGTAGAAATAGGGTCTCGTTACTGTTCCCATGAACATGCCCACCAGCTTCCTATCAGTTAGTGGTGGTTGAACTCTTCCAGCAAGATCCCTCCATGTTTGCGCGTACTCTTTAAACCCTTCATTAGTACCCATTGTCATTCCTTTAAGTTGAACTCTTGTCGGTGCTAAATCAGCGTTGTACTAATATTGATGATAAAAAGCAGTGGCTAGATCTTCCCAAGTGTGAATGCGGGAACCCTCCAATTGGTAAAACGATTATAACTGACTCCCAGCCAGACTCTCTTGGAAGAAATGGACCCAGAGCTTCTTGTCAATAGTATGTGGTTGTAACTTGCAGACGTAGGACCTCAGATGAAGTTTTGGGCAGGAAACTTCGTCATACTTAGCAAAGACTGGTATGTTTAACTTATGGGGAATGACGA
Source organism: Vicia faba (assembly GCA_948472305.1). Taxonomy (NCBI): domain Eukaryota; kingdom Viridiplantae; phylum Streptophyta; class Magnoliopsida; order Fabales; family Fabaceae; genus Vicia; species Vicia faba. The sequence goes on from OX451738.1 coordinate 1,531,683,990, forward strand.
CCCCATGTACTAAGCCTAAATCACCAAAATCCAAACCGAGTACAACTTGAATTTCAATGGCTTTCAAGCTATCCTCTAACTGCTTGTATTTATCCTCGGCCAGTGGATACTGTTCATCAAAGTAATATCCGTCCTCAGAAGCTTGATCATTTACACCCCTAACACGGGTGCTCCTTGCTTCTTCATTCTGGTTCTCGTCTTCCTCAGATGGCTCTTCAACTATCTGCACCTGATGGACTAGGCCTTTAAACCTTTTCCCTATGTTGATGAAGGTCTTCTTCTTAGTCTTCTTTTTGGCTGCCAGTAGTGTCATCAGCTCTTGTTTTCCCTTGGCTAGGTTCAACAAGTTCTCTTGGAACTGGGAATTCTGTGCTTGCATATCTTTCACGGTCTGCTTGATATCCATCATACTGAAATAAACACTAGAAAGATAAGGAAACCTGTGTCTGAAAACCTGCTTATGTTATGATGCATGAAATACATATGAAAATGATTTCAAGGACTTTTAAGATTTAAGTTTGTTTAGACAAAGAGAGAACAAACATTAACTACATTAATAAGTTCAAACGGTTACAAGATGCCTCTTGTGCTTACAATGGAAGAAACAAAGATAACACAAAATAAACTCCTAAAACAAAAAGGACTCAAGCTTCCCATGAGCGCATCCTCTTTGGTGCAATGTAGGCATTCAAATTCCTCTCTTCATGAAGATGTCTTGTGAGCTCCAAAAGCTTCTTCTCGCTTGCATAGAACTGGGTTTCAAAGGTGTCTCGCTCCCCTTTGAGTTGAATCCAAGATCTTTGCAACTCCTCGATAGTAGTCAGAATATCTGGATGAAGAATAGTGTAGGGAACATCTCCCTTGGTAATAGGCTCCATGATAATAGGTAGGATGGCTTCATAAGGAATTATAAGGCTTTGAGCACGAGCTCGCACCACTTGAGATAGGGCTCCAAAGGAATGGAGTTTTTATGCCCCAATGTCTTGCTATCAATTTTGTAAACCATGCCCCAAGCTTGTATGAATCTCTAACGATAACCTTGTACATCGCTCTCATAGTCAAATGTAATTCCTTGGACAAGTGCATCATGAGGGCCATCCCTCTTAGCATACCCAAATTGTCGCAAAGCCAAACAAGGATTGTAGGTGATACCTCCCCTAATTCCAAGAAGAGGGACATTAGGGAATTCCCCACAATGGTCAATAATAGTAATGTCCTCCAAGGATCGAGAACACCAATGAATATCACAATGCGTGAGTGACTTCAATCTATTAGCCCATATCATGCCTTGCTCATTCTTCACAACAGATCGAGGTAGGTGCGAAATAAACCACCTAGCCAACAGAGGAGTGAAACACATAAGAAGTCCTCTTCTCTTCATGGTGCGAGAGTGAAGAGAATGCAAGATATCCCCAAGTAAAGTAGGCACTAGATTGCGAGATATAAAAATTTTGATTGCGTTCAAATCTATGAATTAGTCAGGATTGGGAAACAGTACCATCCCGTAGATGAGAAGAGACAATATTTCTTCAAAGGCTTGTAAATCCATAGCATCCCAAAAATCTTGAGCCTTCTCCAACAAAAACTTGGCTAGAAACCCTTTGACACCACTTCTTGTTTCCCAATTTGCCACAACATTAGATCGTTGCAAATGTAGAGCTCGAGAAATCTTCTCATGTCTTAGGTCTCTTTCAATACCTTTAAAGGATAGTCGATCAAGAATAGGAATTCACAAGAGTTGAGAGAATTTTTCCATAGTAGGTACAAGTTGGTAATTAGGAAAGGTAAAGCAATGGTGTTTAGGGTCAAAGAATTGTAAAAGCACATGTACCATATGTTAGAACATAATTTGGTTCTACATCCTAGTAAGAGTTTTGATCATAACAAACACATGATATAAAGAACAAATATGCTCGCTAATAAAAGTATCTTTACATGCAGGAAGTTCTGATGTGAAAAAGATGTTTTGATGTAATTGGAAGTTCTTCCAAAACTTCACTAGAAGTTCTGATTATGTGAGCATAGAAGTTGAGAGTACCATGATAGATTCAGACACATCAAATTTGTGTGACACGCTTATATGAAGAAGTTCTGTTACAACTTCTGAATGCACCAACAATGTGAAACAGGATCTCTGATACTCTGATCTTCAAAGTTCTGATACAAGCTGTAAGGGACTCCCAACGGTAATATCCATCCTATGATGTGAGAAGTTCTGAAGTGTTACAATTCTATCAATGCAATATCATAAGTAACGGCTACAAATAGACAAGGATCTCCTGGTTTGGAAAGATCATTAACTCGTGTTATGGACATACCAAAAGTATCTTCTTATGTCACTATTACATGGCCTATATAAAGCAGACAAAAAGAAGATTTCAAGTGATGAACTATTGTGCACAAAAAGAAGAAATCACGTGAAACTACAGCAACACAACAATCATCTTTCATCCTCAAACATTCATATTTAAACTATGTAAAACATCATTGTTAGTGATACTGTTTTATTAGAAACATTATTGTACACATTTATTCAATTACTGTTTAGACATTTCCTTGAGAAAATCGGGTTGTTGTTTGGGACTCAAGAAGACTTTGACAATTGTCAAAGTAGTTTTGTAATAAAGATTGATTAGTGGGTTAAGGCCCCGTTGGATAGAGGCGAAATCACCTTGGCGAGTGGACTGGAGTAGTTTGAGATCAAACGAACCAGGATAAATATCAAAGTGTTCTTTCCATTGTATTTTGAGATTCTAATTCAACCCCCTCCCCCCCCCCCCCCCTTGTGTTTTTCACTTCTTCAATTGGTATCAGAGCACCTGGATCTTGGTGCAAACACTTAACCATGTCAGAAAAAGATCCAAGGAGAAAAAAACTATGATCGGAACAAGTCAGAACATCAGCAATAACCCTCCAATATTTGTCGATGAAATTTTTGATTACTGGAAATATATGATCAGAAGTTTCTTCCTAGCCTATGACTCTGACCTCTGGGATATGGTAACGGATGGATACATGCATCTTGTTGATGAAAGTGGTCAGAAGATTGATAGAAAAAGAATGTATGATCATCAAAGTGTGACTTCAGAAATCACCACAAGGCCAAAACTATTCTCTTTAGTGCCATCTCATATTCAGAGTATAAGAAGATCACAAACAGGGAAACATCAAAGAACATGTTTGATTCTCTGAGAATGACGCATGAAGGAAACATGCAAGTAAAAGAAACCAAAGCCCTTGCGCTCATTCAAAAGTATGAAGCCTTCAAGATGGAAGAAAGTGAAACCATTGAAGCAATGTTCTCAAGATTCCAAACTCTGGTTGCTGGGCTGAAAGTTCTGGACAAAGGGTACTCAACTGCTGATCATGTAAGGAAGATCATCATAAGTTTACTAAAGCAATGGAGACCCATGGTCACTGCTCTGAAAATGACAAAAGATCTGAATAAAATATATCTAGAAGAACTTGTCAACTCTCTCACAAGCCATGAGATAGAGTTAGAAGATGATGATACCCAGATGCAAGGTAAGTTTGTCGCTCTGAAATCTAATAAATATGAAACCAAAATTTTGTAGGCAAAAGCAGAAACAGAAAACTCTGGAGAATCCTCGTCAGAAGAAGACGAACTGTTCTTTCTATCCAGAAGAATCAATCAGTTATGGAAGCACAGGCAGAAGAATTTTAGAAACTCTAGAAGAACAGGAAATGACTCTGAACAATCTTCTGGATACATAAAATCCAGTAAGAGAAACATTACCTGCTATGAATGCAATAAACAAGGTCACTACAAAAGTGACTGTCCAAGGCTTCATAAGGAGAAACCTAAAAGGAAGTTCGTTAAGGAGAAGAAGAAAAGTCTTATGGCAACGTGGGATGACTCTAAATCTTCTGAAGAAGGAACAGAATCAGAAGATGAACAAGCCAATATAGCTCAAACAGATAACTTATCAGATGTCTCTGAATCCTCTGAATTTAAATCAGAATCAGACTCAGAGTCAGAAGAGGTATTTTCTAACTTTTCTAGATCTCAATTAGAGGAGAGTTTGTCAGAAATTCTAGAAAGGTATCAAAAGCTTCGAGTCATAAACAAGAACCTGAAAAAGGATTTAGTTTCTGACTCTGAAGAAACTAAGAATATGAGACTAGAAAACTCTGAGTAGAAAAGAAAAATTTTAAAACTTGAAAATGATTTACAAAATACTCAGAAGGAAACTGTCTCATAAGTTCCTAGTAACCCTGATACAATCATAAAGGAATATGATTACAACTTTCAGAAATTCCTTGCTAAAAATATAGATAGAAGCAAGATGGCTTCAATGATCTATGGAGTTAGTAGAAATGGAAAAATAGGTATAGGATAAAAAGGCAAAGTATCCCAACCTTAGAAAGTTAAGGATCTGGTTATCAAACGCACTCCTCTTTTTTCTCACTTCACCACAGGGAAAACACATGATATAAAATATACCAGTAAAGAATTTTCTACTAAACCAAAATTCAAACAAAATTTTGGAAACTCTAACAGTCATGGACCCAAAAAGATATGGGTACCAAAAGACAAAATCATCTATGTTGCAGATATTTTTAATAGCAAGGTTGAAACACCATTATTAACACGTGGACTCTGGATAATCTCTACACATGGCGGAAAGAAAGCATATGTTCCAAAGCCTGGAATTTAAAAGATTCACAGGTTTTAGAGGCAATCAGAAACAAAAGGTTACTGGCTCTGAAACTATTGGAAACAGGAATGAAAATACAACATCATAAGCTCTCTAAGGAATCTTAGATGTATCCAGAAGAGGATGCCACACCTTTTCAAGCAACTTCTGTCAGAACAAGCCAAATAGAGTCTTTACCACTTTTTTATTCTTGACAAAAAGGGGGAGAATGAAGAATGTTTTGACTCCTATCAGAATCCATATCAGAAGATCTTCAGGGAAGTACTTTATTTTCTCATTATCTAAGTATTCTATTCAGGGGGAGCCTTTTAATTTTTGTTCTTTATATTCCATCAAAATATACAAGTATTTGTCATCATCAAAAAGGGGGAGATTTTTAGAACATAATTTGGTTCTACATCCCAGTAAGAGTTTTGATCATAACAAACACATGATATAAAGAACAAATATGCTCGCTAATAAAAGTATCTTTACATGCAGGAAGTTCTGATGTGAAAAAGATGTTTTGATGTAATTGGAAGTTCTTCCAAAACTTCACTAGAAGTTCTGATTATGTGAGCATAGAAGTTGAGAGTACCATGATAGATTCAGACACATCAAATTTGTGTGACACGCTTATATGAAGAAGTTCTGTTACAACTTCTGAATGCACCAACAATGTGAAACAGGATCTCTGATACTCTGATCTTCAAAGTTCTGATACAAGCTGTAAGGGACTCCCAACGGTAATATCCATCCTATGATGTGAGAAGTTCTGAAGTGTTACAATTCTATCAATGCAATATCATAAGTAACGGCTACAAATAGACAAGGATCTCCTGGTTTGGAAAGATCATTAACTCGTGTTATGGACATACCAAAAGTATCTTCTTATGTCACTATTACATGGCCTATATAAAGCAGACAAAAAGAAGATTTCAAGTGATGAACTATTGTGCACAAAAAGAAGAAATCACGTGAAACTACAGCAACACAACAATCATCTTTCATCCTCAAACATTCATATTTAAACTATGTAAAACATCATTGTTAGTGATACTGTTTTATTAGAAACATTATTGTACACATTTATTCAATTACTGTTTAGACATTTCCTTGAGAAAATCGGGTTGTTGTTTGGGACTCAAGAAGACTTTGACAATTGTCAAAGTAGTTTTGTAATAAAGATTGATTAGTGGGTTAAGGCCCCGTTGGATAGAGGCGAAATCACCTTGGCGAGTGGACTGGAGTAGTTTGAGATCAAACGAACCAGGATAAATATCAAAGTGTTCTTTCCATTGTATTTTGAGATTCTAATTCAACCCCCTCCCCCCCCCCCCCTTGTGTTTTTCACTTCTTCAATTGGTATCAGAGCACCTGGATCTTGGTGCAAACACTTAACCATGTCAGAAAAAGATCCAAGGAGAAAAAAACTATGATCGGAACAAGTCAGAACATCAGCAATAACCCTCCAATATTTGTCGATGAAATTTTTGATTACTGGAAATATATGATCAGAAGTTTCTTCCTAGCCTATGACTCTGACCTCTGGGATATGGTAACGGATGGATACATGCATCTTGTTGATGAAAGTGGTCAGAAGATTGATAGAAAAAGAATGTATGATCATCAAAGTGTGACTTCAGAAATCACCACAAGGCCAAAACTATTCTCTTTAGTGCCATCTCATATTCAGAGTATAAGAAGATCACAAACAGGGAAACATCAAAGAACATGTTTGATTCTCTGAGAATGACGCATGAAGGAAACATGCAAGTAAAAGAAACCAAAGCCCTTGCGCTCATTCAAAAGTATGAAGCCTTCAAGATGGAAGAAAGTGAAACCATTGAAGCAATGTTCTCAAGATTCCAAACTCTGGTTGCTGGGCTGAAAGTTCTGGACAAAGGGTACTCAACTGCTGATCATGTAAGGAAGATCATCATAAGTTTACTAAAGCAATGGAGACCCATGGTCACTGCTCTGAAAATGACAAAAGATCTGAATAAAATATATCTAGAAGAACTTGTCAACTCTCTCACAAGCCATGAGATAGAGTTAGAAGATGATGATACCCAGATGCAAGGTAAGTTTGTCGCTCTGAAATCTAATAAATATGAAACCAAAATTTTGTAGGCAAAAGCAGAAACAGAAAACTCTGGAGAATCCTCGTCAGAAGAAGACGAACTGTTCTTTCTATCCAGAAGAATCAATCAGTTATGGAAGCACAGGCAGAAGAATTTTAGAAACTCTAGAAGAACAGGAAATGACTCTGAACAATCTTCTGGATACATAAAATCCAGTAAGAGAAACATTACCTGCTATGAATGCAATAAACAAGGTCACTACAAAAGTGACTGTCCAAGGCTTCATAAGGAGAAACCTAAAAGGAAGTTCGTTAAGGAGAAGAAGAAAAGTCTTATGGCAACGTGGGATGACTCTAAATCTTCTGAAGAAGGAACAGAATCAGAAGATGAACAAGCCAATATAGCTCAAACAGATAACTTATCAGATGTCTCTGAATCCTCTGAATTTAAATCAGAATCAGACTCAGAGTCAGAAGAGGTATTTTCTAACTTTTCTAGATCTCAATTAGAGGAGAGTTTGTCAGAAATTCTAGAAAGGTATCAAAAGCTTCGAGTCATAAACAAGAACCTGAAAAAGGATTTAGTTTCTGACTCTGAAGAAACTAAGAATATGAGACTAGAAAACTCTGAGTAGAAAAGAAAAATTTTAAAACTTGAAAATGATTTACAAAATACTCAGAAGGAAACTGTCTCATAAGTTCCTAGTAACCCTGATACAATCATAAAGGAATATGATTACAACTTTCAGAAATTCCTTGCTAAAAATATAGATAGAAGCAAGATGGCTTCAATGATCTATGGAGTTAGTAGAAATGGAAAAATAGGTATAGGATAAAAAGGCAAAGTATCCCAACCTTAGAAAGTTAAGGATCTGGTTATCAAACGCACTCCTCTTTTTTCTCACTTCACCACAGGGAAAACACATGATATAAAATATACCAGTAAAGAATTTTCTACTAAACCAAAATTCAAACAAAATTTTGGAAACTCTAACAGTCATGGACCCAAAAAGATATGGGTACCAAAAGACAAAATCATCTATGTTGCAGATATTTTTAATAGCAAGGTTGAAACACCATTATTAACACGTGGACTCTGGATAATCTCTACACATGGCGGAAAGAAAGCATATGTTCCAAAGCCTGGAATTTAAAAGATTCACAGGTTTTAGAGGCAATCAGAAACAAAAGGTTACTGGCTCTGAAACTATTGGAAACAGGAATGAAAATACAACATCATAAGCTCTCTAAGGAATCTTAGATGTATCCAGAAGAGGATGCCACACCTTTTCAAGCAACTTCTGTCAGAACAAGCCAAATAGAGTCTTTACCACTTTTTTATTCTTGACAAAAAGGGGGAGAATGAAGAATGTTTTGACTCCTATCAGAATCCATATCAGAAGATCTTCAGGGAAGTACTTTATTTTCTCATTATCTAAGTATTCTATTCAGGGGGAGCCTTTTAATTTTTGTTCTTTATATTCCATCAAAATATACAAGTATTTGTCATCATCAAAAAGGGGGAGATTTTTAGAACATAATTTGGTTCTACATCCCAGTAAGAGTTTTGATCATAACAAACACATGATATAAAGAACAAATATGCTCGCTAATAAAAGTATCTTTACATGCAGGAAGTTCTGATGTGAAAAAGATGTTTTGATGTAATTGGAAGTTCTTCCAAAACTTCACTAGAAGTTCTGATTATGTGAGCATAGAAGTTGAGAGTACCATGATAGATTCAGACACATCAAATTTGTGTGACACGCTTATATGAAGAAGTTCTGTTACAACTTCTGAATGCACCAACAATGTGAAACAGGATCTCTGATACTCTGATCTTCAAAGTTCTGATACAAGCTGTAAGGGACTCCCAACGGTAATATCCATCCTATGATGTGAGAAGTTCTGAAGTGTTACAATTCTATCAATGCAATATCATAAGTAACGGCTACAAAAAGACAAGGATCTCCTGGTTTGGAAAGTTAATTAACTCGTGTTATGGAGATACCAAAAGTATCCTTTTATGTCACTATTGCATGGCCTATATAAAGTAGACAAAAATAAGATTTCAAGTGATGAACTACTGTGCACAAAAAGAAGAAATCACGTGAAACTTCAACAATGTAGAAATCATCTTTCATCCTCAAAAATTCATATTTAAACTGTGTAAAACATCACTGTTAGTGATACTGTTTTATTAGAAACATTATTGTACATATTTATTCAATTACTATTTAGACATTTCCTTGAGAAAACCGAGTTGTGGTTTCGGACTCAAGAAGACGTTGACAGTTGTCAAAGTATTTTTATAATCAAGATTGATTAGTGGATTAAGACCTCGTTGGAGAGAGGCGAAATCACCTTGGCGGGTGGACTTGAGTAGTTTGAGTTAAAATGAACCAGGATAAATATCAAAGTGTTCTTTACATTTTTTTTGAGATTCCAATTTAACCCCCCATCCCCCCTTCTTGTGTTTTTCACTTCTTCACCATATCCTCTTCAAAGTTTGTTGTAACCAAGTTGACCAAACGACCATATTTCTTAGTGAATAGAGAATCATTGGGGTCCCTAGATGCCAATTCTTTAAGTTATTGTGGCACCCTCACAAGGTTGATTCGAATGGTGTTTCTTCGTATAGAAGCCATGTCCTATAAAATAACACAGAGATAAATCCCAAACTCCTTGAAATAGTTACTACAAATGCAATGGTATGATGTCATCATGTTATGTGTGAATAAACATATACAAGCAAAGCACACAATTCCTTAGGTTTAGGATTACATTAGTTCATAGGTAAATACCCTCTTGAAGTTTAGTTGGCTCATCCTTTCCTAGAAATAAATCGGGTTCTAGGGATCTCAATATCATTGATCCTTCTCAATTGGGCATTTTTCAGCGCAAGCCTCTTTATTAGCGACCGAAATATCCCAAGAGTCAGATATCAATGAGTGTAGTATCGAGTATCAACCAACTTCGGACTGCACCAAAGCCGGATACCTCACTACTTCCTAATGGCCAAGTTGTTCAATTAAATGTTCTAAGTTTCATCAGTGCTTAGCGACACCACACAGCCGCCCCGTATTCTCCTTAATTCTCCATAAGGGATACCGGTACCCACCAATGTACCACACTAACATAGCTATTTTCTTAACCATATCGGTCTATGTCGTACAGTTTCTACAATTTTTGTTATTTACCTAATGATGTTCCCAGATCCGGGTAGAGGATCAATACGAACCCAAACAAGGACACATAAATGTAAAGCAAACAAATCAAACAATGAAAGAAATTTAAAGGTAATATAGATATAAGGTAACCCCACTTTTAAGATTTCCCCAGCAGAGTCTCCAGTTCTGTAATGCGGTGGGAGAACTGATTTGGATATTTTATGTTTGATCGTAATTGTTGCGGACAACAAGAGTCGCCACTGACTTTTCTTTTATCCAATAAGGAAAGAGTGAAAAGAACTGGAAATAACTTTGATATATTTTCTTGAGTTCGGGGGGTAGATTATGAAAAGGGAAAGTGTTAGCACCCTTTTCATCCATAGATACTTATGGGCTCTTAGTTGCTCGCTAGCTCACTTTTGAAATTGCTTTGTTTGAAATGTGTTTGTGGTGGATTTTGAAAGTATTTTTGAAAAGCGCATTCATTTCGGAAAACTTTGTAATGATTCTCGTCTCTATAAGAATGCATACAAAGTGTTGGATTTTTGAAAATATTTCATGTTTTGAAAGTGTTTGGTGTGTTTGAAAAGATGTTTGTTTTTGGAGATGGATTGTGAGAAAGCAACTAAGAACGTTCTACCTACTCAAAAGTATTTTGTTCTTTTCTCTCTTCCTTTGATATTGTTATCTCACTATTGATTGGTAAGTAACCCTATCTTTGGATGTGAAGGGACGGACGTGGGTTATCGTATAGTCATAAGATGCAATATTGTGAGATACCTTAGAATTTTTCTTAAGGGACTAAGATCATTTGTAAGGCAACATTCGAAGCGTCATCGAGGGACTATGATCTTGTATTTTTGGTTGTTTTTGCTAAGGCGTCTCACATGCATAACATGACCATTTTCTCAAGGCAACAAGTGGAGTTAAACCCTAGAGGTGCAATTGTGCAAGTCTTTTTGTATTACATGCTTGATTTATCTTGGATTAGGGTTTTCTAGGTATTGATTTTATCTTTCCATACAAACCCTAATTACTAACATTTATATGAAATCCATAAATTATGAAAAGTAAATTTCTACGTTATTACATCATTAGGGGATATGGGGTATACAATTTTTAAATGGGGATTGCAAGAAATTAAATCCTAATTATCTATTACAACCATATTGAATTTGTACAAGAAATGAAATGAATATAATGTACACGCATAAATGGATAAAGAATGGATTTGTTTGGTTTTTGTTAAAGAAAATAGTTTAACCTAATTATCTAAAAGGAAACAAATAGTTAGAATTAAGAAAATTAAACTAAGTTAATTTAAAAAAGGGAAATTAATTTGATTAAAGAAACACGTTTTTTAGGGTTCTTGAGAAAAAGGTTTTTAATTCTGATATAAAAGAAATTAGTTAATTAAAAGAGAAAACTAAATTCTAAGTTAATTTTAAATTAAATAAAGAAAGATTAAACCCTAGTCTAAATATTAATTGATTAGAAATAAATTAAATTTTTGTAATACAAATGTTTTTGCTGTTTTTAATCTTAAAAATAAAATAAGTACATAGTATAAATAAAATAAAATATTTTTTGTCTTTTTTTTTGTGTGAATAAAAATAATAATTATAATAATAATATTTAAATAAAGAAAATAAAAAAAAACAAAAGAAATAATTCAGGGTGTAAAAAATGAATTTAGGGTCTTTTTTGTGTAAAACAGATTTTTGGTTAAGCTGCCCGGGAGGAGTATTTTGTAAGCAGAAAAAAAAATGCATTGGGCCTGCGTGGTATGCTGAGCAATGGGGGGGGGGGGGGGGTTGTGTGAATGAGGTGTTGGGCCTGGTAATATTCAACTTAAGCCCAATAGCATAACATAAAAAATGCAAGAAGGAAAGAGGTCCCAAAGGGTTTCGAACCCCTGTCTATATGCTTGCCAATCAACACATCCACCACCGCACTAGCTGCTTCAATTTGTTATTATTATCAATCCAATAATATTTATATAACATGCAGTAAATTAAAAAAAATGGTGGGCTTGGGCCAAACTGGGTCGACCCAAGACCCACCTTTACACCTTAACAAAACAAACAAACTAACGGTTTGTAAACCCTAGTTTCAGAGGCAGTGCCACCTTAACCTATCTCTCACTGTAAAGTGATACTGATCTTCATCTCCCTCTCATTGTACAGCGAGCATGTTCCTCTTCATCTCCCTCTCGCTGTTTACTACTTTCTCTTATTTTGTTCTAGGTATCTAATTGTGGCTTGTTTGATTTGCACAATGAGGCACAAAAACAAAAAAAAAAGTAAAATGAGAAAGAACGGAAGAGAGAGGGAGAAGGAAGGCTTCAGATTTTTTACCAACTTGATTTAGGGTGAGATCCTTCTTTTTTCTTCTTGCTCTTTCTTTTACAATTTTTCTGAAGGGTTAGGGTTTTTTTAGGAAAATGATGATGAGAATTGTGTTGGGTTTTTGATGTTGTGTTTTCAGATTTAGCCTTCTGTGTATTTCTTGATTTGCTTGAACAAAAACGAAAATGGAATATGACCTTGTTGTGTCTTTTATTGGGTTTCATCCTCTCTTTCTTCTATGAATACTAACTAAGTTTTTATAATGTGATTCGCTTGCTTGTTTTTCTGTACAAGTTTGATTTTTACTTGAGGGACTTTGCCTTGTCATTTTGATTTATGACTTTTCTTGCTTGAGGTTGTACTTGTTTGACTTTGTACAAACTTTGTACTTGATATATTTTCTTTTGTTGGACTTAATATTTTATCTCTAATATATCAATGCCGATTTCGCTTGCTGACTTTTGGCTCTTGTTTGCTTGTGATAATGTACTTGTTTTGCTTTGTACAGACTCTGTACTTGTTGTATTTGCTTTGTACAGATTTTGTATTGTGATGAATGCTTTCTGAGTTTTTCTCTCTTTTCTGACAACAAAATCACTTGTCTTGTAGATTTTTCAGTAAAGTTTTTTTTTGGCCTATGATTTGATTTTTCAATTCTGAGTTCTTTATTTGACATGAAACAACATGAGGCTTGTTGTTTTTTTTACGTGAAATATGATGATAGTTATGATTTTTCATGGATTTCTTCCCTATATTTTGTGAACCAAATCAATTGAGATTTTCAAAAATTGACTTTTTGAAATTCTGGTTTTGTCTTGTTTCTGAACCAAGCTTGTACTTGTGATTTACAATGGGCAAATTTCTAGGCCAATGATAAAACAAATTTGTATGAGGCTTTAGTTGTTTGGGTTTTGCAACTTTGTTTTGCTTATTGGGCTGAGTGAATTCTGTTTTGCATCTCTTTGTCTATTGTGAACCAATTCATTTGAGATTTGTAATGGACTTAAGCCTATGATAGAAACTTAAATGTTTGAGGCTTTAACATACAAAAAACCTTCTTTTCTGATTCCAAAAAGAAAACCCTAATGATGAATTTAAATCAATTGTAATTTTGTTTATTTTGGATTGCTAACTCTTGTTTTCTTTGTTTCATGTACAAGATAAAAAGCAAGATTAAGGAGGAAGTTTGAAGATGCTTGAAGATGAAGACATCTCTTTACTTTGTAATAGAAATAAGAAAAATAGGAAAATTTTATAGTTTATGCCTTTGAAAATTGTAATTGAATTTTGTAATGATTTTGGAATTGTTTTGAAATAGATTTGGAGTTTTTGAATAATGAACATTTGAAATTTTGGAAATTTGGAAAAATGTGAAAGAATTTGAAAGAATAATGTGATACAATTTATAATGTTGAAAGAATAAAAATATAATATGTTTAAAAAAGAATAATGTGATGTAGGTTATAATGTTGAAAGAAATAAAAAATGTACTATGTTTAAAAAGAATAATGGGATGTGTTGAAAAATAATAATGACGTAACTTGTAATGTTGAAGGAAGAATAGATGTAAATAGAAAATGTAATGTTTTTGAAAAAGTAAATATGATGCAATTTGAAAGAAAAATAGAGAGTGTGATGTTATGAAATTCAAACGTGAAAGAAGAGTCCAAGAAATCTTATCTTGTGAATGAGAGACTTGGCATCCTTGCATTTCCCATGACAAACAAACTTGGAATCTAAGCCATTTAGACTTGAATAAGGTTCGCATTTCTCAGAACAAAACAAAGTTTTCAGACCGTGCAATTAAATTCCAATTGAAGCTTCCTCAGTGAGTGCTAAATGAACATCGGAGTTTGAATCAAAACGACACTAATTCGTCTCATCACGAATCAAAAACCCTTAATTTGAGGTGAACTCAAATACAAGCCTTAATATTGTGCAATCACTAAAACACGAATCTTGATCTCAACAGACGTCATGTCTTTAAAAGTCAAAACCCTAGCTTAATACTAAAGGATAGGAGACACTTTGAGCACTTGCAAATTTGAACCTTTGAGGAATTAATTGACGTGGTTGGAAGTTTGAGAAACCTTGAACAGTTGAAAAACCCTAGAAGAAAATTTAAAAGGAAAGGTAGGGCAAATTTTGGGGTACAACAGCGGCGAACCTTGTAATGTTTCTCATATCATTGAGAACGTATACAAAGTGTTTTATCTTTGAAAATATTTTAAAGAAGAGTTTGGGTATGTGTGAAAAATATTTTGTTTGTTTTTGTGAGAATGTAACTATAAGCGGTCTACCTACTCGAAAGATCATTGTCCTTTTCCTTTTTTTCCTTTAGACAATTCTATCCTACCATTAGGCGGTAGTTAGCCCTATCATTGGATGTATTGAGGGACAAACGAGGGTCATCGTACAATCACGAAGGAAACTCGTAAGACATTTTAGCAATTACCCTAAGGTACTAAGATCATTTACCGAGGCAACATTTGAAGGATCATCGAGGGACTATGATCTTGTAATTAAAGAGTCTTTGCTAAAATTTCTCACGTTCGAGAGACGTGACTGTTTATTTCTGAAGGCAACAAGTGGAAGTACCTTAGAGGTTCAAGTGTGCGAGTGTGTTGTGTGTCAATTATTTGTATTGGATGTTTAGGTTTTCTAGTGTTTGCTTTTAGTCTTTCCATATAAGCCTATTAGCATACATTTAGCAGTTCAATATAAGCAAGTGCGAAAAATAAATGCGAGAATTAAGCTACGCTATTACATCGCTTCGGGATGGGGGGAATTACAAACCATAAAGTGAGGCGAAAAAAGGTAAATGTCTTAATTTTAACAATTACATCCCTTTATAGTTACATAAAAAAATGCAAAAGAATAAACGAGCGCGTGGAGAAGAAAAGGGAAAAGATGGGAAACCCTAAAAATGTCCTAAGCATTTGAGAAAACATTTTTGTTATTTTTGAGAAAAGGGAATTAAAGCCTAATAAAACCTAAGTTACTTAATTTAGTAAAGAAAGTAAATTAGGTTGATTAATTTAATTTATTTAAAAAAAGTTAATTTCATCTAATTACATAAAAAAAGTCAAATTAATTTTACCTAAGTCTAAATTAATTATTAATTGATTAAGAAAAATTAATTACTAAAAGAAATAAAAAATGAAATAATAAGAAAATGGGCCTGTCAAAGTAATTTTGGGGGTCCAAGGGTTTGGAATTCCCTAAGCCCAATAACATTAGCCCAAGAGCTATAACGGTAGCAATTAGGGGGTGAGAATGAGAAATCCCAGGCCCAATTATAAGAGGGCCCAGACGCCTGTTGACCTGCAAAGCAAAGGTTAGAGAGAAAAATGAAAAAAAAAATCTCCCTGCCTGGATGGAACCCAGGACCTGGCAGGGGTAATCCTTAATTGTGTGTGTGTTGCCATTGGGGTATCGTGTTTCATCCGTTAGGTTGATAAAACAATAATAATATAAAAATCAATTCCATCCAATGTCAGCTCATCCAATACGCATACGTTCAATGGGTCCCTAGAATTTAAATGAACTGGTCATGTTATGCCGTTTTTCCATGCAAGCCTCGTTGGGGTCAACGAATCTCAGGGATGCCAGAGTCAATCTCCGTTCATCCCCTTCGGCCATGCCTATATCCGAATATGTAAAACAAACAAAATCAAGATCCAAGGTTCAACCTACCCCCCCTAAATCACATGCTACAAGTTCAACCACAACGTTGGTTTTGTCTGAAAACGGCCTGTAGGGCGAGATTCAAAACTCGACAGTCCTTGAGCCCTAACATTGGAAACATGTAATTCTGACATGGAACCTTTGATTCAACCACCCATAACTGATCTAAAAACGCATATAAATTCAAACAAATGTTATCATGCCATGAAACATGATTAATATCAGAGTTTTGAAATTGAAAACTTTACCAAACCGGTGTTGTCAAATGAGGGTGTTCTGGGCATGTGATAGACTGATCTTGGGCGTGGTTCAATTCCTGAGCACCTAAGGAGCGTGACTTAGTAACTTGTTTAGGATGTAACCGCCTGGAATTAAGGATACAAATTTTATAACTTTAGGAAAATTTTGAGAATTATGGAGAGTGTTCTTGCATCTATCTATGCGTGTCCCTTGATCTGAGTTATTGTGCATTATATAGAGGGAGGGGAGGAGTATACCAATATGGAAAGGAATCACACCATTAACCATGTTCTTAAAACAAAAAATCAAGATTTGAAATGTTTCCAAACTCATGATATCCTTGCCATTTCCGTTTGCTGCACGAATTTGTGATGGGCTTGAGGAGAGAAAACCCAAAGGCCCAAGTCTCCATACTCTATTTTCATTTTTATCCAATTTTATTCATTTTTAAATCAATACAAATTCAAATAAAAGCAATAAAAATTATGAGCAAGTGTGAGTGTTTTTTAGAGGTCCTATCACATCTTAAAATCATGTTTGAATATCAAAAACTATGCTCATTGGTTCAAAATTGCAATGTTGCTCAATTTGTACTTCATGAATTTCTTCAAAATTCCCCAACTTGTGCAACTCATAACTTTCTCAATTTTAAACTTTTGAAAATGATCTTTGACTTTTTGGAAATGTCAAGATGTCCTTTACAATATATATGTTTATCATTTTTGCTTTTGAAGACTTTATGTTAATGTAAGTTGCCTTGACAAAAAGTGTCTTTGGTAGACTTTTGAAAAATGACCTATAATGTATTAGCTCATATCTTCCAAATGAAGGATTTTTTGGACTTGAGACTAAAACCCAAGCTGTAGAGAATTGAACTTTATTCAAAATGGGCTTTGGTTGGAGAAAAGTTTATGAAGCATGTGAAAGTTATGCCTGGTCAAAGTTTAGTTGACTTCTCCTAAGGAAACCCTAATTTGGCAATTCTTGACTTTTAATGATTTAAGATCTTTCCTTGGGTAATCATGATCAACCCTTGATCAAATTATGAATATCACTTAAAAATGTTGATGTTTACCAAAAATATTGAGGTTTGACTGTATCTTGACCATAGTTTACTTTTTTACCAATACAATTGATTTTCAATCATTTGAGCCATTGACTGAGCAAACTTGTGATGTAGGACTTTAAACATGACATGAACCTTATTGAGGACCCTAGGAGAACCATGTAAGCCACTTGATACCTTTGAAAAGCAAATTTCCTTGAGGAGCTCCAAGCCCTAGTGGTAGGATTTTGGCTTAGGTGGAGCATCTTGACTAGTCAACCCTTGAGTGTCTTGAGTATTTGAGAAGTATTAAAAGAATTTCTTGAAGAAAATGGGAGGGAAAATTTTAGGGTACAACAACTGGTCATGTTCACTCTTCTTAAACCCGAAGAGATATATTGGCATGTTCTCCATTCATGACTTGAAGGTAGAAGATGATCAAACACTTAAGTGCCCAAAAATTTGCACTCGCCTGTGCAAGAAGTGACGTTGTTGGTTGATTGTATCGGGAATGGGCTTATAGATTCCACCCACAGAGGTGAAGAAGAGTCGCCAGAGATGGGCTTATATATTCTATCCAAAATAACTGTTAACTTCAACTGGAAGAAGTATTAGAATAAATCTTTGGTCGATTTAAACTGAACCAACAGATGTTTGTACTTAACTTTAACTGGATAAGAATCAGAACAAATATTTGAGCAATTTAAACTGAACCAGAGAAATGTCTTAATTGTCTTTAACTGGATAAGAATCAGAATAAATCTTTGGTTGATTTAAACTGAACCAGAGAAAGAGTCCGCCAAAAAGAATCAGGATAAATCATTGGTCAATTTAAACTGAACCAACAGAGGTCTTAAATTGTATTTAACAGGATAAGAATCAGAATAAATCATTGAGTCGATTTAAATTGAACCAGGGAAAGAGTCCACCAGAAAAGAATCACGATAAATCATTGGTCGGTTTAAACTGAAACAACAGAGGTCTTTAATTGTTCTTAACTGGATAAGAATCAGAATAAACCATTGAGTTGATTTAAACTGAACCAGAGAAAGAGTCCACCGGAAAAGAATCAGGATAAATCATTGCTCAATTTAAACTGAACCAACAGAGGTCTTTAATTAACTGTAACTGGATAAGAATCAAAAAAATCTTAGGGTCGATTTAACTGTTCTAGAGAAAGTATCTACCAGAAACGAATCAGGATAAATCATTGGTCGATTTTAAACTGAACCAGTAGAGGTCTTAAATGTCTTTGACTGGATAAGAATCAGAAAAATCTTAGGGTTTATTTAACTGAACTAGAGAAAGTATATACCGGAAATGAATTAGGATAAATCATTGGTCGATTTAAACTGAACCAGCAGAGGTCTTGAATTGTCTTTGACTGGATAAGAATCAGAAAAATCTTAGGGTCGATTTAATTGAACCAGAGAAAGTATCTATTGGAAATGAATCAAAATAAATCATTGGTCGATTTAAACTGAACCAACAGAGGTCTTTTGAGAATGAACTTCTGAGGAAAATGCTGAAAATAACCCTTCACCACATGTAGCATTCGAGAAGATTGTTAGGTCATATAAGTAGTTGATGATGTTCGTCTGTGGATTGATCTTTCCTGAAAAGGCAAAGAGTCAGCTATATGTAATGTCATGATGTATGAAATTCATTGCGTAATGATGCTCTTAAAATAAATGAGATTGTGCTATATGCGTTTCGTATGCATATGCTATGACATTTGGTAGGTGATGTATGAATGCGACATGTTTTTGAAGTGCATTTGTAAACTCGAGTAGCATCTTTGTCTGGGGGAAATAAATCCCTGACTGCCACTAGGGATAAAGAATATGTGTATCTTCGATCTTCTGGGGATTGTTTCCGTTGGGGACCCCTACTTGATGGTTTGAGGAAACATCGTTGGGGAACATTGATTTTTGCTCTTTGTTTGAGGAAACTCTGTTGGAGAGTATTAATTCCTGCTTGGGGAGAAGAATTCAAGAACATTGGTTGTTCATTGCTCTATTGGGGAATTTATACCCTGAGTGGGGATGGAAGAAGTGGATAACCTTTTGACTTATCCGGGGAAGATAAGGTTGACTGGTATTTGATTTGATTCCAGTTTCTATAGCAACTTTCTGGGGATAGTGACGACCTCACTGGGGAGAGGAATTATTCTGGTGACTCGTGACCATCTGAGGAATAGACTGAAGCTGGGGAGACAATAACTCATTGGGGAAAAAATCCTATTAGGGAAATAAACCCTATTGATAGAGTAATAACTTGATGAGGAAACTCCCTTGCTGAGGAAATGACTTTTGCTGGATAGGAGAAACCTGTAGGGTGTTTTACAACTTTGGAGAAATAAGCTCAGCTGGGGAAGATATCCTCCATGAACTGTGCTGATTGGAACTCCGTATGTTGGTGATATTGCCGGGAGGGAGCTTCTACTCCTTTATATGTCAGAGTGATCTTCCATAGAAATTGCGGGGAATGTATGAACTTGTATAGATTACCACGTAGGGATAATCCCATGGAAGTTACTCTGGGGATTTTGCGGGTGGCTTGGACGTCATCCTAACTCCTATTGTCTTGAGTAAATGCTTATTCTTGTTTTTATGCATTTTATAACAGTCAATCGTATTCATATGCATATGCTCATTCAATTTTAGTCATTAGACATTTGGCAAACAAAACCATAAAAAGTAAAACATAATTTGGCTTTGAAATTGTATTTCAGTGATAGTTTTGCCTATAAAGAGGCATTTTTTAAACAAAGAGATAGGAATCCTAGTAAGAGGAAGTCGTCAAAGGAATGATTTACAAAGTGAAAACATATAGATATGTAGGAATAATCTCGTCAAGTTCCAACTCTTCCATTGCGCATATGTCTTCAATCATCTCATCCCTTACTGTTAGAAGAAAGTGAGTGAATTGATTTTCACCATTCGAACTATGACTTCGGTAATAAAGCTTACTGTAAGTGATCCAATGAGGAAATAGTCATACGCTTTAAGCCCTAATTTTTGCCTGGACCTCCCTTTTGGGTTTTCAGTCTATCGGGATACTCTTTTTTGCCCAAGCCTCCTTTTTAGGTTTTCGACTTGTCGGGTGTATTGTCTTTTCATATATATCCATGATTTTTTCCCGAACCCTTTTGGTTCGCAAGGATGCCCTTATTTTTTTCCTAGGCCATTCAACTTAGCAGGTCATTTTTAGGCATAGTATCTTTTAACTATGTCCGCATTCACAGGGTGCGGGAAATCTTTACCATCCATGGTGGTCAGTATCATAACTCCACTAGAAAATATCTTCTTGATTACAAATGTTCCTTCATAGGTAGGAGTCTGTTTGCCTCTAGGATCACCTTGCGGGAGGATAATGCGCTTTATTACCAAATCATCAGCCTGATATACTCGATGCATGATCGTCTTATTGAATGCCTTGATCATGCGTTTCTGATACATCTGACTGTGAAAGACAGCTTCCAGCCTCTTCTCATTAATTAGATTTTACTGATCCAACCTGGTTTGAATCCACTCGTCTTCGTCCAAGCCTACATCTTTAGTGATTCTCAAAGAAGGAATCTGAACTTTGACAGGTAGGACAACTTCCATACCATATACCAGAGAGAAAGGGGTTGCCCTAGTGGAGGTTGTATCTGAAGTGTGGTACCCGTGACGAGAAAACGGTAACATATTATGCCAATATTTGTATGTCACAACCATCTTCTGTATGATCTCCTTTATATTATTATTGGTGGCTTCCACTGCGCCATTCATCTTAGGTCGATACGGAGAAAAGTTGTGATGCTTAATCTTCAACTGTCTGCAGAGCTCAGTGATCATCGTGTTGTTGAGATTGGTACTGTTGTTTGTGATAATGCTCTCGGGGATGCCATACTGACAGATAAGGTTGTTCTTAATGAAACGGGCGACCATATTCTTAGTAACATAGGAAAATGAGGATGCTTCGACCCATTTTATAAAGTAGTCAATGGTGACGAGGATGAAGTGGTGTCCGTTAGATGTTATGGGCTTGATTTGTCTGATTATATCAATGCCTCACATTGCGAATGGCCAAGGTGCAGTCATGAAATTCAAAGGTACTGGAGGTACATGGACTTTATCCGCATAAATTTGACACTTATGACAAGTTCTAAAGTGATGGTGACAGTCAGTTTCCATAGTTGACCAATAGTAACCAGCCCTTAAGATCTTTTTAGCCATAGTGTGTCCACTAGAGTGAGTGCCGCAGAAACCTTCATGCATATCCTGCATAATCTATTCTGCTTCCTTCTTGTCCATACAACAAAGTAGAGTTGAATCATGATTGCGTTTGTATAGAATTACATTGCTTAAAAAGAATTTAGCTGAAAACCTTTGTAGAAAATTATTGCCATTGATGGATGTCCCTTCAGGGTATTCTTGATTCTTAAGGTACCTTTTCATCTCATGAAACCAACGTTTCTCTTCTACTCCATCTTTGTCAATTTAACAACAGTGCACAGGTTCATCGAATCTCTCAATGGTAATTCTGGGAGCCTCATTGTCCCATCTGACTTTGAACATGGATGACATGGTAGCCATAACATCCGTCAGCTGATTCTCTTCTCTTGGTATGTGCTGAAAGGTAATCTCCTCGAAATACGGGATCGGGGTTAGTACATGCTCTTTATGAGGAATGAGATTCATGTGCTTCGTATCCCAATCTCCCTAAACTTGACTGATTACCAAAGTTGAATCCCCATACACGCTTAAGAATTTGATTCTTAGGTCAATACCAGCCCTAAGACCCATGATGCAAGCTTCATATTCGGCCATGTTGTTGGCACAATCGGAGAAAAGTCTAGTAGTAAAAGGTGTATGGCAATGTTCCGGGGAAATAATCACAACACCAATTCTGTTTCCAAGAGCATTGGAAGCTCCATCAAAAACAATAGTCCACAGGGATCCTTGTTCTGGTCCTTCATATGGTCAGGGTTCCTCACAGTCTGTTACTAGCATAATATTCTTGTTCGGGAATTCAAAGTTCATAGAATGATAGTCGTCTATAGCCTGATGCGCCAAAAGGTCGGCCAATACACTTCCTTTGATTTCCTTTTGAGTGGTTTATAGGATATCATATTCTGTTAAGACCATCTGCCATCGGGAAATTCTTTTGGAGAGATTTGGCTTCTCGAATATGTACTTGATAGGATCCATTTTAGAGATCAACAAGGTAGTATATGTCAACATATATTGTCTTAGTCGGCGAGAATCCCATGCCAAAGCGCCGCAAGTTTTCTCGAGCAGTGAATATCTTATTTCGCAGTCAGTAAAATTTTTGCTAAGGTAATAGATTGCATGCTCTTTTCGACCAGACTCGTCATGTTGCCTTAGTACATACTCCATTGAATTCTCTAGCACTGTTAAGTACATGATTAGAGGTCTTCCTTCTACTGGTGCCATTAGAATGGTAGGTTCTTGTAGGTACTCCTTAATTTTATCAAAGGTTATTTGACAATCGTCCTTCCATTTTACTACTTGATCTGTCTTCAGTAGCTTGAAGATTGGCTCATAGGTGGCAGTTAGATGAGAAATGAAATGGGCAATGTAATTCAATAGTCATAAGAACCCTTTGACCTCCTTCTTGGTACGAGTAATTGGAATTTCTTGTAGGGCTTCAACCTTTGTAGGATCAACCTCAATACCCTTACCACTAATGATGAAACCCATGAGTTCACCAGATCTCACCCCAAAGGTGCACTTGTTCGGGTTTAGCCTTAGCTTGTATTTCCTCAATCTTTCAAACAGTTTATGCAGCTGATTAAGATGCTCTTCTTCAGTATGTGATATGGCTATCATGTCATCAATGTAGACCTCTATCTCGTGATGAATCATATCATAAAATAAGGCTACCATGGCACGCTGATAAGTTTCCCTGACGTTCTTCAACCCAAAAGGCAGGACCTTATAATAGAAAGTGCCCCACTGTGTGACGAAGGTAGTCTTTTCCATATCTTCAGGCTCCATCTTGATCTAATTGTAGCCTAAGAAGCCATCCATGAATGAGAGTACCTTATGTTGCATTGTATTTTCAACCAAAACATTGATATGTGGTAGTGGGAAGTCATCTTTGGGGATTGCCCTATTCAGATCCCTATAATCTATGCACATATGTACCTTGGCGTCATTCTTTGGCACTAGAACAACATTAGAAACCAACTGAGGATATGAAGTCACTGCCAAGAACCCTATGTTGAACAGTTTTATAACCTCAACCTTGATCTTTTCTGACATTTCAGGATGTATGCAATGAACCTTCTGTTTTATCATAGCACAACCCTCTTTCATTGGAAGACGGTGAACCACAATATCAGTATCGAGCCCTGGCATGTCCTCGTAAGACCAGGTGAAGATTTCCATATATTCATGTAGCATCCGGATTAACCTTCTCTTGATACTGCTTTCTAGGTCAGCACCTATCTTGACCTCTTTCCTGTCTAGCTCGGTACCCAAGTTCACCACTTCGACCGACTCTTCATGTGGTTGGATAGTCTTTTCTTCCTGTATCAAGATTCTGGAAAGTTCTCCAGGTATTTCACAACCTTCCTCACCTTCATCCTTGGATTGGTAGATCGTACTGTCGAAGTCATATGAAGCAATAGTATAATCGTTATCGATGAGATCCAGAGTGGATGAGAATCTGCAATATAGTGTGTGGGTGTGTGTAAGAACACATAGCTATTTGAAAATGCAATAAGATAAAAGAAAGACATATATCACAAAATTTGTATACAAAACGTCCAATGTTATTATTGAATGAACAAATATTTATGAATAGTTAATCAACCCTTTAACAAACGAACCATTATGCCCCGAAAGACACAACGTTTTAAAGTCATTGTTTTTTATATAGCCAAAAACTTTTAAAAACAAAAAGACAGGAATATAACTTATTACTCCTGACTAAAGGAGATGGGAAAGATGTCTTCTGCCTTCTAGTTTTCCAGTTCATCACCCACGGTTTGGAATATCTAGTTATTGAAGTCACAATCACTATCTGCACCCTCTATTGCATTGACCTCAGTGTTACTGATGCGGAACAAAGGTCTCCCAGCACGAGCCTGACGAACAACCATCTGACTTTCTGCAGTAAATCCCAGACCAAACTTGTTATACTTGAAAGGGATATTCGGAAGCTGACCCCAAATTGTATTACCACCTTCTTTAATAGTGGCCTTAGCATCTTTCAAGGAGGCCATCTTGTGCGGAGTTTTGGTGATCTTCAGAATGGACAAAAATCATCAACAACAGCAGTAGAGATTACTTCAAAGGTTTGATAGGGAGTTTCAATAAATTCTCCACCCATCTCGACATATCGGAAGGAGTTGAGGTGCCTGACCATATATTCCTCCTCTCCACGAACAATAACAACTTTCCATTTCACTAGATATTTCAGCTTCTGATGCAGGGTGGAAGTGATAACACCTGCCCCATGGATCCAAGGGCGTTCCAATAAACAAGAGTAAGTCGGCCGAATGTCCATGACATAGAAAGTGGACTCAAAAATCTGAGAACCCACCTTGATCGGGAGGTCCACCTATCCATGCACCATTTGTTTGGATCCGTCGAAGGCTCAAACTATGATATTTCTGGGCTTCAACACCAACCCTTCACAATCTAACCGGTCGAGAGCGCCTTTTGGAAGAACATACAGAGATGATATTGTGTCAATAAATACATGGGCCAATGTAGTGCTCTTGCATTCAATGAAGACATACAAAGCCCTATTGTGATTCCTCCCCTCCGGAGTCAAGTCAGCACCGAAGAAACCCAAACCATTGTCAATTGTCATACTATCCACGTAGCTTCCAAATTGATCTGTCAAAATTTCTTGTGGCACGTGGGCAGTCTTCAGGAATTTCACTGAAGCCTTCACATGGGCCTCGGAACACAGGAGTAGTGACAACATAGATATTTTGGATGGGGTCTTCCCCAACTGTTCAATAATTTTATAATCACTTCGACGAATGATCTTCGGAACCTCTTCTAAATCTTCTCCAGAAGTATCTTTGACCAGAGTTTCTTTTGACGCCTCCGTCTGGGCAGGATCTATCACCGGCTCTTTACACCGAGCCCCAATGGTTGTCTTGGAAATTGTAATCTGAGCAGGTGGAGAGATTTTGGGAGATAAAATCCTTCCACTTCTTGTAATCTTACTGGTCCCCATAATATTGATAATACTGGGATCAACTCCTTCATTTTCTTCGTCAAAAAATTCTTACTTGACGCCATGGTAATATACGTCAAACCCGTAATGCCACGGGATTGCCTTCTCCAAGGAATACCAGATAGGCCTGAGCGTTGTAATAACCAGTAGAGTAACTTTCAGATTGGCGGTAATCCTTATAGGACCTTTGGAAGGGATCCTAAAAGGAGTACCAGAGATAATAGACAAATCTTGGCTGAAATTGTTGGTAGGCGTAACTTTTTCAATTAGAATATTGTGTTGATTCATCAAGCTTTGAACACCCTTTTTTAGTGACTCGCAGCCATTCGGTTCGACAACACAGTAATAACAACCTTCAACACAACCTGGAAATAAACCATCTTGTAACAAACTCTTCTTTATTGTAGAGATCGGAGTAATCACATCATTCACAGAACTAAAATACAGAATACCTTCAACAACACTTATTCCTTTATCATGTTTGGGAATAGGTGTTGTAATCACATTTGGGGTCTCTAGAAGATCAAACTTAATCTCCTTATTGTCAATCATGTCCTGAATTTTGTTCTTCAGGGCCCAGCAATTGTTGGTGTCGTGGCCAGGACTGTTTGAATGATAAGCACACCTTGCATTCAGATTGTACTTAGGAGAAGCTGTGTTGGGATTGGGAGGAGGATCCCGCAGCGAAATGAGTTCTTCTTTTAGCAAGTGTTACAGTGCCTGAGACAAAGGCATATTGATCTTAGTAAATTTCCTTCTTAGAGCGTCTGGCCTTCGGTAGTTGCCTTGTTGTTGCTGTTGTTGAGCAGGTGCCGATTGAAAATTAATACTGCTCCCACAGATTGGTGGTGACTACTTTTACCATGGCTATTTTGGCCATAGACAACATTGACCTCTTTTTTCCTTCCAAATGACTTCTTTACAGCATTTGAAGATGCAGCCATTTGGATATTCCCGCTCTTGATAACATTTTCTATTCTTCCCAAGTCAGAATCATCTCTATAAAACCAGATCAGGAACTCCTGATCAGCAGATTAAAGAATGGGCATGTCAGAGTGCCCATAAACACCACCGGTTTCCGATCATTTAGAGGAGGTTGCACCCTTCCATCTAAGTCCCTCCATTTATGAGCATATTCCTTGAACCCCTCATTAGAGCCCATGGACATAATCTGCAGTTGCACCTGAGTTGGTACCAGGTCAGCGTTGTATTGGTACTGGTTGTATAAAGTGGAGCCAAGTCCTCCCAAGTATGAATATTGGTTCCCTCCAGCTGATAGAACCATTCCAGTTGCGTTCCATCCAAGCTTTCTTGGAAGAAATGGACCCATAACTTCAGGTCAGCAGTGTGAGGATGTATCTTCTGAACGTACGACCTCAAGTGGAGCTTAGGACAAAAGACCCCACCGTACTTAGCAAAAACAGGGACCTTGAAATTAGATGGGATTACCACCCCTAGAACCAAACCTAAATCACTGAAATCCAGTCCAGGCACCTTTTGGACTTCCATTGCCTTGAGCCTATCATCTAACTACTTGTATCTGTCATCCGTAGAAGGATATTGTTCATCAGAAAAGTCTTTGTCTTCAAGAGTATTCTCATAATCCTGCTTGTCCTATCCATCCTCATCATTATTATCATCTTCTTCATAGGATTCATCTTCTACATGGACTGGTTGAACAACACCCTTGAATCTCCTCCCCATGTTGAGGACAACAGCTGACTTTTTGGTCTTCTGTTGCTTGGCGACGAGCGCCAACATATCTTTTTGCCCTTGGGCGAGATTCATGAGAGTTTCCTTGAACTGAGCGTGTTGAGCCTGGAGATCCTTTACAGTTTGTTCGAGGGCCATTTTTCTGCTGAAATAAACGACGAGAAGATGAGAAATATGTACAAAAAACTTATTATGAAATGGTGCATGATATGTAAATGCAATGATTTCAAGGACTTTAGGAAATTTAAATTTTCTAACCAGGAAGAAACAAGAAACAAAATTTTTATTAGCAAAGTTCAAATTACAACTGCCTTTTAGGCTTACAAAAGCTTTCGAAGATAAAATGAACTCCTAAAATCTAAGAATCAAATCTCCCAAGGACGCTTCCTCTTTGTACTGATGTAAGCATTAAGACTCTGCTCCTCCTAAAGTTGCCTTGTGAGTTCCAACACTTTCTTCTCACTTGCATAAAATTGGGTCTCAAGGATGTCCCATTCTTCCTTCAGTTGAATCCAAGACTTTTGCAACTCTTCAAGGTCAGTAGGCATATCAGGGTGGAGAATGGTATAAGGAACATCCCCCTCAACAACAGGCTCCATAACTATTGGTAGGATGGATGGATATGCCATCATGAGACTTTGAGCACGAGCTCGTACCCATTTAAGATAAGGTTCAAGAGGGATAGAATTATTATGCCCCAAAGTCTTGCTATCCACCTTTCTTACCATTCCGCAAGCATGTACGAACCTTCGATGATAACCTTGGACATTATTCTCCTAGTCGATTACAATACCTTGAATGAGTGCGTCATAGGGACCATCTCTTCGAGCATAGCCAAATTGTCATAGAGGAAGAGAAGGGTTATAAGTAAAACCTCCACTAATGCCTAAGAGTGGAACATTATAGAACTCCCCACAATGGTAAATGATAGTAATGTCCTCTTGAGACCGAGAGCACCAATAGATATCTATATGAGAAAGTGACATTAACCTTTGCAACCACCTCAAACCCTACTCATTCTTAAATACTGATCGAGGAAGGTGCAAAATAAACCACCCAGATAGAAAAATCATGCAACACATAAGGGTTCCTCACTTCCTTATAGTGCGAGTATGAAGATAGTGCAAAACGTCTCCAAGCAATGTAGGCATAGGGTTACGAGTAAGGAAACTTTTGATAGCATTCACATCTATGAGTTGGTTAGGGTTAGGAAAAAGCAACAAACCATAGACTAGAAGAGCCAAGATCTCCTCAAAAGCTTGTAAATCCAAAGCATCCCAAAATAGTCAAGCCTTCTCCATCAGGAATTTAGCCAAAAAGCCTTTGACCCCATTTCTTGTCTCCCAATTAGCTACAATGTTAAAACTCTTCAGATGTAAGGCCTTGGAAATAACTTCAGTTCTTGGTGTTTCCTCTAAATCGGTGAAGGGTATTTGATCAAGAACAGATAGTCCTAGTAGTTGAGATAACTCTTCCATTGTAGGCACCAATTGATAATCAGGAAAAGTGAAACAATGATGTACAAGGTCAAAGAATTGAAAGAGCACCCTTATCACGTCTTCTTCAAATCTTGAGGTAACCAGACTAAGAAGTCGACCATATCGTTTGGTGAACAAAGAATTTTTAGAATCCCTTGATTCTAACTCTTTGATTTGAGGAGGCACCCTTATGAAATTGATTTAGATGGTATTTCTGCGAGCGGAAGCCATAATCTGCAAAGCAGAACAAAGATAAATTCATTGGTCCTTGAAATGGTTAGGAAATGGAATATAATGAATGTTATGATGCATGATATTATGTTCGAATAATTTAATCACACACAAAAAAAGCACACAAGGCCTTAGGTTAAAGCTTGCATGGAGTTTTATAGGTAAGTACCCTCTTGAAGTTTAGCTGGTTTAACCTGTCCTAAAAAAAGTAACTGGGTTCTAGGAGTCTCAATATCACCGATCTTTCTCTCGGGCATTTTTTTAGCACAAGCTTCTTTATTAGCGACCGAAATATCCCGAAAGTCCGATCTCAATGAGTGTAGTATCGATTATCAACCAAATTTAGTCTTGCACCAAAGTCGGCTATCTCACTACTTTCTAATGGCCAAGTTGTTCAACTAAGGTTCTACGAGCAGTTAGTGCTTTATGACACCACACAACGGCCCCGTATTCTCCTCGATTGGGCTCAAGGGATGCCAGTACCAACAAATGTGTCACAATAACGTAGCCATCGCTTCAACCATGTCGATATTATGCCGCATAGTCCCCATGGTCTATTTCTATTTACCTAAAATGCCCCAGATCCGGGTATAGGATCTATACAAGAATACCCAAACATAACCTAAAATGTAAAACAAGCAGGTCAAATAGGTAAAGCATTTAAATGTGAACTATATCTAAGGTAACCCCACTTTTTAATTATCCCCAACAGAGTCTCCAGTTCTTTAATACAGTGGAAGAATTGACTTTACTGGTTTTGCGTTTTATCGCATATGTTGTGGTTAGCAAGAATCGCCACCGACTTTTCTTTTATCCAATAAAGGAAAGAGTGAAGAGAACAGGAAATACATTTTTTAAAATATTTTGAGTTCAAGGGGTAGATTATGGAAAAGGGAGGTTTTGCACCCCAAAATTTACCCTCTTGGTTCAGGCTTATGTTTCATCACAAACATCATATTGTATTGCATTCACTCTCTTATGATGGAATCGAGGTACTTTGGTTCTCATGTTGACTACAAGTTGTGCTGGTTGATGGGGTTGACAATTAATGTAAGAAGGAAGCTCTTTCTCTCAAGATTTGGATATCTCAAGTCAGAAGGGTCTCTCATGTCCCAGTACATTTCATCCATCTCATTGGATCATCAAGAAGATTTTTTTTAAATCACACTCTCCTAAATTCATCAAGTCAAAATTAGGGTTTTGTCCAAATTGAAGTAATGAGGACTTAGATGACTCGACTTTTGAGGCATTATTTTCTCATCATCATTTGAATCAACTTTGTTCAAGAATTCTCTCAAGATGTCTAGTGGAATTAAGGTTTAAGCTTGATCAGCTATCTCCTAACACAAGGTGCAAAATTAGGGTTTTTGATTTAATCAGGATTTCTATGACCTTTTTACCCAAATTTGTTGCCATGCTTCACTATATGTTACTAAACATCTTTGATTGAAATATTGATGTTTAAGTTGGATTGGAAATGGCTAAATTGATCAAAAGGGGCAAAATGGTCATTTTGACCAAAAGTCAACAAAATCAGAAGTTAACCAAGTGGACTTTTGGTCAACTCTCAATTTAAACATCATCTTTTCACATTTCATATCCAAATTCATAATTGAATCGTGAGAAATGGTGAAATTGAGTTTAACTTGTTCAAGATAATACTTGAAAATTGAAAAAACATTCTAAGTGTCAAGTTGACTTCTCATTGGCAAGTCACGCGCGTAATTTAGACAAACAGTTGGTGGGAAATTTTGGGGACTTCGTATCTTTTGATTCAAATGATATTTTGAAAATTGGCTTCGAGCACTCTGAAGTATGCCATGAGAGCTTCTCATTAAGCCTTGATTCATTCAAATTGTCCATTTATTAAATGAGATATGATCATCAGATGTGGAGGTTTCAAATTGTTCCCATGCAGTGCCCATGTGCACGCGCGTTCTTGCCTGGTGTTGTACCCCAATTTTTGCCCCTAAGATCCCTTCATCATACCATGTTGATTCATTCACAACAAGATCACACTAGGATTCTTTGTTCCCCCTGCATTTAATTTTTCCTTTTTGAGGGATTACCAAACACCTTAACTTATGTTCCTCTTGTGATCATGAATATTGTTTTGTTTAACTAATAAAATGCAATGTTGGTTTGTATTGCTTGTTATCCATGTAGGTGAAGGCAATGAGATTTAACAAGCTACCCCATGGGTTCATGAGTTTATTTCCATGCCCTAGCCAATAAAAGCTTGAGAAGTTCAAACCTCACCATTGGAGTGGTTTTGTAAGTATTGGTATGGAAATGTTGTTTTGATTCATCACATTTCAAGGTTATTAGATGTGACTCAAAAGTACAAGGGGTTGATTGGAGAAGCTGTTATGTTTGGACAAGGCCTTGTTCCTATTGGTCACAAGAGCATATTTCTCTCAAATTTCAAGATATGGAAGTGGTTTTGATGGCTATGAGTCCTCATTATCATCCTCAACAACTTTTATTCACAAAATAAGAATATTGGTACAAGAAGTTTGTTCAAATTTGTCAAAGTTCTTCAAAGCATTTTCTTGATCTAGAAGCTAGGGTTTTGAACTTCAAAGGAGTATATCTTGCTCACCTTTTGGTATTTTTTATTGATTCAAAGGACATCATTCTCTTCAAAGGGTTACCAACAAATCACATCAAAAGTTCCAAGGATTTTATATGTGTAAGAGCCTTGATGAAGAAGAAAGATTACAAGTCATCCAGATGAATCCACAATTTAACATAAGTGACTTTAAATGATCATCACTTGGTCAATTTTTATTACCTTGAGTCCATTCTTTTTCCATAATGATCTTGAATAGGTGAACTTTATGCCTTCTTTTATGTGCAAAGTGGGAAAATGGATGGAAGTTACCTTAAGGATGTAAAAGATTATAGGTCATTTCATGATTTTTTGCCAACTTCAACAATTCACAACTCTCTCAATTTTTTGAGATTTTTAATGTTTCAAGTCCCAAAATTTCATTCAAGAGATATAATTCATGCCATATTTTTTGGTCAAGAGCAAATTCCAAGTGGAAGCCCATGTTTGGATGCAAGACATTATAGATCATTTTTTGAAGAAGAATTTGAAATATTTATAAGTAAGGAAAGTCAACCCTTTTTCTTCAACTTTGACTCAATGCAACTTTTAGCTCAAGCATCCATTTAATTACATTCTTTTTCCATTGCAAAGCTTGTAACCTCATCTTTCTAAAGCATCAAGAATCATGCCTTAATACCCCTTGAGTTGAAAATGCCATTGGTCAGAAGTTGGCACTTTGAAATTGAATTTCTCACCAAGTCAGAATTTTGAAATCCATAATGTGGCCTCTAATCACAAGTTTTCCACGCGTTTTTGCCTCTAAACATGTTTAGTGAAGTTCCAGATTTGTTTAGCAGATCAAAACGCAAGAATTCGATGAGTTTTGATGAAGTTTGTATCACACTTCACTCGTGCATCAGGTGTGCACGATTTCCCTCCAAAATGCATCATTCACTCTTCCTTTTGATCCCATTCACTTCTACTATAAATACATGAACTATTCCATTCAATTTTCCAAGCTTGGATAGCCAAAATCACCCTGTCAAACTTATTTCACAACTCAGAATTCAACAACTTTAAAATCCATTCTCGACCCTTTTTTAATCCAATTTTTCCCTCAATTCACCTTCCTTGATCTTCCCTGAAGCTAACCATATAATTACATTCAAGAATCGTGCCCTAGACTGTTCCATAGAAGTCCAATTTCAGAGCTCTGCAACTCAACTTCAATAGGTAGATTCCTTCATCAATTCTTCAAAACTCTGATATCATTGTGTTTCTCTCATTTCCCTGGTTCTAGTCGCAACATTTAAATTTCACTTGAAACATATTTTGACCATGAAATTTCAAATCCCTTTTCAAAACTTTCCTTCCAAATTGCTTGAGTTACATTTTATATAAATTTGGCGCGAGGGTGTGGTTGTTTTCGTCTTGAAGAAACAAAGTGATTGACATAGGTCTGAGCTTATGATTTTACAGTTTGAGAGACCTGCAAATCACGTTGGCTGGAGGTTGAAGATGACTTACGTGTCATCTTCCAACCAATTATGGCACGCCACTTGTTATTTTTGAAAATCTGATTTATATTTCATTCTGTACATTATTCACTAATGACCACGATATGCACAACGCGCCAGATCCCTTGG
This sequence comes from Vicia faba, assembly GCA_948472305.1. Taxonomy (NCBI): domain Eukaryota; kingdom Viridiplantae; phylum Streptophyta; class Magnoliopsida; order Fabales; family Fabaceae; genus Vicia; species Vicia faba. The sequence goes on from OX451738.1 coordinate 1,531,717,051, forward strand.
ATTTGATTACTAACGCGTTTTGACTCTCATCCAATGGTCCACATATTTTACTTTTATTTTCTTTTTCTGATTTTTATATTTTAATTGTTTTAAATTTCAAAAAATCATAGAAAATTCATTTTTAGTCTAAAAAATCTGAATGAATTATGAAAAATATTTTTGATAATTCACTTTCTGATTTTTATATTTTCACAATTTAATTTTGTGTTTTGGTATTTTTTATAAATTTTACACTTATTTGATTTGGTTTAAATGTTTAAAAAAATTTTTATACATTTTTAAATTCTGGAAAAAATTGAATGATTCAATGATATTGTGAAAAATATTGGTGACCTTACTTTATTTTTGTTTCTGACTTTACTATTTTTTACCATTTTTTGTTTATTTTACCCATTTATTTTGATTTTAAAAATAGTTTCCGACTTCAAAAAATTAACAAAAAATTTGTAAAATTATTTGAGTCTTTTTCTGATTTTTCTATGGTCTTACTTTTTATTTCTTGATTAATTTGAACATAGTTGATATTTTTCTCTTTATTTTCTATTTTTAAAAATTATTTTTTAAACCCTTTTATGTATATTAAAATGTGATATTATTTTGTGACTATTTTCTGGCTGATCTTAGGTTAAATTTTGGATAATGAACTTTATTAACATCATTGAATCCATGGTGTTGAGTTTAACTCCACAAAAATGGATGAATGATTTTAATAATAGTTTGATTAAAATTTAATTCAAATGTGGTTTGTATATTTTTCCCCATCCCTCTTCATCTCATCCCCTTCTTATTGCACTAGATGTTGTTGGAGCATGATCTCTATATCATGTATCAAAACAAATGGTACATAGATTTCTATTTACCGGCCTCAAAATAGGTGTGACTTCTATATAAGTCCACTTACGATTGCTTATCATAACACTAAATTTTGTCCCGATTCGAATAAATGACCATTCGTGGCCTAAACTTATGATTGTAAGCCCAAGTATGTTAATTTGATCTCTTTGATCCAATAACCTTGAGATTTATTGTGTGGAGGTTTTGGTTCTACCAATCCTCTAATGGATCTACAACACCTTTGGTCAACGTGGATCACTTAAACATCGTTGATCATTAAATGGTACTTGTGAGAATTCCAAATGGATGATATACTTGACAAAAAGCAAATTCAACTTGTTGTGTGGAGGATTTGGTTCTACCAATCCTCTAATAAGATCCGAATGCAAGTTTCAAGATGGTCATCCAACTAACCACTAATTATTGAGTTGTTTTACCTTATGCCCTCATTCTTTTTTATGCTTTATGTACCATTTACTTTTAGCATTTACATTTCATGCTATTTTCATCTTTGCTCATTTGAGCATTTACTTTCTTGCCATTTTTACTTTGCTCACTTGGGCTTTTCTTTTCCTTTCTTAAGATACTTAATAATCAACATAAACCCTAAAAAAATCTTTAATGGTACTTGGACTATTTGGTTACTATCCTTGGCATTATGGAGCATGAGACTTTTCTTGGACTTAGGATTAGAAACCTTGGCCTATCTTGGAAACCTTGTGATCTTATCTGATTATTTTGTCTGGAGTTCTTAAGGTTTACCTCAAGACATTAGGTTGTTTGTTTGTTTTTATGTGCAAATTTTTTTTTGTGATTACACCCCTTGTTTATGATCTAGAATTCACCCGCATAGAGCCGTTACTCTGCCCATTTTTTTATGAAGACTTAATAAACTTGAAGTTTGGTTCTCTCAAAAGGTCTAGTACTCCTTTGCTTGATTGGTTTAAACCCAAAGAATGGGAATTATATCTTGGCTCATAATGTCAAGTATTGGCTTCTTGTTGGTTAGATGGTTCTTATTCCTAGATTTTACCTTGTGCTTTAGGATAGTCCCTTCTTCTCCTCCCATCTTCTTTAACTTCAAAAATCTTCTTTCCCTTTTTGAAAACTCTTCTTGTTTTTTAACTTGAACTATTTTCATAATAAACTTGGACTTATGTCCACGCATTTTCAAAACATTTTTATAAATAAACTTCAATAAACTTAATAATACCTTGACATTTTTTGTGAGAAGACTAAAAGTCAATCAATCTCATTTCAAACCATTTTGCCATTTTCGCTTTTCATCTTTAAAACTTTTCTTAAAAGATTAAACTCTTGTCAATACTTGTAGTGATGCAAACAACTATACTTCTACAATATGTAGTTAAGAGAGATATTTTTCCACTTGGGTGTTGAGTGAGGCATTGTTGATTTTTAAATCCAATCCATATCCTCCACTTTGAGATGATTCAAATTCTCCTTTCTCATGATCGTGGGTAGTAGGTGTGTTTTCCACACGGACAATGACGATGATGTTTTATCTTATAAAATTAACCAACACATTTGGGTTTTAAATTTTTTGAAAGAGGAACTATGTGTACCCTGATCCCCTATTGCACGAAAATGTGGTACATAGGCACTAAAGGTTCGCAACCGCAGCGGGTGCAAAAATTATAAAATAAATATATTTCTTTCCTCACCTCCACCATCCATTTTATATATATACAACATTTTTTATAGCCAAAATATACAGATTTTTACAAAGAGGTTCCTGCGAAGTACCCTAGATGTTTAGGATGCTAATACCTTCCCTTTGCATAACCAACCCCCTTACCTTGAATCTTTCCCCTTCTTTATGGGTTATTCTCTCTTTTCCCATTCCTTTGGAAATAATAAAGCGCAGTGGAGATTTTAATTTTAATTTTTACGAAGTCTAGTCAATCCAATGGCTTAGTCTTGAACATTTCTATCGCTACAGAAAAATGGCGGCTTCACTGGGGAAAGATCGACCTCTTGCTGGTCCATCCCTAAGTGGGTTGAGCCTATCTTTGTTTATCTGTATATATGCTATTATTTTTTGTATATTATTTGTTATATATATGCTTGTTTGCAGGTTTTTTCTGGTTTTTTTTAGGGTTCAATGATTTTTGTGTTGTGAGATAAGTCCTATACCCGGACTTAAGAGCACTTATGTTTAGGACGGGCGGTATATTCATGTTAACTTTGAGGGAGTAATCCCAAAAAAGGAGGCATGAGATCCCCCACTCAGTGGAGGCCTCTTTGATTGTAGTGTCGTTTACCGAGTAATCAGGAATACATACTGCTTTCGACCTGGGAGCCTGCTGAAACTGAGGACCGTAGAATACCAAACCTATATTGGCCTTTTAGGTGTAGTGCGGAAGCTATGACGAAGTAATCTGGAAATATTTGTCACGTGATACTACACTCGGACGAGTCTTTCTTGAGAATATTACTAATTACCGAGTTAATCGGGAAGTTGGTAATATCCGAAGGAAGGATGTAGACTCTGGGAACCTCTAGAACCTTGTTCGGTAGGTGATAACTTTTAGAACAACACCTTATGGGTAGTACCTTCGACCTCATGCTCGTGACGTTGAACCTATGAAACCTATATGTGTGATCTTGTGTGTGATTGTTGCATCATGCATCCATGCACTCATAAGCATATTTTGAAGAAACCATATTTTAAGGGATTTAAAGGTTGACTATTTGTGAATATCTCAGGTGCTTTTAACCATGGATTATGGATAGAGAAAGACCGGAAAATACAGTTTCAAGGATCCCAAGATAGATAAGTTGATCAGTCTAATTCCCGAGATCGAGTGTTCTGCAGACTTTCAGAAGAAGTATGGATCCATTGTTCCTCTCATGAAGCTGAAGATGAAGGAGGGTATTCTATCGATTGTGGTCTAGTTCTATGATCCAATGTATCATTGCCTTACTTTTCCCGACTATCAGTTGATGCCTACACTGGACGAGTATTCTTATCTATTAGAGGGTGATCCAAAACCACATGAGATTGCTGCTTTGATTCACCTGGGGAAGTATGAGGTGGAAGCCCATATGACTACCAAAGGAGGGATTAGAGGATTACCAGCTCAGTTCTTATTGAAGAAATCTCTTTACTTTTCTAGAATGAAGAGTACAGTTGCTTTTGAGGCCATCTTTGCTATACTTGCTTATGGGTTGTTCTTATTTCCTAATGTGGACAAGTTTGTCGACATTAACGTTATCAGGATTTTCATGATTGAAAACCCAGTTCCTACCTTATTAGGTGATTCTTATTACTATATTCATCTTCGGAATTCTTATCATGGGTGGATGATTATCTGTTGCACGCCTCTGTTATACCGATGGTTTATCTCTCATATGCCTCAGTCTGATGCTTTTTGGGATGTTAAGAAGGAACCCCGTTGGGCTCCTAAGATCATGGAAATTACCCACTAGGACATTGATTGGTATCATCGAGCTTACCAGGATGTAGAGATTATTGACAATTGTGATATTTTCCCCAATGTACCTCTTCTTGGTACAAAGGGAGGAATTAACTATAACCTTGTTCTTGCACGGCGACAACTTGGTTATCCGATGAGGGATAAACCAAATAGTATTCATTTGAGTAGTTTCTTTCTAAAGGAAGGGGAAGACCATAGGGAAGCTAGGGAGCAGATTGTGAAGGCCTGGCGTCACATTCATAATAAGAGTAGGAAGGATTTGGGACCTAGGGGTGTTGTTTCTTTGGAGACATATCTTCAATGGATCCGATCGAGAGCCATTCATCTAAAGATGTCGTATACACAGGAGACACCCATGTCAGATCTATTTATGAAGACCACTCCTCCCTTATTAGATGAACTAGAAGAGTTGCAACTTGCTTTGGTTAAGATGCAACAGGAAAGGGATGCTTGGAAGAACAAGTTCCAAACTTTAGAAAGTTCCTACAAACAGATCTAAAGAAGAAAGACGACTTGATTGAGATTCTTGAGAGTCGAGCGGTAGAGTCTATGGAGAGGAAAGGGGATTTATTTTCTCCTAAGCCTCAATCAGGTACTGATCACTCACTTCTTGATTCAGATGATTGGAAAGAGGTTGCCATCAGACATGCGGAAGAAAACCAAAGGTTATAGGCTCAGATTTCCAGACTCACGGGGAAGCGCCAGCGTATAGAGTGATCTCCATCAGTTCTTTTTCTTAGGGTTTTAGATTGTATTTTCATCTTTTACTTGAGATCATTGAAACTTGTAATCCATTTTGGAGTTATTATAAAATTTTTCCAGTATTTCAAAAGCGTTATTACTTTGATGTTTGCAATATGTCTATAAATCTATAAATCCCTTGAAATATTAAATAACAAAGTAAAAATAATCATATGCATTACATGTCATGCATCATATTGCACATATTTATTGCATTATTTATGCATACCCAGGTGTCTTACCAAGCTTCTTTACTTCGTTAAGAAAGCTGACTCATCACTACAACACTCGGGCTAATCTCAAAAAGAAGATGGACAACTTAGAACAGGAGAATCGCGAGCTGCGTGAGGAAGTTTCTGCTTTGAAGGCCGGCATGGCCAATCTGACTACCCTGATGGAAGATCTGGTGGCTGCTCAGAATCATCCACCGAGTGTTCAACCTCAACCAACAAGGGCAACTACTGAAGTTCCGACTGTTCCCATATCTTCCACTCCTGCTATTGTTCAGAATCGCATGCCTCAAGGTTATCCATGGGGGATGCCAGAGAATTTTGCACCTAAAGGTTTCAATCTTGGTCCTCAAGATACTCCAGTGGTTCAGACTATTGTTACTCCAACACCTCCTGTGGTGCATGTTGTTCCAGCTGCACCTCCTTCAGTAAATATGATTATGTTTGTTAATGATGATGTGTGTCGTCCTTTCCCTCCGCCGAGTAAAGACTTGGGTCTTTATGACAGAATGGGTGATTTTCAAGAGCAGTTTGACAAGATGCAAAGAGAGATGAAGGCCCTTAGGGGAAAAGAGTTATTTGGGCAGAATGTGAATGAGTTATGTTTGGTCCTGAATGTTAAGATACCTGCTAAGTTCAAGGTCCCGGAATTTGATAAGTATAAGGGCAAAACTTATCCCCATGGTCACCTGGTGATGTACGTGAGAAGGATGTCTACGCATACTGATGATCAGCGTCTGCTGATTCACTTTTTTCAGGATAGTTTGACCGATGCTGCGTTGAAGTGGTATATGAGTTTGGACAACGCTAATATCCATACTTTTAATGATTTGGGAGAAGCATTCATCAATCAATACAAGTACAACATGGACATGGCGTCTGACCGTGACCAACTTAGGGCCATGGTTCAGAAAGACAGGGAATCGTTAAAAGAGTATGCGCAAAGATGGCACGAGGTAGCCGCCCAAGTGATTCCTCCCATGGAAGAGAAGGAGATGACTAAGATTTTCTTGAAGACATTGGGTGCTTTCTACTACGAGAGGATGGTAGCAAGCGTGCCAAGTGACTTTACTGAGATGGTAGGAATGGGTATCCGCTTAGAAGTGGCTGTAAGAGAAGGTCGTTTGACGAAGAGTGAAGGATCCGGAGGTGTGAAGAAGCCATCTTATGCGTTTACCAAGAAGAAAGAGGGGGATGCAAATGCTGTTATGCAAGAGAGGAGGGTAAACACTCCTAGAAGGAATTATCAGTGTCATCAGCAAGTCGCCTCAGTTACTCCTGTTGTGAGTGTTGCTCCAACTAACGTTGCTTATCAGAGACCATCCCAACAGGGGAATCAAGGGTATAATCAGATAAGAGAGAGTTATGACCCTATTTCCATGAGCTATACAGAGCTACTACCAACATTGATACAGAAAAAGTTGATCCAGACACGACCACCTTCCGCCGTACTATCACCATTGCCTTGGTATTACAAGGCAGACCAAACGTGTGCTTTTCATCAAGGAGCACCATGGAATAGTGTTGAGAATTGTTATCCTTTGAAGAACGAGGTGCAAAAATTGGTAAAGTCTTGTGTTCTATCTTTCAAGGACATGGGACCTAATGTGAAAGATAACCCTCTGCCCAAGCATGGGGGAGTAAATGTTGTGAATATGGTGGCCGGTTGTCCAGGCGACTTCCGGATTTTTTATATTAATCTGGTTAGAGGAGATTTTGTGAAAATGCATGCAGACCTCTGTGAATTTAGCTACTATACATATAACCATACCGGTTGTGCTACTTGCAGTACAAATATACATGGTTGCGATAAGATAAAGGCTGATTTACAAGAGATGATGAATGAGAGCCTCATCCATATAATCATGCCTAGGGCAGAGTATGAAGAGGAAGTGAACATGGTTTCTGGATGTCCTGGTGAATTCATAATTTTTGATGTGGAAACATGGAATCTATAAATGTCATAGTTGATGATTACCATGAGGAAACAAATGTCCCATATGATGTTGAGACATTCTTTGAGACCTCAACTCAAAAGGATGATATTCCTAAAACTACTACATCAGAATCTGAATCAAAGGAAGTTAACAAAGACCCTTCCATCAGAATTCAGAAAAATCATCCTAAGGAACTCATCATAGGAGATCCTAACAGTGGAGTCATTACAAGATCTAGAGAAATCATTACAAACTCTTGCTTTGTATATAAGATTGAACCAAGAAATGTTAAGGAGGCTTTAACTGATGAATACTGGATTGGAGAAATGCAAGATGAATTGAACCAATTCAAGCAACATGAAGTATGGGAGTTAGTTCCTAGACCAGGAGGAACAAACATCATTGGCACAAAATGGATCTACAAGAACAAATCAGATGCTGAAGGAGTTGTCACCAGGAATAAGGCAAGACTTGTTGCTCAAGGATACACTCAAGTTGAAGGGGTTGATTTTGATGAGACTTTTGCTCCTGTAGCCAGACTAGAATCAATCAGACTCCTATTGGGAATTTCTTGTCTCCTTAAGTTCAAGTTATTTCAGATGGATGTAAAAAGTGCCTTTCTTAATGGGTACTTAAATGAGGAAGTTTATGTGGAACAACCTAAAGGTTTTGTGGATCCAAAATGCCCTGATCATGTCTACAAATTGAGGAAAGCTTTATATGGCCTGAAACAAGCTCCTAGAGCATGGTATGACAGGTTGACAAAATTCCTCTCTGACAAAGGATACAGGAAAGGAGGCTTGGATAAAACTCTTTTTGTCTAAAATGAAGGAGGAAAGATAATGGTAGCTCAAATCTATGTTGATGACATAATGTTTGGGGGAATGTCAGATAAAATGGTTAAACATTTTGCTGACCAGATGCAAGCTGAATTTGAAATGAGCCTCATGGGAGAATTGACCTACTTTCTTGGACTGCAAGTCACACAGATGGAAGACTCAATTTTTTTTGTCTCAAATCAAGTATGCAAAGAACATTGTCAAGAAGTTTGGGATGGAGAATGCCAGTCACAAAAGGACTCTTGCACTTACTCATTTAAAGATGTCCAAAGATTCAAGTGGGGTTAAGGTGAACCAAAGCTTGTACAGAAGCATGATAGGAAGTCTGCTATACTTAACAGCCAGCAGACCTGACATTGCTTTTGCAGTTGGAGTATGTGCAAGATACCAGGCTGAACCCAAAGTAAGTCATATCAACCAAGTGAAAAGAATTCTGAAGTATGTGAGTGGAACCTACAACTATGGCTTGCTGTACTCTCATGGATGTGAACCGACTCTGACTGGTTACTGTGATGCTGATTGGGATGGAAGTGCTGATGATAGAAAGAGCACCTCTGGAGGATGTTTCTTCTTAGGAAATAATCTTGTCTCTTGGTTCAGCAAGAAACAAAACTGTGTGTCTCTATCTACTGCTGAAGCTGAATACATAGCAGCTGGTAGTAGCTGTTCTCAAATGAGCTGGATAAAATAGATGCTTACCGAGTATAATGTCACACAAGATGTTATGACATTGTACTGTGACAATCTTAGTACTATCAACATTTCCAAGAATCCTATTCAGCATAGCAGGACCAAGCATATTGACATTAGACATCACTTTATCAGAGATCTTGTGGAGGAGAAGATGATTAAACTGGAACATGTTGCCACTGAACTACAACTGGCTGACATTTTTACCAAGGCACTTGATGTTAATCAATTTGAAAATTTGAGGGGCAAGCTGGGTATTTGCCAACATGAAGAAATGTAGCAATTAATTTTGCTTAAAAAAAGGAATGAGAGAGATATTTTAGTTAAGTCTACTCTGATTGGGCTAATCATCTGTTTCTCTATTTCCTTCCAAAATTTTAAGAAGTTGAATAGACATTCTTATATCTCCCTCCTCTTGCGTTTCTGCAACAATCTCCAATCTCTCAACCGAAGATTTTACTATCACTGTTACCTTTTTTCTAAATCACTCAAAATGTCTCAACTATCCATGTCATCATCCTCTTCAAAGGCGACTGCTTCTTCCGTATCCTCTGATCGAGAACCTAGGGCAATCACAAACTGCATGGATTCTGATGTTCTGAAAATAACTCCTCTTCGTGAACTGGCAGCTGACCCCACTAAGGTCAAGACGCTGCGAACCAGACATGCAAGAAGATCACAAGCCTCTTCATCTGGTAAATCCTCTAAACCATCCTCTTCTGTTCCTCCAGAAATAACAAATAGGGAAGGTTCTGTGTATGTTCATCAAGCTATAGCTAGACTAGTCACTAGGATTCTAAATGAGAATCACTCTGTACCTGGCATTTCTGTTCCTTTAAACCAAGAATCTGCTAGTCCAAATGTTGAAATGAATCCAGATGTCACTCAGAATGTTGAGACACCTGATGACAACATTAGGAAATCTCCTGAAAATCGTGATGATCACCAGAACCCTACTGAGAAGGATGTTGAACCCCCAGTTATAGATGTTGATGAAGAATACTCTGACAACTACTTAATTTCCAATATCAACCCTAGCATAGCTAGAAGGATGATGAATGGAAAAGGAAAGCAGGATGCTATCAAAAGCCTCTCCAAAGAGAAGGCTACTGAAGTTGTTCATAAGAAAACCAGGTCTGAGAACAAGACAGGAGTAGAAGTTGTGAAGGCTGGATTGTCAAAAGAGAAAGGGAAGGTGAAAACTAGAGTACCTGTTGGTAGCCTCTCTAAACCTTTGAGACAACCAATAGCAAAGAAAAGGAAGGAGCCTGAACCCTCTGAATCTGATGAGGAATCAAAATTTGAGTTTGATGTTGAAGACACTCCTCTCAGAAAGAAACTCTCTTCGAGCAAAATTCCTAAAGTCCCTGAAGTTGCCATTGACAACATCTCCTTTCACCATCCAGAGAATGTAAACAGGTGGAAGTATGTATTTTTGAAAAGGATAGCCTTGGAAAGAGAGCTGAACAATAGTGCACTGGAATGTAAGGAGATCATGAATCTAATCAAGACTGCTGGTCTAATAAATAATGTGGTAAAGTTTACCAACTGCTATGAAATTCTGGTCAAAGAATTCATAGTAAATTTATCTGATGGATCTGCTAATGGAAAGTCAGCTGACTTTAAGTGTGTGTATGTGAGAGGAAGGAAGGTAAATTTCTCTCCCTCTGAAATAAAAAAATTCCTAGGAAGACCTGATGTTGCTTGCCCTGAGCTTGAGGTTACTGACAACCAAGTGTGTCATACCATCACTACAAATCAAGTCAAGAGACGGCCCTTAAAAGGGAAGCTGAATGCAAGCAAGCTGAGCATGAAATTTTCCATTCTGCACAAAATTGGTGCAACTAACTGGGTTCCCTCCAACCATAAATCAACCATCTCCACAGGCTTGGGAAGATTTATTTATGCTGTTGGAACCAGGAAAAACTTTGACTATGGCAAGTATATCTTTGATCAAACATTGAAACATGCTGGAAGCTGTGCTATTAAAGGCCCTATTGCCTTTCCCTCTCTCCTGTGTGGTATAGTCATTTCTCAGTATCCTGACATTCTAGTTGAAAAAGATATTGTATGCAAAAGAGCCCCTGCTCTTGGTTTGCACTATAAGCTATTTCAGGGAACACATGTTCCTGACATTGTCATGACATCGGCTGAGACATCAACTGTCAAATCTCATTCCAAGAAAACTGATGTTATAGCTGTGCTGAAGGAAACCTGCAAAGAGCTTGATACAAGGAAAAGGACTCTTCAGGACCTGATTTCTAGAATAGAACAGGAGGAGATTGAAGGACAAAGAAGGGAAGAGGATGCTGATGAAGACCAGCTTAATGTTGAAGAAAGTGCTTCCTCGGAAGATGACAATGCTTGAAGATCAGTGTAGTTGACAAGTTGCTGCTGGTGCCTGTTGCTGCAAATGACTTTTGATTTTTTTTTCTCTGTGTTTTTATTATTCCTTTTGTATGACTGTATAACTTAAAAGTACAAGTATCTTTGGCCTATTTGTGGCTAAAGAGGGGGAGAAGATTCTGTGATAATTTTGGTAGAATTAGACTTGGTAGATGTTATTAAAAATTCTGCTGCTTTCTAATCTCTGATTGTTTAGGGGTTTTAGCCAAAAAAATTCCAAAGGGGGAGTTTGTAAGTGTTTGGTTGTTGGCAGGTTTTTTGGTAAAACCAGTTGTGTGAATGTCATGACTGATGTCATAACATTCTGGGATACAAGGTACATTCTGCAGAAAAAGAATGTCATACAGGAGCTGCAGGAGCTGCTCAATATGAGTGTTTAGCTGATCATTATGCAATGATCATATTTATTGCATTCTACCAAAATCAGTAAACAATATTCTTGTTGTCATAACCAATGTTAAGACATCCTGTACTGATCTAACATTTATACAGATTTGTTATTTCTGAGAATTTTCAGGAATCTGGTTTATACAGTCCAGATCAGATTCTCACGTGGACATTAGGTTAACTTTGCTTAACCCTAATCTGATTGTTAAAGTCCTATGACCAAGTCTTGAGGTTAACCCTAATTAACCCTAGCTATTTTCGTGGAAGCCCTAACCGAAGAATAGTTGTCTATATATTTATCATGAAGACTGTTGGTGAAACACACTTTTTGACAGAAGATCAATAAGGGATTGTATAGTTGTAACTACTGTGAGCCAATCAATTATCATTGTGATAAGTGATTTGGAGTAGGATTTGTTTGTAAGGGTTGTGTATCACTCAAAGCTTTGAAGCACGAGTATTTGTGTTACTTGATTAAAGCTTTGAAGCAAAGTCAAGTTAGGGTTGTGTATCACTCAAAGCTTTGAAGCACGAGTGATTGTCACTTGATTAAAGTTGTGAAGCAAAATCAAGTGTGTGTACTGAAGAGTGTCTTCATAATTTCATTAATCAATTGTTTAATATCACTGCTGTGATTGAAGGGGAGTGAGTAGGAACTCAGGTTTAAGTTGAACTTAGATTGAAGTTGCATTGGGTAGGTCTTAAGTGAAGGAGATAAACTGGTTGGTTTATTCCTGAATTAATATCTCTTATAGTGAATTTCCTCCCTGGCTTGGTAGCCCCCAGAGTAGGTGTTGTTACACAGTGAACTAGGTAAACAATTAACTGTGTTCTTTACTGCTTTTGAATTTACTTTCTTGAAGAGTTTCAGATACGGTATCATAACATTCACCGTGACATTGAGTATCTGCTGCCAGAATTTCACTTCCTCGGTGAAAATGTGTTATACAAGAGAAATTATGACATGGTCTTTCTCAGATGCTTGGATAGACACGAAGCAGACATGTTGATGCATGATATTCATGAAGGTTCACTTGGCACTCATTCCAATGGACATTCGATGGCTAAAAGGATGCTAAGCGCAGGGTATTATTGGCTGACCATGGAATCTGATTATTACCAGTTTGCAAAGAAGTGTCATAAATTCCATATATAAGCAGACAAGGTCCATGTGCCTCTGACGCTTCTCAATGTGATTTCCTCCCCATGGCCTTTCTCAATGTGGGGGTATTGACATGATTGGGATGATAGAACCCAAAGCTTCGAATGGGAACCTTTTTATCTTGGCAGCAATTGATTACTTCACCAAATGGGTGGAGGCTTATTCATATGCCAATGTTACTAAGCAGGTGGTGGTGCGCTTCATCAAGAATAATCTTATATGCCGGTATGGTGTGCCGAGAAGAATCATCACTGACAATGGCTTGAATTTGAACAACAAGATGATGATAGAATTGTGTGAAGAATTCAAGATTGTCCATCACAATTCATCTCCATACAGACCAAAGATGAATGCGGCTATTGAAGCTGCTAATAAGAATATCAAGAGAATTATCCAGAAAATGGTTATTACTTATAAGGATTAGCATGAAATGCTCCCTTTTGCTCTACAGGATATTGAACATTTGTCAGCACTTCAACAGGAGCAACCCCGTTCTCCCTAGTGTATGGAATGGAAGTTGTACTCCCAGTCGAGGTAGAGATTCCCTCGTTGCGTGTGATAATGGAAACCAAGCTAGCAGAGGCTAAATGGGTCCAGAACAGGTTTGACCAATTGAATTTGATTGAGGAGAAGAGGATGATAGCTTTATGTCATGGCCATTTATATCAGAGAAGAATGAAGAAAGCTTTTGATAAAAAGGTCAAACCTCGTGAATTCAGAGAAGGCGACCTCGTGCTCAGGAAGATCATGTATTTCAACATCGATTCTAAGGGCAAGTGGACTCCAAATTTCGAAGGCCCGTATGTTGTCAAGAAAGCCTTCTCTGGCGGTGCATTAATTCTTGAAACTATGGATGGCGAGGAGTTCCCACGTCCCATGAACACTGACGCAGTCAAGAAATACTTCGCCTAAAGAAATAAAAGAACAACTCGCTAAGTTGAAAACTCGAAAGGGCGGCTTAGGCAAAAAAGGAGCATCTCGGTAGGTTAAAAACCCAAAAGGGCGGTCTAGGCAAAAATTAGAGACATAAACAGAATAAATTTCCCGCTAAGTTGAAAACCCGCAAGGGCAGCTTAGGCAAAAGTTAGGGATTTTCTTGGCAAGTAACTACATCAGACAAGACTTGATCGTTGAAGCAACAATCTTCTTGGATCCTCACCATACTTCAACAAAAGCTACTGCTCAGGATTTCAAAAGTTGTTAGGGGGATAGTGGTCATTGTATCTCAATGTATCTTTTCCATTACATATTACCATTTCTCAAACTTTTTAATCATCTATGGAGTCTCCCCATTCGCAGACTACCAATCTATTAATGAAATTCGAGCTTTTACCCAATTCTTTGTGTTTCTTATTTTATTTAGCTTGCAAAGACTCCGTTTATTACTGATAATAGCTTTCAAAGAAATGAGATTAAAAAACAAAATTGATTTTTAAAAAAAAAAATGTTTACAATTTACTTTTACTTTGAGAGTTGTGATGAAACAATGACAACTCAGGTTGTTTTCACCGTATTGGGTTCATGATTCTGATATCCTCGGTCAAGTTTGGATTTATTTCTCCTCTTTTCTGAGTTTTCATGATGTGAAGTTTCAATCCATATTTTTCTCCAGTGAAGTAGGCTTGAATTCCCCAGCGAAGTTTGGATGTTTCGGTGGAAGTCTGCTTTATTTGAGAGTGGTCTTGCAATCTCCAGTAGGCATGTTACTTTTGAAAAACACTGGTTTCCCCGATGAAGCCAGAAGAAGGATATTCTACCCCGATATCTGTTTGATTTGTCTACTTCCGGATTATGTTTCTCCTCAGTAAAGTTAAAAGCAGACAGTAGGTTTTGATTCCGCAGTTGGCCTTTACCTTTCTTGGAATGATCATCTTAGTTGAAGTTTAGTCGAGCGTTGTAGTGTCCGAGGCGGTTTTGATTGGTTGTTCCCAATGTTGTGTATCTGTTTTGTCAGCATGCACATGATAACACTCATACATTCATACATGCATGATGCTGAGCTAAAATTGACAAATCATTGTTCATTGACATTTGTTAATATTTTTGTTGACATAATACCCTGTTTTGCAGAGTTATGTTACCCTCTTTTCATTAGAGCGTTGGTCTTAAATAGAAAATGTACATTCTTTCAAATTCCCTACTGAGTTGTCCCTCGTAAAAGATTTTTTCTTTAGCCTTCCGGTACAGTTCCTTGTTTGTATGGATCTTGTTTTCCCTCTTGAGTTTATTTCTCAAAGGATGTATTCTGGTTGACTGTTTCATTCCAATTTATTTCTGGTTTGGATCTGTGGTCCCCCGACAATATTATTTACTTTGGAATTCTGAAAAACTCCAAGCTTTTTTTGGTGCATTTATTTTGCACAAGTAGACTTTATCCCCTTAGCAAGAATATCATGGAATCTCCCCAAGAAGTCATACCTCTTGGCCCAAAAAAAATCATTTCCTTTTACAATCCTTCGTGACCATAAATAGAAAGTCTCTTTATTTGAGATAGCTTAAATAAGGGCAGCTGTTATACCCCAATTTTTGCCTCTAAGATCCCTTCATCATACCATGTTGATTCATTCACAACAAGATCACACTAGGATTCTTAGTTCCCCCCCTACATTTAATTTTTCCTTTTTGAGGGATTACCAAACACCTTGACTTATGTTCTTCTTGTGATCATGAATACTGTTTCATTTAACTAATAAAATTCAATGTTGGTTTTTCTTTCTTGTTATCCATGTAGGTGAAGGCAATGAGATTTAACAAGCTACCCCATGGGTTCTTGAGTTTAATTCCACGCCCTAGCCAATAAAAGCTTGAGAAGTTCAAACCTCACCATTGGAGTGGTTTTGGAAGAATTGGCATGGCAAGGTTGTATTGATTCATCACATTTCAAGGTTATTAGATGTGACTCAAAAGTACAAGGGGTGTATTGGAGAAGCTGTTATGTTTGGACAAGGCCTTGTTCCTATTGGTCACAAGAGCATATTTCTCTCAAATTTCAAGATATGGAAGTGGTTTTGATGGCTATGAGTCCTCATTATCATCCTCAACAACTTCTATTCACAAAACAAGATATTGGTACAAGAAGTTTGTTCAAATTTGTCAAAGTTCTTCAAAGCATTTTCTTAATCTAGAAACTAGGGTTTTGAACTTCAATGGAGTATATCTTGCTCACCTTTTGGTATTTTTGAGTGATTCTAAAGACAACATTCTCTTTAAAGGGTTACCAACAAATCACTTCAAATGTTCCAAGGAGTTTATATATGGAAGAGCCTTGATGAAGAAGAAAGATTACAAGTCATCTAGATGAATCCACAATTTTACATAAGTGACTTCAAATTATCATAACTTGGTACATTTTTATCACCTTGAGTCCATTATTTTTCCATAATGATCTTGAATATGTGAACTTTATGCCTTCTTTTATGTGCAAAGTGGGAAAATGGATGGAAGTTGCCTTAAAGATGCAAAAGATTATAGGTCATTTCATGATTTTTTGCCAACTTCAAAAATTCATAACTCTCTCAATTTTTGGAGATTTTGAATGGTTCAAGTCCCAAAATGTCATTCAAGAGATCTACTTCATGGCATCTTTTTTGGTCAAGAGAAAATTCCAAGTGGAAAGCCATGTTTGGATGCAAGACATTATAGGTTATTTTTTGAAGAAGAATTTGAAATATTTCTAAGTATGGAAAGTCAACCCTTTTTCTTCAACTTTGGCTCAATACAACTTTCAGCTCAAGCATCCATTTGATTCCATTCTTTTTCAATTGCAAAGCTTGTAACCTCATCTTTCTAAAGCATCAAGAATCACGCCTTAAGACCCCTTGAGTTGAAAATTCCATTGGTCAGAAGTTGGCACTTTGAAATTGAATTTCTCACCAAGTCATAATTTTGAAATCCATAATATGGCCTCTAATCACAAGTTTTCCACGTGTTTTTGCCTCTAAACATGTTTAGTGAAGTTCCATATTTGTTTAGCACATCAAAACGCAAGAATTGGATGAGTTTTGATGAAGTTTGTATCACACTTCACTCGTGCATCAGGTGTGCGTGATTTCCATCCAAAACGCATCATTCACTCTTCCTTTTGATCCCATTCGCTTCTCCTATAAATACATGAACTACCCCATTCAATTTCCCAAGCTTGGATAGCTAGAATCACCCTGCCAAGCTTATTTCACAACTCATAATTCAGAAACTTCAAAATCCGTTCTCGACCCTTTTTCAATCCAATTTTTCCCTCAATTCACCTTCCTTGATCTTCCCTGAAGCTAACCATATAACTACATTCAAGAATCGTGCCCTAGACTGTTCCATAAAAGTCCAGTTTCAGAGCTCTGCAACTCAGCTTCAATAAGTAGATTCCTTCATCAATTCTTCAAAACTCTGATATCATTGTGTTGCTCTCATTTCCCTGGTTCTAGTCGCAACATTTACATTTCATTAGAAACATGTTTTGACCATGAAATTTCAAATCCATTTTCAAAACTTTCCTTCCAAATTGCTTGAGTTACAGTTTATATAAATTTGGCGCGAGGGTGTGGTTGTTTTCGTCTTGAAGAGACGAAGCGATTGGTGTAGGTCTGAGCTTTTTATTTTATAGTTTGAGATACCTGCAAATCACGTCGGCTAGAGGTTGAAGATGACCTACGTGTCATCTTTCAACCAATGATGGCACGCCACTTGTTATTTTTGAAAATATGATTTATATTTGATTATGTACATTATTCACTAATGACCATGATATGCACAGCGCGCCAGATCCCTTGGATTTGATTACTAACGCATTTTGACTCTAATCCAATGGTCCACATATTTTACTTTAATATTCTTTTTCTGATTTTTATATTTTAATTGTTTTAAATTTCAAAAAATCATAGAAAATTCATTTTTAGTCCGAAAAATCTGAAAAAATTATGAAAAATATTTTTGATTATTCTCTTTCTGTTTTTTATTTTTTCACAATTTAATTTTGTGTTTTGGTATTTTTAATAAATTTTACACTTATTTGATTTGGATTAAATGTTTAAAAATATTGTTATACATTTTTAAATTCTGGAAAAAATATGGAATGATCCAATGATATTGTGACAAATATTGGTGACATTATTTTATTTTTGTTCCTGACTTTACTATTTTTTACCATTTTTTGTTTATTTTACCCAATTACTTTAATTTAAAAAATAGTTTATGACTTCAAAAAATTAACAAAAAATTTGTAAAATTATTTGAGCCTTTTTCTGATTTTTCTATGGTCTTACTTTTTATTTATTGATTAATTTGAACATAGTTGATATTTTTATCTTTATTTTCTATTTTTAAACATTATTTTTTAAACCCTTTTATGTATATTAAAATGTGATATTATTTTGTGATTATTTTCTGGCTGATCTTAGGTTAGATTTTAGGTCATGAACTTTAGTAACATCATTGGATCCATGGTATTAAGTTTAACTCCACAAAATTGGATGAATGATTTTAATAATAGTTTGATTAAAATTTAATTCAAATATGGTTTGTATATTTTTTCCCCATCCCTCTTCATCTCATCCCCTTATTATTGCACTAGATGTTGTTGGATCATGATCTCTATATCATGTCTCAAAACAAATGGTGCATAGATTGCTATTGACCGGCCTCAAAATAGGTACGACTTCTATATAAGTCCACTTACGATTGCTTAACATAGCGCTAAATTTTGTCCCAATTCGAATAAATGAACACTCGTGGCCCAAACTTATGATTGCAAGCCCAAGTATGTTAATTTGATCTCTTTGATCCAATAACACCGAGATTCATTGTGTGGAGGTTTTGGTTCTACCAATCATCTAATGGATCTAAAACACCTTTGGTCAACGCGGATCACTTAAACATCGTTGATCATTAAATGGTACTTGTGAGAATTCCAAATGGTTGATATACTTGACAAAAAGCAAATGCAACTTGTTATGTGGAGGCTTTGGTTCTACCAATCCTCTAATAAGTTCGAAATGCAAGTTTCAAGATGGTCATCCAACTAAACACTAATTATTGACTTGTTTTATCTTATGCCCTCATTCTTTTTTATGCTTTATGTACCATTTACTTTTAACATTTACATTTCATGCCATTTTCATCTTTGCTCATTTGAGCATTTACTTTCTTGCCATTTTTACTTTGCTCACTTGGGCTTTTCTTTTCCTTTCTTAAGATACTTAATAATCAAAATAAACACTAAAAAAATCTTTAATGGTACTTTGACTATTTGGTTACTATCCTTGGCATTATGGAGCATGGGACTTTTCTTGGACTTAGGATTAGAAACCTTGGCCTATCTTGGAAACCTTGTGATCTTATCTGATTATTTTGTCTGGAGTTCATGAGGTTTACCTCAAGACATTGGGTTGTTTGTTTGTTTTTATGTGCAGGTTTTTTTTTGTGATTACACCCCTTGTTTGTGATCTGGGATTCACCCGCATACAGTCGTTACTCTGCCCAATTTTTCATGAAGACTTAATACACTTGAAGTTTGGTTCTCTCAAGAGGTATAGTACTCCTTTGCTTGATTGGTTTTAACCCAAAGAATGGGAATTCTATCTTGGCTCATAATGTCAAGTATTGGCTTCTTAATGGTTAGATGGTTCTTATCCCTAGCTTTTACCTTGTGCTTTAGGATAGTCCCTTCTTCTCCTCCCATCTTCTTTAATTTCAAAAATCTTCTTTCCCTTTTTGAAAACTCTTCTTGTTTTTGAACTTGAACTATTTTCATAACAAACTTGGACTTATGTCCACGCATTTTCAAAACATTTTCATAAATAAACTTCAATCAACTTAATAATACCTTGACATTTTTTGTGAGAAGACTAAAAGTCAATCAATCTCATTTCAAACCATTTTTCCATTTTGGCTTTTCATCTTTAAAACTTTTCTTAAGAGATTAAACTCTTGTCAATCCTTGTAGTGATGCAAGCAACTATACTTCTACAATATCTAGTGAAGAGAGATATTTTTCCACTTGGTTCTTGAGTGAGACATAGTTGATTTTGAAATCCAAGCCATATCCTCCACTTTGAGATGGTGTAAATTCTCCTTTCTCATGATCGTGGGTAGTAGGTGTGTTTTCCACACGGACAATGATGATGATGTTTTATCTTATAAAATTAACCAACACATTTGGGTTTTAAATTTTTTGAAAGAGGAACTACGTGTACCCTGATCCCCTATTGCACGAAATGGTGGTACGTAGGCACTAAAGGTTCGCAATCGCGGCGGGAGAAAAAATTATAAAATAAATATATTTCTTTCCTCACCTCTACCATCCATTATATATATATATATATATATATATATATATATATATATATATATATATATATATATATATATATATATATATATATATATATATATATATATATATATATATATATATATATATATATATATATATATATATATATATATATATATATATATATATATATATATATAACATTTTTTATAGCCAAAATATACAGATATTTACAAAGAGGTTCCTGCGGAGTACCGTAGATGTTTAGGGTGCTAATACCTTCCCTTTGTATAACCAACCCCCTTACCTTGAATCTTTCCTCCTCTTTTTGGGTTATTCGTTGTTTTCCCCTTCCTTTGGAAACAATAAAGCGCGGTGGCGATTTTTATTTTGATTTGTACGAAGTCTAGTCAATCCAATGGCTTAGTCTTGAATATTTCTACCGCTACACCTGGCCATACTTTATTTTTTCTCAACTTTGAACAACCACATCTCACTCATTTCAACTCCATTTTCAATGATCCAAAGCACATTGCTTCTTCATCACAAGAACTATTGATAGGCCTTTCTAGCACTGAAAATGAAAAAGCCAATTTCAAAGGGCCTGAGCATTAAGTTAATTGATTAAATGCTTAAGTTCTGGTATTAGATATGTGATGTCGAAAGAGATGTCACGACACAAATATTTGTTTGCAAGTAAGGTGCAGTAAAAACACAAGAGATTATTCACCCATTTTAATGTACAACAACACCTAGTTTGGGGGCTACCAAGCCAGGGACAAGTTCACTAAATAGTATCAATTCATAGACCCTCAGTAAACAACCAGTTTATGATCTAATCACTTAATCACTACCCAAGCTAAACTTCTACCTAAGACTCACCTAGGTATGAGGCCATCCTCAAATCCCTTCAATCACTTACAGAATTAATAAGTTTGAAACACTTCATTCATTCAATGCTTAAAGGCTTATGAATAATACACAATTAACAACCCAAATAACAACTCAAGTATTTAAACTAATACTCAGAGTGTATTACAAATAAAAAGCCTAAACTTCTAATCAGAAAGAAAGTATTCTTCTTCAAAAGTTGCTTGTCTTTGAATAAGGAAGCGAGTCCAGCTTTGGGCTTGGGCTTGAAAACAAATATTCAAATCTTTTGAATATTTCCATAAAAATAGGCCAAGATATAATTATTCAATTTGAAAAATATTCCTCCATATTTTTTGCAACCTGTAGTTCACAAATCCTGGATTATAGAGTGCTGGAAATCAGGAAACAAAAGACTTAACTAATTTTAGGCTGAGATCAGTTCAGTAGGAAGATGTTAAGACATCAGCTTTGACATCATTCAAAATAGTTTTGCTCCAAATGTTAATACATTTAGCAAAACATTAACAAGTCATTATTTTACCAAAATAGCGGACAATAAACACTTACAAAAACTCCCCCTTTGGCAAATTTTGGCTAAAACATTGTTAGAGCATATTATCAGCGCAACAGCACAATTATCAGAGCATTATTAGGGTGGTAGCAAGAAAGGCAATCAAAACATCCATTCAGTTAGCAGTTAGCTGTTGGCACAGGAAGATGTCAAAACATCTTTTGGGACAAGAGGCTCCCCCTCAAGTATTGTGCTCCCCCTCAATCAATGGTCAGTGGTCAGTCAGTGGTTAGTGGTTAGTCAGTCACTCACTCACTTTCTGTCCCCCTTTTTAGTCATAATATGCCAAAGAAAATATGCAATCAAAGGAATATCAGTACCGGGGTACAGACCATAAAATTCAAATGTCAAGCACGTGTAAGTGCCAAAAAAGAAACAAAGTGTTCATAGAAACATCAAGTAGTATAACTGTCATCCTGACCAGTTGACTTGGTTGAACCAGAACTTCTTTCCTCACTGGAATCTTCACCTTCAGAGCTCACTGTATCATCAAGGTTGCTATCCATTTGCAGTTCCTTGATCATGTTTTCAAAGACTAGATTCCTAGATGAGCTCACTCTGATTACACCATCTAATTCCTTGCAGTCTTCCTTTAATTCATTGATCATTTCATCCTTGGTGGAGGTCTTTTCAGCAAGAGCAGATGTTAAAACAATGTCTGGGACATGTTTTCCTGAAAAGAGCTTAAAATGGAGGGTCAAGGCAGACTCCCCCTTGCACACAACATCATTTCCACATAGGATTCCAGGGTGCTGATTTAGGATAATTCCACAAAGAAGGGAAGGAAAAGCAATTGTCATCTTGATGGCACAAGTTCCTGCATGTTTGATGGTCTGATCAAAGATATAAGTCCCATAATAAAAAAAAAATTGGTTTCCAACAACATAAATGAAATTTCCTAAACCAATGGAGATGGTTGAAGTGTGATTAGTCGGAACCTAATTTGCAGCTTGTTGTACCCCAAAATTTTCCCTCCCATTTTCACTCAATACATGCCCATTGAGATCCCCAACTTGCCCTAAGATGACCAAGAATTGACCAGACAAATTTCCCTCCTAAGGCAATAAACCTCAACTAGGGTTTCAATTTTAAGAAAGACGTGTGAGTCCCAAGGATCCCAAATGTTCTCTATTATCCTAACATGTCCTCAAGATCATCCATGCCAAATTTCATGCCTTGAACAATAAGTTTGTTCAATCAACTGTTCAAATGCCTAGAAATCAACTATACTAGGTCAAAAGTCAATTGTGGCCCAAATACAGTCAAACTTCAAGATTTTTGATCAACATTAACATTTTGAAGTAATATCCATCATTTGATCAAGGGTTGATCATGATTCCTCAAGAAATGCTCATAATTCATCAAAAGTCAAAAATGGCAAATTAGGGTTTCTATGGGAAAAGTCAACCAAACTTTAACCAGGAATAACTTTCTCATACTTTATTAGAAATTTTTCCACAAAATCTCATATTGAAGATAATGCAATTCCCTACAACTTCTATTCATCCCTCAAGATCATGAAATGCCCCAATCAAAAGATACAAGCTCATACATTATAGGTCCTTTCAGAAAGTCAACAAAAACATCTTTTGGGTCAAAGCTTCTTACATGAACATGGAAGATCCAATTGAGATGAAACCCAAAAGGTTGTTTAGAGGACATCCTAAGCTATATAAAAATTCCAAGAACACCCTCTTAGGGTTAAAAATGAGAGAGATATGCATTGCAAAAGTTGACCAATTTTTGGAAATGTGCATGAAGCCAATATTGACCTAACTTGAATTTTTTTCAAATGGGCCCATGTTTTCATACTCGGAACTTGTTCTTAACATGGTCCACGGCCCTTGAGCTCGGTGATGCATTATTTTATTATTTATACTATTTATACTATTTATTTTGATATTTTATCCATTAAAATTCAAAATTAAATAAAGTAAATAATAAAAATAATAAAAGATTTTATTGTGAATCTTTTTCTTATCAAATGATGGACAAAACATGCTGGCATATAAAAAGAAAAATGTGTAAATCAAGATGGGAAAGGATGCCCATGATAGGAATGATTTTCAAGTGATATTTGGAAAAAATCTTGCACTCAATGCCATGGATCTTTTTCTTTATTTGTAACCCTAATATGATTCAATATATGTATACAACAAGTCCATACCTAGAGGACATGCACAACTAGTCTAACCGGAACCCTAGAGAATTTGCAAAATTTCAAAAAAAATCGTGAAAATCAAAAGCATTAGTTCTAGCCTGTGTTGATCAAAACAAAGGAGCCAATCTTCCTCCTGAAGGTCCCGGGAAGCCATATCAACCTTCATCCACGACTGAAGCAGCCTGAAACCGACCAACCAAGTCACATCCTTTTGGTAAAATTTTCGTATTTGAATCTCTTAACACACGCAATATAAATGAATCCAAAGCATACATTTGTGTTCATATGATTATTTTGAATCTTTCTAACGTGCTACATGAAAAGCTAGAGGCTTAGAATGCAAGTTGCCATGGTTAGGGCTTGGAAATGGTCAAAGCATGGACTGGATGATACATGCCTCCTCAGGCCAAATGCCCATCACCATTGAACTCGTATACCCAAAATTAGGGGGTAGGGTCACTTTTGCTTTCGTTTTCTTGATATTTCGCAGGTTGGCATTTTTCTCCAAACAGAGATGATGACCGGAACCACCATCCATGGTGGTTTGACCGACCAAGGACTCTGCATGGCATAATAGGATGTTGTGATAGGTTCATTCAAATGGCAGGGACCTACTTGGCACGCGTGCGTTGTACAGTCAGCACTAATGACCAGATTTACATTATATATTTATTATTGTGTTTTTATTACTGGAAGTAAAATCGTCCCAACACTAGAGACAGCGCGCTTAAGGATTTGTATGTATGCAATGGAAGGGGTTCAATCCCTGCCTCTTGCATAATATTTTTCTGAATTTTTCCTTGTACACCAAGCATGCATACCATGCGCTCTATCATCATCATCATCATCATCATCAGATCTCAGCTGACCTGGATCAAACGCCTTGATGGACCTCCATGCTTGCCTCCCACTAGATCCAGCGCAGTTGTGGGCCAACCAGATCTGGGCCTTGGTGGAATTCAACAACATCTCCCCTCAATTGGGTTTCTCACCCCCCTCAGGCCCATTTTTTCTAATTTCTCTATTCTTATTTTATTTTGCTTATTTTTTTATTTTTTTATTTTTTTTTCAAAATCATAAAATCAAAAAACCACAAAAAATAGGATTTAGAATTTTTTTTTATAAAAATTATTTTTGCAAATTAATTTAATTAACTTTAATTTGTTTTTTTCTTTAATCTAGAATTAATTAGAAATTAGGTTAAATTTCAAATATTTTTCATAAAATACCAAAGATATTTTTAATATGCAATTATACTTTTAGGGTTTTAAATTAGGCTAGTCATAATATTTTGTGCGTTATAATTTTTCATACGATTATTTATTTTATTATGTAACTGCGTCCGGTTTGTAATAGTTAATTAGGGTTTTCAATTTTCGCATTTTACTTTTCGTCCATTATTTATGTATCTACACCAAAGCCCTGTAATAGCGTAGGAACTTTTATTTCTCGCTTTATATTTTCTTATATGGTTGTATATAAATTTCTAGTAAATTACGCGTGCATGACAAATTAAATCAATTAATCATTAGGTCACTAACTTCAAGATAACTATCTGAAAAAAGCACATTGTTGCACACTTGCAATCCTAGGGTATAACCTCACTTTGGTTGCCTCAGAAAAGAATGGTCATGTCCCTCGAACATAGGGATATCTTAGCAAAGACCCTCAGTTTAAAAGTCATCATAAAGATCATGATCCATTAAAGTCCCTCGAGTTGCCTACGAGAAATGATCTTTGCCCTCGATGTTGCCTATATGATGACAGTCCCTTCGAAATGCTAAGATATCCTTACATGTTGCCTTCAATGACCATAGCATCCCTTTCGATAGTCCCTCAACATCCAACGATAGGGCTACCTACTCACTAATAGTAGGATAGCACTATCTAAAGGAAAGGAGGAAAAGAATACCCTTTTTCGAGTACGTAGACAGTTCTTAAGTACTTGCTCAAAATTAATTCTTTTTAAACTTACACACTTTTAAAACTCTTTTTTCAAAAATGCTTCATCATACTCTTGAGGACTAATACAAGAGTTATCATAAAGCAAACAAAATCTTTCAAAACAGACAAACACGAAAACAATTTTCAAAAAATGAGCAAATACCTAAGAGCCCGTGGAAAACCACTGATGGAAAGGGTGCTAACACCTTCCCTTTCCATAATCTTCCCCCCTTACTCAGTAAATCTCGAAAAATGTATTTTTCTGTTCTTTTCACCCTTTCCTTTGTTGGATAAAAGAAAAGTACGTGGCGACTCTTGCTTACCGCGATATTTACGAACAAAAAACGCAAACCAGTATTAATAGTCGGTTCTACAACCGTATCACACAGCTCCAATCCTAAGTAAAATTTCATATTCAACACTCAGTTTGCTGACATGAAGTTTGTTTTTCATTGGCCACTCACTTACTTGATTAGCAGTAATGGCTCTACACACTTGATTGTCTGTTACTTCCAGCTTAAAACATACATCTTCAGACCTATCTAGAAATTTGTTTATAATGGAAGGAGAAAATTCAACACACTTTCCTCTAACAAATACCTTTCTATATTCCTTACTCTTATGGTCGGCACAGTTAACAGGAATATTAACAATAAACTCCTTAACAAGAGTTTCATAGCAATTTGCAAACCTGGTAATTGTTTTCATCAGTCCAGCATAGGAGATCAGCTCCATAATTTCCTTACATTCCAAGGTACCAACTCCTAGTTCTCTCTCCAGTGAAATCCTTCTTTGATACACATATTTCCACTTTTCAGCATTCCCAATAGAGTGAAAGGATATGTTGTCAAGTGAGGCATCATGAACCCTAACAGTCAATTTCTTATTTGCAGACTTTTTATAGGAGAGATGTTCTAGAAATTTTGCTCGACATCATACCAGAGTCAGTCTCTTCAATCAGAACAATTTTCTTCTTACTCTTGTATCTTTTTACAGCATCCTCATCATCATCATGTCTAGCTTTTCTCTTGCTAGAAGGAGGGACCACTTTACTTCCTGCTTTTGGGGGTCCATACATGATTTTCTTCTTGACTGTTTTAGGAGGGGGTGTGACACTTGCATCTTTCACTTTCCTGGACTTTAGCATTCTTGCAATACCAGGTACAACATTAGTGATGAGCTCATTGTCAGAGAGCTCTTCAATATTGACTACATTTTCAGCATTTTGATCTTCTCCGTCCTTGGAGGCAGCAGCATCTTCTTTAGAGGGAGATTTTTATTCAACATTTTGATCAATATCTTGATCAACAACATCTTTCTTGGATGATTTAGAAGCATCATTTTTAGGATTACTTCCTTTGTCAACAGGAGGAGGCATGCGAGCAAGGGGAGTAGAAATCCCAGGCATAGCAAATCCTTCATTTAAAACTCTATCCACAAGCCTTCTGATGCTTCTATCAACATTGACAATTTCTTCTTCAGTTCTATTGTCAGTAGTATAAGAGGAGTTACCTTTATCATCTTTAGATTTCTTAGCTGGTGACGATCTAGGTTTCTTGACCTTTTTATCAAGCGGAGGGTCGTTGATAGAGGAGTAACATCTAGTACTTTGTCAAGAGAAAGATTTTCATTTGAAGATTTTGAGGAAGATGATGTGTGATGTTGAGATATGTTTGAAAAATTTCTAGCAAGGAGATGAGGAATGGCAAGGGTTCTTCTTTTGTTGAGGAGAATTAAGAGTTTATGAAAGTAGAGAGAAGAAATGTAGTAGCGTGTGGGAAACAATTTTAGGAAGTCTTATAATGATTGTTTTCTAAGATTTATTTGTTGGAAACACAAACAATATAATATCACTTTAATGATATTCCCACACACTTTTAATTGCTACAAACCCTCATATAAACATATCCCTAATTTTCCTCTTAAATTCTCAAATTGATTAGCATCTATAGCCTTTGTGAAGATGTCATCCAGTTGCAATTCAGTGGCTACATGTTCTAAGGCCACAATCTTTTCTTCAACAAGCTCTCTTATGAAGTGATGACAGATGCCAATATGCTTGGTCCTGCTATGTTTAATAGGATTATTTGAAATGTTTATGGCACTTAAATTTTCACAGAATAATGTCATGACATCTTGTTTGACATTGTATTATGTTAACATTTGTTTCATCTAAACCAATTAAGAGCAATTGCTTCCCGCAACAATGTACTCAGCCTCAGCAGTGGATAGAGACACACAATTTTGCTTCTTGCTGAACCAAGATATAAGGTTATCTCCCAGAAAGAAGCATCCTCCTAATGTACTCTTTCTATCATCAGCACTCCCTGCCCAATCATCATCACAAAAGCCAGTTAAGGTAGAAATTGATCCATGAGAGTACATCATACCACATTCACTTTTCCCATTCACATATTTGAGAATCCTCGTTACATGTTTTGCATGACTAACTTTGGGATCAGCTTGATATCTTGCACACACCCCTACAGCAAAGGCAATGTCTGGTCTGCTAGCTGTGAGATATAGAAGACTGCCTATCATTCTTCTGTAGATACTTTGATCTACACTTACTCCTTTTTCATCTTTAGTCAACTTCAGATTGTTAGAACAAGATTGGTTCTGATCATATCTCAGAGTTTTGATGATAACAATAAAATATGTTTTATATAATTTATACTCTAATGAGCTTATTTATTTGTTTCAGATAATGTTCTGGCTGAAGTATTTTCCTAGATGAAAATCCTCTTGACGTGCTGAGCTGAAAATAAATGAAGAAGTTCTTTAATGAAAGAACTATTTGTTTTAGCGCAAGTTCTGATGCTGACTCTGATAAGAAACTATTTAAATGCATCTTCTAAAGCTTAGCAAGTTTCCATGTAAACCATGTTCAGAATTATTCTGCAAGCAAGCGCTAATAAGAAGTTTTGCAAGCATATTCTGAAGCAAGTTGTGAAGCTAGTTCTTATAGAATAAAGAAGCTAACAAGTTTTGTCAAGTTTCAGGAAATATGCTCTGACAAGTTCCGTTTGTTCATTTAATGCAAAGACAGCTACACACACTCAAGTGTCTACGCTAGTTCATTGGAAAATGCAGTACTGCGAGCAAACACGCAAACATTAATTGCTCCACACTTTTGAAGGTAGAAATGGTCGTTTTCTTCATGCTATAAATAGAAGATCATTTATTGCAAGCCAACAACCCAACTACGTGAAAATATTCTGCTGCTCACAAATTATTTTACATACACTTTGTGCAAAACTAATCTTAGTGAAAAATCACAGTTTGTGATATAACTTTCTAAGAAGCAATTTGTTTCACTATCTGTACAGATTTAATTCTTGTAATTGTTCCTTGAGAGACCAAACTTGGTAAGATTTCTCAAGAAGGCTAGGACTAGTTTTAGTCTTAGTGGTGTTAGTCACTTTTAAATTCACTTGTGCTTTGAATTGTTAGTCACAACAGTTTGGTTGTGTGATTGTAATCTGTTTGATTATAGTGGATTAAGTCCTTGTTCAGAAAGGAAAAATCACCTTGGCGGGTGGACTGGAGTAGTTTGAGTTCAAATGAACCAGGATAAAAATAACTGTGTCTTTCCATTATTGTTGAGCCTTTAAGAAAAAGAAAAAGAGACACTTATTTAACCCCCCCCCCCCTCTAAGTGTTTTCTCACCTTCAATTGGTATCAGAGCTTGGTTCTGAGCGCTAACACTTAAACGTGTCAGGAAAAGATCTAGAAGGAAAACACAAATGGCAACTGAACAAAACAACAATAACTATAACAAACCTCCTATGTTTGATGGAAAATATTTTGAATATTGGAAAGATAGACTAGAAAGTTTCTTTCTAGGTTATGATAGTGATTTAAGGGATATAGTCTTGGATGGTTACACACATCCTATAGACTCAGAAGGAAATAAGATTGATAGAAAAAATATGGATAGACAACAAAAAGCTTATTTCAAAAATCACCACAGAGCTAGAAATATTTTTCTAAATGCTATCTCTAAAATGGAATATGAGAAGATCACAAATAGAGATATAACACATGATATGTTTGAGTCTCTCAAAATGACTCATGAAGGAAACTCTCAAGTGAAGGAGTCTAAAGCTCTGGCTCTCATCCAGAAGTATGAAGCCTTCAAAGTAGAAGAAAGTGAATCTATAGAAGCTATGTTCTCAAGGTTCCAAACTCTAATCGCTGGACTGAGAGTTCTGAACAAGGGATACACTAAGCCAGACCACGTTAAGAAGATCATAAGAAGTTTACCCAGAAGATGGGCCCCTATGCTCACTTATTTCAAAGTATCAAAAGATATGAACAACGTGTCTCTTGAAGAACTCATCAGCGCTTTAAGAAGTCATGAGATAGAACTTGATGAGCACGAGCCTCAGAAGAAAGGTAAGTCTGTTGCCCTTAAATCAATTAAAAAATATGAAACTAACACTTTTCAGGCTGAAGAAGGAAACTCTGAAGAATCTGCATCATAAGAAGATGAACTATCCTTGCTCTCTAGAAGGATTAATCAGATGTGGAAGCACAGACAGAAGAAGTTCAGGAACTTCAAGAAGTCAGAAGATAAACCAGAATCTTTTGGACACAAAAAGTCAAACAGAAGAGAGATAATATGTTATGAATGTAAATAACCTGAACACTACAAGAGTGATTGTCCAAAACTTCAAAGAGAAAAACCAAAGAAAAAGTTTGGTAGAAAGAAAGGTATGATGGCAACCTGGGACGATTCAGAATCCTCTGAAGATGAATCTAATTCTGAAGATGAGAACGCCAACCTAGCTCTTATGGCTACTACAGTAGATGACTCAGACTGTGAGTCAGAACAAAAAGAGGTATTCTCTGAATTTACTAGAGCTGAACTTGCTGAAAGTTTATCAGAACTTCTAGAAAACTATATTCAACTCAAAATCAAATACAAGAAACTCAAAAAGAGTCTTGCATCTGATCTTGAGAAACATGAAACAGAAAAATTTGAACTCAAAGAAAATAATTTTAAACTTAAAGAGGAAGTTCAAAAAGTTCAAAAAATTTCTAGTTCGGAATTTGTGTCAAGTTCAAAAGACATTCTTAAAGAATATGACTGTAGCTTTCAAACTTTTCTTGCTAAAAGCATAGATAGAAGCAAAATGGCTTCAATGATGTATGGAGTCAGTGGGAACAACAGAAGAAAAATTGGATATGAAACTCTTAAAGGAAAGGAGGCATATATACCAAAACTTGTTGCTAAGATGACTTTCACATAAAAACCTCTGAACAAACAATTCAAATTTGGAAACACACATGATATTAAATATACATCACATTCTGGAAACTCTTATGCTAATTCAAAGTTCAAACAGAACTTTAAATACTCTAACCTAAAAGGACCCAAAAATATATGGGTACCTAAGGAGAAAATAATATTTGTTGCAGATGTCCTTAACAAGTCAATTGAGACACCAGTCATGGTACCTGGACTCTGGGTGCTCACGGCACATGACGGGAAGAAAGTCTATGTTCCAAAACCTGGAATTTAAAGCTGGAGGAGACGTCAAGTTTGGAGGTAATCAGAAAGGGAAGATTATTGGTTCTGGAACCATTGGAAACGATAACCTTCCTTCTATCTCTAATATTTTATTAGTAGAAGGATTAGTGCATAACCTGCTGTCCATAAGTCAATTAAGTGACAACGGTTATGACATTATCTTTAATCAAAATTCCTGTAGAGCTGTTAGTCAAAAAGATGGAACAATCCTCTTTTCTAGCAAGAGAAAGAACAACATCTACAAAATTGATTTGTCAGATCTTAAAACTCAGAATGTAAAATTCCTTTTGTCTATTAGTGATGAGCAATGGGTATGGCACAGAAGATTGGGACATGTCAGCTTGAGAAATATCTCTCAATTAAATAAACTAAATTTAGTCAGAGGACTTCCCAATCTGAAGTACAACTCAGAAGCTCTGTGCGAAGCATGTCAAAAAGGAAAATTTTCAAAACCTTCTTTTAAACAAAAAATGTTGTTTCTTCCTCTAAGCCATTAGAACTACTTCATATTGATCTGTTTGGGAAAGTTAAAATTGCATCCATCAGAGGCAAGAAGTATGGATTGGTCATTATTGATGACTATAGCAGATGGACATGGGTTAAGTTTTTAAAACACAATGATGAGTCACATTCTGTGTTCGTTGACTTCTGTAACCAAGTGCAAAACGAAAAAGATTTTAAAATTATAAAAGTCAGAAGTGATCATGGAGGAGAATTTGAAAACCATTATTTTGAAAAATATTTTAAATAAAATGGTATTGTTCATAATTTATCTTGTCCTAGAACTCCCCAACAAAATGGAGTTATAGAACGAAAGAATAGAATGTTACAAGAAATGGCCAGAACCATGATCAATGAAACAAAAATGGCTAAGCACTTTTGGGAAGAAGCTGTGAACACAACATGTTATATTCAGAATAGAATCTCTATAAGACCTATTCTTGAAAATACTCCCTATGAATTGTGGAAAAACAGAAAACCCAACATTTCTTATTTCCATCATTTTGGATGTACTTGTTTTATTCTTAACACTAAAGATAATTTGAACAAGTTTGATTCTAAAGCACAAAAGTGTTTTCTTCTTAAATATTATGAACGCTCAAAAGGCTATAGAGTATACAACACATAAACTCTGATTATTGAAGAATCAATCAAAGTCACGTTTGATGATAAGCTTGGCCAACAACAGCCAAAGCAAATTGATATTTCTGTAGGTACAAAAGATCATCTCTCAAACTCTGAAAAGTCATAAGCAAAGGAAGACTCAGAAGATCCTCCTTTTGACAATGCTCTGGATAATCTCAGAATCTCTGAACAACCCACTCAGAAAAGGTTTCCTAGAATCTCTTCAGCTCATAAGGAAGACGTGATTATTGGAAGAAAAGAAGATCCCATCAGAACAACATCCTCTCTCAGAATCAATAAAGAATCATTGTTTGGATTGGTATCTCTGATTGAGCCAACCTCTATTGATGAAGATATTGAAGACAATGATTAGATCCTAGCAATGCAAGATGAACTCAATCAATTTTCTAGAAACAATGTGTGGGATCTAGTTCCAAGACCCAGAAGATTCAACATTATAGGAACTAAATGGGTTTTCAGAAACAAACTAAATGAGCAAGGAGAGGTGGTCAGAAACAAAGCATGACTGGTTGCACAGGGTTATAGTCAACAAGAAGGAATTGATTATAATGAAATCTTTTCCCCAGTCGCCAGGTTAGAGTCTATTAGATTATTAATTTCTTTTGATGTTCAAAATAACATTTCATTATATCAAACAGATGTTAAAAGTGCATTTTTAAATGGCTATATAGAAGAAGAAGTTTATATCCATCAACCTCCTAGATTTAATGACTCAAAGTATCCAGAACATGTTTTTAAATTAAAAAAGTCTTTATACGATTTAAAACAAGCTCCTAGAGCTTGGTATGAATGTTTGGGTAATTTTCTTTTAGAAAAAGATTTTACCAGAGGGAAAGTGGACACAACTTTATTCAGAAAGACATTTAAAAATGACATTTTAATTTGTCAAATTTATGTTGATGATATTATTTTTGGAACCTCTAATATCTCTCTTGGAAAAGAATTTGCTGAGACCATGCAGGCAGAATTTGAGATGAGCATGATAGGAGAATTAAAGTTCTTTCTGGGAATACAAATTAACCAGACTCCAGAAGGTACTTACATACATCAGACGAAGTATGTTAAAGAACTTATGAAGAAATTTCAGATGTCAGAAAGCAAATATGCTAAGACACCAATGCATCCAACATGCACTCTGGGAAAATATGAGGTAAGTATGAAGGTAGATCAAAAGCTCTACAGAGGTATGATTGGATCCCTTCTCTATCTGACTGCATCTAGACCTGATATATTATTCAGCGTATGTTTATGTGCTAGATTCTAATCATATCCCAGAGAATCTTACTTAACTGCTGTTAAGAGAATTCTGAGGTATCTGAAAGGTACTACTAATCTGGGTCTGCGTTACAAAAGATCAAAATATTTCAGACTAGTAGGTTATTGTGATGCTGACTTTGCTGGAGATAGAATTGAAAGAAAGAGCACCTTTGGAAGCTGCCAGTTTCTGGGTGATAATCTTATCTCGTGGTACAGCAAGAAGCAAGCTACAATAGCACTTTCAACAACAGAAGCTGAGTATATATCTGCTGATGGATGTAGTTCTCAGATGATCTGGATGAAAAGTCAGCTAGAAGATTTTAATCTTTATGAAAGTAAGATTCCTATCTTCTATGACAATACCTCTACAATTTGTCTTTCTAAAAATCCCATTTTGCATTCTAAAGCTAAACACATAGAATTTAAATATCATTTTATAAGGGACTACATTCAGAAAGGAATTTTAAATTTAGACTTTGTAAAAACAGACCATCAATGGGCTGATATTTTTACCAAACCCCTTCCAGAAGATAGATTTAAATTCATTTTGAAAAATATTTGTATGGAATTATGTCCTGAATAAAATTGTATTTATCTTCTGTGTTTGCCTTCAAAATGTTCTGAAATGAATGTTCTGATTAACAACTCTTCAGAAGTTAGAAGAGAAGCTACATTAGAAGCTATATATAAAGTTCTGAAATGTTCTAACGTTTCATTACAAGTATAGTTCATAAGTTCATTATATCAAACAGTTGTCCCGTGCAACCTTCAGGAGATGAACACGTGGTGTGTTTCTGAAAGGTCACGCGTGTTAAGCTATTGACGTCGTTCCTAGGTAACTGTTATGATTTGCTCAAATATCACGCTTTCCCCTCAATTTTCAATATCATTAAATGCTAGTAATGATTGGATTCTTTTTAATTAATTTTTTCTTAAACTCTTTTTAGTTTCATTTTTAAAACCTTTTTTTTCTCAAAAGTTTTCATATAAATACCTTTGTAAAAACCCTTTCTCATTTTTTACCTTCTCTTTCAAAATTCAACTGTCTCTGTGTATTTTTCTCTGCAACCCATTTTCCTTCTCTCAACCTAAGTGCTCAAATGGCTCTTATTTCTAAAAAAATCTTAGTGTCATTCTGATTCTTGTTTTTGTTTTGTTTTGTACCTCTGAATCTTTTTGATTATGACAAAAATGGGGAGAAAATGAGTATTTTGATCTAATCTATGGTTAACAGTTATGGGACTAAGTCTCAAACATTACCAACAAAATACAAAGATTTCTTTCTCTGTTTAAAGATTTTTGCAGGTATCACTAAACTCTGGAAGTTTAATCATCTGAACATTATCTTCAAAAGACTTGCTGAAGAAATCCTAAAAGAAAAATCTCAAAGCTCGGATGTAAATTCTCAGGAAGTTTTTCTTATAGAAATATTTATTTCGGGGGGAGATTCTTATCTCTTATTCAATTTTATTTCAAAACCTGAATATTTTTGTCATCATCAAAAATGGGGAGATTGTTAGAACAAGATTAGTTCTGATCATATCTCAGAGTTTTGATGATAACAATAAAATATTTTTTATATAATCGATACTCTGATGAGCTTATTTATTTGTTTCAGATAATGTTCTGACTGAAGTATTTTCCTAGATGAAAATCATCTTCACGTGCTGAGCTGAAAATAAATGAAGAAGTTCTTTAATGAAAGAACTATTTGTTTTAAGCAAGTTCTGATGCTGACTCTGATAAGAAACTATTTAAATGCATCTTCTAAAGCTTAGAAAGTTTCCATGTAAACCATGTTCAGAAGTATTCTGCAAGCAAGCGCTGATAATAAGTTTTGCAAGGAAGTTATGAAGCTAGTTCTGATAGAATAAAGAAGCTAACAAGTTTTGTCAAGTTTCAGGAAACATGCTCTGACAAGTGACATTTGTTCATTTAATGCAAAGACGGTTACATGCACTCAAGTGTCTACGCTAGTTCATTGGAAAATGCAATACTGCAAGAAAACACGTAAACATTAATTTCTCCACACTTTTGAAGGCAGCAACGGTCGTTTTCTTCATGCTATAAATAGAAGATCATTTATTGCAACAAACAACCTAACTACGTGAAAATATTTTGCTGCTCACAAATTATTTTACAAACACTTTGTGCAAAACTAATCTTAGTATCACAGTTTGTGATATAGCTTTCTAAGAAGCAATTTGTTTCACTATCTGTAAAGATTTAATTCTTGTAGTTGTTCCTTGAGAGACCAAGCTTGGTCAGATTTCTGAAGAAGGCTAGGACTAGTTTGAGTCTTAGTGGTGTTAGTCACTTGTAAGTTTACTTGTGCCTTGAATTGTTAGTCACAACAGTTTTGTTTTGTGATTGTAATCTGTTTGATTATAGTGGATTAAGTCCTTGTTGAGAAAGGCGAAATCACCTTCGTGGATGGACTGGAGTATTCTGAGTTCAAACGAACCAGGATAAAAATAACTGTGTCTTTCCATTATTGTTGAGCCTTTAAGAAAAAGAAAAAGAGACACTTATTCAACCCCCCTTCTAAGTGTTTTCTCACCTTCACAGATGTGTGGGAGCAGGGGTTCTTTTGTGACTTGCATTCTT
This sequence comes from Vicia faba, assembly GCA_948472305.1. Taxonomy (NCBI): domain Eukaryota; kingdom Viridiplantae; phylum Streptophyta; class Magnoliopsida; order Fabales; family Fabaceae; genus Vicia; species Vicia faba. The sequence goes on from OX451738.1 coordinate 1,531,753,095, forward strand.
CATCCCAAACTTCTTTACTATATTGCTGGCTGTTGTACCCCAAAATTTGCCCTCCCATATTCTTCAAAGTTTTGACAAGCATCGTCTCAATTTGCTCAAATCTACTCAAGGGATGCACAGTCAAACCATCCTCCTAAGCCAGTCAAAATTTTTGGTCAACATCTTATTTTGAAGCCACAATCATCATTTGGTCAAATCTTGACCATGATTTCACAAGCATGGCTCAAAAATCATAAAGGTGTCAAAAGTTTCTATTTTTTGGACAGCTGAAAAGTCAACTGTAACTTGACCAAGGCATAACTTTTTCATGGTTCATCAGAAAAATCCCATCCAATGCTCATTTTGAAGGGGATGACATTTCCTACAACTCATCTTCACATTCCAAGTCCAAGAAATGCTCTCACAAAAAGTTAGCAATTTCAACATTATAGGTCATTTTCAAAAGTCAACAAAAAGGCATTTTAAGTCAAAGACCATAACTTGAGATTGGTAAATCAAAATGACATGGGACCAAAGGCATTGGTTAGAGGACTTCAAGACCTTTCCAAAATGTCCAAGAACATGTTCATATGATTAAAATTGAGCAAGATATGCATTGGAGAAATTGGGAAATTTTTGTGAAATGGCCAAAGTCAACTATCCTTGAAACTTCAATTTTTGACAAAAGGGCCCACCTTTTTCCACTTGATTCATCCTTGTCATGCCACCCACGTGTCCCATGATTAAATTCAAGATTAAACATTAATTTTTCTATTTTTATTTAATTTTATTGGTTTAATTCACTTTAAATCCATAAAATTCAAATAAAAATCAAGAAATTTAATTAAGTGATATCTTGTGGTTTGAATGACCTTGATGCATCATAAGTCACATACCAAATTCGTGCCAAGCCTATTATGAGCATGAAAATTCAAATTTTGAACAAACATGGCAAGTGCTTTAATGGTGGTAAAGAGGAAATCCAAAAACTTCATTACAATGGTTTAAGGCTCATAATATTGATTGATTCTCATTCATACACATATATGCAAATGTTCCAGACCAAAGACACGACCTAGAACTCACTGAAACAAAAGAACCAAATTCAAAAATCCAAGCAAAAAAGTGAAGACTGAAATCCACCTTCCAAGGCAATTCAAGGCTTTAGAGCAATTCAAACACGTTGCATAAGTCCCCAGGAATCTTTGGAGATCAAAACCACGCATCAACGCTCAAGGAATCATCCACAACAAGTCCCTCGGTTTGCATATTTTTCATAAATTGCATATCATTATTCATGCACTTTTAATCTATTTTTTGGGTTGATTTGTGTTAATAGGAACATCCTGAAGCTGATGGTGTAATTCAATTTGATTTTGAGGCCCTGGAATCGAAACCACCATTAACGAATCCTAGGGTTTCAGAACTTTCATATTAGGGCTTTTCTCATGCTATAAAATTAGACCTCAAGACATATGTGGTTAAACTCGTCAATACAAGACGAATTCATTGATACCATTGCGCCTTTTTATGTTATCTATAACTCTAATCGCTATTCTTGGCAGTTTTGGTTTGTGGGGGTTAAAAACCCCCGCTATCTTGTTTTCGTTTTACAGGAAAAGATGAAGAATATGATTACATGGAAGAACAGGGTTGGTCCATTCAAATGAGATGCGCGCGTTTTTGATTTTGCAGCATTGGAAATGACTATTACATATATTAATTCACGTTTATTTTATTGATGACTAAAACAAAGTGGTGCAGTGGCTGGCAACGCGCTTGGTATTCGTTGGGACCTGGGTTCGATCCCCAGGTCCCCCCAAAGGCTTGTTAAATTTTTTCCAAATATGATCTTATGCAGGCAACGTGAAGCAACTCACCATAAACCTCACATCCCAGCTTGCCAAGTGTCCCTCAGAAGCAGATCCAATGGCCAAGAGAGGGAGCACACCATACTCCTGGTCAACCAGCGCCCCACTCAATTCCCAAAGTCAACGGGCTTTGTGCAAATGGGCCTCAGATTCCAATTTTCACCTCCATATTGGGCCAAGACCCCCTCCCTTGGTTTATTATTTTTTCTTTTCCTTTTTATATTTTCTAATTTAGTTAACCTTTTTTAATTATTATTATTATCACCAAAATTAACCAATTAATATTTTTCACAATAAAATTCAAAAAAACCAAAAAAAATGTAAATACTTTATTTTCATTTAGGTAATTATTTTGTAAATAAATACTAATAAATTGAATTAGTTTTAATTAGGCAACTTTAACCTTTTTTCTTAATAACTAAAATAAATTTAGAATTAGGTTTTTATTAACTCTTAATTTTAATTCCTTTTATTTCATTAAAAACATAAAAATACAAAAACATTTTTCTTTTAATAAATTAATTAATTAGTTTAATTTTAATTTCATTTAATCACAAAAAAGGACAAAAAATTCAATTCTTCTCTTAAAAGGGTCAAAACCCTCATGACGTTCCAATTTAATTTTTTCGCGCGCATTTATTTATTTTTGATTATTTATGTAACTGTCTCCAGATATGTAATAGTTAAATAGGAATTTTTACCGCTTTATTTAATTTCTCGTACTTATTTACCAAAACGGGTCTTTGTTTTTTTTTTTGGCGATGTATAGACCCGCGCCTTGTAATAGCGTAGAATTTATCTTTCCGCATTCCTAACTGTTAACAATGCATGAAAGAATGTATGTAAATAAAACCAATTCGTAGCTCACAAATAACATGCAAAAACATTAACTGGAAAACAACACACAAAGCACATGCCACTCCTAGGGTACGCCTCACTGGTTGCCTCGAAACGTGGTCGTCAAGTATAGGGTGTTTTAGAGGTCGCCCTCCTGTCTAAGATCCAGTTGCCTCGAAACGGTTGCCTCGGATAAAAAGGATCTAGGACATTAGGGTTACCGCTAAGGTGTCCTACTATTGCTTCGGTGACCACACATGTCCCTTATAATCGAATTGACCCGAATAACTCCAACGACGGTGCTACCTACTTCTCAATAGTGGGATAACACTGTCTAAAGGACTCTTACACAACCTAATTCCTTTGAGTATGTAGATTTCTCTCAAGTACTTGCTCTTTCTCAAAACAAAACAAATACTTTTCACACCTACACTTTCAAAAAGTTTTCAAACAAAACACTTCATACACTCTTGAGGACTGATACAAGAGTTACTTAGAAGTTTTTCAAACGAACTTTTTTTCAAAACCCACACACACTTGAAAAGCAAACAAATTTTGAAAACATAAGAGCAAGTACCTAAGAGCCCGTGGATAACCATGGATAGAAAGGGTGCTAACACCTTCCCTTTCTATAAATCTACCTCCCGAACCGAGAGATATCTCGAATAAGGAATTTTGTTGTGCTTTTGTCCTTTCCATGTTGGAGAACATAAAAGACGGTGGCGACTCTTGCTTACCGCGACATTTCGCGAAACCAGCTAAAAAACAGTTAGTTCTATTTCCACCGATCACAGAACTGGCGACTCTGCTGGGGTTGATAATAAAGTGAGGTGTACCTTAGGAATAGTTCATCATCATGTTTTCAATTTCTTGATCTGCTTGCTTTAATATTGTGGGCCTGTTTTGGGAGTTTCATAGATCCTAACCCGGATCTGGGGGATACCTTTTAGAAAGTAGCAACAAACTGTAAGGGAACTGTGCGGGGTATACCGACATGGTTGAAGCAGTTTGCTACGTTGATGTGGCACTTTGGTGAGTACCGGTAACCCTTGAGTCAAGTCAAGGAGAGTACGGGGCCGCCGTGTGGTGTCGTGAAGCATCAACTGACCTTAGGAACCTTAATTGAACCATCCTGGCCTCTTTAGGGGTAGTGAGATGACTGACTTTGGCGCAGTCCGAAGTTGGTTGATACTCGATACTACACTCATTGAGGGTTGCTTTCTTGGAATATTTTGATCGCCAGTTCAGTGGCTAAATCAAAACAATGAACATAGAAAACAACCCAATGATATTGAGATCCTTAGAACCCGGTTACTTTCGATAGGACAGGTTTTTGAGCCCACCAACTTCAAGAGGGTAGTACCCCAAACTTCCTGCTGGCCTAAACTCTAAGGGTTGTGGTTTGACTTGTGTGCCTTACCATGTTTGCTTTTTGTGAATACTTGTGGTGTGCCCTTATCATAACATCATAGCATCATACAACATCATATGCATCTACTAACCGTTTCAAGGGTTCGAATCTTCATCTTTGTTCTTGTTTTGTAGGACATGGAAACTATCCGCGGAAAGACAATTCAGATCAACCTTGTAAGGGTCCCTCCTCAGCTTAAGGAGCTTACATCCAGGATTCCAGAGAACTCTTCATTCACTGAAAGGCATGGTAGACTCATCAGCTTGGTCAATACCAACATTGAAGAGGATATGGTGAAAGTGTTGTTCCAGTTCTTTGACCCTCTGCACCACTGTTTTACTTTCCCGGATTATCAGTTGGTGCCTACTTTGGAAGAGTTTTCTCAGCTTCTGAAGATTCCTATCCTCAGTCAACTACCCTACAACGGTACAGAAAAGGAGCCAAAACTTGAAGAGGTTGCTAAAGCATTATGCCTACAACCATCTGACATTAAGGGACATTGGGAAGTTAGAAGTGGTATCAAAGGGTTCTTGGCCAAGTTCCTGCTTGAGAAAGCACAAGAATGTTGGAACTCCCTTGACCTACAAGCTTTTGAAGAAGTTGTGGCACTCCTCGTCTATGGGTTGGTGTTGTTCCCTAACCCAGATCAGCTTATAGATATCAATGCTGTCAAGATCTTCATGTCCAGGAATCCTATACCTACATTGCTTGGGGACATCCTTCACTCATGTTACACTCGAACCATGAGAAAAAGAGGTGTTTTTATGTGCTGCACTCCTCTCCTGGCAAGGTGGTTTATTTCGCACCTTCCATAATCAGTTTTGAAGAACGAGCGAGGTTTGAGATGGTCACAACGATTGATGACTCTTACACATGCTGATATACATTGGTGTTCTCGGTCCAGAGAGAATGTCACTATCATTGATCGTTGCGGAGAGTATCCTAATGTTCCTTTGCTTGAAATTAGAGGGGGAATTACTTATAATCCATGTCTGGCTTTGAGACAGTTTGGATATGCTCGGAGGGATGGCCCTCATGATATGTTGATTCCTGACATAGTTTTTGACTTCGACAACGATGCACAAGGACTTCTCCAGAGATTTATCAGAGCCTGGAGGATGCCCAATAGGGTAGATAGCAAGACACTGGGGCATAAGAACTCCATCCCCCTGGAGCCTTATCTCAAGTGGGTACGAGCCCGCTCCCAGAAGCTGGTGATGCCATATCCTCATGTTCTCCCCGTGATCAAAGAGCCAGTGTTGGAAGGAGAGGTGCCCTACACCATTCAACATCCTGACATGCCTACATCCTGGGAAGAAATGCAGAAAAGCTGGATCCAACTCAAGGAAGAACGAAATTCTCTTGAAGCCAGTCTACATGCCAGTGAGAAGAAGGTCTTGGAGCTCACCCGTCTACTCCATGAGGAAAAGACCCTCAACACTTACATTACTCCAAAGAGGATGCGCAGTGTCTTTTGGGATTAATTATTTTGTAATGTTTTGCCCATGAGGCCCTGATGTACTGAACACATTATTTCCTAATAAAAAGTGTGTTCTTTTTTGGCTACAACGAATTTGAACTTTCGAACCCTTGAATGCATTGCATAAATAGCATATCATGCATCATGTGCATAATAGGTACCCTTTTTCTACAGGTTGCTTAATCTTCTTCGCTGTTTATTTCAGCACTCAGTCATCATGAATCCTGAACCAACTACTGAGCAAGCTATCAAGGCTCTTCAGGCCCAGAACGCCCAGTTTCAGGAGATGGTCATGAACTTGGCCCAGGGACAACAGGAGTTGAAGGCTTTGCTCCTGAAGAAGAAGAAGAAAAAGAGGATTGTGTTGTTCAACACTGGACGCAGACTCGGGAATACACTGCCAAATGAAGCTGAGAGGACTACTCCATCTGTTAGGGAAGGCAGTCACCAAGGGAGAGAGGTTCATAGTCCTGTGGTCTCTGAAACCGAGACAGACTTCAATGATGAGCAGTACCCTCCTGCTGAGGACAGGTACAAACAGCTGGAGGACAGGTTAAATGCTATGGAGATTCAACGTGTGCCTGGGTTGGATTTCGGAGACTTGGGGTTATCTTCTGGGGTGGTGATCCCACACAAGTTTAAGGCGCCTGCCTTTGTGAAGTACGACGGGGCTTCCTGTCCTAAACTGCACCTCCGCTCTTATGTAAGGAAGATCCAGCCTTACACTGCAGACAAGAACTTATGGATCCATTTCTTTCAGGGACTCATCTCGAATGGTTCTATCAGCTGGATGGAACCAACATTCGTAACTGGGAGGACTTGGCTACTGCTTTTTATAAGCAGTATCAGTACATTCCGACCTCGCTCCCACGCGTACCCAACTCCAGGGTATGTCACTGGGAACGGGTGAAGGTTTTAAGGAGTACGCACATAAATGGAGAGACCTGGCTGGCAGGGTGCAGCCACCGTTGACGGATCGTGAACTAGTGGACATGTTCTTGGGGACCCTATCTGGTCCATTCTTCAACCATCTCATTGGTAATTCCTCTGCTGGGTTTACAGACCTGATCCTGACTGGTGAGAGGATCGAAGCTGGTATCAAATCGGGGAAGATACAGAAGGGTGCCTCCTCAAATACTGAAAAGAAGCCCTTCAAGAAAGAAGCTAGTGCTGTGTATGGTCCCAGAAGACAGAATAAACCAGAACGCCGCCAAGCTATCAACGCGGTGGTAATTTCTAAGCCTTCTATTGCTCCTCAGCAGTACAACCAACCAAGGGTTGAGAGGCCCGAAAGACAGTATACTCGGCTCAGCATGACTCTCTCTCAGATCCTGCCGCAACTGCTGTCTACCAGCCTGGTAACTGTCAAGAAAGCTCCGAAGGTGGTAAACACAGAATCTCCGAAGTACAATCCCAACGCCCGTTACGCTTATCACTCTGATAGCCCGGGGCATTCTACTGATGATTGTTGGGCACTGAGGAATAAGGTTCAGGACCTTATTGATGCTAAGGAGATACAGTTCGAGGCGCCCGAAAGGCCCAACGTTGTGACTGCTCCCATGCCCCAGCATGGAGTGAACGCTGTGGAAGAGGATCTATATGTAGCTTCTGTGGATGATATTGCTACTCCGCTGTTGACCGTCAAGAGGAACCTGTTGCTAACTGGTTTATTTCTGGGATGTAGTAAAGGTTGCCATCTATGTGCTGCTTCACCTGTTGGTTGTCCTTTGCTGAAGTCAGGCGTCTAAAACCTGATGGATAGCAAAGAGATCTTGTTCAAGAAGATTTCTATTCCTGCTGTTCCTGCTGAAGAAGTGTCAATTGTCACCATTTTCAACAACCCCCCTAAGGCTCCCTCAAAGAAGCTTGTCAAAATTATGCCTGTTCACAAGATTGCTCCTATAACCATCACTGTTCCGGGGCCCATCCCCTATAAGTCTGACAAAGTTGTCCCGTGGCACTATGGAGCAGATGTTTATGTTCTGGGAGTGAAACAAGAGTTCAATGCTAGTACCAGTGTCACCAACATCACCGGGCCTGCTAAAGTCACTCGTAGTGGAAGACTGTTCTCACCAGACATTGCACCTCCAACAATTCAGAGACCTCTTGTCATCACACCTGCCAGTGTGCTTGTTTCCCCTCCTGGTCAAGTTTCTACCCCTGCTGCCGAGTCATCTGACGCTCGAGGCAAGGGGATTGCTACTGATGTGCCTACCCGGATGGAGGCACCGAAGACCACTGTTGAGGCTTCCAAGCAAGAGATGGAAGAGATCCTCAAAATTATCAAGAAGAGTGATTTCAACATCGTTGAACAGCTGGGGCACACCCCCTCTAAAATCTCTATGCTATCACTGTTGCTGTGTTCAGAGGCCCATGCCAAGGCCCTGATTGCCTTCCTGAAGACGACTCACGTGCCACAAGAAACGTCTGCTGATCAATTCACCGACTGTGTGGCCAACTTAACTGCTGATAATGGTCTGGGTTTCTCTGACGCTGATCTGACGGCCAAGGGGAAGAACCATAATGATGCCCTGCATGTCTCCATTGAATGCAGGGGCACTACTCTTGCCCACATGCTGGTCGACACTGGTTCTTCATTAAACGTACTACCCAAGAAAGCTCTAGACAGGCTGGACTGTGAGGGCTTAGAGCTCAAACCAAGTAACATTGTTGTCCGGGCCTTTGACGGGTCCAAAAGGATGGTACATGAAGAGGTTGACATCCCAATCAGGGTTGGTTCACAAGTCTTTGATTTAAAATTCTACGTGATGGATATCCGACCGTCCTACTCTTGTTTGCTGGGTCGTCCTTGGATCCACAAGGCATGAGCTGTGACCTCCACATTGCATCAGAAGCTGAAGTACCCGGTCAGAGGGATGATCGTAACAGTGCAAGGGGAAGAGGAATACATGGTCAGCCACCTCAACTCCTTCAGATACGTGGAAATGGATGGGGAGTTCATTGAGACCCCCTTTCAACACTTTCAAGAGGTGCCTCAGACATTGGCAGCAGTAGAGACAGTGACTGAAGAGAGTTCTCCTTTGAAGATGGCCTCTTTAAAGGACGCCCGGGCTGTGATCGAGAAGGGTGAGTGTACAAACTGGGGCAGACTTCTTGATTTCACTCCAAAGACTGACAAATTTGGCTTGGGTTTCACTGCAGAAGCTCAGAGGGATGTGCGTAGGGCAAGGATTGGAAGACCTCCTGTGCTCATCACCAACCCGGGGGTGAATGCTATTGAGGACGGCGTGGAGGAATCCGAATTTGACAGCTGGATCTACCCAACGACCAACGGTGGACCTAACAACTGGACTGCAAAAGACTTTACACCTATTACTTTTGTCACTCAGTAATGAACTTCTTTGTTTTGAATTTGTAACGAACAATATTACTAAACTTTATGGCCCGGTGTCTTACCCGGGACACCGTGGCTTCATTTGTGAGGGCTTTTGTGTGTCACTTCCATATATCATTAATAAAAGCATTGGACGTTTTTACATTTCAAATCTTGCGCTCCCTTTCTTTCTTTATATATTGCAAAACAGCTATATTTACACACACTCACTTATACAGGTTCCAATCCATTCTGGATCTCACTGGTAACGACTCTGCTACTGCCAGTTATGACTTCGAAAATACGATCAACTTAGCCGAAGACGAAGGTGAAGATGATTGTGAAGTGCCTGGTGAGCTTGCAAGACTGTTACTCCAGGAAGAGAGGGCCATTCAGCCACATGAAGAGCCAGTGGAAACGGTAAATCTGGGTACTGAGACAGACAGAAAGGAAGTTAAGATTGGTGCTAATCTAGAGGCTAGTGTGAAACAACGGTTGATTCAGATGCTGCATGACTACGTGGAAATCTTTGCCTGGTCTTACGAAGACATGCATGGGTTGGATACAGACATTGTGGTCCATCATTTGCCTACCAAGGAAGACTGTCCTCCGGTTAAACAGAAGGTCCGCCGTATGCGTCCAGAGATGTCCGAGAAAATCAAAGCTGAGGTTATGAAACAATTTGACGCCGGTTTTCTTGCAGTAACTTCTTACCCTCAGTGGGTTGCCAACGTGGTTCCAATACCAAAGAAAGATGGTAAGGTCCGAATGTGTGTTGATTACAGGGATTTGAATAGGGCGAGCCCTAAGGATGATTTCCCTCTACCTCACATCGATGTTCTAGTGGACAACACCGTTCAGCCTAAGGTATTCTCCTTCATGGATGGGTTCTCAGGTTATAATCAAATCAAGATGGCTCCTGAAGACATGGAGAAGACCACTTTTGTTACTCAGTGGGGCACCTTTTGCTACAAGGTCATGCCTTTTGGGTTGAAAAATTCCGGGGCAACCTACCAACGTGCCATGGTTGCTTTATTTCATGATATGATCCATCATGAGATCGAAGTGTATGTCGACGATATGATTGCAAGGTCCCAAATAGAGGAGGAACACCTTGACCATCTACAGAAGCTGTTTGACCGTCTAAAGTTGTACAAGCTAAGGTTGAATCCAAACAAGTGCACCTTCGGGGTAAGATCTGGAAAACTGCTAGGCTTCGTCGTGAGCGACAAAGGTATTCAAGTGGACCCTGCCAAGGTGAAAGCCATACAAGAGATGCCAACTCCCAAGATAGAGAAAGAAGTCAGAGGCTTTCTAGGACGTCTGAACTACATTGCCCGATTCATCTCACATCTAACTGCTACTTGTGAACCAATCTTCAAGCTACTGAAGAAAGATCAAGTAGTACGTTGGAATGATGAATGTCAGGCCGCTTTCGAAAGAATCAAAGAGTATCTCCAAGAACCACCCATTCTTATGCCACCGGTTGAAGGGAGACCTCTAATATTATACTTGGCAGTACTTGACAGCTCAATGGGGTGTGTGCTGGGGCAGCATGACGAGTCTGGCTGAAAAGAGCACGCCATTTATTACCTTAGGAAAAAGTTTACCGACTGTGAGACCCGATACTCACTGCTCGAGAAAACTTGTTGCGCTTTGGTATGGGCTGCTCGCCGGCTGAGACAGTATATGTTGACTCACACTACTCTGTTGATTTCAAAAATGGATCCTATAAAGTACATCTTCGAAAAGCCTGCTCTGTCCGGAAGAATAGCAAGATGGCAGATGATCTTGACAGAATACGACATCTAGTACACAACTCAGAAAGCAATCAAGGGAAGTGTATTGGTAGACCATTTGGCACACCAAGCAGTGGACGACTACCAATCTATGAACTTTGAATTTCTAGACGAGGATATCATGGTAGTAATTGATTGTGAAGTACTTGGACCGGATGAAGGACCAGAGGAAGGATCCCGATGGTCTATGCACTTTGACGGAGCCTCAAACACTTTGGGTAACGACATTGGCGCTGTGATCATATCCCCAAAAGGCACTCATACTCCACTCACTGCCCGGCTATGTTTCAACTGCACCAACAACATGGCGGAGTATGAGGCATGCATCATGGGTCTTCAGGCGGCAATTGACTTAAGGGTCAAGTTTCTGAGTGTCTTCGGAGATTCCGCTCTCGTGATCAATCAGATCAAAGGCGAGTGGGATACGAAACACCCAAATCTTATTCCTTACAAAGAGTATGTGTTGACATTGATCCCCCATTTCACGGAGATAACTTTTGAACACTTCCCGAGAGAGGAGAATCAGTTGGCGGACGCGCTAGCTACAATGTCTTCTATGTTCAAAGTCAAATGGGACAACGAGGCTCCCCGGATCATTATATGGAAATTAGATGAACCTGCACATTACTGTGATCTTGAGGCTGAAGAGGTAATTGAAAAACCTTGGTATCATGAAGTGAAGAGGTACCTTGAAGCTCAAGAATATCCTGAAGGTACATCTGTTAATGACAAGAAGTTTCTGAGAAGGTTCGCAGCGAAGTTCTTCCTCAGCAATGGCATTCTATACAAGCGAAACCATAATTCAACCTTACTGCATTGTGTGGATAAGACAGAAGCAGAAAGGATCATGGCAGAGCTACATGAAGGTACCTTCGGAACACACTCCAGTGGACATACCATGGCAAAGAAAATCCTTCGGGCAGGATATTTCTGGTCCACAATGGAAGCCGACTGTTATCAACATTCTCGGACGTGTCACAAATGCCAGATCTATGCTGATAAGGTGCATGTTCCTCCAGTTCCCCTGAACGTCTTGACAGCACCTTGGCCTTTTGCAATGTGGGGAATTGATATGATCGGCGAGATCAGACTTACGACATCCAACGGGCATCACTTCATCCTGGTAGCGATTGATTACTTCACGAAGTGGGTCGAAGCAGCTTCCTATGCTACCGTAACCAAGAACGTCGTGGCACGGTTCATTCGACACAACCTGATCTGTCGATACGGTGTACCTGAGAGGATCATTACGGATAATGGTACCAATCTTAACAATAAGATGATCACTGAGCTCTGCGAGCAATTCAAGATACAGCACCACAACTCTTCTCCCTACCGGTCGAAGATGAATGGAGCTGTCGAAGCGACGAATAAGAATATCAAGAAGATTGTGCAGAGGATGACAGTGACGTACAAAGATTGGCACGAGATGTTACCGTTTTCTCTTCATGGGTACCGTACCTCAGCACGGACGTCAACAGGGGCAACTCCCTTTTCCTTGGTCTATGGCATGGAGGCAGTCTTGCCTATTGAAGTCCAGATACCCTCTCTCCGGATAATGAAGGATGCAGGTTTGAGCAAAGATGACTGGATCCAGACTCGACTTGATCAATTAAACCTGATTGACGAAAAGAGACTCACTGCTATTTGTCATGGTCAAACGTACCAAAAACGGATGATCAGGGCATTTAACAAGAAAGTCAGACGACAAGAGTATCAAGTCGGAGACCTGGTAATCAAGCGCATCATTCTTCCTCAAAGTGATCCCAGGGGCAAATGGACCCCTACGTACGAAGGGCCATTTGTGGTTAAGAATATCTTCTCAGGAGGAGCTATGATTCTAACCACCATGGATGGTGACGACCTTCCTCACCCCGCCAATGCAGACATAGTAAAAAGATACTACGCATGAACAAAGACCCGCTAGGTTGACACGCCTAGGCAAAAGTAAGGGCTTCCCGGCGAACCAAAAGGGTTCGGGCAAAAATAAGGGATGAAATGAAAAAAATCTGTACACCCGGCAAGTCGAAAACCTGAAAAGGCGGCTTGGGCAAAAATGGGTATCCCGGTGGACTGAAAACCCGAAAGGGAAGTCCAGGAAAAAGTTAGGGATAAGCGTAATACTATGTCTCATTGGATCACCTTGCATCCAGAATTCGGTATCAACTATCAGGTTCAGACGGCACCAATCAGTCAGCTTCATCATCAACTAAGCAGCAAAGTGATGAGACGCTTGAAGACATAAAGGCGATAGCAGAGTTGGAACCCAGTGGGACTTTTTCACATAGTTGTTTTGTTTTCCTTTTCACAAAAATTGTATAAACTCTATTGTTCGGTGGTGTTCTCTTACTAGGACGTCAGCCTCTTGTACATAAAACGCCTATTTACAGGCAAATTCAAAATCAATACAAATCCACTTTTTCAGACAAATTGCCAACTGTTTTTCCTTTATCTGTTTTGTCTTGCGAAGAACGTCCAATGTTCATTTTTGATATATGCATTTGACACTAATTGCTAACTCATAAATATTTGCATACGAAACAAAGGACTAATTACAGGTGACATCAGAAACAGGGGTAATAATGAGTTGTCTAAGCAATCTAGTTGCTCTGTCCACTAAGGTACCAAGGTAGGTTCGGCTGAAGAACATAACCAAGTTACCTTCACTCCCCGCAGAGTAAGACCAGATTTAAGCAATACTCTCCTCAAGCGGAGTTGGTCTCCCATCATCCCTGGAAAGGCACAATATCTCTAGCAAGTCAGTCAACACTCTCCCCAAGCAGAGTTAGGTTACTGTCAGCCTTAAGGAAGTTGGGTATCCCCAGAAAATCTCAACATCCCCCAGTAGAGTATACAGATGTTCCTCAACAAGCATCCGCGACAGTCTTAATATAAGATTGTTCCCCGGCGGAATACAAGACACCCTAGTGGAACCACTCCCCAGTGCAGTCTCAAAATGTCTCCCCAGGAGAGTTGAATCAATCTTCCAAGTAGATTCTGGAAGCCTATCCCCAGTAGATTCTGGAAGCTTATCCCCAGTAGATTCTGGAAGCTTATCCCCTGTAGAGTACGAACGCGTCTCCCCGGATTTATTCAAAGTTATTCCCCACCAGGGCTTATAACTGGGTTATCCTCAGCTAATTACCACAGAAAGATCGTCCTCGGTGAAATTCTTCTTATCCCCCAGCGGAGCTCATCAGATTCCTCAACAAAGCATATCAACGGTATCCCCAGTGGAGTTATCATCAATATCAAAACCTCAGCGAAATATCTCTCCCCGCAGAGTAATTCCCCGTAGAGTATCTCTCCAACAAGTTCATTCCCCAACGGAGTCATCTTCTCCTACCGATTTGTTCTTGCAATCATCATCCCCAGCAGAAACGAAGAACTCTACTCTTCAACATCAGCCCAGGATCCCACAAACTTCCCGGCATTCGTCAAGGATTTATTTTCCTAGACGAAAATACATTCATAAACATTACATTATCATACACCATGACGCATGCATATACGCATCATAACACACAATCTCATTTATTCTTAAGAACATCATGACATCATGCATTTCATACATCATGACATTGCATACAACTGACGTTTTACCTTTTCAGGAAAAAGATCAATCCAAAGATAATTACTATCAACTGTCGCAATTCCAGATTCGATACCTGCATCTAGCCAGGGCATATCTGTGAGCGATCAATTCCAGACTCGATTCCTGTATCCAGCCAGGGCACGTCTGAAGAGTTTGAAGATTCGATTCCTGTATCCAGCAAGGGCATATCTGTTGACGACTAATTCCAGATTCGATTCCTGTATCCAGCCAGGGCACGTCTGAAGAGTTTGAAGATTTGATTCCTGTATCCAGCCAGGGCATATCTGTTGACGACTAATTCCAGATTCGATTCCTGTATCCAGCCAAGGCACGTCTGAAGAGTTTGAAGATTCGATTCCTGTATCCATCCAGGGCATATCTGTTGACGACTAATTCCAGATTCGATTCCTGTATCCAGCCAGGGCACGTCTGAAGAGTTTGAAGATTCGATTCCTGTATCCAGCCAGGGCATATCTGTTGACGACTAATTCCAGATTCGATTCCTTTATCCAGCCAGGGCATATCTGAAGAGTTTAAAGATTCGATTCCTGTATCCAGCCAGGGCATATCTGTTGATGACTAATTCCAGATTCGATTCCTGTATCCAGCCAGGGCACGTCTGAAGAGTTTGAAGATTCGATTCCTGTATCCAGCAAGGGCATATCTGTTGACGACTAATTCCAGACTCGATTCCTGTATCCAGCCAGGGCACGTCTGAAGAGTTTGAAGATTCGATTCCTGTATCCAGCAAGGGCATATCTGTTGACGACTAATTCCAGATTCGATTCCTATATCCAGCCAGGGCACGTCTGAAGAGTTTGAAGATTCGATTCCTGTATCCAGCTAGGGCATATCTGTTGACGACTAATTCCAGATTCGATTCCTGTATCCAGCCAGGGCACGTCTGTAGAGTTTGAAGATTCGATTCCTGTATCCAGCCAGGGCATATCTGTTGACGACTAATTCCAGATTCGATTCCTGTATCCAGCCAGGGCACGTCTGAAGAGTTTGAACATTCGATTCCTATATCCAGCCAGGGCATATCTGTTGACGACTAATTCTAGATTCGATTCCTGTATCCAACCAGGGCACGTCTGAAGAGTTTGAAGATTCGATTCCTGTATCCAGCCAGGGCACGTCTGAAGAGTTTGAAGATTCGATTCCTGTATCCAGCCAGGGCATATCTGTTGACGACTAATTCCAGATTCGATTCCTGTATCCAGCCAGGGGATATCTGAAGAGTTTGAAGATTTGATTCCTGTATCCAGCCAGGGCATATCTGTTGACGACTAATTCCAGATTCGATTCTTGTATCTAGCCAGGGCACATCTGTGAGCAACCGATTATAGATTCGATACCTTTATCCAGCCAGGGCACGTCTGTAAGCAACCTTTTGAAGTTCCGGATTCGATTCCTGTATCTAGCCAGGGCACATCTGTGAGCAACCAATTTTAGATTCGACACTTGTATCTAGCCAGGGTATATCTGCATGAAGAGTCTGAAGGTCAACACCTGTAACAGGCCAGGAAATTATCTTTCTTTCTCAAGTACGCAAGTTCTCGCTAAGGAATCTCTTATGCGATCGACCCCCCGATGGCATCTTTAAGCCGATCTCCAAAACTATCCATTACAATTCCAAATGGAATCTATAAGCCCATTCCAGACAAGGTTCTGTCACATCTCCAGATGGCATCTATAAGCCCATCCTCCTATCCATCATCTCTCCAAATGGCATCTGTAAGCCCATTCCCGCCATCACATTACTGATACTCCACTATGTGAGTGCAAATTTCTGGGCACTTTAGTGTTCAATCATCTTCCACCCTCGGATCACGAAAGGCACACAAGCCAATCTACATCCTCATGTCTAAGAAGATTGAACAGGGGCAACTGTTGTACCCCAAAATTTGCCCTCCCATATTCTTCAAAGTTTTGACAAGCATCATCTCAATTTGCTCAAATCTACTCAAGGGATGCACAGTCAAACCATCCTCCTAAGTCAGTCAAACTTTTTGGTCAACATCTTATTTTGAAGCCACAATCATCATTTGGTAAAATCTTGACCATGATTTCACAAGCATGGCTCAAAAATCATCAAGGTGTCAAAAGTTTCTATTTTTTGGACAGCTGAAAAGTCAACTGTAACTTGACCAAGGCATAACTTTTTCATGGTTCATCAGAAAAATCCCAATCAATGCTCATTTTGAAGGGGATGACATTTCCTACAACTCATCTTCACATTCTAAGTCCAAGAAATGCTCTCACAAAAAGTTAGCAATTTCAACATTATAGGTCATTTTCAAAATTCAACAAAAAGGCATTTTAAGTCAAAGACCATAACTTGAGATTGGTAAATCAAAATGACATGGGACCAAAGGCATTGGTTAGAGGACTTCAAGACCTTTCAAAATGTCCAAGAACATGTTCATATGATCAAAATTGAGCAAGATATGCATTGGAGAAATTGGGAAATTTTTGTGAAATGGCCAAAGTCAACTATCCTTGAAACTTCAATTTTTGACAAAAGGGCCCACCTTTTTCAACTTGATTCATCCTTGTCATGCCACCCACGTGTCCCATGATTAAATTCAAGATTAAACATTAATTTTTCTATTTTTATTTAATTTTATTGGTTTAATTCACTTTAAATCCATAAAATTCAAATAAAAATCAAGAAAATTAATTAAGTGATTTCTTGTGGTTTGAATGACCTTGATGCATCATAAGTCACATACCAAATTCGTGCCAAGCCTATTATGAGCATGAAAATTCAAATTTTGAACAAACATGGCAAGTTCTTTAATGGTGGTAAAGAAGAAATCCAAAAACTTCATTACAATGGTTTAAGGCTCATAATATTGCTTGATTCTCATTCATACACATATATGCAAATGTTCCAGACCAAAGACACGACCTAGAACTCACTGAAACAAAAGAACCAAATTCAAAAATCCAAGCAAAAAAGTGAAGACTGAAATCCACCTTCCAAGGCAATTCAAGGCCTTAGAGCAATTCAAACACGTTGCATAAGTCCCCAGGAATCTTTGGAGATCAAAACCACGCATCAACGCTCAAGGAATTATCCACAACAAGTCCCTCGGTTTGCATATTTTTCATAAATTGCATATCATTATTCATGCACTTTTAATCTATTTTTTGGGTTGATTTGTGTTAATAGGAACATCCTGAAGCTGATGGTGTAATTCAATTTGATTTTGAGGCCCTGGAATCGAAACCACCATTAACGAATCCTAGGGTTTCAGAACTTTCATATTAGGGCTTTTCTCATGCTATAAAATTAGACCTCAAGTCATATGTGGTTAAACTCGTCAGGACAAGACGAATTCATTGATACCATCGCGCCTTTTTTATGTTATCTATAACTCTAATCGCTATTCTTGGCAGTTTTGGTTTATGGGGGTTAAAAACCCTCGTTATCTTGTTTTCGTTTTACAGGAAAAGATGAAGAAGATTATTACATGGAAGAACAGGGTTGGTCCATTCAAATGAGATGCGCGCGTTTTTGATTTTGCAGCATTGGAAATGACTATTACATATATTAATTCACGTTTATTTTATTGATGACTAAAACAAAGTGGTGCAGTGGCTGGCAACGCGCATGGTATTCGTTAGGACCTGGGTTCGATCCCCAGGTCCCCCCAAAGGCTTGTTAAATTTTTTCCAAATATGATCTTATGCAGGCAACGTGAAGCAACTCACCATAAACCTCACATCCCAGCTTGCCAAGTGTCCCTCAGAAGCAGATCCAATGGCCAAGAGAGGGAGCACACCATACTCCTGGTCAACCAGCGCCCCCACTCAATTCCCAAAGTCAACGGGCTTTGTGCAAATGGGCCTCATATTCCAATTTTCACCTCCATATTGGGCCCAGACCCCCTCCCTTGGTTTATTCTTTTTTCTTTTCCTTTTTATATTTTCTAATTTAGTTAACCTTTTTTAATTATTATTATTATCACCAAAATTATCCAATTAATATTTTTCACAATAAAATTCAAAAAAACCAAAAAAAATGTAAATACTTTATTTTCATTTAGGTAATTATTTTGTAAATAAATACTAATAAATTGAATTAGTTTTAATTAAGCAACTTTAACCTTTTTTCTTAATAACTAAAATAAATTTAGAATTAGGTTTTTATTAACTCTTAATTTTAATTCCTTTTATTTCATTAAAAACATAAAAATACAAAAACATTTTTCTTTTAATAAATTAATTAATTAGTTTAATTTTAATTTCATTTAATCACAAAAAAGGACTAAAAATTCAATTCTTCTCTTAAAAGGGTCAAAACCCTCATGACGTTCCAATTTAATTTTTTCGCGCGCGTTTATTTATTTTTGATTATTTATGTAACTGTCTCCAGATATGTAATAGTTAAATAGGAATTTTTACCGCTTTATTTAATTTCTGATACTTATTTACCAAAACTTGTCTTTGTTTTTTTTTTGGCGATGTATAGACCCGCGCCTTGTAATAGCATAGAATTTATCTTTTCGCAATTTATTTTCCGCATTCCTAACTGTTAACAATGCATGAAAGAATGTATGTAAATAAAACCAATCCGTAGCTCACAAATAACATGCAAAAACATTAACTGAAAAACAACACACAAAGCACATGCCACTCCTAGGGTACGCCTCACTGGTTGCCTCGAAACCTGGTCGTCAAGTATAGGGTGTTTTAGATGTCGCCCTCCTGTCTAAGATCCAGTTGCCTCGAAACGGTTGCCTTGGATAAAAAGGATCTAGGACATTAGGGTTACCGCTAAGGTATCCTACTATTGCTTCGGTGACCACACATGTCCCTTATAATCGAATTGACCCGAATAACTCCAACGACGGTGCTACCTACTTCTCAATAGTGGGATAGCACTGTCTAAAGGACTCTTACACAGCCTAATTCCTTAGAGTAGGTAGATTTCTCTCAAGTACTTGCTCTTTCTCAAAACAAAACAAATACTTTTCACACCTACACTTTCTAAAAGTTTTCAAACAAAACACTTCATACACTCTTGAGGACTGATACAAGAGTTACTTAGAAGTTTTTCAAACGAACTTTTTTTCAAAACCCACACACACTTGAAAAGCAAACAAATTTTGAAAACATAAGAGCAAGTACCTAAGAGCCCGTGGATAACCACGGATAGAAAGGGTGCTAACACCTTCCCTTTCTATAAATCTACCTCCCGAACCGAGAGACATCTCGAATAAGGAATTTTGTTGTGCTTTTGTCCTTTCCATGTTGGAGAACATAAAAGACGGTGGCGACTCTTGCTTACCGCGACATTTCGCGAAACCAGCTAAAAAACAGTCAGTTCTATTTCCACCGATCACACTGGCGTACTTGCTCTGAGATGAAAATATGGAGTCTTCCATTTGTTTAACTTGCAGACGAAGAAAATAGGTTAATTCACCAATAAGACTCATCTCAAATTCAGACTGCATCTTCTTAAAAAAATGTTGAACCATCTCATTTGACATCCCACCAAATAAAATATCATAAACATAGATTTGAGCAATCATAATCTTCCCTTCTTCTTCTTTGACAAAGAGAGTCTTGTCTATACCACCTTTCGTATATCCATTCTCCACAAGGAATACTGTCAGTTTCTCATACCAACTCCTGGAGCTTGCTTCAATCCATATATAGCTTTCTTCAGTTTATAGACATGTTTAGGAAAACTTGGATCAATAAATCCTTTTGGTTGTTCAACAAAAACTTCTTCATTCAGGTATCCATTCAAGAAGGCACTTTCTACATCCATTTGAAACAATTTAAATTTCAAAATGCATGCAACTCCTAATAGTAGTCTGATTAATTGAAGTCTAGCCACATGAGAAAAGGTTTCATCAAAGTCCACTCCTTAAATCTGAGTGTATCCTTGAGCAACTAACCTTGCCTTATTTCTAGTGACCACCCATTTTTCATCAGATTTATTCTTGTATACCCATTTAGTGCCAATCACATTTGTCCCTTCAGGTCTTGGGACTAGATCCCAAACTTCATTCCTACTGAATTATTCTAACTCCTCTTGCATAACATTAATCTAGAACTAATCAGTTAGGGCCTCTTTGACGTTATTAGGCTCAATTGTTGATACAAAGCAAGAGTTTGAAATCCATTCTCTTGACCTGGTTGTAACTCCCTTATTTGGATCTCATATAATGAGCTCCTTAGGATGATCTTTCTGAGTTCTGATTGAAGGTCCTTTATTAAGCTGACTAGGTTGGGGATCTTCTTGAGGAGGATTAGAATCAATACTTGTGTCATTTGATTCAGTTGGACTATCAAGAAAAGATGTTCCAACATCTTCTGAGACATTCCATCCTCTATCATCAATAGTAACATTTATTGACCCCATCATTACTTTGATTCTGGAGTTAAACATTTTGTATGCTCTATTATTT
Organism: Vicia faba; assembly: GCA_948472305.1. Lineage (NCBI taxonomy): Eukaryota > Viridiplantae > Streptophyta > Magnoliopsida > Fabales > Fabaceae > Vicia > Vicia faba. Next base: position 1,531,773,829 of record OX451738.1, read on the forward strand.
GTAGAGTATCCCAGGAATATTCCTTCATCACTCTTGAGATCAATCTCCCTTCTTTATTCACGATCAGCTAAGAGGTAACATTTACTTCCAAAAACATGAAAGTATTTTACAATTGGTTTTCTTCCCCTCCATCTTTCATACAAAGTAGCTGAAGTTCCTTTCCTTAGTGTGACTCTGTTATGAATATAGCATGCAGTATTCATAACTTCACCCCAAAAATGGTAGGGTAGCTTCTTAGCATGAATAATGGCTCTGGCAGATTCTTGGAGAGTCCTATTCTTGCATTCTACAATCCCATTCTATTGAGGAGACTCTTTGGCTGAAACATATGTTGAGGATATGTTTAACTCTTGAGGAACCCTTAGATAACATTTGTCTTTAGATCTGATTCCTTTCATGACAACTTCATTCTTTTCATTACACACAAGACATTCTTCTTTGGAGAAGTTAACTTTGAATCATTAATCACATAGTTGGCTTATACTTATCAGGTTAGTTATTAACCCTTTTACAAGTAACACATTATCACGTTTAGGAACTCCAGAACAGTCAAGCTTACCAACACCTTTGATTTCTGCTTTTGATCCATCACCAAAAGTCACATAACTGGTGGGATGAGATTTGACATCCACCAACAGATTCTTGACACCTGTCATGTGTCTATAACAACCATTATCAAAGTACCAATCATCTTTGGTTGATACTCTGAGAGAGGTGTGGGTAATGAGACTTCTAACATTGGACTTGGGAACCCATCGTTTCTTCTTTTTGCTGTTTTGGGGAATCTTATCATTTTTGGGAGGAGGAGAATTTTTAGGATACCCATACAGCTTAAAACAGAAGTGCCTTATATGTCGAAGCCTTCCACAGTGATGACATTTCTAGGGCTCGGGATTCTCTCTAGTGTGATTAAGCTTTTTCTTCCCATGATTTCCTTTCTTCACATGAGATTTCCCAAGATGTCCTTTCTTATCATGATGTTTGCCCACATGTTGAGACATCTGATTCAACATCTTTGGTTTAACTTTGGCATGTGTGGTAACAAATACAGGCTATTTGCCATGATGTTCATTCTTTATATGATGTCTGCCAGGATGTCCTTTCTTACCATGATGTTGAGACATTTGATTCGACATATTTGGTTTAGGCTTGGCATGAGTGGAACAGATGAAGGCTCTTCTGAGTTAGGTTCATTTTTCTCATTGAAACCTAAACCACTCTTATCTCATGTCACTCTTCCTGCTTGTAGAATTTCATCTAATGTGTCAGACCCATTATTCAGCATCTTGAGAGATTTGACCATTCTATCAAGATTTTAATTTAGAGAGGATACTTCACTTTCTAGATCAGAAATAGTTTTAAGATGCTCTTCCCTTTCCTCCGTCAGCTGAGTTATACGGGATTTCTGTTTCTCCCCCTTCAAGACATACTTTTGCACTTCTGAGACATAATTCTTTGTATGAAGCATCTAACTCATCAAAGGATAGTTCCCCATCACTAGACTCTTCATCAGATACATATTTTCCTGACAATGCTTCAACATATTTGGCATATTCTTCAAGATCACTCTCCGAGTCCTCTTTAGACCAAGTAACAAATAGAATCTTCTTCTGTTTCTTTAGATATGTAGGACATTTAGCTCTAATGTGACCAAAGCCTTCACATTCATGACATTGTATTCCCTTCCCTTGAGAAGTTTTTTATTTAGCCCTTTTTCTTCCCATGTCAGATGAGATGTTCTTGACATTTGACCTTTGGTTCATGTCCATTATTTTTATCACTTTATTAAATTGTCTTCCAAGCATAGCTAGGAAATTTGATATTCCACCATCTGAATCCAGATCATAGTCCTCTTCTTCATCTTCAATATTAGATACAAAGGCTACGCTTTTATTTTTCTTCTCAGATCTTTCATTTATGCTTAATTAAAATGTTAGAAGGGATCCAACAAGTTCATCCACTTTCATTTTGTCAATGTCTTGGGCTTCTTCTATAGCAATTACCTTCATATCAAATCTCTTGGGAAGAGACCTGAGCATCTTTCTCACCAATTTGTCTTCAGGTATTTTCTCTCCTAAAGCACTGGAGGCATTAGCAATTTCAAGGATGTTCATATGGAAGTCATTTATACTTTCATCATCTTTCATCCTTAAATTCTCAAATTTCGTGGTGAGCAGCTGAAGTCTTGACATCTTAACCTTGGATGTGCCTTCATGAGTAGATTGAAGAATTCCCCATGCATCCTTAGCAACTTCACAAGTATTCACCAATCTGAGAATATTCTTGTCAATTCCATTGAATATAGCATTCAAGGCTTTAGAATTTCCAAGAGAAATTTCATCTTCTTCCCTAGACCAATCTTCAACTGGTTTTAATTCAGAAGTAGGTTCTCCATTTTCTCCCATTTTGACAGTGTGTTTCCATCCTCTTAAAACAGCTTTCCAAGCTATGTTGTCTAAGGACTTTAGAAAGGAAACCATACGTGGTTTCTATTAGTCATAATTGCTTCCATCCAGAATGGGTAGTCTGTTCATAAATCCTCCTTCCTTGTCCATAGTACCAGAAAGTATCTTTCCTGGATCTCACCCAGATAAAGAGCATGATGCCTGCTCTCATACCAATTAAAATTCTGGTATCAGATATATGATGTCGAAAGAGATGTCACGACACAAATATTTGTTTGCAAGTAAGGTGCAGTAAAATCAAAAGCAGTAAAAACACAAGAGATTGTTCATCCAGTTCAGTGTACAACAACACCTACTCTGGGGGCTACCAAGCCAGGGACAAGTTCACTAAATAGTATCAATTTATAGACCCTCAGTAAACAACCAGTTTACGATCTAATCACTTAATCACTACCCAAGCTAAACTTCTACCTAAGGCTCACTTAGGTATGAGGCCATCCTCAAATCCCTTCAATCACTTACATAATTAATAAGTTTGAAACACTTCAATCATTCATGCTTAAAATCTTATGAATGATACACAATTAACAACCCAAATAACAACTCAAGTATTTAAACTAATACTTAGAGTGTGTTACAAATAAAAAGCCTAAACTTCTAATCATAAATAAAGTATTCTTCTTCAAAATTTACTTGTCTTTAAATAAGGAAGTGAGTCCTTATATATGCGCAACTTTGGGCTTGGGCTTGAAAACAAATATTCAAATCTTTTGAATATTTCCATAATAACATGCCAAGATATAATTATGCATTTTGAAAAATATTCCTCCATATTTTTCGCAACATGTAGTTCACAAATCCTGGATTATAGAGTGCTGGAAATCAGGAAACAAAAGACTTACCAAATTTTGGGCATAGATCAATTCAGTAGACAGATGTCAAGACATCTGCTTTGACATCATTCAAAACAATTTTGCTCGAAATGTTAAGACATTTAGCAAAACATTAACAAGTCATTGTTTTATCAAAATTGCTGCCAATAAACACTTACAAATGCTTGTCTACATCCATGGAAAATTCAGAATTATGGTGCATTATGTTTTATTCAATAAAGGTCACTATTAGAACATGCTATGCATGAATTATCTCACTTTGTCTCTTGCCAAAATCAGCCAAACAACATGTGCACATTAGTTTTTATCTCATTTACCATTTTAACAACTTTGCTCATTTCAAAATTTTCACACACCATTTATACCTCTTTCCAGCTCATCATTTTCACCACATTCCCTCTGATTCCATTCACTTTGCGCTCCCTGAAACGCATCCTACAGTAGGAAAAAAGGAGATCAAACGCATCTTTCCTATGGTTGTTCTTAAAAAAATTAGAAATTCCAAACTTGTCCTCCAACGGTTATCAAAGTCTTTTACACTCTTGCCCTCACTCTTGAGTTGCTATATAAGCACACCCCATCACTCATTTCATAACATGCCGGAGACACACAAGAATCAGATCTGAAAATTTCTCATTATTCTCAAATTTTCTTTCTCTTCGAAGCTTCATTCTCCTCCATTCCAGTCACAATTTCTTCCTCTTTTCGTGTTCGTTGAAGCTTCAGAACAAAGATTCAAGGCTTTCTTGTTGATCATAGGCATTGAGTTGAGTTTATTTTTTACTCACAAGAGATATTTTCAGATCTGGATCCTTCAAATTATAGCTTAAATTGCTGGTTTCTAAGCTTTTAATTGTGTTTATATATGTTTATACTTCGTGTTATAAGCCTTACTTTGATTTGATTGGAGCTGTATAGCATGATTTGAACTTCGGAATTTTTGCGCATTTTGTGTTTTCATGAAATTTGTGGCTTGATCATTCACTATATAGTGGTTAATCGGTAAATCTATAATTATCATGATATAGTTTGTTCTTGATCTCGAGAATGCACTTTGAATCACGAATTCTGGTTGAGAAATGGATGCGCAATGAGATCTGGAAGCTTTGCTCATGAACTGTTTGATTAAGTGATAGTTAGGGCATGATGAAGGAAGAAGATGAAGTAATGTGGCGCGTTATGATTGGATCGTTTAAATTCAAATTCATTTTCATATTATTTGTTTTCTCTAATTTTTAGTTTATGATCAAAACATTTTCAAAAATTCTAAAAAAATTACCATATGCTGGTCTTATTTTCTAGTATTTGTCATACTTTTTCTGGAATTTTTAAAAATCATTTGATTGGTAAAAAAAATCCGTGCATTAATTAATTTTGTTTAATTGAGTTTTACATAACATTTTTTGTTAATTTTTGTTTCTGACCTTTCCTTTATACAAAAATTATATAAAAATATTCTAGACACTTTGATTAATATACTTTAGGTCTCTCATTTTTTATTTTAGAATTTTCATTTTCTTAGTTGATTAAATGATTAATAAGATTTAATTGCTTATGTTTTTTTTCAATTATTTTGACCATATTGTTAAAATGTAGAAAATTTCATAAAAAATATATCACACTTTATTAATAGTACATTTTCATTTTATGGATTTTGTTTAGTGATTTCGCATTTTTTTATTCATTATAAATTTGTGTAAATATATTGCCTATTTTAATCATATTTTTTCACTTTAGCTCCATTTGTTTTTTTTCTTGAACAAAAAAATGCTAAAAAATATTTTCAGACATCCTTATAATTTAATGTTTATAGTAGAATTTTCTTTAGGATTTTATCATGCTCCAATTTTTCATTTCGTAATTAATAAAGTTAGTGAATCATTTTTGATATTTTTGTTGCTTACAACACAAGTCATGATTTAATTTGCTTTTCTTAAAGACTTGTAAAGGTCAAATAACCTTTGATTAGGGTTCTTGAATTTGTTTGGTTTTTAGAAATTAAGTTTTTTTGAATTTATACCTTAAAACCCTATTTTCTCAAAAATATTTGGTTAAAGGTGTCCATTTGGAGTTTTACCTCAACTAATAATAAAAATGAATTTTGTTTCACATTTTCCCTAGGCATTCAAGGAGCCAAATCAGTCGATTCTGACTTTTATAAGTCTTGAGCACTGATAAAAATTCTCATTTGATTTTTAAGAGTTTCCTTCTGTTTTTGCTCAATTTGAGTTTATAAGTAGATCTTTGAATCTTGCCTCAACAATTTGACCTTTACTTGGTTATTTTTGTGCATGTTCGGGAGCCAATATTTTGAAGAGTTGACACTATTGATCTCTTTAGTTTTTGTATGATTTTTCATGATTTTCTAGTGTCTCTAACTATTTTCCCCCATTTAATCAAACTAGGGTTCCCATTTAGAGGCCTTTTTAGGGTTTCTACCTTGTTTTGATTTGGTTTTCCACTTGAACCCTTTTTACTTTTCCCTTAAGCTTGAAGTTTCTGGTTTCATATTGTTTTGTGAGTCTTGAATTAATTTTGTAAAATTTTTCAAGCTTTGTTTCCATTTTGGGTCCATTAATCTCTCATGTATGCTTATATGATATTTTGAATTAGTGGTAAAGGGAATGCACTTGTGCAACCTATGAGGGATCAATCCCCTTTCTTTCCATCATCCTCTCCTCTATTTTAGAGACTTGAGTTCATCGTTGAAACATCCAAGTTCTCACCACTTACTTATTTTGTCAATTTTGTTTGTTAATCATTTGTGAATATGGTTAGGAAGATAAATTTTGTGCACCACTTCCTTTTGAATACAATTGGAGTTCATTTTAGATTGGATTTATTGTGTCCCTGACTTGTTAAAGATTTCTTGATATCATGAAAATCCCCTTTGATCCTTGGTTAAAATTTCATTGTTAATTCAACATGGTGACAAGAAAGGAGCAATAGTTCACTAGTTTTGACCTAGTTGTTTGTTTGTGCTTGCTTGCGGATTCTTACATCTCTTTCCTTGTTGTTTTTCCATCATTTCCAATTGCTTTGATATATCATTAGCCCTCCCTTATTGATTCATCAATTCTCCTTTTAGTTACTAATTTGTTTGTTAAATGTGCGAGGTACCTTGAGAAAAGTTTTCAATATTGACTTGATGCCTTTGTGTTTCGCTTTATTTGTGGAACATAATTTGTTATCCTTGCACCATTCGTGTGCTTTGTATAATTGTTATCTTCTTGTAGGACATATATGTGGTTGTGTCTATTATACACCATCAATGGGACATGTTCATATTTGAAGCCTCAATGGCTATATTTGATTGCGTGATTTCTGACTTGGTTTGTTTACTGATGCTAGCTTGCTCGAAGTTCTTTGTTATCTTGCTTAATTTCTAAGGATAGTTATCCGGTTGGTATTGCACTACTTCCTTTTTATTGTTTCCACCTTTCATTGCTTTTTATTGCACAATGGGACCTCAATTGCAGATATATGTCCGGAGTCCCTCTGGTTTATTTAAAGACCTGTTTAAGGCAATTTTGTTAGTGTGCTAATTGTGTCTGTTTAAAATCCTACCCTGGAAGTAGGTATTATGAACGTGTATTTATATTTTTGCCCACATTATATTACAGGTGATAAGTCCTCGAAAGGATGCTAGCGGGGAAGGGTCCATAATCAAACCCTGTACATTCTAGTCTGTGTCATCCTTAGCTCACGTCGTACGTCAATACTTCGGAGTCGTGCAGATCATATGTGTCGAGTCCGTCAAGTGGGGAAGGATTTTGCAATCAAAACCCCAGTCTTTGTCAGGAGTTCACATTGGCCAATGCTGACACTCTGATTGTTCATATTGTCTTATATCGCCTACCTAGACCTTTTATATCTTGGTTAAGTGCTCAGTCGCTTTGGACGTCACATTTTTCTTATTTCATCCATCTCCCGCTTGTTTTGTTTAGGTGATATGCTCCCCTTAGCTAACGCATTTTATCTTCATACCCTCACCCCCTGAGTCAGTATACCCTAATTGTGTGCTTTTGCCAAGGCACTTGTTTGCTCACTTGTTTGGTATTTACCATGCTCCCTTAGGATTTCTCGTGTTGGGTTAGTTCTCGAGCTAGACATTAGGATATTTACCCATACATGCTAACATAGGGTAAAATTCCCTCTTTTATCCTCAACCTTAGGGTCAATCATTGTATGATAACATTAGGAGTAGTTCTAGGCTAGTCTCCCTTAGTTGTTTTTCCTTTCTTTGCATATTGCCTCTTAAAACTAAAACTTTTTCTTGGCAAATCATAAAAAACGTCTCTAATGAACTTAAATCCTTCTTACACACAAGACATTCTTCTTTGGAGAAGTTAACTTTGAATCATTAATCACATAGTTGGCTTATACTTATCAGGTTAGTTGTTAACCCTTTTACAAGTAACACATTATTAAGTTTAGGAACTCCAGAACAGTCAAGCTTGCCAACACCTTTGATTTCTGCTTTTGATCCATCACCAAAAGTCACATAACTAGTGGGATGAGATTTGACATCCACCAACAGATTCTTGACACCTGTCATGTGTCTATAACAACCATTATCAAAGTACCAATCATCTTTGGTTGATACTCTGAGAGAGGTGTAGGCAATGAGACTTCTAACATTGGACTTGGGAACCCATCGTTTCTTCTTTTTGCTGTTTTGGGGAATCTTATCATTTTTGGGAGGAGGAGAATTTTTAGGATACCCATACAGCTTAAAACAGAAGTGCCTTATATGTCGAAGCCTTCCACAGTGATGACATTTATAGGGCTCGGGATTCTCTCTAGTGTGATTAAGCTTTTTCTTCCCATGATTTCCTTTCTTCACATGAGATTTCCCAAGATGTCCTTTCTTATCATGATGTTTGCCCACATGTTGAGACATCTGATTCAACATCTTTGGTTTAACTTTGGCATGTGTGGTAACAGATGCAGGCTATTTTCCATGATGTTCATTCTTTATATGATGTCTTCCAGGATGTCCTTTCTTACCATGATGTTGAGACATTTGATTCGACATATTTGGTTTAGGCTTGGCATGAGTGGAACAGATGAAGGCTCTTCTGAGTTAGGTTCATTTTTCTCATTGAAACCTAAACCACTCTTATCTCATGTCACTCTTCCTGCTTGTAGAATTTCATCTAATGTGTCAGACCCAGTATTCAGCATCTTGAGAGATTTGACCATTCTATCAAGATTTTAATTTAGAGAGGATACTTCACTTTCTAGATCAGAAATAGTTTTAAGATGCTCTTCCCTTTCCTCCGTCAGCTGAGTTATATGGGATTTCTGTTTCTCCCCCTTCAAGACATACTTTTGCACTTCTGAGACATAATTCTTTGTATGAAGCATCTAACTCATCAAAGGATAGTTCCCCATCACTAGACTCTTCATCAGATACATATTTTCCTGACAATGCTTTCACATATTTGGCATATTCTTCAAGATCACTCTCCGAGTCCTCTTTAGACCAAGTAACAAATAGAATCTTCTTCTGTTTCTTTAGATATGTAGGACATTCAGCTCTAATGTGACCAAAGCCTTCACATTCATGACATTGTATTCCCTTCCCTCGAGAAGTTTTTTCTTTAGCCCTTTTTCTTCCCATGTCAGATGAGATGTTCTTGACATTTGACCTTTGGTTCATGTCCATTATTTTTATCACTTTATTAAATTGTCTTCCAAGCATAGCTAGGAAATTTGATATTCCACCATCTGAATCCAGATCATAGTCCTCTTCTTCATCTTCAATATTAGATACAAAGGCTATGCTTTTATTTTTCTTCTCAGATCTTTCATTTATGCTTAATTAAAATGTTAGAAGGGATCCAACAAGTTCATCCACTTTCATTTTGTCAATGTCTTGGGCTTCTTCTATAGCAATTACCTTCATATCAAATCTCTTGGGAAGAGACCTGAGCATCTTTCTCACCAATTTGTCTTCAGGTATTTTCTCTCCTAAAGCACTGGAGGCATTAGCAATTTCAAGGATGTTCATATGGAAGTCATTTATACTTTCATCATCTTTCATCCTTAAATTCTCAAATTTCGTGGTGAGCAGCTGAAGTCTTGACATCTTAACCTTGGATGTGCCTTCATGAGTAGATTGAAGAATTCCCCATGCATCCTTAGCAACTACACAAGTATTCACCAATCTGAGAATATTCTTGTCAATTCCATTGAATATAGCATTCAAGGCTTTAGTATTTCCAAGAGAAATTTCATCTTCTTCCCTAGACCAATCTTCAACTGGTTTTAATTCAGAAGTAGGTTCTCCATTTTCTCCCATTTTGACAGTGTGTTTCCATCCTCTTAAAACAGCTTTCCAAGCTATGTTGTCTAAGGACTTTAGAAAGGAAACCATACGTGGTTTCTATTAGTCATAATTGCTTCCATCCAGAATGGGTAGTCTGTTCATAAATCTTCCTTCCTTGTCCATAGTACCAGAAAGTATCTTTCCTGGATCTCACCCAGATAAAGAGCATGATGCCTGCTCTCATACCAATTAAAATTCTGGTATCAGATATATGATGTCGAAAGAGATGTCACGACACAAATATTTGTTTGCAAGTAAGGTGCAGTAAAATCAAAAGCAGTAAAAACACAAGAGATTGTTCATCCAGTTCAGTGTACAACAACACCTACTCTGGGGGCTACCAAGCCAGGGACAAGTTCACTAAATAGTATCAATTTATAGACCCTCAGTAACCAACCAGTTTACGATCTAATCACTTAATCACTACCCAAGCTAAACTTCTACCTAAGGCTCACTTAGGTATGAGGCCATCCTCAAATCCCTTCAATCACTTACATAATTAATAAGTTTGAAACACTTCAATCATTCATGCTTAAAATCTTATGAATGATACACAATTAACAACCCAAATAACAACTCAAGTATTTAAACTAATACTTAGAGTGTGTTACAAATAAAAAGCCTAAACTTCTAATCATAAATAAAGTATTCTTCTTCAAAATTTACTTGTCTTTAAATAAGGAAGTGAGTCCTTATATATGCGCAACTTTGGGCTTGGGCTTGAAAACAAATATTCAAATCTTTTGAATATTTCCATAATAACAGGCCAAGATATAATTATGCATTTTGAAAAATATTCCTCCATATTTTTCGCAACATGTAGTTCACAAATCCTGGATTATAGAGTGCTGGAAATCAGGAAACAAAAGACTTACCTAATTTTGGGCATAGATCAATTCAATAGACAGATGTCAAGACATCTCCTTTGACATCATTCAAAACAATTTTGCTCCAAATGTTAAGACATTTAGCAAAACATTAACAAGTCATTGTTTTATCAAAATTGCTGCCAATAAACACTTACAAATGCTTGTCTACATCCATGGAAAATTCAGAATTATGGTGCATTATGTTTTATTCAATACAGGTCACTATTAGAACATGCTATGCATGAATTATCTCACTTTGTCTCTTGCCAAAATCAGCCAAACAACATGTGCACATTAGTTTTTATCTCATTTACCATTTTAACAACTTTGCTCATTTCAAAATTTTCACACACCATTTATACCTCTTTCCAGCTCATCATTTTCACCACATTCCCTCTGATTCCATTCACTTTGCGCTCCCTGAAACGCATCCTACAGTAGGCAAAAAGGAGATCAAACGCATCTTTCCTATGGTTGTTCTCAAAAAAATTAGAAATTCCAAACTTGTCCTCCAACGGTTATCAAAGTCTTTTACACTCTTGCCCTCACTCTTGAGTTGCTATATAAGCACACCCCATCACTCATTTCATAACATGCTAGAGACACACAAGAATAAGATCTGAAAATTTCTCATTATTCTCAAATTTTCTTTCTCTTCGAAGCTTCATTATCCTCCATTCCAGTCACGATTTCTTCCTCTTTTCGTGTTCGTTGAAGCTTCAGAACAAAGATTCAAGGCTTTCTTGTTGATCATAGGCATTGAGTTGAGTTTATTTTTTACTCACAAGAGGTATTTTCAGATCTGGATCCTTCAAATTATAGCTTAAATTGCTGGTTTCTAAGCTTGTAATTGTGTTTATATATGTTTATACTTCGTGTTATAAGCCTTACTTTGATTTGATTGGAGCTTTATAGCATGATTTGAACTTCGGAATTTTTGCGCATTTTGTGTTTTCATGAAATTTGTGGCTTGATCATTCACTATATAGTGGTTAATCTGTAAATCTATAATTATCATGATATAGTTTGTTCTTGATCTCGAGAATGCACTTTGAATCACGAATTCTGGTTGAGAAATGGATGCGCAATGAGATCTGGAAGCTTTGCTCATGAACTGTTTGATTAAGTGATAGTTAGGGCATGATGAAGGAAGAAGATGAAGTAATGTGGCGCATTATGATTGGATCGTTTAAATTCAAATTCATTTTCATATTATTTGTTTTCTCTAATTTTTAGTTTATGATCAAAACATTTTCAAAAATTCTAAAAAAATTACCATATGCTGATCTTATTTTCTAGTATTTGTCATACTTTTTCTGGAATTTTTAAAAATCATTTGATTGGTAAAAAAAATTCGTGCATTAATTAATTTTGTTTAATTGAGTTTTACATAACATTTTTTGTTAATTTTTGTTTCTGACCTTTCCTTTATACAAAAATTATATAAAAATATTCTAGACACTTTGATTAATTTACTTTAGGTCTCTCATTTTTTATTTTAGAATTTTCATTTTCTTAGTTGATTAAATGATTAATAAGATTTAATTGCTTATGTTTTTTTTAATTATTTTGACCATATTGTTAAAATGTAGAAAATTTCATAAAAAATATATCACACTTTATTAATAGTACATTTTCATTTTATGTATTTTGTTTAGTGATTTCGCATTTTTTTATTCATTATAAATTTGTGTAAATATATTGCCTATTTTAATCATATTTTTTCACTTTAGCTCCATTTGTTTTTTTTCTTGAACAAAAAAATGCTAAAAAATATTTTCAGACATCCTTATAACTTAATGTTTATAGTAGAATTTTCTTTAGGATTTTATCATGCTCCAATTTTTGATTTCGTAATTAATAAAGTTAGTGAATCATTTTTGATATTTTTGTTGCTTACATCACAAGTCATGATTTAATTTGCTTTTCTTAAAGACTTGTAAAGGTCAAATAACCTTTGATTAGGGTTCTTGAATTTGTTAGGTTTTTAGAAATTAATTTTTTTTGAATTTATACCTTAAAACCCTATTTTCTCAAAAATATTTGGTTAAAGGTGTCCATTTGGAGTTTTACCTCAACTAATAATAAAACTGAATTTTGTTTCACATTTTCCCTAGGCATTCAAGGAGCCAAATCAGTCGATTCTGACTTTTATAAGTCTTGAGCACTGATAAAAATTCTCATTTGATTTTTAAGAGTTTCCTTCTGTTTTTGCTCAATTTGAGTTTATAAGTAGATCTTTGAATCTTGCCTCAACAATTTGACCTTTACTTGGTTATTTTTGTGCATGTTTGGGAGCCAATATTTTGAAGAGTTGACACTACTGATCTCTTTAGTTTTTGTATGATTTTTCATGATTTTCTAGTGTCTCTAACTATTTTCCCCCATTTAATCAAACTAGGGTTCCCATTTATAGGCCTTTTTAGGGTTTCTACCTTGTTTTGATTTGGTTTTCCACTTGAACCCTTTTTACTTTTCCCTTAAGCTTGAAGTTTCTGGTTTCATATTGTTTTGTGAGTCTTGAATTAATTTTGTAAAATTTTTCAAGCTTTGTTTCCATTTTGGGTCCATTAATCTCTCATGTATGCTTATATGATCTTTTGAATTAGTGGTAAAGGGAATGCACTTGTGCAACCTATGAGGGATCAATCCCCTTTCTTTCCATCATCCTCTCCTCTATTTTAGAGACTTGAGTTCATCGTTGAAACATCCAAGTTCTCACCACTTACTTATTTTGTCAATTTTGTTTGTTAATCATTTGTGAATATGGTTAGGAAGATAAATTTTGTGGACCACTTCCTTTTGAATACAATTGGAGTTCATTTTAGATTGGATTGATTATGTCCCTGACTTGTTAAAGATTTCTTGATATCATGAAAATCCCCTTTGATCCTTGGTTAAAATTTCATTGTTAATTCAACATGGTGACAAGAAAGGAGCAATAGTTCACTAGTTTTGACCTAGTTGTTTGTTTGTGCTTGCTTGCGGATTCTTACATCTCTTTCCTTGTTGTTTTTCCATCATTTCCAATTGCTTTGATATATCATTATCCCTCCCTTATTGATTCATCAATTCTCCTTGTAATTACTAATTTGTTTGTTAAATGTGCGAGGTACCTTGAGAAAAGTTTTCAATATTGACTTGATGCCTTTGTGTTTCGCTTTATTTGTGGAACATAATTTGTTATGCTTGTACCATTCGTGTGCTTTGTATATTTGTTATCTTCTTGTAGGACATATATGTGGTTGTGTCTATTATACACCATCAATGGGACATGTTCATATTTGAAGCCTCAATGGCTATATTTGATGGCGTGATTTTTGACTTTATTTGTTTACTGATGCTAGCTTGCTCGAAGTTCTTTGTTATCTTGCTTAATTTCTAAGGATAGTTATCCGGTTGGTATTGCACTACTTCCTTTTTATTGTTTCCACCTTTCATTGCTTTTTATTGCACAATGGGACCTCAATTGCAGATATATGTCAGGAGTCCCTCTGGTTTATTTAAAGACCTGTTTAAGGCAATTTTGTTAGTGTGCTAATTGTGTCTGTTTAAAATCCTACCCTGGAAGTAGGTATTATGAACGTGTATTTATATTTTTGCCCACATTATATTACAGGTGATAAGTCCTCGAAAGGATGCTAGCGAGGAAGGGTCCGTAATCAAACCCTGTACATTCTAGTTTGTGTCATCCTTAGCTCACATCGTACGTCAATACTTCGGAGTCGTGCAGATCATATGTGTCGAGTCCGTCAAGTGGGGAAGGATTTTGCAATCAAAACCCCAGTCTTTGTCAGGAGTTCACATTGGCCAATGCTGACACTCTGATTGTTCATATTGTCTTATGTCGCCTACCTAGACCTTCTATATCTTGGTTAAGTGCTCAGTCGCTTTGAACGTCACATTTTTCTTATTTCATCAGTCTCCCGCTTGTTTTGTTCAGGTGATCTGCTCCCCTTAGCTAACGCATTTTATCTTTATACCCTCACCCCCTGAGTCAGTATACCCTAATTGTGTGCTTTTGCCAAGGCACTTGTTTGCTCACTTGTTTGGTATTTACCATGCTCCCTTAGGATTTCTCGTGTTGGGTTAGTTCTCGAGCTAGACATTAGGATATTTACCCATACATGCTAACATAGGGTAAAATTCCCTCTTTTATCCTCAACCTTAGGGTCAATCATTGTATGATAACATTAGGAGTAGTTCTAGGCTAGTCTCCCTTAGTTGTTTTTCCTTTCTTTGCATATTGCCTCTTAAAACTAAAACTTTTTCTTGGCAAATCATAAAAACGTCTCTAATGAACTTAAATCCTTCTTCAAAGTAAAAAATGCAAATCAATCTTAATTGTTTGTGCGCCTTTTAATTTGGTTTTAAACCTTGTTAAATTGATGTTTTTCCATCCTTTCCATGATATTTTGTTATTTTTTCTCTGATGTTTCGCCATCGCACATGTTTGTTATCCTACTTTGATCCTGAATATCATTGTTAGGTGTGATGTTTTATCATCTAAATTGTTGATGCCTCACAATCTTTTCCATTTTTCCGTACTATCTTTTATTCGATGTTTCACCATCGCATATGTTTGTTGCCGATGTTTTTCCATCGCATGTGTTTGTTATCCTAATTTGATTCTCAATATCATTGTTAGGTGTGATGTATTATCATCTAAATTGTGATGTCTTTCCATTTTTTCCATGTTATCTTGCCATCTTTTAGCTGATGTTTCGCCATCGCATATGTTTGTTTCCGATGTTTCACCGTCGTGTATGTTTGTTATCCTACCTTGATTCTCAATATCATTGTTAGGTGAGATGTTTTATCATCTGGGTTGTTGATGTCTCGTCATCTTTTCCATGCTATCTTGCTATATTTTTGCTTGTTTCGCCATCGCATATGTTTGTTGCCGATGTTTCGCCATCGCGTATGTTTGTCATCCTACTTTGATTTTCAATATCATTGTTAGGTGTAATGTTTCATCTTCTTTTCTGATATTTTGTCATCACGCTGAAGTTTTATCATCTTATCTGAGTTTGTGTTACCATGTGATGTCTTGTCATCTTTTTTTGTTTGTTGCTTTATCATCGTTGTTGATGTTTTGTCGTTTTATCTGTTGTTTTTCCATCTTGATTGTTGCTTTTGTCTTCTTAACTAAAAAACACAAACCAACCAAAATATATGAGCCGAACTATTGCTGCTCTGATTCCTTAAAAGGGATACGTAGGCATTGGGGTAGGGCCCGAACGAGCATAACTTTTATTTTCCCTACATTATTTTCTCTTTTCTTTTGCATGCATTCATTCTTTGCATTTTGTTTTAGCTATTGGGATTAGATATAGATTTTACACACCCTTAGATTAGAACAAACAAGAGTGGATACCATAGAGTACTACGGGCGTGTGGGGTGCTAATACCTTCCCCTCGCGTAACAGACTCCCTTACCCAATCTCTACGGTCGCAAGACCATAATTTCATCCCTTCAGGTTTACTCGATGTTTACCTTTCAATTTCGGCGAGATAAAAGACGTCTGGTGGAGACTTCATTAATTTTATATCAGATGATGATTCGGCCGGTTGTTTCAGTTGGCGCCTTCACTGGGGAATATGTTGACCTATTGCTAGTCCACCCTAGATTCGATCCTATCTTTTGTTTTATTTTCCTTGGGTGTTTTTATGCTTTATAGCTTGCTCATTTTGTACATGTTTACTTGAGAATATGTTTGCATTGCATTTTATCGTTCTCCACATTTGGTTATCTACTTAGCTGGCTCTGCTATCATGTTGGGAGGGTGGTACAAGAGGTAAAAGGCCCAATACCCAGGGCAAGTGATAACCATAGGAACCTTATGAATAGAGTGTGTTGTACCCCAAAATTTTCCCTCTCATTTCTCAGGAATTTTCTCAGAAGATCTTCCATGACTCAAATTTGAAGCACTGATACATGAATTTAGGTTTGGAATTGGCCAAAGGGAAATATGGTCAAAATGTACAATGAAAAGTCAAACTTTGACTTTTGGATCAAAATCAAGTTTCAAGAATCACATTTCATCAAGACATGTTAGAATATGAGGTTGGTTCACCAAGAAAATAAAAAGTCAAAATTACTTTAGAAAAGTCAAAATTCTAAACACTTAGAAATTTTTCTAAGTGTTAAGAAATATGATAAGTTCAAAACTTTTGGCCAGATTTTCATATTGATGGAAATTGATTCAGGTAGAACTTCTGACACAAGAGTTCTAGATCTCAATTAGATATAAAACATTACAGAACAGAACTTCTCCTAGAAATGCTGGGATTTCACGTTATAAATCTTTGAAGACACGTTTACACTTAATAATTCGGAGCCTTTCCAAGTCAGAATTTGGTTAGAACTTTTGGATAAATTTTCATGAAGGTACAATCAGAGTTTGCAAAAGTGATTCAAAGAGAGGTTGCAAAGCATGTTACAATTTTTCTGAAAAGTCTGAGAACTCCTTTATATTATGGTGGAGCAGGGAGATTCAAAGTTCAGAAGTTGGACATTTGTTCTTAATCCAAGTTACGTTTATGTTGAACTTCTGATCCAGATTCAAGCTATGCTGCACAATCTCATGTTGCAGGCTTTCATTCTTGTTAAATCTCATCATCATTTAATGCTCACACCAACTTTTTATTCTTTACCCAAAGGATCTTCCCACGTATGGCATAAAAGTACCATTATTGTCCTTGAAAAGCAAACTTTTGTATAAAGTTTATTTTGGGCCCATGCTTCACTTTACTTCTGAGTGTACTTCTCCCATAAATCATGCTTACAAACTCAGATTAGGTGTGCTTAAAGTTGATAACTACCCTACCTTACCTTGAAACATGCTTGTCTTAACTTGCTTAAAAAAAAGTCAGCGATACATAACCCATGATGGCTGTACTCTTGATTTCTCCAAGCTTCTAAATCCTTTGCCTATAAGTTAACATCATTTGTAAACTGAAAAGAGGGGAGACATTAAAAAAAGCCTTGAAACCTTGCTGAAATTTCAACAACCTGAAACTGTAGCCCAAACATGAAACCTGTTAATTTCTGGTTTTTGCATCCAAGTACTATTTTTTCTTGTGAATTTCTTGGCCAAATCACCCACACAGTTTCTGATATACACTTAGAAGTCGTCCCAACTTCTGCTTTCAGGCTGTAACATAATCTTCACCAACCTCCTTTTAAAAAATCAGAACTTTGCTTCTTTGCAGCTTTAGAACTTTCCAACCGTTCTTAGCTCAAGTTAAGGGTTGCTTTAGCTTTCTGGGAATCTGAGGAAGCTGACCAGAACATCACAGGAGTCTGAAACTGGGCTTTAACTCACAAAACAATCTCCAGCAGCAAGGTAAGTTTCTTCTGACTTTTATCTCATTACTTAGGCATTGTTAGTCTTGCATTTTCAAGGATACAATGTAGATATCATGGCTCTGATTCTGTACATATTTATAGATTGCATTTACATGGCCTAAGTAGAGAGCATTTAAGATCAGAACTTCTTGAGGAAATTAGGTTTCAAAATTAGGATTAGCAAAATTCAAGCTTGTTTCTGGTTTACAGTTCTGATGTTTTGTATTTCTGAAAACATGTTGAAATTTTCCATAACTGCTATGTTTGCATTTTCCATTTTGTTGAGAAATGAGTAAGTTGCAGATGCTCTGGTTGGCGTGAAGGAGAAGATGAAGTTCATCATCAGAACTTACTTGGTGATACATGTTTATGTTTTTTCCTCTAATATCAGATGTGCAGCCACCCCAGTGGTAGAGAGCGCGCACATAAACCATTAGTATTAAGGGTCCTGGGTTCTAGCCCCAAAAGCATCCTTTTATGTTTATTTCTTAACATTTTTACCCCATTATTTGTTAAAAAAAATTCTTGGACCAGAACTTCTAGACAATCTCATCCAACAACATTATCACCTCACTCTCTCAACAACCAGAACTTCTAACCTTCCAATGACACTAAAACTTCTAGGCCTTCTCAATAAACAGAACTTCTAGCCTTCATGTAAACACTAGAACTTCTAGGTTCTTAGCAATCGGAACTTCTAAACTCTCTCTACAATCAGAACTTCTAGGATTCCCTTTGTTCCCAGCAACCTCATAACGTTAGTGCGTCCGGATCCAGAACTTCTGGTTTCCCCCTTTTTGCTAACATTTCCTTTCTGATTTGCAGAGCGCCTGAGTCAGGACTTCTGCTCTCTCTTCTTTCAGCAACATGTTGATTGTACACCCCATCCCCAAGTGATTGTAATAGAATTGGATATTTACTCTCTGTAATTTATCGCTTTCATATAAATGCTAGTAATTAGGATTTATATAGCAAGATAAAAACAACAAGTAGACAACCCTTAATCAAAGACTAAATGCATGCAAATCAAACACAATATTCACACATGCACCCCTAGGGTTAAATCCACTTTGTTGCCTAAAAATGGTCATGTAATTCATGTAAGACGTCTTAGAAAAAACAATCAAAAAATACAAGATCATAGTCCCTCGATGACTTTTCAAATGTTGCCTTACAAACGATCTTAGTCCCTCAAGAGAAATGCTAAGATATCTCACAACATTTCTATCATGACTATACGATGACCCATGCCCGTCCCTTTACATCCAAAGATAAGGCTTCTTACCAATAAATGGCAAGATAGAAACATCTAAAGGAGGAAGAAAAGAACACTAAAGACCTTTTGAGTAGGTAGGATGCTCCTAGTTTCTCCCTTGCTCACAACAAAAACATTTCATACACCAACACTTTCATTTTGAAACATTTTCAAAAGACAAACACTTTGTATGCCTTCTTATAAAGACGAGAACCATTACAAAGACACCTTTTCAAAATCACTTTCAAAAACAAATTCCACAAACACTTATTTAAACTATTTTCCAAATAACACTTTGTACGCTTTCTTATAGAGACGGGAACCATTACAAAGACGTTTTCAAAATACTTTTAAAACCCACACCATAAGCACATTTTCAAACAAAAGCAAGTGATCTAGCAAGCAACTAAGAGCCCATAGATAACTATGGATGAAAAGGGTGCTAACACCTTCCCTTTTTATAATCTACCCCCCGAACTCAAGAGAATAATCTCAAAGGTATTTACTGTTCTTTTAACCCTTTCCTTTAATGGATAAAAGAAAACTTGGTGGAGACTCTTGCTATCAGCAACAATTGCAATCAAACGTAAAACAACCTAAGTCAGTTCTCCCACCGTGTTACAGAACTGGCGACTCTGCTGGGGAACTTTATAAAAAGTGGGGTTACCTTAGGGCTAGATCACCTTTACTTTCTTTTCTTTGTTTGACTTGTTTGCTTTACATTTTGGTTCCTTGTATGGGCTTGTTTTGATCCTCTACCCGGATCTGGGACACCTTTTTAGGTAAGTAGCAATAGATTATGGAAATTGTGCGGGGTATACCGACATGGTCTAAGCAATAGCTATGTTAGTGTGACACATTTGTTGGTACCGGTATCCCTTGAGTAGTCAAGGAGAATACGAGGCTGTTATATGGTGTCATGAAGCACTAACTGACCTTAGAACCTTAATTGAAAAACTTGGACTTTAGGAAGTAGTGAGGTATCCTACTTTGGTGCAGTTCGAAATTGGTTGATACTCGATACTACACTCATTGAGATTGGACTTTCGGGATATTTCGGTTGTCATTATAGAGGCTTGCACTGAAACAATGCCCGATGAAGAAAGATCAGTGGTATTGAGATCCCCTAGAACCTGATCGCTTTCTAGGAAAGGTTAAGCCAACTAAACTTTAAGAGGGTACTGACCTATCAAACTCCATGCGAGCCTAAACCTAAGGACTTGTCTGCTTTGTATATATGATTATTTGTATATAACTACTTGCTTTGCTTACTTGTACATAACATCATAACATCATACCATTGCATTT
Source organism: Vicia faba (assembly GCA_948472305.1). Classification (NCBI taxonomy): domain Eukaryota; kingdom Viridiplantae; phylum Streptophyta; class Magnoliopsida; order Fabales; family Fabaceae; genus Vicia; species Vicia faba. The sequence goes on from OX451738.1 coordinate 1,531,794,244, forward strand.
CGCACTAACCATTTCAAGGATTATTTGGATTTATCTTTGTTCTGTTTTGTAGGACATGGATTCCACCCGCGGGAATACTATCCAAGTCATTCTCATAATAATTCCTTCTCAACTTAAAGATTTAGCATCGAGGGTTCCTGAGAGTTCTTCATTCACTGAAAGACATGGTCGACTCCTTGGTTACCTCGAGCATTGAGGAAGACATGATGAAGGTGCTTTTTAAATTCATCGACCCTTTGCACCATTGCTTTACCTTTCCTGATTACCAGCATGTACCTACTATGGAATAATTCTTTCAACGGTATTGTGAGAGACCCGAGCCGTGAAGAGATCGCCCGAGCTCTTCAATTGCAACAATTCGACGTCACGACCAATTGGGAAACAAGAAGTGGTGTCAAAGGGTTCCTAGCCAAGTTCCTGCTAGAGAAAGCTTAAGATTATTGGAACACTCTGGATTTACAAGTCTTTGAGAAAATTTTGGCCCTTCTCATCTATGGGATGGTACTATTTCCAAATCCTGACCAACTTATAGATGTGAATGCTGTCAAAATCTTCATATCTCGCAATCTGGTGCCTAATTTATTGGGAGATATCCTACATTCTCTCCACTCTCGCACCATGAGGAAAAGAGGAACCCTCATGTGTTGCACTCCTCTTATGGATAGGTGTTTTGGTTCGCATCTCCCCCGATCCATGGTGAAGAACGAACAAGGTCTGAGGTGGTCAAATAGGTTGATGTCGCTCAGACATTCGGATATTCACTGGTGTTCTCGATCCTTGGAGACCATTAGTATCATCAACCATTGTAGGGAATTACCTAATGTCCATTTACTTTGCATTAGGGGAGGTATCACTTATAACACTTGCTTAGCTTTGCGACAGTTTGGGTATGCCCAAAGAGATGGTCCTCGTGATATGCTCGTCCAAGGAGTGGTGTTCGACTACGAGATTGACGATCAAGGCTACCATGAGAAGTTTGTACACGCTTGGAGGATGGTAAAAAAGGTGGATAGTAAGACACATGGACACAATAATGCCCACCCCCTTGAGCCTTACCTTAGGTGGGTACAAGCTCATGCTCAGAAGCTCGTGATGCCTTGCCCCTCCATCCTACCAGTTATCGTGGAGCCTATTGCTGAGAGAGATGTCCCGTATACTTTCCCATATCCCGACATGCCTACTTATCTTGAAGACTTGCAAAAGGGTTGGATTCAACTAAAAGAAGAGCGAGATACCTTTGAAGCTGAGTTCTACGCGAGTGAGAAAAGGGTTTTGGAGCTTACAAGGCAACTTCATGAAGAACAAAGCTTAAACGCCTACAGTGAACCAAAGAGGATGTGTTCGACCTTTTTATCTTAGGAATTTATCTTGTAAGCCCAAGAGGCACATTGTAACCATTTTGAACTGATTAATGCGATTTGACGTTTGTTCATTTCATTGTCTATACAAATTTAAATCTTATAAATCCTTGAAAACATACATCCACATACCATGCATCATATCATGACAGGTTTCTCCCATACAGGTCTTCTTATCTTCTTACTCTTTATTTTAGTAGAGATGGCTCTAGAACAGACTATCAAGGACATTCATATTCAAAACGCTCAACTTCAAGAGTTGTTCATGAACCTATCCAAGGGGCAATAAGATTTGAAAACATTGTTCATTGAGAGCATGACCAATGACGATCCTGAAGTTAGATAAGACAATTGCAAGCGGAGGTAGAAACAATGAGAATCCAGATGTTGGGAAAAATGGGTCTCATCCAAAATATAGCTCGGGGATAAGAAGAGTTGAGGGCCCTCGTCAACAAGCTCCGTTAAGACGGATGCAACCGTATGAAACAAGCAGTCGAGACTGAGGATCAATTCATTAATCAGTCCTCAAAGAGACAAGAGGTTGGCTTGGCAGAGAGTACACCTTTCCAGTTTGCTACTACATCACGAGCCTGACAACAACCTCGCCAACAACAACGGGGTAATCGGCGTAAGCATGATACATCAAATAGGTAATATACCAAACTTAACATGCCGATGTTGCAAGTCTTACAGCACATGTTGAATTTGAATTTGGTCACATTGAAGGATCCTCCTCGGAATCCAAATACTTCTGCTCCTAGCTACCATCCCAATAAAAAGTATGCGTATCACTCCAACAGTCTGGGGCATGATACTAATAGTTGTTGGATGCTGAAATATAAAATTCAAGACCTGATCGATGAAGGAGAGTTGGAGTTTGCACAAGATGGTCAAATTAAATTTTTCTTTCGTCCCTCAAGCACAAAATATCTGAAGTGACAAGTTCAGACAAAGAGGCTTTTGTTCATTTTGAATTTTCAATTGTAATTTCTTTTTCTTTTTCAAACACTTATCTATTAATGTCAAACTTTGTTTCATTAATGCATTTCATATGTTTGTCTTAAATTGATCCATTCGTTTTCATTTAAACTATGTTGTTTACTCCCTTTATGATATTCAACTCTTGTTCTAAAAGTTGCAAGCCTTTAGAGTGAGGATGACAAAAACAATGTCATAATCTCATACAATATGCTTTTGGACAGGCCTTGCTGACGATGTACATGCGTTCTTTCAAATCCTAAACACTGGAGTTATAAGGAAGACAATCCCTAATCAACCCCTTTGAGCCAAAGAAGTAGGAGTTTTCTTTTTACACAAATTGAAACCTTTAATTAAAACCTGGGGCAGGGTAGTCTCTCAGCTAATTCAAATGCGCATTCAGTCACAAACTTTCAGTTCGTATACAATGAATGACATCAAAAAAATTCTTCTAGAATCAAAAGACGGTGATAGTTCCCTATCACATAGGCATTCATTATCGCTCAAAAAGAAAAGCCCACTAAGTCAAAATCTATAGAGGAGACTTATGAAAAACTGGGGCATCCCGCTGATTGTAATCTCAAAACAAGAACGGTCAGGAAAAAATCAGGGATAATAATTCAAAAAAAGGAGCTCACCACAAATCCTAAACAATATGAAAAATGTTACAAAAAATGACTGCCTTCCGATAAACTAAACTTGTCTGAACCATCACCAAAACGTCATTGGAGTTCGAACTACATTTAACTGAGTTTAGGACTGAAGAACATCACGAAGAACGGGTGGGTACAAATAAAATTTGAGCCTTTATCCTTTGTTTCTTAAACCGTAAACCAAGCCACATTACAACCCTTCAAAAGTCCTAATTGAAGCATGGGTTAATTCGAAAGAATACTGTTACAAAAGGTATCTTGACACCTGTACGGCTTTACTCTAAATCCTGAGTTGAATTTTCTTACAAAAATTCTTTTATCTGCTAAAATTCATTTTCAAAACTTCAAGACAAGCATAAACTTTGCATTACTTGAATATTGCTGTTTGTATATGGATATTTGTTTGACAGTGGAGAAATTCACACGATGAATATTCAATGAACAAAAACCCTCTCAACGAACAAAGTCACTTTAAGTGGGAAGACACTTCCAAATAACAGATCTCCTAGAAGAAAAGGGGCATGACGTATCACTGTCCAACCCATCTGGGGAAGTCCAGTCAAGATTCCAAGAAATCTCTCAAGAAATGTTGAATAACCAGGGGCAGGTCTGTATTTGAATCACTTGGGGCATCAAATGTGAATTCCAACAAAGGATTATGTACGGTCAAGAAAACACTTCCTAGCAATACTTGCTACTAGGGGCAGTGACAAATTTCCCATAAAGTATTTTTCATAGGGTGATCCTCAGCCTGAATTTCAATACATGAAAACCTCTCCCCAACCGAGTTGATTTCAAGGATACTCGAGGATTTCTACCAAAAGAAGACACCTCTCCAACAGATTGGCAACATGGTTTATTTCCCCAAAAAACTATAGATTCCCCAACTTGAGTTTTCCTCTCCGACTATTACAAATCAAGGGACCACGACTCCTCTTCCCCAGTAGGAAGATCTACAATCCCCGAAATTTATTGTGAAGCCTGGAATCCGACCAGATAACAATTGAATTCAGTAAGTTACTGTAAATCCTGGAAACTGACCAGATAACAGTTAACTTCAGTAAGTTATTTTAAATCCTAGAATCCGACCAGATAACAATTAACTTCATTTTCTCAGAAATTTGTTGTGAAGCCTAGAATCCGACCAGATAAAAATTGAATTCAGTAAGTTACTACAAAGCCTGGAAACCGACCAGATAACAGTTAACTTCTGTAAGTTATTTTGAAGCCTGGAATCCGACTAGATAACAATCAACTTCATTCTCTCGGAAATTTGTTGTGAAGCCTGGAATCCGACCAGATAACAATTGAATTCAGTAAGTTATTACGAAGCCTGGAAACCAACCAGATAACAATTAACTTCAATAAGTTACTACGAAGCCTGGAAACCGATCAGATAATAGTTAACTTCAGTAAGTTATTTTGAAGACTGGAATCCGACCAGATAACAATTGAATTCAGTAAGTTACTGTGAAGCCTGAAAACCGACCAGATAACAGTTAATTTCAGTAATTTATTTTGAAGCCTGGAATCCGACCAGATAACAATTAACTTCATTCTCTCATAAATTTGTTGTGAAGCTTGGAATCCGACCAGATAACAGTTAACTACGGTAAGTTACTATGAAGCCTAGAAACCGACCAGATAACAGTTAACTTCATTAAGTTATTTTAAAGCCTGGAATCCGACTAGATAACAACTGAATTCAGTAAGTTACTACGAAGCCTGGAAACCGACCAGATAATAGTTAACTTCATTAAGTTATTTTGAAGCTTGGAGTCCGACTAGATAACAATTAATTTTATTCTCTCAGAAATTTGTTGTGAAGCCTGGAATCTGACCAGATAACAATTGAATTTAGTAAGTTACTGTGAAGCCTGTAAACCGACCAGATAACAGTTAACTTCAGTATGTTATTTTGAAGCATGGAATCCGATCAGATAACAATTAACTTCATTCTCTCCAAATTTTGTTGTGAATCCTGGAATCTGACCAGATAACAATTAAATTCAGTAAGTTACTACGAATCCTTGAAACCGACCAGATATCAGTTCAACTTCATCCTTTCAAGCAAGTTACTGTGAAGCCTGTATCCAACCAGATATAAATTCAACTTCATCCTTTCAGATGAGTTATTTCGAAGCTTGGAATTCGACCAGATAACAATTGACTTCATCCACCTCAGAAATCTGCTTTGAAGCTTGGAACCCGACCAGATAGCATTTTAAAGTTAGTAAGTTACTGTGAAGCATGGATCCGACCAGATATCAGTTCAACTTCATCCATTCAAGTAAGTTATTATGAAGCCTGGAGTCCGACCAGACAGCAATTAACTTCATCCACCTCATAAATCTATGAAACCTGGAATCCGACCAGATAGCAGTATAATGTTAGTGAGTTGTTGCGAAGCCTGGAATTCAACCAGATAACAGTTTAACTTCACTCTCCCGAGTAATTTTCTACGAAGCCTGGAAGACTACCAGATAACATTTAATCTTCCCCAGTAAGTCGTTGTGAAGCCTGGAATAAAACCAAATAACAGTCAACTTCATTATCTCCAACAATGTGCTGCCAAGCCTAGATTTCGACCAGATAACAGCTAACTTTTGTTGCTCCCCAGTCAAGGATAATTCCCAGTAGAGCAATAGAAAACTAAGACTCCTGAACTCCTTTCGCCAAGCAGGAATCAACACCCTCCACAGAAATGGGAATCCCTAGCAGAAACATCCTAAAACAAGGTCCGAAGAGGAGCATACTCTTCATCCACAACAGCGGTCCGGGATTTCATTTCCCAAGGCTCCCTAGTATTTGTCAAGGATTTATTTTCCCATACAAAGATACACTTCAAACATTTCACATTTCATACATTCTATTTACATACATGATAAATGCATATGACATAATATCATTTATTTTGAGGACACCATGCATTTCATACATCATGACATTGCATACAGCTAACGCTTTACCTTTTCAGGAAAAGGTCAATCAACAAATGACTATCATCAACAATTTTCAACAGGTCCAAGATTAGTTTCTGAACCAAGACAGAGAAACTACCTATAGGACCAGATGAAGTTTTACACGGACTCATCATGAAGCAACCCTACCCAGGTTCCTTCTCATTTTCAGATGCAGTTTTACCTAGACTCCATCATGAAGCAACCTTACCCAGGTTCCTTCTCATTTTCAGATGTAGTTTTACCCGGATTCCATCATGAAGCAAGCCAACCCATGTTCCTTCTCATTTTCAGATGCAGTTTTACCCGGACTCCATCATGAAGCAAGCCTACCCAGGTTCCTTCTCATTTCCAGATTCAGTTTTGCAAAGAATCATCATGAAGCAACCCTACCCAAGTTCCTTCTCTTAAATTCTAGATGAAGCTTCACATGGATTCATCTTGAAAGCATCCATACACAGTCCCATCATAAATTGAAGAATATCAAAGTCCTCTTCTGGTTAGGTTCATTTCTTCCAGTTAATAATAGGCGATCAATCAAGACCTCTTCTGGTTAGAATTATCTCTTCCAGTTAAAAACAGGCAAAAGGCATATGTTATTTCAGTATAAATCAACCAAAAGATTTATCCTGATACCTTCCCCGGTCACTCTAGATGGCATCTATAAGCCCATCTCCGACATATTTTCGTCATTTCTCTGGATGGCATCTATAAGCCTATCTCCAAAAACTTCCATCATTTCTCCAAATAACATCTTTAATCCCATTCTCTACACAATCAACCACCACATCATCGAGTGCAAATTTCTAGGCACTTTCGTGTTCAATCATCTTCCACCTTCAAGTCATGAATGGCGGGCTTGCCAATCTAACTCTTCAGGTTTAAGAAGATTGAACAGGGGAAGCTGTTGTACCCCAAAATTTGCCCTCTCATTTCTCAGGAATTTTCTCACAAGATCTTCCACAACTCAAATTTGAAGCACTGATACATCAATTTAGGTTTGGAATTGGCACAAGGGAAAAATGGTCAAAATATACACTGAAAAGTCAAACTTTTACTTTTGGATCAAAATCAAGTTTCACGAATCATATTTCATCAAGACATGTTAGAATATGAGGTTGGTTCACCAAGAAAATCAAAAGTCAAAATTACTTTGGAAAAGTCGAAATTCCAAACACTTACAAATTTTTCTAAGTGTTAAGAAATATGATAAGTTCAGAACTTCTAGCCCGATTTTCATCATGATGCAAATTGATTAAGGAAGAACTTCTAACACAAGAGTTGTAGATCTCAATGAGATCTAAAACATTTCAAAACAGAACATCTCCTAGAAATGCTGGGATTTCAAGTTATAAATCTTTGAAGACATGTTCACACTTAGTAAATTCTGAGCCTTTCAAAGTCAGAATTTGGTTAGAACATCTGGAGCATTTTTTACGAAGGGACAATCAGAGTTTGCAAAAGAGATTCAAAGAGAGGTTGTAAAGCATGTTACAAGCTTTCTGAAAATTCTCAGAACTCCTTCAGATCATGCTGGAGCAGGGATATTCAAAGATCATAAGTTGGACATTTGTTCTTAATCCAAGTTACGTTTATGTTGAACTTATGATCCAGAGTCAAGCTATGCTGCAAAATCTCATGTTGCAAGCTTTCTTTCTTGTTAAATATCATCATCATTTAATGTTCACACCAGCTTTTGAGTCTTTACCCAAAGGATCTTCCCACGTATGGCATAAAAGTGCCACTGCTGTCATTGAAAAGAAAACTTTTATATAAATTTTATTTTGGGCCCATGCTTCACTTTGCTTCTGAGTGTACTTCTCCCATAAATAATGCTTACAAACTCAGATTAGCTGTGCTTAAAGCTACTAACCACCCTACCTTTCCTTGAAACATGTTTGTCTTAACTTTCTTCAAAAACAAGTCAGCGATCCATAACCCATGATGGTTGTACTCTTTATTTCTCCAAGCTTCTAAATCCCTTGCTTATAAATTAACATCAATTGTAAACTGAAAAGAGGGGAGACATTTAAAAAAAATCCTTGAAACCTTGCTGAAATTCCAAGAACCAGAAACTACAGCCCAAACACAAAACCTTTTAATTTCTGGTTTTTGCATCCAAATTCTATTTTTTCTTGTGCATTTCTTGGCCAAATCACCCACATAGTTTCTGATATACACTTAAAAGTAGTCCCAACTTCTGCTTTCAGGATGTAACACAATCTTCACCAACCTCCATTTCAAAAATCAGAACTTTGCTTCTTGGCTGCTCCAGAACTTTCCAACCGTTCTTAGCTCAAGTTAAGGGTTGCTTTAGCATTCTTGGAATCTGAGGAAGTTGACCAGAACATCACAGCAATCTGAATCGGGCTTTAACTCACAGAATAATATCCAACATCAAGGTAATTTTATTCTGACTTTTATCTCATTAATTAGGCATTGTTAGGCTTGCATTTTGAAGGATACAATGTAGTTATCATGGCTCTGATTTTGTACATATTTATATATTGCATTTACATGGCCTAAGTAGAGAGCATTTCAAATTAGAACTTCTTGAGGAAATTAGGATTCAGAATTAGGATTAGCAAAATTCATGCTTGTTTCTGGTTTACATTTCTGATGTTTTGTATTTCTGAAAACATGTTGAAATTTTCCATAAATGCTATGTTTGCATTTTCCATTTTTTTTGAGAAATGACTAAGTTGAAGATGCTCTAGTTGGTGTGAAGTAGAAGATGAAGTTCATCATTAGAACTTACTTGGTGATACATGTTTATGTTTTTTCCTCTAATACCGGATGTACAGCCACCCCATTGATAGAGAGCACGCACATAAAGCATTAATATTATGGGTCCTAGGTTCTAGCCCCAGAAGCATCTTTTTATGTTTATTACTTGACATTTTTACCCCATTATTTGTCAAACAATATTCCTGGACTAAAACTTCAAGACAATCTCATCCAACAACATTATCACCTCACTGTCTCAACAACCAGAACTTATAACCTTCTAGTGACACTAGTACTTCTAGGCCTTCTCAACAAACAAAACTTGTAGCCTTCCTGTAAACACTAGAACTTCTAGGTTCTCAATAATCAGAACTTCTAAACTCTCTCAGCAATCAGAACTTCTAGTCTATCCTTTATTCCCGGCAAAATCAGAATGTTAGTGCGTCCGGATCCAGAACTTCTGGTTTCCCCCTTTTTGCTAACATTTGCTTTCTGATTTGTAGCGCGCCTTAGTCAAAATTTATGCTCTCTTCTTTCAACAACACACTGATTCTGACTCTTACTCTCTTATTATTTTTATCATCACTTTTTATTAATCAAAAACACCAAAAATAATTTATATTCACATGCTTTATTTCTTTTAAAACAAAAAGACTAAAAATATTTTTCTTAAGAAAATTTGTTTCTTCTCTCAACAAAAATAAAACAAGTCTATTTTACATTTCTTGTACATTATTTCAATATGGTTGTAATAGATAATTAGGACTTTAATTTCTTGAAATCCCTATTTGTAAATTTGTACACCCCATCCCCAAGTGATTGTAATAGCATAGGATATTTACTTTCCGCAATTTATCGCTTTCATATAAATGCTACTAATTAGGATTTGTATGGCAAGATAAAAATAACAAGTAGATAATGCTTAATCAAATACTAAATGCATGCAAATCAAACACATTATTCACACATGAACCCCTAGGGTTAACTCCACTTTGTTTACTAAAAAATGGTCATGTTATGCATGTGAGACGTCTTAGCAAAAACAATAAAAAAAATACAAGATCATAGTCCCTCAATGACGCTTCTAATGTTGCCTTAAAAAATATCTTAGTCCCTCAAGAGAAATGCTAAGATATCTCACAACATTGCTATCATGACTACACGATGACCCACGCCCATCCCTTTACATCCAAAGATAAGGCTTCTTACCAATCAATGGTAAGATAACAACATATAAAGGAGGAAGAAAAGAACACTAAAGACCTTTTGAGTAGGTAGGATGCTCCTAGTTGCTCGCTTGCTCACAATAAAAACATTTCATACACTAACACTTTCATTTTGAAACATTTTAAAAAGACAAACACTTTGTATGCATTCTTATAGAGACGAGAACCATTACAAAGACACCTTTTCAAAATCACTTTCAAAAACAAATTCCACAAACACTTCTTTGAACTATTTTCCAAACAACACTCTGTACGCGTTCTTATAGAGACGAGAACCATTATAAAGATGTTTTCAAAATACTTTCAAAACCCACACCACAAGCACATTTTCAAACAAAAGCAAGTGATCTAGAAAGCAACTAAGAGCCCATAGATAACTATGGATGAAAAGGGTGCTAACACCTTCCTTTTTCATAATCTACCCCCTGAACTCAAGAGAATAATCTCAAAGGTCTTTCATGTTCTTTTCACACTTTCCTTTATTGGATAAAAGAAAAGTCGGTGGCAACTCTTGCTATCCGCAATAATTGCGACCAAACACAAAACATCCCAAGTCATTTCTCCCACCGTGTTACAGAGTGGAACATGAATGTCTAGTCGACTTTCGTTTGCTAGTGCGCTCATGTCGTCCACGCTCATATGAGATTATAAATAAGGTGCTACCATTTCACGTAGGTGTTTCAACGATAGTGGCTTCAGGCATACCCATGATTCTGAGTTACCCTTGCCTTACCCTGACCTAGTTTAGACCTATGAGCAGGGAGGGAATTTTGATCCTTACAGGTACAGGTATCGTTGGTGACTCATTTCTATTGGTGACTTAATGGTTGTTCTTTTTAGAGTTCCAAACATTGGATCTTGGTTTTCCCAGCATATTCTGAACAGCACAACAGATACCTCAATTCTCATTTGTCTGCATTGCATCATGGCATATTTATTTTTCAAAAGAAACGCAAAAATATATATGTCTAATTCACATATGCATGTTATTTACAGGGTATTTAGAAGCTGTTGATAGCATCAAGGATGAATAACATCATGGGAACAAGCGCAGAAACCCTTAGGAAGAAGGTTGTTTATCAGTTCATGTTTTATGGTGGTTGATTGCGAGAATTGGGAGCTATTGTGAATGGTCCTAATGAAAGCATCTTCAGAAAGCGATATGGGAACTTATTGCCCTAGTTAACAATTTTTATGAGGAACGGGCTTTGAGAGTGCTTCTTCAGTTCTACGATCCACAACTATGATGTTTTACCTTTCAAGATTATAAACTAGCACCAACTCTCAAAGAGTACGAGTATATTCTCGACATAAAAATCATGGACAATATTCCTTTTGCTCAAGTACCTAAAACTCCCGACTACATGGCTACCACTAAGGCTCTTTATTTTACCGTTAGCAAAGTGGAGGGCAATTGGGTCAAGAAACGTGACATGCAGGGTATCTCGCGGGATTATCTTATAAACTAAGCCAAAATATTTGCAGAAGAAGGAAATTGGACAACTTTCAATGCGTTACTGGCCATGTTAATTTATGGTTTAGTCCTCTTACATGTGGCAGAAAGGTTGGTGGATTTGGAAGCAATTTGTGTCTTTATGAATGACAATCTGGTACCGACCTTATTAGTTGATACTTACCATTCCATTCATTCTTGACATGGTAAGAGGGGGATGTGGTATACGGAACAACTCTACTCTACAAGTGGTTTATGATGCGCATGCCTATAAGAGGACCGTTTGTTGACACCACTGAGACATCTTTTTGGGCCCCGCGGATCATGGGGCTCACTTCCTACGACATTCTCTGGCACGACATGAGAATGCTGAAGGAGTTCGTTACGAGTTGTGGTGAGTTTCCTAATGTTCCACTTATGGGAACAAAACGTTGCATCAACTATAATCCCATTTTGGTGTGGCGCCAATTTGGGTTCATGATGACAAAGGGACCTACTGAGCGGGAGGTAAGAGAAACCATTTATTTTGGCAAGGGAGGAAATGCTTCTATGTTTAAAAGAGTAAAAGTCGCCTGGAAACACATTCATCGAAAAGGAAAGCAGTCTTTCGATAGAAGTGGAGATGTGGCTCTTGACACCTATTCAGAATGGATTTAGAATCAGGTAAAGGTGTTGCTATTACCTTATAAGAGGGAAGAACGGTTGTACCCACAGCCTCTATATGATCCATTGAAAGATAAAAGGGAGATTGATCATCTTTCTCGTGGTAGGACATCTTCTAAGCAATCCGCGCTAAGAGAATCCGAAGTTGTACCGATGGCATGCCTCAAAAATGCCAAAGCTGAGAATATTAAGCTATAAGATGATCTGGAAGATAAAACTATTGAACTTTACTTCGCTTTGAAAGAAAAGAAAAGACTTTGGCAAGAGAACCGGGAGAATGATCATCAACTAGAGAGTCGCGGATCGTTTGAACAATCAAAGAGGTCAAGAATTGAGAATCCTAGCCAAACTAATCTTCAGGATAATGCACTATTGAAGAGTCAACAAAATATTAAGAGTCTCCAAAAAACATAAGCAAAGCTAAAAGCATGTCATAGCAAGAAGGTTAAATAATTAGAAAGGAAACTCAGTGAAGTCAGGTTGCGGGATCAAAAGTGCGAGGAACAGATGACTCGTGTGATGGAAGAAAATGCTAAGCTCAGAAACCAGATAGGAGAGTTGGATAATGGAACTATACCTATCCCTTTGCCAGAATGAAAAAAATGTGATCGCTTTCTTGAACAATGTCAGTACTTATAAGAGAAGCTATTCCAGAAAGATGTGGTGATTAAAAGCCTTATTGAATAACGCGACTTCCTAAGGACAGTACAACTATTCTAGGAGACCAAGCAATGGAGTGAGGAACATTTCCAAGATACGAGACCTTTATTTCATGTCGAGATGGGAGACCCATCCCTTTGATTTTATCATTTTCTATTATTTTTATTTGTTGTATGATCACCACCAGTCTTGTTGGATGGGATCTTTTATTTCATACGAACTCATTGGATCCTGAGGATTGTTTTTGTAAATAAAGAAGTTTGTTATTGCACTAGTATTTTTGTCTGTTATTTGCCTATATCCCCTGTCATGCCTAATTTTTATTCCTGATGATTGACGAAACTTTTAAATACATGGAAATAACAAAATATATCATGCATGTCATGCACCTCATACATTATAGGTCATCTCAGGACAACATTCTTATCTTGATTCTACTTTTATTGTCCAGAGTTCAAGACGACTACTCATCGATTCTCCACCAGAAACAACTTACCGAGATTGATGGAACAGATTCAAGCTGAACTCACTGAGATGAGAGCCCAGATGGCCACTCAGATGACCTAGTTTATGGAGGTCATCACTAATGTGAATCGCCGACAGGAGGAGTTGGATACCATTGTAAAAAATCGACACCGTTATCCGGTGTATGGTGGAAATCAAGGGCTTTGTCACGACATCTCTGTAGGACTGGGGGGTGTGCAAGACCAACCCGTCGGGAATCTTCACAGACCACCTGGCAATCCGTTTCTGCGCAACATGGGACAGTTTCCCCTATCTCTGAGACCTCATCTTGTGGGGAACCGAAGAGATAATCAAGGTGTTGTAAGGAACTATCAAGATAAAGACTATGATTATGATCAGGATAAAGATCACCTTTATGTGTGGTGTTCTTAGCCGGAGGTTCTGATTGAGGATATAAGGTATCGCTTGTTAGAAGAACGGTTGAAGGCTGTGGAGGGGCAAGAGTTCAACCTCCACTCATGGAGAGAGAACTTATTGATATGTTTATGATTAACTTGCAAGGGCCTTATTATGATCACCTGATATGAAGTGCTTCGGCAGGATTTGCGGATTTGGTTATGGCTGGTGAGAGAATTGAAGTGGGTTTGAAATTGGGAAAAATTCAATTTGGTAATTCTAGTGGCTCATCAGGGGGAGGTAAGAAACCACTCAGTACTTACCCTAAGAAAAGAGAAGGCGATGCAAGTGCGATGTACTCTCGTAGAGGAAGAGGGGAGGATCGTCAACACCAGCAATTCAATGTTGTCTCTATTCCTATTAATGCTCCTCCATAGCAAAGATAGAATCTTGCGCCTCATCAACAAAGATAGCCAGATGCTCCCCGTCAGTATAATAATTAGCAACAAAGACAGCCAAGAAGGTTTGATCCCTTGCCAGTATCTCTTACTGAAGCACTCCATCATTTGCTCGATTTGAAGTTGATTAGTTTGAGAAATATGTCGTCACCCACTAGAAGGATTCCTGCTAATTATGATGCTAATTCAAGATGTGAATTCCATTCCGGCGGAATTGGTCATTCTATTAACAACGGTTTCACGTTAAAGTGCAAAGTACAAGACCTGTTGGATGCCAAGGCAATTAATTTTACTCTAGTGGCTGGTATGAATGTTGTCCAAAACGCAATGCCTAAACATGGAGGGGCTAATATTAGTATGATTGATGATAAGGGTGAAACGTTGAATTTAGTTATGGATGTGTAACAGGTGACTACTCTATTGTTGTATGTTAAAAGGTATTTTCTCGATAATTCTATTTTCCCAGGCTACGTTTCAGACTGTGTCATATGTAAAGAACATCCAGAAGGATCTAATGATTTGAATGTTGGCATCTAGTTCATGATAAATGAAGGTTCTCTACAATTTGATGGAAAATCAAAAGTCCGAAAAGTTACTGAAGAAGATATTGTTGGGATATCTATTCCATACACCCCTGTGCGTATCCCCACCCCATCTAAGGCGCATCCTTTGGTGATTACAGTACCTGGTCCCATGCTATATACTAGTGAGAAGGCCATCCCATGGAATTATAGTGCCAATGTTTATCATCACGGGGAGAAGCGACAAATCCTTGTCCTTCTAAGGAAGAATTTACTGAAGGCAATGAAGGAGATGTTCATAATTTCTCTGGTATGGGTCAAATGACTAGAGGCGGGAGAGTGGTTGGTCCTTCCAATATACAAGATACGGCGGAGGCCTCTGCAAGAGAAAAAGGCAAATCTCAATCAATATTATATCAATTACAATATTTTTTCAATGAATTAGCAATCCCTAAAATTAATTCTAACAGCAAATCTAATCCCTAATCTATGCTAATTCCCACAAGCCCTAAATTCCTATCCTTATATATATTGGCAGAAAGAACAAAAACAGGGGAATAAAAAAATACAGAGAAAAAAGCCTAATACATGGAAGGATACATAGAAGACGAAAAAGAAAAGAACGGAGAAGGGCTTGCATGAAGAACACCGAAGAGCATATAGCCTTGTTGTTGGTTGAAGATCCGAGAGAATGACGATTGGGGTTTCATCATCTGAAACAACAATCTTTGTCTATCCGCCACCGCACCACCTTTAAGCTCCACCGCAACCTGCCAAAGTGAATGAGAGCAGGGATCAATACTAAATCCAGAATATTCAAAGGAAGAGAGCAAGCGAAATCGCGAAAGGGTAACTGGACTTAGTGTTTTTATTTGGTTGATTTTTTATTTTTGGGATTTAAGGGGTTTTGGGGGTCAGATTCGTGTTGGGGTTTTGGTAGAGCGCCACCGATGGTGATTTCGGAATTAGGGTTAAACTGAGAGAGAGTGAAAAGGTTTGTGTGTACGAGAGAGAGGAAGATGAATAAGTGGGGTTTTCTGTAACAACAAAATAATGTAAATGAATAAAAACAAAATGTAATCCGTTTCAATCCCATGCGCGCTGGCTCATAATAATTATCATACTCCCTCGTTATCCTCCACGTGATCGTGATCGGACAGCCGTAGGCCAAGTCCTACCTTATTTTCCATACACCCTCGCCCATGTAATCCAACCTCCTAAAGACACCTCCCTGATTTGCTTGTTAGTTCAAAATCGCACCCCCGGGTTTAACTTAATTAAATCATTTTTTTTCTATTATCACTTATTTTCTATTTTTTATAACTATTATTTTTAAATATTTTTTATTATTATATATTATTATAATTACTTAATTTCTTATTATTATTGATAACTTATTATTATTATAAATTTTATTTTCCACTTATTATATTTTATTTGATATGTAAAATTATTTATTTCTTACCCTTGTATGAATAATATTATTATTATTTATATATTAATATATGAATTATTTTTATTAACATTATTTTCTATTATTGCATTAATATATTTTTTGTCATGCATTAATGAAGATATTATCGCAGTTATAATACATTTAAAAAATACTAACCAATCTCAAACTATTTTTCACAATCAACTAAACTAATCAACTGTCTTTTTTACAAAAGGGTTTCAAACTAGTTTTGACTTACTGCGCACTCAGTCAAAATCTCCACAATCACTACTCCCAACCGAGTGCAAAGTGATTTAAAATATGTTTGCAAACCCCTAAAAGACACCAACCCATATGAACTACGAATTGGGACTTCGATTCCTCATTAGAGGATACATAGGCATACGATCAAAAATCCTAGCGAGTTCCCCTATTAAAAAATTATGACATTTTTCTTGCTAATTAAAACTTAAAACCATGTTTATCCCAAACCTAAACCTAGAGTTTAATATCCTCGTGAACAAGGTGGATGAAAGGTGCCTAACACCTTCCTTTCGTCTAATTGAGTCTGAACCCTAGAATCTCTGTCTGCGAATTAGGGTTTTCTGTTAGGTTCCCTTCCCTAGGTTAAAACTAATAGTGGCGACTCTTGATTAAAAAACCAGTCACTACAGCTAGCGACTCTGCTGGGGACTCTCCTTAACCCTAGGTTTTAGGTCTCTTTTGGGTTTTTATTTTTATTTATTTATTTGCATTAATTTATTTATTGCATTTTTTATTTTCTTGTCTATTTTTCTTTGTTATTATATATTTACTATGTGCCGGGTTTTTATTTCAAAAAAATATTTTCGATAATCCTTAGAAAGAAGGTTCGTCTATTAGCTTAGGGGGTACATCATACCTGCGAGTTTATGTGATGACTTTGCTTAGAGTCGGTGAACTTCCGAAAAAGGAATACTTATTGAGAGATATCCTTTTGACGAGTAGGACTTTGGAAGGTCACCCATGACTCTTTGTAACAGCCTTAACCTAAAATCTCATGATGAGACCTTTCACGACTTTGAGACAAAAGTTTCGGTCCGTAAAGAGGCTCCACCTAAGGGAGGCCCTTATGCCTTTTCCCTCTGGTGTTATTCATGATACCTTTAAGGAAACCTCATTTTGGGAGGGTAGACTAACCGTAGGTCAAAATTAAGGAGCCTACCTTCTAAGGGTACTTATCACAAAAACCCCGTCACTAAACCATACGTCCCTACCTTATAGGGGTACTTATTACAAAAATCCTGTCACTCAACTTTACACCCATGCATTCACATATTTCTTGTATTCGTCATACATTCATCATATATTCTTCACCCGTTTCTTTGTCATATTCACGGGGTACAAAAAAATAAAATCAAGATCTTGGTGACTGTCTTAAAAAATGGATACCAAAGGAAACAACTTGTCCACGTCAGCACGCCAAACATGTCTGAAATAAAAGTCACAAAAGGGAAATAATGTACTAAATACTTTCCCAAGCTTTGTCAAGCAAAGGTGGATAGTTTCAAGATCAGATATCCGCAGGCGCACCTAGAAGACTTATTTCCTTTTGCTTTGATTTCACGCAAATAAAGTTGGTTTAAGATTGTTATCTTTTTCAATATCTGAATTACGTTACTTTCAATAAGGGCCTTTTGTTTCCACATCTTGTTTCCGTATCTATTTTAAAGATAATAGTTAAGTAAAATAATAAGCAAAAGACGGATACATGCCCAAGTGAATAAGATAGTCAACCCCTTTTGTATTCATGCACATTCATTCGCACGTATGCATTCACGAACACCCGCATATCATGTAAAAACTCATTTTTCAAAAACATCTCTCCAATTGAACCATTGGTAGAAGAAGATCTCCACCTCCTTGGCCTCCATATCAAACAAGGGCCTACCAATAAAAAGCAATGGAGAAAATCGAGGAAACTCAGGATGTGTTCAAAGAGGACCTCGACCAAGTAAAGGGTGATGTAAGTTCGATGAAAGGAGATTTGAGTCAAGTTCTCCTGGCTTTGAAGAACATCATTGATAGGCAAGACCAAATTCCCAGGGTAGCTTTCGAGGAAGTAGCCCAGGACATTGGTGCATCAAGCGATCACCAACTAAGCAAAGAGTCAGAGGCAGGACTCTAGAAGTCCGTCATGGCCAAACAAGAAGATGAAACTGAAGGGTTTGTCCCATCTCCGCCAAAAGCAGGGGCACCTCATACCCTACAGATTCCGACCAATAATGCAGGCAACTACTTGGACATGCAATATAGAGACGACGACCCAGAGGATACCAACCAAGCACCCTCAAAGACGAATGGTACTCATGTTGTTGATAATCCACTAATGATGAATCAGTACAAAGCTCTAGAGGAAAGACTAAAAAATATAGAGGGTTTCGACGCTTTCGAAGTAGACGCTCTCGAAATGGGCCTAGTTCCTGATGTGGTGATCCTGCCACAGTTCAAAGTACCTGAATTTGAAAAAGACAAGGGGCTCACTTGCCCAAGAAATCACCTTCGCATGTATTTCCGGAAGATGCATGCCCATGCCCACGCCCACGATCAAAAGCTGATGATGCACTATTTTCAAGATAGCCTGAGTGGGGCATCTTCAGACTGGTATATGCAATTGGAGAGAACACATATTCAAACCTGGGAAGATCTCGCTAATGCTTTCCTAAAGCATTAAAAATATAACCTAGACATGGCGCCTACCCACATGCAAATCTAGAAATTGTCCCAGAAGAAAGAAGAGTCCTTCAAGGAGTATCCTCAGAGATGGAGGGAATTGGCATCTCGTGTGCAACCACCACTGTTAGAGAAGGAGTTAGTAGACACGTTCATGGGAACTTTACCCAGACTGTATTATGAGATGATGGTTGGAAGTATCTCTTCGGGGTTCTCAGACCTAGTAACCATCAGAGAAAGAATTGAGATAGGGATAAAAAGTGGGAAGATATCAGGGGGACCATCAGACACTCCCTACAATTCAAAAAGGCCTGCTTCAAACCTCCCCAAGGAAAAAGAGGGAGAAATTAATGCTGTAGCACCACAACCCAGGGTTCAACAACCATTAGTGATCCCCCTAGGGCAGCAGCAAGGCAGAAGGCCACCTAGGAAATTTGATCCACTCCCTATGCCATCTAGCTAGTTATTGCAACAACCAGTTAAGGCATTCTTAGTGGAACTCAAGCCTCTAGCTCCCCCAGTCGGGCCACTCCCACGAAGATACGATGCCAACTCCATATGCGAGTATCATGCTAATTCTCCTGGACATACCATAAAGCAGTGTTGGCCATTCAAACACAAGGTGCAGGATTTGTTGGATTCTTAAGACATCACTTTAGAGAAGCCCGACATCACATCAGACCCTAC
The DNA here is from genome assembly GCA_948472305.1 of Vicia faba. Classification (NCBI taxonomy): domain Eukaryota; kingdom Viridiplantae; phylum Streptophyta; class Magnoliopsida; order Fabales; family Fabaceae; genus Vicia; species Vicia faba. Next base: position 1,531,813,596 of record OX451738.1, read on the forward strand.
GCCTTCACACGACGGGCTGACAATAAATGCAATTGAAGTAGTCATTGACTCTGGGGCATGCAGATAAGAAAAAACCCTGATAAACTCGCTGAAAGAATATCAGTTGGGATATGAACTCCTGCTAGAACACATTGAAGCTTTCGAAAGAGCTCTACAAAGGCTAAAAGACCAGGGGATAGTCCAGTTCGGACAAGACCTTGAAGAAAAACATAAAGCTACTATGAAGGGTGAAGCACATTTCCCTATGATCCAAGAGACTTTTGTCAACAATGGAGTAGTGCATGGCAGACATGGGGCAAAAATATTCAACGAAGCCAACACCAAAGGGGCAACTAAAGTCATCCAAGAATGCGCCCCAGGATAAAAAACTCAAAAGATGGACGACCATGGAGATTCCTGAGATCTTTTTCTTTCCTAATTAATTTTTTTTGTTTTCGAAAGAACCTATGACATAGGGGTTGCTTGTAAGGGTTTCCCCGTTTTGTTTCAGACAATATTTACGATTAATGAAAGTTACATTTTATTTTCAATTAAGATCCATTTTCTTTCTCTAGAATTTATATCTTAAATTTAAAAATGGCAGTACTTTCTCTGCATATAAATTCTCAAATATTCTTATACTAAATCGGCACCAAAACACGATAAAGGTGCCAATTCATGCCCAAAACCACCGATAATACTATTGTTGCGATCCAATTTAATCTTGATGCTCCTATCAACCAAGCTAAAGAGAAAGATGATAAAGATCTTTAACTCTCTAGGAAAACGACGAAGGAAATAAAAAAGAAAAGCTAACAAGACGCAGCCATGTCAGGAGGCTATTAAGACCCATAATCTGAACACAAGGGAAGACCCGGAAGAAGCCAAGCTAAGAGGAAATGTTAGAGCAGAGCCATAAAGAAGCTGATCAAGTTATTACACATATCTACGGAAACGGGTCAAGGTCAAATACAGACAATGCTGTAAAAACAAGCAACTAGGAAATACCAAGATCCAACGAAGGACCCGAGCCAGGGGAACATTGGGTATCCATGTTCGACGAGGCTTCAAATGCACTGGGGAACGATATAGGGGAAGTATTGACTTCTCCAAAGAATGCTCACAAGACATATAACAAGTCAATGGCGGACGAGATACTAAACATCCAAAACCGGTCCCATATCGGGATCATGTTTTGAAAACTGATTGTGGAACTCGCAAAGATCACTTTCAATCGTCCCACGAAAAGGAAGTCAAATGGAAGACGCCCTGACAACTATATCGTCTATGTTCAAAATAACTTGGTCAAACCACGAATCGTGCATCACAAGCAGACGCTTCGAAGAGCCAACACATTGCCTTGCTATTAAAAAACGATAATATAACAAGCCTTGGTTTCACGACATCCCGAAAATGTCTCTAGCATTGGCAAACAAACCCTACGAGAATTATTCGCGGAATTCTTTCAAAGTAATGGTATACTATGCAAGATGAACCACAACATGGTCTAGTACTCAAGAATATTCTGCTACCTCGCCGCGACTCGCGTGGTAAATGGACACCCAATTACGAAGGTCCATACGTAGTCAAAACAACATTTTATGGTGGTGGTCTTACCCCCCACAACAATGAATGGGGAAGAATTACCGCACCCGGCAAGTTCAGACGCAGTAAAAAATACTATGTATAAGAAGCTCACTAAGCTCGAACCTTAAACAGGCGACTTAGGAAAAAAGGAGTGTCCCGGTGGATCGAAAACCCTAAAGGGCGATCCAGGAAAAAATTAGGGGCATATAAACAAAAAAACTATCCCGGTGGATTGAAAACCCGAAAGGGCAATCCAAGCAAAAGTTAGGGATTTCATAAAAGAAATAAAGAACAAAAAGACTGCGACCTAAGAACTACGATTGCGAACCACGAAGGGAGAGATAAATCTGAATCATACAACTCAGAAGCAAAGGAGATAAGATCATTAAAAGGATATTGCGGAACAGCAGTAGCAATTATCATTTTTCAATGCCATTTACAGTTTCAAAAAATTTCTGTAATTACCTCTTTCTAGGAATTGCATCTTATATTCTCGCCTATTTAGAGGCATATCAATAAAACAGTTACTTTCTTTGCATAACTCAAATTTCGTTTTTCTTTTCTCAGACTTGTTTACAATATACTATGATCATTACTTTTGAATATTGTCTTGAAATCATATCGGGGGATTAACAAAAAAAAAGCATTTGACAAAACATCGAAAAAGAATTTTGGGTTAGAAAAACATCAAAAGAAAACCCACGTCTACGTCCATGCACATGGCTACTCCTACGTCTTACAACACAAAAATATATACACATGTCTACTCCTATATCTATGCTCACGGCACAAAGAAAGTATACGTCCACACGTACATCTGCGCATATGCTTGCACTCAACAAAACAAAGTCTATACACATATATATACTCCTACATCTATACGTCCGTACACAAAGTCTACGTCCACGTCAACGCCTATGCCTACACTTGCAACACGAAGTATACGTTCACACGCGTCCATGCAAATGTGTACTCCTTCCAATTCTATACATACATCTACACTTACGCTTGCGCTTACAACATAAAAGGCTACACATATGACAATACATATGTCTACGCTTGCGCTTACAACATACAAATCTATGCATATGCCATTACCTACGTATACGTCTACGTCTACACCTACGCTTGCAATAAAAAATCAATGTTCAAATTTTTATAACATTGTCCACTGTGTTCAAAGTTCAACAATGCTACGACGATACAACATACAACGCCAGGAATTTGTAGCTCTAAGCCAATGGTTTAAAGGAGAGAATTCCAGAAATGGTCTTCATAACATTTCAAGGCATATACGCATCTTACATACATTTCACACATACATTTTGCATATCTAAATCATATATACCCTATACATTTCAACATTCAATACGAATACACTCAAGGTTCCATATCAATGTCAAACATCATAGATTTCTCATATATACAAAATTCAATATGCATGCATACACATGTATCACATAACAAACATACAAATAATCTCACCCTCGATTCAACTATCTAAGGGTCGACCAACGCAATACTCCTCCTATGATTCAACCCGTCACCTCAGGTTTCATGCCGTGATGCATTCAGCCCATCACCTAAGTCTTCCCGCAGTGATGAGTTACTTACAAGCCCAATACGTTGCCTCTAAGCCGCAATGTATTAACAAAACCCATTACAGTGCCTCTAAGCCGCAATGTATTCTCCTAACTTAACACATTGCCTCTAATCCGCAATGTATTCTCCGAACTCAACACATTTCCTCTAAGCCGCAATGTGTTCTTCAAACTCAACATATTGCCTCTAAGCCGCAATGTATTCTCCGAACTCAACACGTTGCCTCTAAGCCGCAATGTATTATCAAAATTCAACATATTGCCTCTAAGCTGTAATGCATTCGCAGAACTCACTACATTGCCTCTAAGCTGCAACGCATTCTCAAAACCCATTGCATTGCCTCTAAGCCGCAATGTATTCTCAAGACCCATTCCATTACCTCTAAGCCGCAATGCATTCGAAAAACTCACTACGTTGCCACTAAGCCGCAACATATTCTCAAAAGCCATTACATTGCCTCTAAGCCGCAATGTATCCTCAAAACCCAACATATTTCCTCTAAGCCGCAATGTATTATTCAAACTCAACACATTGCCTCTAAGCTGCAATGTATTACCCAAACTCAACACATTGCCTCTAAGCCTTAATGTATTATCCAAACTCAACACATTGCCTCTAAGCCGCAATGTTTTCACAAAACCTAGATCATCGCCTCAGACTTTATGCAGCGATGCTCGAAAATGAAACCTAGCTTATCGCCTCAGACTTCACACAGTAATTTGCGAACCTAATCCATTGCCTCAGACTTCATGCAGCAATGTGTTTCGTTAAGCCAAATTCCAGATCATCGTCTCAGACTTCATGCAACAATGTTTGAAGCAATAAGTTTAGCTTATCACATCATACTTCACGCAGTGATTTGCGAACTTAACCCATTTCCTCAGACTTCATGCAGCAATGTGTTCCAAACTCCAAACCATCGTCTCAGACTTCATGCATCGATGTTTGAAACCAAATTTAGCTTATCACATCAGACTTCACGTAATGATTCGCAAACCTAACCCATTACCTCAGACTTCATGCAGCAATGTGTTCCAAACTCCAGACCATCGTCTCAGACTTCATGCAGCAATGTTCGAAACAACAAATTTAGCTTATCATATCATACTTCACACAGTGATTTGAAAACCTAACCCATTGTCTCAGACTTCATGCAGAAATGTGTTCCAAACTCCAGACCATTGTCTCAGACTTCATGTAGCGATGTTCGAAACCAAATTTAGCTTATCACATCAGACTTCATGCAGTTATTTACGAACCTAACCCATTGCCTTAGTCTTCATGCATCAATGTATTTTTTTATTCCACATAATTCAGCTTATCACATCAGACTTCACGCAGTGATTTGCGAACCTAGCCCATTGCCTAAGTCTTCATGCAGCAATGTGTTTCTTTATTCCATAAAAAAGACCATCGCCTCAGACTTCACGCAGCGATGCTAGAAAACAAAAATTTAACCCATTGCCTCAGACTTCATGTAGCAATGTATTTCCTTATCCCACGACACAGATCATCGTCTTAGACTTCATGCAGCGATGCTCGAAAAAAAATACAAAATCTAGCTTATCGCCTAAGACGTCATGCAGCGATTCGTGAACATAACCCATGGCCTCAGTCTTCAAGAAGCCATGCATCATCAATTGTTGTTTTATTCTTCCCCCTAAAAGGTTGAATAAGCAAAAGTAAACCAAGACATACAAGATTTTTCTCAAGCTCAAGACCATCTGTCGCATCATCAAACCCTGGTAAGCGATATATCATCAGCTTTTCCTACTTCCTCAAGACTCGGAAGGGTATGCTATATCAGCGTAACCTTAATTTCGTCGGACAAATTTTGGGGTATTCCAAGTATTCAATAAACTCCCAATTAAAATGCTTTAGAATCGTGTATTCTCGCGCTATTCAATTGGAAGATAATTGAATAGGGGCATCTGTCGTACCCCAAATTTTCCCGCCTTAGTGCTACCATTAAAGTTATTTTCAAACTTGGGTTTTACAGGGTAAAATTCCTTTGATTTAATTGAATTAATATTTTGGGGTTTTTAAAAAATATTTGCTTTCAAGTCTGTTTAAAAATATAATAATTATTTGTATTTTTAAAAATAGCAAATAATTGCTCGTCTTCATATACTTTCAATTGGATTCTTATTTCAAACAAATAACATAGCATAATTGGTACGGAAACATAGCTTGAAAGCATAAGGTCACAGGTTTGAATCTCACTTGGTACATTTTTCTTTGTTTATTGTTACTAATTATATTTCTATTTATAAAAATCATTAAAAAATCATTTTTAAATATTTAAATATTAAATTTCGTATCTTCAATTAATGAATTTTTTAAAAATAGTTATTTTTATTTTTTCCACTTTTTATTCTAAAAATAACCAAAAAAAATCTAAAATACAAAAAGATTTAAAACTATTTTGTTATCTTTTTTATTTTAGATAGTAATATTTGTTTTAGGAGAGAATCAATGTAATTGATTACAAGAATTATAAATCCAAAAATTTGATTTCTTTTTGGGTTTTAATTATTTGGATTGATGATTTATTTTATTCTATTTTTGTTAATTTCATTTCAATTTCAAGTTACATTCAATTCTTCCCAAAAATTATGTTTTTTATTATTTAAATATTATTTTCGTTTTTTTATTTTAGGAAATTTTTAATAATAATTTTTAATTTATTTTATGCATTTTTCATCAAAAAGTGTCTAAAATTCATTAAACAAAATCAAATCTAAAAACTAAAGTAAATCCAATCTCAGTAAAACAATATCAGTATCAATCAAATCTCAATCTCTATTACATTGAATTGGCAACAAAATCCAAGCTCTATTACAGTACAAAAATCTAACTCTTCTGTAAAATCAAATCTTCAATTAAAATATTACATAATCAATCTCCATTACAAAACAAATCTAGCAACAAAATCAATTACAATATCAGTATAAATCTCAATCAATATTATATCAATTACAATATTTTCTCAATCAATTAGCAATCCCTAAAATTAATTCTAACATCAAATCTAATCCCTAATCTATGTTAATTCCCACAAGCCCTAAATTCCTATCCCTATATGTATTGGCAGAAAGAACAAAAACAGGGGAATCAAAAAATACAGAGAAAAAAGCTTAATACAGGGAAGGATACATAGAAGACGAAATAGAAAAGAACGGAGAAGGGCTTGTGTGAAGAACACCGAAGAGCATATAGCCTTGTTGTTGGTTGATGATCCGAGAGAATGACGATTGGGGTTTCATTATCTGAAACAACAATCTTTGTCGATCCGCCACCGCACCACCTTCAAGCTCCACCGCAACCTGCCAAAGTGAAGGAGAGCAGGGATCAATACTAAATCCAGAATATTCAAAGGAAGAGAGCAAGTGAAATCGCGAAAGGGTAACTAGACTTAGTGTTTTTATTTGGTTGATTTTTTATTTTTTGGATTTAAGGGGTTTTGGGGGTCAGATTCGTGTTGGGGTTTTGGTAGAGCGCCGCCGATGGTGGTTTGGGAATTAGGGTTAAAGTGAGAGAGAGTGAAAGAGTTTGTGTATACAAGAGAGAGGAAGATGAATAAGTGGAGTTTTCTGTAACAACAAAACAATGTAAATGAATAAAAACAAAATGTAATCCGTTTCAATTCCATGCGCACTGGCTCACAATAATTATCATACTCCCTCGTTATCCTCCGCATGATCGTGATCGGACGGCCATAGGCCAAGTCCTACCTTATTTTCCATACACCCTCGCCCATGTAATCCAGCCTCCTAAAGATACCTCCCTGATTTGCTTGTTAGTTCAAAATCACACCCTTCAGGTTTAACTTAATTAAATCATTTTTTTCTATTATCACTTATTTTCTATTTTTTATAATTATTATATTTCAATATTTTTTATTATTATATATTATTATAATTACTTAATTTCTTATTATTATTGATAACTTATTATTATTATAAATTTTATTTTCCACTTATTATATTTTATTTGATATGTAAAATTATTTATTTCTTACCCTTGTATGAATAATATTATTATTATTTATATATTAATATATGAATTATTTTTATGAACATTATTTTCTATTGTTGCATTAATATATTTTTTGTCATGCATTAATGAAGATATTTTCGCAGTTAATACATTTAAAAAATACTAACCAATCTCAAACTATTTTTCACAATCAACTAAACTAATCAATTGTCTTTTATGTAAAAGGGTTTCAAACTAGTTTTGACTTACTGCGCACTCAGTCAAAATCTTCGTAATCACTACTCCCGACCGAGTGCGAAGTGATTCAAAATATGTTTTCAAGCCCCTAAAAGACACCAACCCATACGAACTACAAATTGGGACTCTGATTCCTCATTAGAGGATACGTAGGCATACGATCAAAAATCGTAGTGAGTTCCACTATTAAAAAATTAGGACACTTTTCTTGCTAATTAAAACTTAAAACCCTGTTTATATGAAACCTAAACCTAGAGCATAATATCCTTGCGAACAAGGTGGATGAAAGGTGCCTAACACCTTCCTTTCGTCTAATTGAGTCAAAAACCTATAATCTATGTCTATGAATTAGGGTTTTCTGTTAGGTTCCCTTCCCTAGGATGAAAACTAATAGTTGCGACTCTTGATTAAAAAACCAGTCTCTACACTATGGGCAATGATGTTAGAGCTATTATCACCTCTCTTGAGGGATTCCACATTCCTTTCACAGCTCATATTTGTTTCGATTGTACTAACAACATGGCCGAATATGAAGCTTGCATTTATGATATTGAAGTGACGATCGACTTAGGAATCAAATATTTGAAAGTTTACGGGGATTCCAACCTGGTTCCCTATCGTGAGCATGTTATGAAGTTGATTCCGTACTTTGAGGAGATCATGTTTGAACACATTTCCAGAGAGGAGAACAATTTAGATGATGCACTGGAAACTTTGTCCTCCATGTTCAAAAGGTTGGATGAGCCAGCTTTTTGTTTTGAAGCCAATTTGGAATCAGACAGTAACCCATGGTTTTATGATATTAAAAGATATCTTAAAGTGCAAGAGTATCCTAAAGAGGCGTCTGTCACAGACAAGAAGTTCTTAAGAAGATTTTCGGCCAAATTCTTTCTCAGAGGTGATGTGTTGTATAAAAGTCATCATGATAGTTTACTGCTCATATGTGTTGACAAGAGAGAAGAAGCTAGAATCATTGAAGAGATACATGACGGTGACTTTGGGACTCACTCCAGTGGATATACCATGGCCAAAAATATTTTATATGCTGGCTATTATTGGTCCACCATGGAAACTGATTGCTATAACCATGCACGGATTTGCCACAAATGTCAAGTATATGCTGATAAAGTGCATGTGCCGCCTGTACCACTAAATGTTTTGACTTCCCCTTGGTCGTTCACGGTGTGGGAGATTGATATGATCGGCAATATTGAACTTACTACATCCAACGAGCACCATTTTATTCTAGTTGCCATTGATTATTTCACTAGATGGGTCGAAGATGCATCTTATGCAAATGTTACCAAGAAAGTGGTAACTCGGTTTATTAAGCACAATATTATCTATCATTATTGAGTTCCTGAAAAGATCATCATTGACAATGGGTCTAATTTGAATAACAAAATGATGAAGGAGCTTTGTGAGTCCTTCAAAATCAAGCATCATAATTTTTCTCCATATCGACCGAAGATGAATGGCGCTGTCGAAGCAGCCAATAAGAATATTAAGAGGATTGTACAGAAGATGGTAGTAATCTATAAAGACTGGCATGAGATGCTGCCTTTCACTTTGTATGGTTATCATACCACTGTGCATACTTCAACAGGGGTAACCCCATTCTCTCTGTTCTATGGCACGGGAGTGTGTTGCCTATGGAAGTCGAAATTCCTTCCCTTAGGATCATGAGGGATATTGAGCTTGACGAAAGCGAATGGGTATAAAATTGGCTGGATCAGTTAGAACTTATCGACGAAAAGAGGTTGACGGTTGTATATCATGGTTAGGTATATCAGCAAAGGATGAGGAAAGCTTTTTACAAGAGGGTACGGCCTCAGTGTTACAAACTAGGTGACCTTGTGCTAAAGAGGATCATTCTTTCTCAGGGGGATCCCAGAGGCAAATGGGCTCCGACTTATGAAGGACCATTCATAGTAAAAAAGGTTTTCTCTGGTGGAGCGATGATGCTCGCAACTATGGATGGAAAAATAGTTCCATCTCCCTGTAAATGTTGACGTAGTTAAAAAATACTTTGCATGAACAGACCCGCTAAGTTGAAAACCCGAAAGGGAAACTTAGGAAAAAAAGGGGTGTCCTGGTGATCGAAAACTCAAAAGGGAGATTCAAGCAAAAGTTGGGGATTTAAAGCAAATGACTGCACTCAGCATAAGATCCATTGTTTCTTTTTCATCTCATTGTGTCCGGCCATCTGGAAGGGGTTCGAAACTAGTCCAAGAATGTTTTGTAAGAAAGCAGGAAGATGGAAGCGTTAAGGTCATAAAAAGTTATAGCAGAGTTGAAACTTGATGGATATTCGTATTCACATTGCAATTGGTAAACACTTGTTTGTTTTGATTTTGCAATTACCTCTTTCTAGGAATTTCTTCCAAATGTAATTGCCTTTTTCATAGGCTGATTTTTCATGTCAATAATGGATCCTCTTTTATATACGTACGCATCACTTCCTTTTACTATTTTTTTTTTGCAAAAATGTCCAATATTTTGATAAACATGTCTATATAAATTTTGTTGGCCCTACATGAACATGATAATCTAAGTTATAGTTTATTGGTTTTTAAAGTTTCTTGAAATGCGGATAATAAATACATCTGTCATACAATGCGATGAGCATGTTCGATTTTGCTCTTGATGGAACACTCATCTACTTGTTTATGAATATTTTGTTTAATTGTTTCGTGGCTCCGTGCTGGTGGCAAAGGTTTACCTCTCCCCAATGAATGATCATTTCTCCAGAAAGATAAACGAAAGCGAAACCATCTGCAATATCTCTTCATAATAAAGGGGGCATGTGTCAGAATAGTATCAAGATTATAGTGCGTAGGAAAGATCAATAAGTCCAGATGGATTCAATTCTCTTCTGCAGTGGCATTTTTATGATTCTCTACTGCATTTTCATATTTATCTTGATTGTTTGTTTAAACATTGTCTTCATGTAGGAGCTTGTTTGTTTTTTAGTGTTAACCCTGATCCGATGAATATGTTTGCCTTGAAGTAAGCCTTTCGTTTTACTTAACCCATTAGTTATTACTCTTTAAACGATTTTCTATCATTTTGATACAAACTGTGCCAACTCTTTTTCCTAGTCAAAGATTGGAGGAAGGATGACGATAGTTAAAGGCGATATCTTTGATTGTATGCTTTTGAGTAGAACTTTGTTGATGATGTACAAGCCTTGTTTCAATCCCTAAACACCAAAGATATAAGGAAGGTTGACTCTCGTTAACCCCTTTGAGCCTTCAAAGTAGGAGTTTATTTTTTGTTAAAAAACCCTTATTTTTAACCCGGGGCAGGGTAGATGTTCAGTTAATTTGATCGAGATTTCAAATTTCAGAAGGGTTTGTCCTATCTAAGGATCAACACACCTTATCCTTCGCATTATGAAATCAAAAAAATCAATCAAAAAAATAAATCAAAACCACAATAGTTACTTCCTCACAAAACAAAACAAAAACTAAGGTCAAGATTGAATTGATACAACAATGGTTATCCCTCACCGACCAATGAATGAGGAAGTCAGTTTCTTCAAAAAAATAGAGAGAAGCTCAAAGGCTTAGGGTCACACGAATTTTTCAAAAGGGAAAATATGAATAATAAACCAACAAAAAGCCTTGCTAAGTCGGACTTGAAAAACAAGTCGATTAGGCAAAAGTTACGGTACCCCGCTTGATTTAAAAATTGAGATTCAAAAGAACTGGTCCAGGCAAAAATTAGGGAAAGCGAAAAAGAATTTGAAAAGCCCGATAGGAAGAAAAGGATTACCCAATAAAAATCCTCATCAAAAGAAAAGTCGTGAGATCGAACACCCAAAAAAAACAACCAAAGGATAAGTGATTGTCATGTCCAGGATATCGTTGTGGCTCTTCAACCATCATAAACTCTTTTGAGAAATGAGTGCTCGTACCGAGTCAACTGAACTTAGGTCCGGAGAACATCACGAAGGGGGTGGGCACCAAATAACTTGAGCCTTAAAATATTTTTTCTAAAGAACCATGAACCAAGCCACGTTACGACCCTTAAAAGTCCTAACCGAAACATGGGTTTAACTCAAAGGAATATTACAACAGGATAGCGTTTCCTAACTCCAAAATATTTGTTACATATCCATGTTGGTATCTTATCGCATGCATCGTGTTTATTTCAAAACAAATATTGAAATGTTGCACTCTAGCTAGTGATTCATTCACAACAGAGTTGCAACACCTTTTTTTTCATTCAAGGCTTACATAATTATCGCATCAGAGTTGTTATTCTCGTAATAAAAATTCTACTACATACAAAGCAATTGCTTGACATCAAAAGAGCTTACATAATGAGCATTAGTGAAGAGCTTAATGTTGTTAGAAGATGAAGATTTGACTACTCCGATGGATACAAAGGCCATTTGTTTCATAAGAGAGTTGTAGTGTCAAGAATCTTTTATCATCCTCAATGGAGTTTTGTTTCCTCAGCAGAGTTTTGTTGCCCAAAAATATTTTTCAAGAGAAAGGCTTCATTCAGAGACTTCAAGTTTGAAGACATATCATATCCCCAGTGGAGTTGCTTAGACGAGAATTCACAGTCTGAAGAAGTTTTAATTCCCTAGCGAAGTAGCCAATTAGAGATTCCTGGTCCTGATCTCTCATTTCCCAGCTACTTTATTGCTTAGGGCATCCTTATTTAAGGATCTTTCCTTATCCCCAATGTAGTCGTTGCTGGTCGGTTAATTGAGATTTTGTTAATCTTCAGCCAGTGGTAAAGGTTTTATCGACAAAAGTTTCCCCAATGAGGGTTTCGCTTCTCACATCCGATTTATTATCTTGGTGTCATCCTCAACACGGCTGCACGCCATCTTTTCCCGAGATTACAGTCTTACCCTGATCTTCCCTGGCAACATCAAATCTTCATTGGCACCTCTTTTCATATATTACAGTTTCGATCTGATCTTCCCCAACAGAGTTCGCAATTTATTACAACTTCTCTCAGTGTTTGTAGCTCGTTTCTACCGGTTACTCAGTTATTATTCCCTATAGAGTTTCAGTTCTTCAAGAGTTTCTCCCCAGCGGTTCCTTATATCTCCTATTCTCCTTTGGATTTTGCATTTTATTTTTGCAAGTCCTGTAAGGTTTTGACCTGTTGGTTGTTGGCCTCTCGATTGGCTATTCCCATATGAAACATTTAAACATGCATGTTTACATTGCATCTACCAAACGTGTAGCATTTCCATTATATGGAGCATTACACTATAAAAAGATTCAAACATGCATCAGAACATAAGCCATTACTGTTTTTGTTTTCCCCCATTGAATTTTTAAAACTTCAGATTATATCCCCAGCGAGGACTTCATCCTCAATATCTCAATTTCACCCTATACAAATATCCTTTTGATGTTAATCATTTGAATATCTGAATGGCTACTCTTGATTGTATTTCAGTTTTTCCCTGGCGCAATTTTCTTGGGTTTAGTCTTTACTACCCTCGTTGTTTCATCCCAATGTATATTGATGTACCTTTCGAATACCAGTTTCGTCCTGATATTCACTTTCAGCAGGTTTTTAGTAGTACGCCATAATCACCTTGCTTTGGGTCGAGTTTTAAGTTTCATCTCCTCACCCGCGCATGAAATCCAATTTTCATCCTGATACTCGTCTAGTTTAGTTTTGTCTAACTAGTTATAATAAGTCGAGTGTCATCTCGTTTTTGTTTTCATACCTTGGACTTCCTTCAGTATTTGGTTACTGAATCCTTTATCAGTTTTTGTTTACCGAGTCTCTTTGCAGTGTTCATAACTACGTCCATGGTTGAAAATAATCTCATTTGTTCCTTGGATGCTTCTATCAGTTTTTGTTACTGTCTATCCATTGATATGAGACTAGCAGATGCTCTGAGAAGCATGTGCTCTCCCCATCTTGCTATGGGTCGAGTTTCGCCTCGTTACCTGTGCGTGAAATCCAGTTTTTGTTCTAGTACTCATCTAGTTTAGTTTTTTATGACTAGTTATAATGAGTCGAGTATCGTCTCGTTCTGTTTATTACTCCTGGGATTTTTTCAGTTCCTTCATACTGTCTATCTTGGGTTGAAACGTGTCTCTTTTATAACTTTTGGGATCTTTCAGTTCCATCTCACTGTCTTCCTTTGGTTTGAGACTAACAGGTGCTCCTTGAATCACGCATTCTAATCACTCTGCCACGCATACTTTCTAGAGTTTAGTTTCGTCTATTCTATGTGGTTTGAAGCTTATCTCACCCCTTTTGTGGCTCTGTTATATCCTGACACATATATTCGGAAGTTTAGTTTCACCTATTCTTCTAAGTTTAAGTTTTATCTCAACTTTGTTAAAATCAGCGTTACAACTTCATTCTGACGCATGTCTTGGGAGGTCCAATTTTCTTTAAACCCTTTGTCCGCTAAATCCAATTTTGTTTGGTATCTTCTTAATCCCACGTCTGTTAGCATTCTTTGTCTTTTAGGGGTTTCTACTTCTTTTTCAAGAGTGTAAATTGCCGGGTTCTTTCGTATTCAATCATCTTCAACTCTGAAAACTCGAAATTTGTCACTTTTCTTTCTTATCATGCTAAAGACGATTGAATAGGGGCAGCTATTGCACCCCAAAATTTACCCTCTTGGTTCAGGCTTATGTTTCATCACAGACATCATATTGCATTGCATTCATTCTCTTATGATGAGATCAAGGTACTTTGGTTCTCTAGTTGACTACAAGTTATGTTGGTTGATGGGGTTGACAATTAATGCAAGAAGGAAGCTCTTTCTCTCAAGCTTTGGATTTCTTAACTCACAAGGGTCTCTCATGTCCCTTGAAATTTCATCTATCTCATTGGATCATCAAGAATATTTTTGTTGAATCACACTCTCCTAAATTCATCAAGTCAAAATTAGGGTTTTGTCTAAATTGAAGTAATGAGGACTTAGATGAGTCAAGTTTTGAGGCATCATTTTCTCATCATCATTTGAATAAACTTTTTTCAAGAATTCTCTCAAGATGTCTAGTGGAATTAAGGTTTAAGCTTGATCGGCTCTCCTAATACAGGGTGCAAAATTAGGGTTTTGGATTTAATCAGAATTTCTTTGACCTTTTTACTCAAATTTGTTGCCATGCTTCACTATATGTTATTAAACATCTTTGATTGAAATATTGAGATTCAAGTTGGATTGGAATGGCTCAATTGATCAAAAGGGGAAAATTGGTCATTTTGACCAAAAGTCAACAAAATCAAGAGTTAACCAAGTGGACTTTTGGTAAAATCTCAATTTAAACATCCTCTTTTCACATTCCATGTCCAAATTCATCATTGAATCATGAGAAATGGTGAAATTGAGTTTAACTTGTTCAAGAAGTTACTTGAAAATTGAAAAAACATTCTAAGTGTCAAGTTGACTTCTCATTGGCAAGTCACGCGCGTAATTTTGACAAAAAGTTGGTGGGAAATTTTGGGGACTTTGTATCTTTTGATTCAAATGATATTTTGAAAATTGTCTTCCAACACTCTGAAGTATGCCATGAGAGCTTCTCATTAAGCCTTGATTCATTCAAATTGGCCATTTATTGAATCAAATATGATCATTAGATGTGGAGGTTTCAAACTGTTCCCATGCAGTGCCCATGCGTGCGCGTGTTCTGTCCTGGCCAGACTTTATTTTGGCTCAACTTTGAACAGCCACATATCACTCATTTCAACTCCATTTTCAATTATCCAAAGCACATTGCATTCTCCATCACAAGAGCTATTGATAGGCATTTCTAGCACTGAAAACGCACGAGCAAATTTCAAAGGGACTGAGCATTAAGTTAATTGATTAAATGCTTGTCTACATGCATGTAAAATTCAGAATTATGGTGCATTATGTTTTATTCAATACAGGTCACTATTAGCACATGCTATGCACGAATTATCTCACTTTGTCTCTTACCAAAATAAGCCAAACAAGCATCATTCAATGTGCACATTAGTTTTGCTCTCATTTACCATTTTTAGCAACTTTGCTCATTTCAAAATTTTCACACACCATATATACCTCTTGCCAACTCATCATTTTCACCATATTCCCTCTTATTCCATTTACTTTTCACTCCCTAAAACTCATCCGCAATACGCAAAAAGGAGATGAAATACAACTTGTCTTTGGTTATTCTCAAAAAATTCAGAAATTCCATACTTATCCTCCAACGGTTATCAAATTCTCTTACACTCTTGCCCTCACTCCTGAGTTGCTCTATAAGCACACTCCAACACTCATTTCACAACACGCTGGAGACACACAATAATCAGATCTGAAAATTTCTCATTATTCTCAAATTTTCCTTCTCTTCGAAGCTTCATTCTCCTCCATTCCAGTCACAATTTCTTCCTATTTTCTTGTTCGTTGAAGCTTCAGAACAAAGATTCAAGGCTTTCTTGTTGATCAGAGGCATTGAGTTACGTTTATTTCTCACTCACAAGAGGTATTTTCAGATCTAGATCCTTCAAATTATAGCTTAAATCCCTGGTTTCTGAGCTTGTAATTATGTTGATATATGTTTATACTTAATGTTAGAAGACTTACTTTGATTTGATTGGAGTTGTATAGCATGACTTGAACTTCTGAAATTTTGTGCATTTTGTGTTTTCATGAACTTTGCGGCTTGATATCTCACTATATAGTGGTTAATCTGTAAATCTATAATTATCATGATATAGTTTGTTACTTGATCTCGAGAATGCACTTTGAATCAGGAATTTTGGTTAAGAAATGGCTGCACAATGAGATCGGGAAGCTTTGCTCATGAACTGTTTGATTATGTGATAGATAAGGCATGTTGAATGAAGAAGGTATAGTGATGTGGCGCGTTATGATTGGATCGTTTAAATTCAAATTCATTTTCGTATTTTTTATTTTATTTGTTTTCTCTGATTTTTATTTTATGATCAAAACATTATCAAAAATTCTGAAAAAACTACTATAGCCTGATCTTATTTTCTAGTATTTGTCATACTTTTTCTGAAATTTTTAAAAATAATTTGATTGGTAAAAAAAATTTGTGCATTAATTAATTTTGTTTAATTGATTTTTACATAACATTTTTTGTTAATTTTTTTTTGACCTTTCCTTTATACAAAAATTATATAAAAATATTCTAGACACTTTGATTAATTTACTTTAGGTCTCTTAATTTTTATTTTAGAATTTTAATTTTTTTAGTTGATTAAATAATTAATAATATTTAATTGCTTCTTATGTTTTTTTTTCCCAATTATTTTGACCATATTGTTAAAATGTATAAAATTTCACTTAAAATATATCACAATGTATTAATAGTACATTTTCATTTTATGGATTTTATTTTGTAATTTTTCATTTTTTTATTCATTATAAATTTGTGTAAATGTATTGCTTATTTTAATCATATTTTTACACTTTAGCTCCATTTGTTTTTTTTCTTGAACATAAAAATGCTAAAAAATATTTTCAGACATCCTTATAATTTAATGTTAATAGTATAATTTTCTTTCGGATTTTATCATGCTCCAATTTTTGATTTCGTAATTAATAAAGTTGGTGAACCATTTTTGATATTTTTGTTGCTCATAAGTCATGATTTAATTTTCTTTTCTTCAAGACTTGTAAAGGTCAAATAACCTTTCATTATGGTCCTTGAATGTGTTAGGTTTTTATAAATTAATTTTGTTTTAATTTATACCTTAAAACCCTGTTTTCTCCAAAATATTTGGTTAAAGGTGTCCATTTGGAGTTTTGC
This sequence comes from Vicia faba, assembly GCA_948472305.1. Classification (NCBI taxonomy): domain Eukaryota; kingdom Viridiplantae; phylum Streptophyta; class Magnoliopsida; order Fabales; family Fabaceae; genus Vicia; species Vicia faba. The sequence goes on from OX451738.1 coordinate 1,531,830,749, forward strand.
CTTAACTATTGATAAAAATGAATTTTGTTTCACATTTTCCCTAGGCATTCAAGGAGCCAAGTCAGTTGATTCTGACTTTTATAAGTCTTGAGCACTAATAAAAAATTCTCATTTGATTTTTAAGAGTTTCCTTCTATTTTTGCTCAATTTGATTTTGTAAGTAGATCTTTGAATCTTGCCTCAACAATTTGACCTTTACTTGGTTGTATTTGTGCATGTTTGGGAGCCAATATTTTGAAAATTGACACTACTGAACTCTTTAGTTTGTGTATGATTTCTCATGATTTCCTAGTGTCTCTAACTATTTTTTCCCATTTTATCAAACTAGGGTTCCAATTTAGAGGCCTTTTTAGGGTTTCTACCTTGTTTTGATTTGGTTTTCCACTTGAAACCTTTTTACTTTTTCCTTAAGCTTGAAGTTTCTGATTTCATATTGTTTTGTGAGTCTTGAGTTGATTTTGTATAATTTTTTCAAGCTTTGTTTCCATTTTTGGTCCATTAGTCTCTCATGTATGCTTATATGATCTTTTGAATTAGAGGTAAAGGGAATGCACTTGTTCAACCCATGAGGGATCAATCCCCTTCCTTTTCATCATCCTCTCCCATGTTTTGGATACTTGAGTTCATCATTGAACCATCTAAGTTCTCACCACTTGCTTATTTTGTCAATTTTGTTTGTTAATCATTTGTGAATATGGTTAGGAAGATAACTTTTGTGCAACACCTCCTTTTGAATACAATTGGAGTTCATTTTAAATTGGATTGATCATGTCCCTGACTTGTTAAAGATTTCTTGATATCATGTAAAGCTCCTTTAATCCTTGGTTAACATTTTATTGTTAATTCAACGTGGTGACAAGAAAGGAGCAATAGTTCACTAGTTTTGACCTAGTTGTTTGTTTGTGCTTGCTTGTGGATTCTTACATATATTACCTTGTAGTTTTGCCATCATTTCTCATTGATTTGATATCTCATCATCCCTCCCTTATTGATTCATCAATTCTCCTTGTACTTACTAATTTGTTTGTTAAATGTGCGAGGTACCTTGAGAAAAGTTTTCAATATTGACTTCATGTCTTTGTGTTTCGCTTTATTTGTGGAACACAATTTGTTATGCATGCACCATTCGTGTTCTATTTATATTTGTTATCTTCTTACAGGACATATATGTGGTTGTGTCTACTATACACCATATGTGGGACGTGTTCATATTTGAAGCCTCAATGCCTATATTTGATGGCGTCATTTCTGACTTGATTTATTTATTGATGCTAGCTTGCTCGAAGTTCTCTAGGTATCTTGCTCTTGCTTAATTGCTACAGATAGTTATCCGTTTGGTATTGCACTACTTCCTTTTTACTGTTTCTTCCTTTCATTGCTTTCTATTTCATGATGGCACCTCCGTTGCAGATATATGTCAGGAGTCCCTCTTGTTTATTTAAAGACCTGTTTAAGGCAATTTTGTCGATGTGCATATTGTGTTTGTTTAAAATCCTACCTTGGAAGTAGGAATTATGCACGTGTGTTTATATTTATGCCCGCATTATATTACAGGTGATAAGTCCTCGAAAGGAGGTGAGCGGGGAAGGGTCCATAATCGACCCTCGCACATTCTAGTCCGTGTCATCCATAGCTCACATTGTACGTCGATACTTCAGAGTCGTGCAGATCATATGTATCAAGTCCGTCAAGTGGACAAGGGTTTTGCAATCAAACCCACATGCTTTGTCAGGAGTTCGCATTGACCAATGCTGACACTCTGTGATTGTTCATATTTTCTTCTGTCGCCTACCTCGATCTTCTATATCTCGGTTAGGTGCTTAGTCGCTTTGGACGTCACATTTTTCTTATTTCATTCGTCTCCCGCTTGTTTGCTTCGGGTGATCCGCTCCTCTTAGCTAAAACATTTTCTCTTCATACCCTCATCCCCTGAGTCAGTATACCCCAATTGTGTGCTTTTTCCAACGCACTTGTTTGCTCACTTGTTTTGTATTTACCATGCTCCCTTAGGATTTCTTGTGCAGGGTTAGTCCTCGAGCTAGACATTAGGATATTTACCCATGCATGCTAACATAGGGTAGAAACTTCCCTCTTTCATCCTCAACCTTAGGATTAATCATTGTATGATAACATTAGGGGTAGTGCTAGGTTAGTCTCCCTTAGTTATTTTTCCTTTCTTTGTATATTGCATCTTAAAACTAAAACTTCTTCTTGGAAAATCATAAAACTGTCTATAATGAACTTAAATCCTTCTTCAAAGTAAATAATACAAACCAATCTTAATTGTTTGTGCACCTTTTTGTTTTGTTTTAAACCTTGTCAAATTGATGTTTTTCCATTCTTGCCATGATATTTTATTATTTTTCGTTGATGTTTCGCCATCACACATGTTTTTTATCCTACTTTGATTCTCAATATCATTGTTAGGTGTAATATTTTATCATCTAAATTGTTGATGCCTCGCCATCTTTTCCATGTTACCTTACTATCTTTTAGCCGATGTTTCGCCATCGCATATGTTTGTTGTCGATGTTTCGCCATCGCATGTGTTTGTTATCCTACTTTGATTCTCAATATCATTGTTAGGTGTGATGTTTTATCATCTAAATTGTGATGTCTTTCCATCTTTGCCATGTTATCTTTCCATCTTTTAGCTGATGTTTCGCCATCGCATGTTTGTTGCCGATGTTTCTCCATCGCGTATGTTTGTTATCCTACCTTGATTCTCAATATCATTGTTAGGTGTGATGTTTTATCATCTGGATTGTTGATGTCTCGTCATCTTTGACATGCTATCTTGCTATCTTTTTTCCTGTTTCGCCATCGCATATGTTTGTTGTCGATGTTTCGCCATCGTGTATGTTTGTCATCCTACATTGATTTTCAATATCATTGTTAGGTGTAATGTTTCATCTTCTTGTCTGATATTTTGTTATCATGCTGAGGTTTTATCATCTTATCTAAGTTTGTGTTACCATGTGATGTCTTGTCATTTTTTTTGTTTGTTTCTTTATCATGGTTGTTGATCTTTTATCATTTTATCTATTGTTTTTCTATCTTGATTGTTGCTTTTATCTTCTTAACTAAAAACACAAACCAACCAAAATATACGAGTCGAACTACGGCTGCTCTGATTATTTAAAAGCGATACATAGGCATTGGGGTAGGGCCCGAACGAGCATACATTTTATTTTCCCTACATTATTTTCTCTTTTCTTTTGCATACATTGCCTCTTTGCATTTTCTTTGAGCTATTAATATTAGATATAGATTTTACACACCATTAGATTAAAATAAACAAGAGTGGATACCGTAGAGTACTACGGGCGTGTGGGGTGCTAACACCTTCCCCTCGCATAACAGACTCCCTTACCCAATCTCTACAGTCGTAAGACCATAATTTCATCCCTTCGGGTTTACTCGATGTTTACCTTTCCCTTTCGGCGAGATAAAAGACATTCGCTGGCGTCTTCATTGATTTTATATCAGATGACGGTTCAGCTGGTTGTTTCAGAAGGTGTTAGCACCCTTTCCATCTGTAGTTATCTACGGGGACTTAGTTGCTATCTCACTTTGAAACTTATTTTTTGTGTAAGTGCATTTGAAAATATTTTTGAAAAGACGCCTTAGTGCGGTGAACTTTGTAATGTTTCTCGTATCATTGAGAACGTATACAAAGTGTTTTGTCTTTGAAAATATTTTAAAGAAGAGTTTGTGCATGTGTGAAAAATTATTTGTTTGTTTTTGTGAGCAAGCAGCTATAAGTGGTCTACCTAGTCGAAAGATCTTTGTTATTTTCCTCTTTTCCTTTAGATAGTGTTATCCTGCCATTAGTCGGTAGATAGCCCTATCATTGGATGTATTGAGGGACATGAGAGGGTCATGATATAGTAACGAAGGCAACTCGTAAGACATTTTAGCAATTACCCTAAGGTACAAAGATCATTTATCGAGGCAACATTCAAAGGGTCATCGAGGGACTATGATCTTGTAACCAAAGAGTCTTTGCTAAACTTTCTCACGTTTGAGAGATGTGACTGTTTACTTCCGAAGGCAACAAGTGGAGGTACCTTAGAGGTGCAAGTGTGCGAGTGTGTTGTGCTTCAATTATTTGTCTTGGATGTTTAGGTTTGCTAGTGTTTACTTTTAGTCTTTCCATACAAGCCTATTAGCATAAATTTAGCAGTTCAATATAAGCAAGTGTGAAAAATAAATGCGAGGATTAAGCTACGCTATTACATCGCTTCCAGATAGGGGGAATTGCAAACCATAAAATGGGCGAAAAAAAGGTAAATATCCTAATTTTAACTATTACATCCCTTTATACAGTTAGATAAAAAATCCAAAAGAATAAACGAGTGTGCAGAGAAGAAAAGGGAAAAGATGGGAAACCCTAAAAAAGTCCTAAGCATTTGAGAAAACATTTTTGTTATTTTTGATAAAAGGTAATTAAAACCTAATAAAACCTAAGTTGCTTAATTTTCTAAAGAAAGGAAATTAGGTTAATTAATTTAATTTATTTTTAAAAAAAAGTTAATTTAATCTAATTACATAAAAAAAAGTTAAATTTATTTTACCTAAGTCTAAATTAATTTTAATTAATTAATTAGGAAAAATTAATTACTAAAATAAATTAAAATGAAATAATAAGAAAATGGGCATGTCAAAGTAATTTTGGGGGTGCAAGAGTTTGGAATTCCCTAAGCCCAATAACATTGGCCCAGGTGCTGCAACGATAGCAATTAGGGGGTGAGAATGAGAAATCCCAGGCCCAATGATAAGAGGGCCCAGGCGCCTGTTGACATGCAAAACAAAGGTTAGAGAAAAAATGAAAAAAACTTGCTCCCTGCTTGGATCGAACCCAAGACCTTGTAGAGGTAAACTTTAAGTGCGTGTGTGTTGCCACTGGGGTAGCGTGTTTCATCTGTTAGCTTGATAAAACAATAATAATATAAAAACAAATGGAAACCAATGCCAGCTCATCCAACACGCGCGCGTTCAGTGGGTCCCTGGAATGTAAATGAACCCATTGTGTTATGCCGTTTTGCCATGCAAGCCTCGCCGGGGTCAATGAATCTCAGGGATGTCGAAGTCAATCTCCGGTCATCCCCTCCGACCATGCCAAAATTTGAATCTGCAAAACAAACAAAATCAAGATCCAAGGTTTACGCTACCCCCCTATAAATCGCATGTTATGAGTTCAACCACGACATTGATTTAGTCTGAAATGGCCTGTAGGGAGAGATTTGCAACTCGACAGTCCTTGAGCCCTAACAATGGAAACTTGTAATTCTGACGTGGAACCTTTGATTCAACCACCCATAACTAATCTAAAAACTCATATAAACTCAAACAAATGTTAGCATGCCTTGAAACATGATTAAAATCAAAGTTTTGAAATTGAAAACTTTACCAAACCGGTGTTGTTAAATGAGGGTGTTCTGGGCGTGTGATGGACTGATCTTGGGTGTGATTCAATTCTTGGGCACCTCAGGAGCGTAACTTGGTCACTTGTTTGGGTTGTAACCGCCTGGAAATGGGGATACAAATTTTACAACTTTGGGAAAATTTTGAGAATTATGGAGAGTGTTCTTGCATCTATCTATGCATGTCCCTTGATTTGATTTATTGTGCATTATATAGAGGGAGGAGAGGATTAGACCAATATGGCAAGGAATCACACTATTAAGCACAGTCTTAAAACAAAACTAAAAATCAAGATTTGAAATGTTTCCAAACTCATGATATCCTTGCAATTTTCGTTTACTGCATGAACCTGGACATTTAGTATTGGTCTTGCACTAATTTGTGATATGTTTGAGGAGAGAAAACCCAAAGGCCCAAGTCTCCATACTTTATTTTCATTTTTATCCAATTTTATTCATTTTTAAATGAATAAAAATTCAAATAAAAACAATAAAAATTATGAGCAAGTGTGAATGTTTTTTAGAGGTCATATCACATCTTATAATCATGTTTGAATATAAAAAACTAGGCTCATTGGTTCAAAATTGCAATGTTGCTCAATTTATACTTCATGAATTTCTTCAAAATTCCCCAACTTGTGCAACTCATAACTTGGTCAATTTTCAATTTTTGAAGATTATCTTGGACGTTTTGGAAATCTCAAGATGTCCTCTACAATCTCTATGTTGATCATTTTGGCTTTTGAAGACTTTATCTTGATGTAAGTTGCCTTGACAAAAAGTGTCTTTTGTTGACTTTTGAAAAATGACCTATAATGTATTAGCTCATATCTTCCAAATGAAGCATTTTTTGGACTTGAGAATATAATCAAAGTTGTAGAGAATTGAATTTTCTTCAAAATGGGCTTTGGTTGGGGAAATTTTGATAAAGCATGTGAAAGTTATGCTTGGTCAAAGTTTAGTTGACTTCTCATAAGGAAACCCTAATTTGGCAATTCTTAACTTTCGATGATTTAAGAGCTTTCCTTGTGGATTCATGATCAACCCTTGATTAAATTATGAATATCACTTCAAAATGTTGATAAAAAATCTTGAGGTTTGACTGTATGTTGACCATAATTGACTTTTTGACCAATATAGTTGATTTTCAATCATCTGAGCCATTGAGTGAGCAAACTTGTGATGTAGGAATTGAAACTTGACATGAACCTTATTGAGGACATAAGGAGAACCACGGAAGCCACGTGAGACATTTTCAAACCAAATTTCCTTGAGGAACTCCAAACCCTAGTTGTAGGCTTTTGGCTTAGGAGGCTCATCTTGACTAGTTAACCCTTTAGTTCTTGAGTATTTGAGAAATCTTGAAAGAATATCTTGAAGAAAATAGGAGGGAAAATTTTACGGTACAACAAAATGTGTGTAGAGTTTAGTGATCATAGTTTTTTTGAGGTTGGTACCATTGTCTGTGATGATTCTCTCCGGAATTCCATACCGGCGGATGAGGTTATGTTTAATGAATCGAGCGACCACATTCTTGGTGACGGAGGTGAACGAGGCTGCTTCAACCCATTTTTTGGAGTATTCAATGGTGACGAGAATGAAGTGATGTCCATTAGAAGCAGTAGGCTTGATTTCTCCAATCATATCAATGCCCCATATTGCAAATGGCCAAGGAGCAGTCATGAAGTTCAAAGGTACTGGAGGCACGTGAACTTTATCAGTATAAATTTGGCACTTATGACAAGTTCTCGAGTGGTGCTAACTGATGGTTTCCATATTCGACCAATAGTAACCTGCTCTCAAAATCTTCTTAGCCATAGTATATCCACTGGAATGAGTACCGAAGACGCCATCATGCATATCCTCCATAATTTTCTCTGCTTCCTTCTTGTCCACACAACAAAGTAGAGTCGAATCATGATTACGCTTGTACAAAATTCCATTTCTCAAAAAGAAGTTAGCCAAGAACCTCCGTAGGAATTTCTTGTCATTAATTGAGGCCCCTTAAGGGTATTATTGAGTTTCAAGGTACCTTTTCACTTCATGAAACCATGGTTTTTCTTCTATTCCATCAGTGTCAGTTTCATAGCAGTGTGTCGGTTCATCGAATCTTTCAATGGTAATTCTGGGAGCCTCGTTGTCCCATCTGACCTTGAACATGGATGACATGGTAGCTAAGGCGTCCTCCAACTGATTTTCTTCTCTTAGGATATGCTCAAAAGTAATCTCTTAGAAGTACAGAATCAAGGTTATAACATGTTCTCGGTAAGGGATGAGATTCAGATGCTCTGTATCCCATTCTCCCTTGACTTGACTGATTACCAAGGCTGAATCCCCATCATATACGCTCAAGAATTTTATTCTCGGGTCAATAGCAGCTTTAATTCCCAGGATACACGCTTCATATTTAACTATATTATTGGTGCAGTCAAAGCAAAGTCTGGCAGTGAAGGGTGTCTGGAAACCTTGAGGAGAGATAATTACAAGACCAACTCTATTTCCAAGTGTGTTAGAAGCTCCATCAAAAACCATAGTCCATCGGGATCCTAGCTCAGGTCCTTCATACGGTCCAGGTTCTTCACAATTTATAATTAGCATGATGTTCTCATCTGGGAATTCGAACTTCATAGATTGATAGTTGTCTATAGCTTGATGCGCCAAATGATCTACCAGTACACTCCCTTTGATTGCTTTTTGAGTGGTGTACTGAATATCGTATTCGGTTAATACCATTTGCCATCGGACTATCCTTCCGGAGAGCGCCGACTTCTCAAATATGTATTTGATGGGATCCATTTTAGAGATCAATAGGGTAGTATGAGTCAACATATACTGTCTTAGTCGGCGAGCAACCCATCCCAAAGTGCAGCAAGTTCTCTCGAGCAGTGAATCTCTTATTTCACATTCGGTAAACTTTTTGCTAAGGTAGTATATTGCATGCTCTTTTCGACCAGACTCGTCATGCTGCCCCAGTACACACCCCATTGAGTTCTCTAACACTGTTAGGTACATGATTATAGGTATTCCTTCAACTGGCGGGATCAGAATTGAAGGTTCTTGTAACTACTCCTTGATTTTATCAAAAGCCATTTGACAGTCGTCGTTCCACTTTACTACTTGATCTTTCTTCAGCAACTTGAAGATTGGCTCATAGGCAGCGGTCAAATGAGAAATGAATCGGGCAATGTAATTCAGTCGTCCTAAGAAACCTCTGGCCTCTTTCTCAGTACGAGGAGAAGGAATTTCTTAAATAGCTTTAACTTTTGCGGGATCAACTTCAATACCTTTACCACTGATGACGAAACCTATGAGTTTTCCAGATCTCGCCCCAAAAGTGAATTTGTTTGGATTCAACCTCAGTTTGTACTTCTTCAGCCATTCAAATAACTTATGCATATGATCAAGATGTTCTTCTTCAGTCTATGATCTTGTTATCATGTCGTCGAAGTAGACTTCTATCTCGTGATGAGTCATGTCGTCAAATAAGGCTACCATGGAACGCTGATAAGTTGCCCCGACATTCTTCAACCAAAAGGCATGACCTAGTAATAGAAAGTGCCCCACTGTGTGACGAAGGTAGTTTTTTCCATGTCTTCAGGAGCCATCTTGATCTGATTATATCCTGAGAAACCATCCATGAAGGAGAATACCTTATGATGAACAGTGTTGTTGACCATAAAATCTATATATGTAAGTGGGGAGTTATCTTTGGGGCTCGCCCTGTCCAGATCCCTGTAATCAACACACATACGTACCTTGCCATATTTCTTTGGTACCGAAATAACATTAGCAACCCATTAAGGATATGACGTCACTGCTAAGAACCCTGCATTTAATTGTTTCATAAATTTGGCTTTGATCTTCTCTGACATCTCAGGACGCATGTGACGGACCTTCTTCTTAATCGGAGAACAACCCTTTTTCATTGGCAGACGGTGAACTACAATATCAGTATCGAGCCCTGGCATGTCTTCGTATGACCAAGAAAATACCTCAACATAGTCGTGCAACATCTGAATCAATATGTTCTTGACACTGCCCTCTAAGTTGGCACCTATCTTGACTTCTTTCTTATCTGTTTCAAAACCCAACTTTACCACTTCCACCGGCTCTTCATGTGGTTGGATAGCCTTTTCTTCTTGTATTAAGAGTCTGGAAAGTTCTCCAGGTATTTCACAATCTTCCTCACCTTCGTCTTTGGCTTGGTAAATCGTATTTTCAAAGTCATAAGCGGCAATAGAAGAATCGTTATCAACGAGATCCAGAGTGGATGGAGATCTACAATGTAGTGTGTGGGTGTGTATAAGAACACATATCTATTTGAAAGTGCAATAAAGTAAAATAAAAATATAGAGCACAAAATTTGAATGCAAAACGTCCAATGTTTTCATTAAATGAAAATATGACATATGAAATGACAACCCTTAACAAATGAACCATTGTGCCCCATGCAAGACATAAGGTTTAAAGTCATTGTTTTAAAAGAAATTACATAACCAAACTTCTTAAATTGATAGAACAGAAATAACTATTACTCCTGACTAAAGGAGACGGAGATCATGTCTTCTACTTTCCAATTATTGAGTTTGTTACTCGTGGTAGAAAATATCCAGTTTTCTAAGTCACTATCATTTTCATCACCCTCTATAGAATTGATTCTGTTGTTGCTGATACGGAACGAAGGTCTTCCAACTCGAGCGCAACGAATAAACCTTTGACCTTCTGTAGTAAAGCCCAAACCAAACTTGTCGGATTTGTAGGGGATATCAGGAAATTGACCCCAAATTTTGAAACCACCTTCTTCTATTGTATCTTTGGCATATCTCAAAGAAGAAATCTTGTGCGGAACCCTGGTAGTCTTTGGAATGGCAGAAACATCTTCAACAACAGCTGGGGAAATCACTTCAAAAGCTTGATAGGGAATCTCAATGAATTCTCCATCCATCTCCACGTATTGGAATGAATTCAGATGGTTGACAATGTACTCCTCTTCTCCGCAGACAGTAACAATCTTCCCTTTTACATGATACTTTAATTTCTGGTGTAAGGTGGAGGTAACAGCGCCTGCCCTATGGATCCAGGGGCATCCTTATAGATAAGAATAAGTTGGTCGGATGTAAATTACGTAGAAGGTGGATTCAAAGATATGTGAACCCACTTTGGTAGGGAGGTTCACTTCTCCATGTACCATTATTTTAGATTCGTCAAAGGCTCGAACTAAATGTCGCTAGGTTTCAGCACAACCCCTTTACAATCCAGTCTGTCAAGAGTTCCCTTTGGTAGAACAGTCAGAGAAGAGCCAATATCAATTAACACATGAGCCAACGTAGTTCCCCTGCATTCAATGGATACATACAGGGCCTTATTATGATTTCTCCCCTCTAGATTCAGGTCAGCATCGGAGAAGGCTAATCCATTATCAATTGTTAAACTCGCTATGTAACTTCCAAATTGATCAGCCAAAATTTCTTGCGGCACATCAGCAGTCTTTAAGAATTTTAATAAATCCTGCGCATGGGCTTCAGAATACAGTAATAAATATAGCATGGACATTTTGGACGGGATCTACCCCAACTGTTCAACAATTTTATAGTCTCTCTTGAGGATGATTTTCAAAACCTCTTCCAACTCTGATCCAGAGGTGTCCTTGATTGTAGCTTCTTTTGGCGCCTCTATCTGGGCAGGCTCTATCATTGGCTCTTTACTCTGAGCCTTGGCAATTTTCTTGGTAACTCTGACTTGAACAGGTGGATAGATTTACAGGGAGAAAATCCTTCCGCTTCTTGTAATTTTGCTAGTCCCTGCAATATTGTAAATATTGGGATCAGCCTCTTCATCATCTTCGTCAAACAACTATTATTTAACGCCGTGATAATAGACGTCAGACCCATAATTCCATGGAATAGCATTCTCCGAGGAATATGGGATGGGCCCAGGTGTTGTAATGATTAATGGAGCAGCTTTTGGATTGGCAGTAATCCTTACAGGACCCTTGGAAGTGATCCTGAAAGGAGTACCAGATATGACAAACAAATCTTGGCACAAATTCTCAGCATACAGAACTTTCTCAATCAAAATTACATGTTCATCCATCAGGCGTTGAACACATTCCTTTAGTAACCCATATCCATTGGGTTAAACTGCACAGTAATAACATTCTTTAACACAACCCAGAAATAAAACGGCTTGTAGCAATTTCTCCTTGACTGTTGAGAGAGGAGTAACCACATCACTTACGGAAGTAACAAACAAAACATCTTCAACAACACTTATTCCTTTGTCATGCTTAGGCATAGGTGCAATAATCACATTCAGATTCTCCATAGGATCAAACTCAATTTCCTTATTACCGATCATATCCTGAATCTTGCTTTTCAGGGCCCAGCAGTTGTTGGTGTCGTGCCCAGGACTGTTCATATGATAGGAACATCTTGCATTTGGATTGTACTTCAGAGAGGATGTGTTGGGATTAGGAGGAGGATCTCTTAGTGTTATGAGGTCAGCCTTTAACAAATGTTGCAATGCTTGAGCCAATGGCATATTAATCTTGGTAAAATGCCTCCTCGGAGCGTCTGACCTACGCTGGTTGCTTTGTTGTGATTGTTGAACAAGCGATGGATTAGAGATCAACACCGCTCCCACAGATTGATAACGGTCATCTTACTATGGCTTTCCTGGCCATAGACAACATTGGTTTCTTTTTTACCAATGAAGGGCTTCTTCACAGTATTAGGATATGTAACCTTTGGAATCTTCCCGCTCTTTATACCACTTTCAACTTGTTAGCCAGTCAAAATCAACTCAGTAAACCCTGATGAAGAACTCACAATCAACAAATTAAATAATTGACCCATCAGAGTTCCCATGAACATATCCACCAATTCTCGATCAGTCAAAGGAGGTTTCACCCTTCCAGCTAGGTCCCTCCATTTTTCGGCATACTCTTTGAACCCTTCATTCGAGCCCAAGGACATATTTGAAATTATACACGAGCCGACGCCAGGTCAGCATTATATTGATAGTGCTTGTAGAAAGCAGCAGTCAAGTCTTCCCATGTGATAATTTTCGTTCCTTCCAGCTGGTAGAACCATTCAAGTTGAGTACCGAACAAACTTTCTTGGAAGAAATGGACCCATAATTTCTGATCAGCAATATGAGGTTGGATTTTTCGAACATACGATCTCAGATGAAGTTTGGGACAAGAGACCCCGTCATATTTAGCAAAGATATGGACCTTGAATTTGTGAGGGATGGCCACCCCTGGGATCAGACCTAGCTCTCCAAAATCCAACCCAAGCACTTTCTGGATTTCCATAGCTTTGAGACGATCTTATAACTGCTTGTACTTGTCATCTGCAGGAGGGTACTGTTCGTTGGAGTAGTCTTCATCTTTGGAATTCTAATTGTTTTTATCTTCACCCCTGACACTTCTTCCATCCTCCTCTTGGTTGTCATCTTCCTCAGAGGAAACATCTTGAACTGGTTGAGCAGGACCTTTGAATCTTCTCCCCATGTTAAGGATAACAGCCCGCTTCTTAGTCTTCTTTTTCGTGGTGAGGAGTGCCATCATCTCTTGTTTCCCTTTGGCTAGATTCAGATAAGTCTCTTGAAATTGTGCATGCTGAGTTTGCAGATCCTTGACAGTTTGTTCGAGAGCCATCTTATACTAAAATAAACAGTAAATAGATGAGGAAACATGTATCCGAAAACCTCCTTACAAAATGATGCATGATATGTAGATGCAATGCTTTCAAGGATCTTAGGAGATTTAAATTTGCTAGTCAAAAGGAAACAAAAACAAAGATTTCATTAGTAAGTTCAAAATTACAATTGCCTCTTAGGCTCACAATGAAAAGTAAAAGGGTCTCAAGGAGACAACAATATGAACTTCTAAGACCTAAAACTCAAGTCTCCCACGGACGCTTCCTCTTTGTGTCAATGTATGCATTAAGGCTTTGCTCCTCGTGAAGTTGATTTATGAGCTCCAACACTTTCTTTTCACTTGCATAGAATTGAGCTTCAAAGGTGTCCCATTCTTCCTTAAGTTGAATCCATGACTTATGCAATTCTTCGAGGTCAGTAGGCATGTTTGGATGAAGGATGATACGAGAAACGTCTCCTTCGACAACAGGCTCTAAGATCACCAGTATAATGGCTGGATATGTCATCATAAGGTTTTGAACACGAGCTCGTACCCATTTGAGATAGGGATCCAAAGGGATAAAATTCTTTTGTCCTAAATTTTTGCTATCAACCTTGTTCACCATGCCCCAAGCACGTATAAACCTTTAACGATAACCTTGAAAATCATTCTTGTAGTTGAACATGATACCTTGGATAAGTGTGTCATGAGGGCCATCTCTTCGAGCATAACCAAATTGTCGTAGAGCCAAAGAAGGGTTGTAAGTAATACCTCCCCTAATACAAAGGAGTGGAACATTATAGAGTTCCCTGCAACGGTCAATGATAACAACATCTTCCAGACACCTGGAACACCAATAGATATCTGAAAGAGAGAGTGACATCATCCTTTGAGACCACCTAAAACCTCGTTCATTCTTCAATAGTGATCGGGGAAGGTGCGAAGTAAACCGCCTAGATAGTAGAGGTATGCAAAGTAGGCACAAGGTTACGAGCAAGAAATTTTTTGATGGCGTTCACATCTATGAGTTGGTCTGGATTAGGGAATAGCACCAACCCATAGATCAACAAAGCCAAGATTTCTTCGAAAGCTTGAAAACTCATAGCATCCAAAAAAAGTCGATCCTTCTCTAACAGAAATTTAGCTAGAAAACCCATGACTCCACTCTTTGTTTCCCAATTTGATACAATATCGGACCACTTCAGATGTAAGGCTGATGCAATTTCTTCAGGTTGTGGCTCTTTATCTAAACCAGTGAAAGGTATTTGATTGAGAACAAGCACTCCCAGTAATTTAAAAAACCTCCATTGTGGGTACCAACTGATAATCGGGAAAGATGAAACACTGATGTGCGGGATCAAAGAACTGGAATAAAACACTCATCGTGTCTTCTTCAAAACTCTAGGTAACCAAAATGAGTAGTAGATCATGTCTTTTAATGAATGAAGAGCTTTCGGGAACTTTTGAGACTAGCTCCTTAAGTTGAGAAGGTATCTTCACAAAACTGATTCAGATAGTGTTTATGCGAGCAGTGGCCATAACCTACAAAACAAGACAAAGATCCCTAGGTCCTTGAAATGGTTATTGAAAATGATATGGTATGATGTCATAATGTTATGATCTCATGTTCGAACAATTAATCAAACACAAACAAAACACACAAGGCCTTAGTTTTAAGCTTGCATGGAGTTTATAGGTAAGTACCCTCTTGAAGTTTTATTTGGCTCAACCTGTCCTAAAATAAGTAATTGGGTTCTAGGAATCTCAATATACTTGACCTTTCTCTCAGGAATTGTTTCAGCACATGCATCTAAATTGCGACCAAAATATCCCGAGAGTCCAATCTCAATGAGTGTAGCATCGAGTATCAACCAACTTTAGTCTGCACCAAAGCCAGCTATCTCACTAATTTCTAATGGCTAAGTTATGTCAACTAAGGTTCTAAAGTCAGTTAGTGCTTACGACACCACGCGGTAGCCCAGTATTCTCCTTGACTTACTCAAAGGACACCAGCACCAACCAATGTGTCGCACTAACATAGCAATCATTTCAACCATATCGGTCTACGCCGTACAGTTTTCACGATCTATTGCTACTTACCTAAAATGCGCTCAGATCTGGGTATAGGATCCATACAAGAAATAAACCCAAGCATATCCGGAAATATAACGCAAACAAGGAAAACAAGTAAAGAAATAAAGATGATCTAGCTCTTAAGGTAACCTCGCTTTTAAATTCAACTCCCTAGAAGAGCCGCCAGTTTTGTAATACGGCGAGAGAACTGACTTTTGGGTTTTGCATTTTATCGCAAATGATGCAGATAGCAAGAGTCGCCAACGACTTTTCTTTTATCTAATAAAGGAAAGGGAGAAAAGAACAGGAAATACCTTTGAGAATTTTCTAAGCAAGGGGGTAGGTTATGACAAGGGAAATCGTTAGCACCCTTTTCATCGGTAGTTATCTACGGAATCTTAATTGCTAGCTCACTTTGAAATTCTTTGCATTTATGTTAGTTTGAAAATATTTTGAAAAAAAATGCCTAACTATGATAATTTTGTAATAATTCTCGTATCGTTGAGAATGTATACACAATGTATATTTTGAAAATATTTGTGAAAGGAAGTGTTTGTTTTGGAAAGTGTTTTGAAAATACCAATGTAAGGAAATTTTCTTTATAATAACATTTTTATCAGTCCTCAAGAGTGTTTATAAAGCATTTTGAAAGTAGTGGTTTTGAAAGTGTGTGGAGATTGTTTTAGTTTATGAGCAAGCGATTACGAGCGATCTACCTCCTCAAAAAGTCTTTGTTCTTTTTCTCCTCCTTTAGATAGTGCTACACTACCATTAGTTAGTTGGAAGCCCCATCATTGGATGTGAGAGACATGTGTGGATTATCGTACAGTCATAGAAGGCAACTTATAAGACGTTTTAGCAATTGTCGTAAGGGACTAAGATCGTTTATCGAAGGAAGCATCGAAGGGTCATTGAGAGACTATGATCTTTTAATCAAGGGTCTTTGCTAAAGCATCTCACGTTCGAGGGACATGATTGTTTTTATCTGAGACAACAAGTGAGGTTACCCTAGAGGTACGTGTGTGTGAAGTGTTTTGATTTCAAGTATTTGTCTTTGAGATTAGGTTATCTAACAGTTCATTTTGATCTTTCCATACAAACCCTTATTACTAATAATAATAACGAAAGCAGTCAATTACGAAAATAAAATGTCCTACGCTATTACAATGCTTTGGGGATGGGGTACAAGTTTATGAATGAGGGAGGAAAGCAATAAACCCTAACCATCTATTACGAACTTTTGACAGTTACATAATTGTATTAATGCATGCAAAAAATAAATAAATGTGCGGAGATAGAAAGGGGAAAGATGTAAAAACCCTAAAAATTCTAAGTATTTTAAGAAAATATTTATTTGTTTCTTTGTTTAGAAAATATTTGAAATGTGAAATAAAAAGGTAGACCTAATTCTAATTTTATTTACAATTTAATTATTTAAAATAAAACAAAGTGTAATTAAATTAATTAATTTTATTTATGAAAATTAAATTAATTAATTAAAACCTAAAGAATCTAAGTATTTAGAAAATATTTTGGTGTTTTATTTAGAAAAATATATGGAGTATAAAACCTAATTCTAATTAAATAAAAATCAAGGTGATTAAATTTAATCAATTTGTATTTATCAAAAAATTAAATTAATTAATAAAAAACCTAAATCTTATTTTTTATCATTTATATGATTTTTTCTGATATTAAATAAAATTGTTTTAGAAAAGAAAAAATTTAATTAAAATAAAATAAAAAAAGCAAAATGGGCTTGAGTGTAATAAGTATTAAAGGGGGTGAGAAGTAGCGAAAATCCCATGCGTAACTCAAGGAGCCCAGGAACCTGTTTGAAATCCAATAGGGATGGCTTTCTGATGGTGCATCATGGGGGTGGCTTTCTGAAGCGTGGGATCTGATTGTATGAACATTTGATGATGATGGCATGAGGCTCATTATAGGCACGCTAGGCTTGCTCACATTGGATCTCTTGAAGTGAAAACTCTAAACACGTGTGGATGCTCCCAGGTACAAATAAATGATGCCAAAAGCTTCCTTGGTTCTCCCTGAACATGCTCCAATGCTTAATTTATGCTGAAAGTGTTTGAATCTCCCCAACCAAGTCAACGTGCAAGGCACTACTTTTGTGTTTGGAATATGGTGATAATGATGTTACATAAGTTTTTCTTGTGTTTGAAAAACTTCTTTATGATATATGTGAAGTGTTTGGATAATTTGTTTGGACAACAGTTGCAAGGATGCTGAGTTTCGAAGTTAAGGTATCAAAAGCTTAAAAATGGAGGTTTTTGGCCAATTATGATTTGAGAGAGTTTGATATGGTTTTAGGGCTTGTGAATTCCTCTGTTAGCTTGTAAATAGTCTTTTTATTTATAGAGAAAATGTTTTAGGGCCAGGGATGATCATATTTGAAAGATAGCATGTTATGGTTTGGTTGCTTAGATTTGAAGTAACTTTGAAGAAACATTGTTCCAATGCATAGTACCAAAGGATATGAATTGGTTAGAGGCTCTAGACATGTTGCCTTTAGCTTTGACATTATGTGTGTGCAGAAGAAACAATTGAGAGGCTCAAGGAGTGAATATTGTGATTAAAGTTTTCTTTTCTAAAATGGATGTCCTGGCTTTCTTCCCTTAATGGCAAAAGGGATTGGACAAAGCTTTAATCACTTGGATCATGACTCAAAAGTGTGTGTAATCCTCTGATTATGGATAGATGTGTAGATTTAAGGCTTGTAAAGTGGGATTATGCAGCATGGCTTGAAGATTTAGTTATGAACTTGTCACAAAAATGACCTATAGTGCAACCTTAGATACCCAACTTCATCTCTTCGAAACTTCTAGCTCAAGCATGATATATTTATGATCTTGGACATTTTGGAAAGCTTGAAACGTTTACTACAACTTTCATGTTGACCACTTTAGCTAAATTAAATGGGATCTTGGTGAAAACTGGCCATGAAGTTGGGATAAAAAACTGATCAAAACTTGTAAAAAAAATTGTCTTGGAAAAAAAACATCATAACTTCATGGGCTTAAATATATTAAATTAAGCACTTTTGAGGATCATCCCATATTAACAAAGTTGTATAATTCATCAATCCCTACAAATTTCATGTTGAAAGTTTTCCTTGAATCAGCTTGTATCTTAAGAAAACTTGCTTGTGAAGTTAGGGTTTTTTAGGTATAAAACACTTGAATTTTTTCTAAGTGTTTGAAAATCTTGACTTTTGACTTTTGTTGACTTTGTTTATTCTTGATGATCAAGTTTGATAGTTTTGAATATCTTGATGATTCTTAATTTTTTAATTCCAATGTTGACCAAAAAGTTAAAGTTTGACTTTTGTATGACTGTTGACTTTTCATCAATTGATTCAAATCTACAACTATCAATCACTTGCATCTTTGGAAATGTTTTGAGCCATGTAATTAGGTCAAGATTTTTATTTGAGTCCTTGAGATCATGCTTCAAGACATTAGGCCATGCACTAGGTCAAAAGTCAATGATCAGTCATCTTCAATCAAAACCCTAATTTGGGCAATTTTTGACTTCTGATGATTTTAGGGATTTCCTTGAGGGATCATGGTCAACCATTTATAAAATGATGAATATCACCTGAAAATGTTGGTGTTGACAAAAAATCTTGAAGTTTGACTGTATGTTGACCATATTTGACTTTTTACCCAAAATAGATGATTTTCAATCATCTGAGCCATTGACTGAGAAAACATGTGATGCAAGACTTGAAACTTGACATAAGAATTATTGAGGACCTATGCTGAACCATATAACTCATTTGAGACCCTTGAAACTCATTCTTCCTTGTACAAGATGAAACCCTAGTTGTCAACCCATTGCTCAGGAGGTGAGTTTGTCTGATCAACTCTTGAGAATCCTTGAGTATTTGAGAATATTAGAAGAATGCTTTAAAGAAAATGGGAGGGAAAAATTTAGGGTACAACACCCTACATTGAAAAGGACAAATGATAAGTTAAAACATTCAAAGGATTGGGCAGCACATGCATTTTGTCGGTATAAATCTGACATTTGCAACAAACTCTGGAGTGATTGTAGTAATTATTTTCCATTTTAGACCAATAATAACCTGCTCTCAAGATTTTCTTGGCCATAGTATGCCCATTGGTATGCATCCCGAGGGATCCTTCATGAATCTCCTCTATGATCTTGTTTGCTTTGTGTCTATCCATGCATCTAAGCAAAACATAATTATAGTTTCTTTTGTACAAAAACATCTCCATTGAGGAAAAACATGGATGCATACTTCTGTAGAGTCTTCTCATCAGTGATAGAAGCATCCTCTGGATATTCTTTCATTTCAAGATATCTTTTGATATCATAAAACCACGGTTTTTCATCAACAACATCTTCTTCTATTTCGTAACTGAACGCTGACTCATCCAACCTCAAAATGGTGATAAAGGGGCTTCATTTGCCCATCTGACTTTAAACATGGATGATAAAGTAGACAATGTGTTTTCCAAATCGTAATCTCATCAAAGTATGGTATCAACTTCAAAATATGCTCCCGATACGGAATCAAATTCGGGTAATGAGTCTCCCAATCTCTGTTGATATGACTAATCACAAGAGAAGAATCCCCATATACTTCCAAGATCATGATTCAAAAATCAATAGCAGCTTCTAACCCAAAGATGCAAGTTTCATACTTGGCCATATTGTTAGTACAATCAAAGCAAAGCAAATTCTGGCATTAAGAGGAGTGTGGAAACTTTTAGGAGAAGTAGTTATAACACCGACACCATTACCCAAGGCATTAGAGGCACCATCGAACACCATCGTCCATCACGATCCTAGTTCGGGTCATTCTTTCGAGCCATGGATATTACAATCATATATGTACATGATGTCCTCATCAGGAAATTCAAACGTCATCGTCTGATAGTCATCTTCCAAAGGCTGGAGAGTAAGATGATCCGCCAATACACCACCTTAGATAGCTTTTTGGATAGTATACTAGATATCGTATTTTGTTAAGATCATCTACCAATGGGCTAATCTTCCCATTAGAGCTAGTGTAATACAGTAGAAGAACTGACTTTGGGTGTTTTGTGTTTGATTGCAATTGTTGTGGATAGCAAGAGTTAACATCGAATTTTCTTTTATCCAATAAAGGAAAGGATGAAAAGAATAGGAAAGACCTTTTGAGAATTTTTCTTGAGTTCGGGGGGTAGGTTATGAAAAGGGAAGGTGTTAGCACCCTTTTCATCCGTAGTTATCTACGGGCTCTTAGTTGCTAGCTCACATTGAAATGCTTTGATTGAAATGTTTTTTTTATTGTTTTTGAAAAGTGCCTTCGTTTAGGCGAACTTTGTAATGATTATCGTCTCTATAAGAATACATACAAAGTGTTGACTTTTGAAAATATTTCATGGAAAAGTGTTGGTGTGTTTGAAATATGTTTGAAAAATGGTTGAGAGCAAGCAAATATAAACGTTCTACCTACTCAAAAAGTATTAGTTCTTTTACATCACCTTTAGATATTTCTATCTTACCATTGATTAGTGAGAATCCCTATCATTGGATGTAAGCGGACGGAGTGGGTCGCCGTACAATCATAGAAGGGAACATTGTAGGATGCTTTAGCAATTTGTCGTAAGGGTCTAAAATAGTTTACCGAAGGCAAGGTCGGAAGGTCATCGAGGGACTACGATCTTATATTCGAGGGTCTTTGCTAAAGTATCCCACGTTCGAGGGACATGACGGTTTTAATCTAAGGCAACAAGTGTGGGTTAACCCTAGAGGTGCATGTGTGCAAAGTGTATTGTTTTCATTTAATTTGTCTTGAATTAGGATTGTCTATTTGTTTGATTTTATGTCTTTCCATACAAACCTAATTAGTAGCATTTATATTTAACGAGAAATTACAGAAATGTAAAAATCTACGTTATTACATCATTTGGGGATGGGGGTACAAATTTACAAATGGGGAGAGAAGAAATTAAACCCTAAGTTACTATTACAATCATATTGAATGGATAAATAATGTACCAAAATGTAAAGATAATATACAAGGATATGATGTGGATAGAACAGAAAATTGAATTATTTTGGTTTGAATTTTTGTTATGAAAAGGTTTTTTTAACCTAATTAAATTAAAAAAGGAAAATAATTAATTTATTCTAAGTTAATTTCAAATAACTAAAGCTAATTTAATTAAGAAAGGGAAATGGATTAAGAAACAAATTTTTTTAGGGTTTTGATGAAAAGGTGTTAATTTAATTAAACTAGTATAAAAATTTAACTAATTAAAGGTCCTAAGTTCTAAATTAATTTAATGAAAATAAAATAAACCTAAGTCTAAATATTAATTTAATTAAAATAAATAAATTTTTTAAACAAATATTTTTTGTCCTTTTTGTCTAAAAGAAATACAATAAAAAATGATAAATACCTAAATAAATAAATAAAAATATGTTTGGTATATTTGGTTAGTAAAAATAATAATAATAATATTAATAATAATAAAAATAAAGAAAAAGAAAATAAAATTAAAATTATAAAATTAAGTCAGGAGGTGTGAAAGTGATTTGGGTGGTTTAGAAGTAAAACAAGTTCTATTTTGTATTAGGCCCATTAGTATTTTTGTAAATTAGAAAAAAAGCAAAACAATAAAAAGTGAGATGGGATGAGTGGTAGAAAATAGAATGGGGGGTCAGATGGAATAAAATGATGCAAGGCCCAATGGATGAGGCCCGTGCGCGCTGTTCGTAACAAAAAAAAAAGAAAAAAGATATGAAAAAATTGACAAAACGGATGTTGGGACTCGAACCCAGGTCCTAAAGGTGAAAGGAACGCGCTTCTACCACTGGGGTGGTTATACATCCAATGTTATAAACAAAACCATAAATATATATTACAAAATCAATTCTAATGATGAACTTCATCTTCAACCTCGAGCCAGGATCCTTGTAACTAATTAATTTCTCATCCATTCTCAAAAGTGTAAACATCAAACTTGTTAGAAATTTCACCATGATTCCAGAAATATAAATAACTTAAGCTAACAATCAAAGATGAACACAAATTTATAATGGTACCAAATTCTGACCTAATTTTTTCAGAGTTTCAAACTTAAAATTCTCACTACTCAGGCAATATAAATGAATTCTAAGGACATGGTCGTCTTCAGGGCTATGATGTCTACATTTTATCTTTGAAAATAGAATCCTAACAATGCCTATATGAAGAGATTTAAAGTCAGAAATTTTACCTTAAAACTGGAAATAATGTTCTGCAAATGAACTTGATTCAAGTTGTTGTAATGATTAGGTTAGCTTCCTTGAGTCCCTAGGAAACTATTCCAATGATTACCTTGATCTGAGAGTTTGTGAATCAAGCTGGAGAAGTCAATGTACAAAGATCTGCTTTTGAAAATGGAGGATGGTGTAAATGGTGTTACATTTTGAAAATAGGTATTGAGATGGTTTATATTTGAGGCAAAGAAGCTTTATAAATGATTTGGCCAAGAAACGTACGAGTGGATTTGAAGATTGATGTTTAAAGTCAGAAATGACACAAAAATGGAGGTTTTGTGCAATTTCTGGCATGAGGGAGTTTGAGGGGTTTAGAGGGATTGTAATATACTGTCTTATCTCAAAAATAGTGCTTCTATTTACAAGCAAGAAGTTTGGAGTGCATACATTGATCGGATTTCGAAATTACATGTTATGGATAGGCTTCTTGATTTTGAAGCAAAGTTGACAAACATAGTTCCAAGTCATGGTACAATTCTATCTAGAGTGGTTGGAAGCTTTAAATATGTTGCTTCTGGCTTTTAGATGTTGTGTGTGCAGAAAGAACAAGTGCAAAGCTCAAGGAGAGTGGACATTGTGATTAAAGTGAACATTTCCAAAATGGAAGTGTGAACTTTGTGCCATTAATGGAAAATTGACTTGGAAAATGCTTCAAACACTTGGATAATGGATCAATCAATTGTGTAAACCATTAATCATTGAGTGAAACACAAGTTTAAGGCCTGCAAAGCAAGATTATGTAGCATGGCTTGTGGATTTGATCCATTGTTCTTCCTAATTCTGCCTTGTAAATCAAGAATGAAACCCTAACTTCATCTCTTTGATTATCTTAGCTCAAGCATGATCTTAATGAGCTCTTGGACTTTTTGGAAAGATTTTAACATCCTCTACAACCTTCATGTTTTCCATTTTTGAATAATCCAATTGGAACTATGTGAAAATTTGTCATGAAGTTGGTACCAAAAATCTGCCTAACTAGGTCAAATTTACACCAAGTGCTTTAAGAAAAAGTTCATGACTTTATGGCCTTATAACTCAAAATCTAGACATTTTTTGGACATGATACCTCTAATACAAGTTTGTAGAATTCATCAAGATCTACAACTTTCATGTTGAAAGTTTTCCTTAAATCATCTTGCATCATGGTAAAAAATTGGCATGAAGTCATGAAGAAAAGCATGTATAAAACACTTAGAAAAATTTATAAGTCTTAAAAATTTTGACTTTTCAAGATGAAATTTTACTTTTTGATTTTCTTAATGATCAAGCTTCATATTTTGAAATGTCTTGATGAAATGTGATCTTTGAAACTTGATTTTGATCAAAAAGTCAAAGTTTGACTTTCCAGTGTATTGTTGATTTTTCATTAGTTGACCAAATTTTAACTATCAATCAAATGGCCTTGTGAAATGAATTGAATCATGCCATTAGGTAAAGATGATACATTTGAATCCTTGATATCATGTTTCAAACCAATAAGTCATGTATTAGGTCAAAAGTAAAAAATCAAGCCTTCTCACTCAAAACCCTAATTTTGACCATTTTCCCCTTTTGATTGATCTGATCAATTTTCTTGGGGAATTGTGATCCAAATTTGATCAATTGATACATATGAGTTCAAAATGTTGATATGGACCAAAAATCTTGAAATTTGGCTGTAAGTTGACCATAATTGACTTTTTATCCAATATAGTTGATTTTAGGTCATCTGATCAATTGACTGAGCAAATTTGAACTGCAAGATTTGAAAATTGACATGAGAAATATTGAAATTCCATAATTATCCATTAAAGTCATATGAGGCATTAAAATTCCAATTATTCTTGTGAAAATTCAAACCCTAATTTGAGGCATCAGTGTTGAGGAGATGTCTTGACCTAGTCAATCCTTGTGCAAGCTTGAACTATTGAAGATCTTCTGGGAAATGTCTTGAGAAATGAGAGGGAAATTTTTTGGTACAACAGTTGCCCCTGTTCAATCTTCTAAAACCTGGAGAGTTAGATTGGTGGTGCCGTCATTCGTGACTTGAAGGTGAAAGATGATTGAACATTAAAGTTCCCAGAAAATTGCACTCGATGATGTGTTAGTTGATTATGTCGGGAATGGGCTTAAAGATGCCATTTGGAGAAATGATGAAGAGTTTTCCAGAGATGGGCTTATAGATACCATCTAGAGTGAATGTTGGTAGAAACTGGAAGAAGTATCAATAAATCCTTGGTCGATTTATACTGAAACTGTAGATGTCTTTTGCATGTCTTTAACTGGGACAAATAAATCTAATCAGAAGAGGTCTTGTGATGGTGACTTCACTGGGGAAACAAATCTAACCAGAAGAGGCCTTTTGGTTGCCTATTATTAACTGGAAGAAGTAAAGCCATCTAGAAGAGGACTGTTGATTTCCTATCATCAACTGGAATAAGTAAATCTATCCAAAAGAGGACTTTTGATTGCCTATCATCAACTGGAAGAAGTAAATATATCCAAAAGAGGACTTTTGTTTTGTTGGCTAATTTTTCCTACAAGGAAGAGGGTTAGTTCCATGCAGATGTATGCATGGCGTAATGATGCTCTCAAAATAAACGAGATGAATTTTTCATGTATGCAGTATGATGTATGAATATGAATTATTGTTGAAGCGTATCCTTGTCTGGAAAATAAATCCTTGACAAATGATGGAGAGTTTTGAGAAGTTAAATCCCAGATTACTGTTGTGGATGAAGAGTATGTGCATCTTCAAACCTTGTTTAGAGTGTTTCTACTGGGGATTCCTGCTTGTTGTTTGAGGAGAATTCTGCTGGGGAAGATTGACTTTGCTTGAGAAAACTCTACAGGGAATGTTGATTTCTTCTTGGGGTATAGAAGTTCAGGAGTTTTAGTTGTCCATTGCTCTACTAGATAATAAAGTTAACTGTTAACTAGTTGGATTCCAGGCTTCGCAACAACTTTTTGGGAAGATGAAATTAAACTGTTATCTGGTAGGATTCAAGGCTTCACATAAAATTGAAGTTAAACGATTATCTGGTCAGTTTCTAGGCTTTACAGCAGCTTAGATGAAAATAACTATTATCTGGTCGAATTCCAGGCTTCGCAGAAAATTGAAGTTAAACTGTTATCTGGTCGGATTCTAGGCTTCGTAGAAAATTGAATTTAACTATTATCTGGTCGGTTTCCAGGCATTGCAGCAGCTTAGATGAAATTAACTGTTATCTGGTCAGATTTTAGGCTTTGTAGAAATTTAAAGTTAAACTCTTATCTGGTCGAATTCCCTAATTAGTGATGGGGTGAATGGATTCTCTAATTGGTGATCTTACATGAGAGGGTAGTGATGGTTCCTTTCCATCTTAGGTTGTTTTATATGATTGATGCATAATTTGTTTGGTTCGATTGAATTGATGTGTTGTATATGATTACACATGGATCTGTGATGCTATATTGTGATTGTTGTTGTGATTTGCTTTGTTATGATGATTGTTGCATAAAACCCCAATCTAAAACCTATAAGTAACGAGAATTAGGATTTTGAGGATTTTGGATGAGGATTTGATGAAATATAAGATGAATAATAATGCCCAAATAATGTATAATTGATGTAGAAAAAAAGGATGATAATAGATGATGATTACCTATGATTAGATGATGTTTTAAGACCCATAATATTGTTAAATCGCAGAGAAATCAGAGAAAATCGAAGAGAAATCCAGCACAAAACAGCATGCGTCGACTCAAAGAGGTCATGCATCGACTCATGCAGGTTTAAGACTCGGTATGCACCGACTCATTGGGTCGACCTGAACACAGTCGAGGCAGACATAATACCTATTCGTCGACTCAAAGGAGGTATGCGTCAACTCAAGCAATCCAATTTTTGACAGATTTTTCTAAAGGTCGTAACTTGAGTTTCTGGACTCCGTTTGAGGTGCCGTTCAAAGTGTTGGATAGATAACGCAATGAAATATATTTATAAGGAGTAGAATAAATAATTATAAGGATAATTATAGTAACTAAGTTAAAATAGGAATTATTCCCCATTGTTACACTGAAACTGTGGGTTATTTTCTTGCGATGTTCTTTTGCTGATGATGTCGGTATGAGGCAATGTTGGTGATTATGATGAGGATAATACGGATGGCTTAAATTTCCATGGTTATGAAGGCTTATGCTTTGTGGTTGTATAATTTCACGTTGTTGCATGTTCATATTGCATTTATTCATGGATGAGGGTTTATGCCCTGATGTTGTCTTGGATTGGTGTTGTATTGAGGGCTTATGCTCTGTTATTACCCAATTAGAATTGAGTTGAAGGCTTATTCGTTGATGGTACCACATGCATGTTGATGTGGTACTATTGCATTGCATAAACACTAAATTGATGTTGTATGATGTGATGATGGTTGTTTGTGATGAAATTTATGTATGTTGTGATTTACTACTCCTTATCATGTTTTATTTCACCGTGTAATTATTGAATTAAATTCTCACCCCTTTTGTGTTGTTGTGTTTGTTCTCTTCGGGAGTACAGATAATCAGGTACCATAGTAGTGCTTGTAGTGATGTTACCAGATCGAGTCTTAGGAGTCGCTCTGATACGTAACACGGAATTTGGGATTTTCATTATGTTTTGCATGATTTCAAATGTTGCACTTTTTATTTTAAACTTATGATGGATCATGCATTGTGGATTTGAATTGTTGTTAAGGCTAGAATGCCAATGAACTACTTTTATGTTGATTTTCCGCTGCCGAATAACCACTTTTGGATACACGAAGTAATAAAGTATTTTGAGAACTTTATGGATTTTATGATTTATGTGGCATCCCATTGTGAACTATGATGCATTTGTCGTATATTTCATTATAAATATTCATATGGGAAAATGGGGTGTTACAGAGTACACAGCCCATGGAGTTTTCCAACACTGTTAAATACATTATCAAGGGCATGCCTTCCATTGGAGGCGAGAGAATTAGAGGTTCCTGCAAATACTCTTTTATTTTATCAAATGTCGCTTGGCAATGGTCATTCCACTTAGTCGTTTGATATTTTTTCAACAACTAGAACATCGGTTTACAAGTGGCTGTAAGATAAGAGATGAATCTAGAAATGTAGTTCAACCTCCTGAGAAAACCGCTAGCCTCTTTTTTTGTTCTTGATTCAGGCATTTCTTATATAGCTTTTATTTTAGAAGGATTAACCTCAATCCCTTTTTCACTTACTATGAAGCCCAATAACTTTCCTGATCTCACCCTGAAGATGCACTAATTCAGATTCAGCCTCGGTCTGAATTTTCTCAATCTTTTAAACAATTTCAAAAAGTGAACAAGATGTTCCTTTTTTTTCTGGGACTTGGCAATCATATCATCAACATAGACCTCAACATATTTATGCATCATATCATGAAAGAGAGAGACCATTGCATGTTGATACGTTGCCCCTTGCATTCTTCAAACCAAAGGGCATCACTTCGTAGAAAAATGTTCCTCAAGGTGTAGTAAAAGTTGTTTTCTCCATGTCTTCAGGCGCCATCTTAATTTGATTGTATCCAGAAAAATTGTCCACGAAGGAAATAACTTTAGCTCGAGCAGTATTGTTAACTTGAATTTCAATATGCGGGAGTAGAAAATCATCTTTAGGGCTTTCCCTGTTCAAGTCCCAATAATCCACACACATTCTCACTTTGCCATAATTCTCACTTTAAAGAAACCCGCATCAAACTGTTTCTAAACCTCCTCTTTGATCTTCTTATACATCTCAGGATGAGTTCTTCGAAGCTTTTGCTTAACAGGAGGACACTTTTCTCTAAGAGGTAGCTTGTGCACAACAATGTCTGTATCCAACCCAGGCATGTCTTTATAAGACCAAGCAAATATGTCCACATACTTATGGAGCATTTCAATCAATCTTCACTTGACACTATCTTCTAAAGTGGCCTTGATCTTGACTTATTTTCGGAGCTCCTCAGTACCCAAGTTGATCACCTCAGTATTCTCTTGATGCGGTTGAATAAACTTTTCCTCTTGCCTCAACAATCTGGCTAACTCATCCGAAAGTTCACAATCATCTTCAGCTTGATACATCGGATTTTAAAAGTCATAATAAGCCATAACATAATCATTTTTGACAAATTCTGGGATTAATGGGGGATAATATCTGCATGATTGTTTTTATTTTTATTTTAGTTTTAGATTTAAAAATAAAAATAAAGCACATTACCAAAAGTTTTGAAAAATAAAACGAAAGACAAGGAGAAAAATATTTTAATGCAAAAAGACGTCCTTTATTGATGATGAATTTTGAAAAGAAAAATAGTGTGGCCCTACAGCATGTTCACTACGTCTTGGACAGAATGTAGGAATTATTGCATGATAAAAATAAAAGAAAGTTACTCTTCAAAACGGGTGACTTCAATGACATCTTCAGCAAACCAATTAACAGGCTCTTGATCGGGAACGGTAAGATGGATCCACTTTTCCATTTCATGTTCTCTATCCCCTTCCTCGCTTACAGCATGAGCCTCTTCATGAATAACACCACCACTGACAAACAGAATTGGCGGAGGAATACCTTTAACCACTGGAATAGCTTTAGGTGTGCTTCAACCAGCCACAAAGCCTAAAATTTCTTGTCCATCTGTGTGGGATATCCAACACTCTTCCCCAGCCCTCAGGATGACCATATTGAACAACTTCTTGCGATTGATGATAAGATACCATAGAGGCTTCCGGCTTCTAATCTTCTTGACGAGGAGTTCTGACAGCTTACACGGTTTCAAATTCTTGGCATAGAGTTTCATGTATCTCTCCTTCCACTTAAACATAGTGAAAGGTGCTCAGATGACTGACAATGTAATCTTCTTCACTGCAAATGGTGACAACTTTTCCATTCAACTGGAATTTCAAATTTTGATGCAGGGTGGAAGTGACAGCATCAGCCACATGAATCCACGGACGACCCAACATGTAGAAATAAGAAGGATTAATGTCCATGATGAAGAAAGTGGCATCGAATACTTGGGGACCTATCTTTATATGCAAATCAACCTCCCCAAAATAGTGTTTTTATACTTATTGATCTTACCGGTTGATCAGAACCTGCAAGTTGGTCGGATGATGATCTTCAAACGGGCTGGAAAGTCGAGGAGAAAAAAAGGGGGTTGTACCTGTAAGGCATTCTGACGATCAAGTAAGTGTAGGATAAAAAAGAGACATAAGCAAAGTATTAGGGTTTTGGGTATGAATAGTCAATATTCGATACCTGGCCCTCACATGAGTGAGGGTTTATATAGTTCCCCTGGAGCTTGGCCATTGGTCCCTATTTTGGGGCCTAGATATGCGGCTCCACAAAAATAGGTAATTTTCTGGACTTGGTCAAACCGGACAGATGTGCCCGCAACTAGCTGTTAGTTTCAAGGAGGAGGTAGGTTACAGGAAGCGGTCTAGTCATTTCCTGGTTGTCTGGCCGACTTGAGGTCAGGCAGACTTTGAGGCGCTCGTTGATTGTCATAGGTTATTATTGGTCCAGGAGGGCCAAAATCGATGGTGCTCGATGGATGGCGGGGGAGCTCGGACCATGGTCGCACGGGTCATGCCGAAGAAGGAGGTCAGACTGGGCCCACTATAACTATGGGGCCAGTCCAAAACAGTAGCCCCTAAGTCGTTATGTCTGGGCACAAGAGTGATGACTTTAACATCTTCTCGTGTAATAGAGTGCTTCTTACGGGGAGCGTGAGCATCGCCCATTGTGCCTTTCTCGCGGGGAGATGATTAATTGGTAGTTTGAACTTGGAAAATTAAAGAGGTAATGTGTTTTGGTTAGTGTGTTGACATAGTGGCACAAGATAGCCTAGGGGCTAGGGTGCAATGATGATGATCCCGCGGTTCCTTAGGCATGTGTCTCCTACGTGCGAGCGAGTTTAGCTATAAATATGAGAGGAGTAGGGAATTCTTCATTTTTCGTTCTTCTCTCGCATTACCCGTTATTTCTCTCCTGTCGAACGCAACTATTTCTTGAAGATTAACTACTTGTCACAGTTCCTTTCAACTTCCTTCCTTCTTTAATTGGTAAGATTTCAGTTTTTCTCTGTTATTTAGCTGTTGTAGCTTAGACTTTAACGATTTTCCTCTTAAAAATGCATGCAGTTAGGCTTAGTGCCATACCCCAATTTTTGACCTAAGATCCCACTCTCCATTTGCATCATTACATAACAAGTGTTCACGAGTGGTTTGACCTATTTTTTTGTCAATTCTTTAGTTAGATTTCAAAAATTTATAACTTCTTCAAATTTTTACATTTTTGAGCGATTCTTTTTTTATATGATTCTCGTTGACATCATCTACAATTTCTCTTTACAAGTCAAGAGCTGATTATGCTTTGAAAAGCCACAAAAAATAGAAACGTTAGAAGTCGTTTATGAATTTAGTGAAATTTGATTTTTATTGTGTTTTATTCATGATTTCTTTTTCATTTAAAAAAATCATTAAAAAATGTACTTAGCATCATGTTATTTTTTTATTTACTATTTTTACCTCTTTACTAAAAAATTATCAAAAATATGTTCTTTTATTAATTTAAATTTTATATATTGGTATCATTTATTTAAAAAAAATCTAGAAAATTTTGCATAAGTCATTTTACTTTCTTATATGTATTTTATTTTTTTATCTTTTAATTTGAACTTATATTTTCATTTATTTTAATTCAAGAAAAAATCATAAATAGTTAATTTAATGTCTCTTTTATTTTCTATTTTTATATTTATTATTATCACTAACACTTTTAGTTATTATTATTATTATTATTATTATTATTATTATTATTATTATTATTATTATTATTATTATTATTATTATTATTATTATTATTACTTTGTCCTTTTTTTTTGTGTCAATAAAGATAAGTTGGGACCACTATAATGTAGTACAAACACTTCACATGGATTTCCAACTTGTATTTATCAATGGCCAAGAATCATTCTCACATTTCACATGGATTGCCAACTTGGATTTATCAATAGCCAAGAACCATTCTCATAAAATCACACGGATTGTCACATCAACACTTCCACCTCATTCACTCTATAAATAAGACATTTCTTTCTTTCATTTGGAGGAACAATATCATAAATCATTCACTAAACTAAGTCAAAACTATCCTCTTTTTTTCTCTTCATTTTCTTTCAAGTCATGTCTTCCTTCTATTGAATAGGTAGGCTATTATACTTATTCTTTATTTAATTCTATTATTTTTTTACTCTTTATTTATCTATTTAATACCATATTTATCACTATTTTGTAAGGAAACTCCATTGATTCAAAATCAAGAGTTGAAAAGTATTATTGAACTTCCAAAAGTAAAAGTGATTTATTATTGTTTAATTTTTTTTCTGTAATTTTTATTTATTTATTTACTTATTTTAAGCATGGATAATTAGTCATGAGATTAATTAGATATATTTTCATTATTCATTTGTTTAATTTCATGAAAAATTAAGAAAATTATGACATTTATACTATTTTTATTATAGACTTCATCTTATTCTTATTTATCTATTTTTTTATTTTTTTATTTTTGTTTGGATCAATTTGGAAAGAATTTGAGCTTTTTTTTAGTTCATCTAATCTTGCCGGATATTTGATGAACCTTCATCATTTTCAATCTACCTCTAAATGGTCCTTTGATCATTCAAGATACTTGGGATTGATGATAAGTTTGTCATAATGTATCTTCCTTGACTTTGTCTCTATCCCTCACGTTTGTTAATTTTACTACATGTATAAAAGGATTAACTTCAAAGTGATATTTCTCTAACATGTATGTGCATATACATTTTATGCTTCATATGAAGTTACACTTATCGCAAATCAGATTATTAACCTTTTAACTTTTCTTTTAATATATATTTTATTTTATTTAATAACATCACATTAATTTAGATTTTTTTTATATATTTATTTTATCTTACTATTTTGGTTTTCTTTAAATGAAAATAATGCAATTTACATTTTATTTCATTTTATCTCTCTCATGCTACTAACAAGTTTGTTATTATGAAGGTTTCCGAGAATTATTTCCAACATTCATTCTCGCATAGCACATCCAAATTTTTCTTCATTACCTTTTTATATATTTTTTTCTATTTTGATTTAATATTTAGTAAGGTAAATATATAATTGTACATAATACTTTTGATTTTATATTTTATTCACTTTTCTTGTAAATAAAATCAGGTTATGTAAATATTCTTTCCACTGCATTGCAATTTTGAATTTTAATTCAAATTAACTATTGAAAATCGTACGAACGCATATAAGTTTCCCTGTGCTGTTAGATTTGTCTATATATCTCTTGTGATGTAGGGATTCTTATCTGATACCGTGAGCTTTACCCATCACCTTTGCGCTTTATCTGATTCCTCTACTGACACGCTTTTCTCGTCTGTGATTTATTTTCACTTGATGCGCTTTATCTTATGCTTGGAGTATCATCTTACATTTGGATTTTTTGATGTTGTCGGCTTGTGATTTATTTTCACCTAAGGTTTGGTATACTCTTAGCTTATTTATCTATCTGTGGCTTTAAATCTAAGGGAAAGAATTAATTTATTGACTTCATGTCATCGAGTATCTAATACGATTGTGCGAAACCCCTTCATACTTTTTTTAGTTTTATTAATCTTAAGATGAATCTCCTACAAATCAATTTTTAAACTCACACCCCTTTTAAGTCAAAAGTTCGACACTAGGTCATCGTATCTTCAATCTCATTCACACCCATTTTAACCAAACAAACAATTTTAACCAAAAAACATATATTTCAAAAGGTTCCTGCGGAATACTGCAGATGCATTGGGTACTAGTACCTTCCCATTGTATAACCAACCCTCGAACCTTTGATATCTTTCAGGAACGCATTGTATTTTCATTACTTTTAAGTATTACTTTACGTTGCATATTTAAGGGTTTTATTTCGCTCTTTTCCCTTTTCTCTTGGAAATAATAAAGCGTAGTGGCGACTCTTGATTTTGCAAGTCGAGTTAATTAATAACTCGATCTCCGGTTTTCATCGCTACACTTAGGATCCTGTGTCTTAGGGTGTTCTTGGGGAGTGTTGGTGGTAGATGGTGGTTCTGAAGTGTGGAATCGTTGAAGCCGTCGTGGGTCCTCCCCAGATTTTCACGATGTGTCGTAGATGATCCTTGAGGATTTAGGTCGTTTTGCTGACTGGAGTTCGCCTAGTTGGGGAAAGTGATTGTTCATTTATATGCCTTAGTGAGGGTTCAAGTCGGGGACATGGTCCTCGTTTATCACCGCCCTTTCACTTGATTAGTGGTGGAAGGGTGTTTTTGACATTGATTTCGAACTCACCTCTATCATCTTCTTTTCAAGTACTATGGCCGATAATGTCGGAGATGATCTTTCGGACGGACATACTGGATCTTCCAAAAGTTCTACGAATGAGACATGTAGCACGTCGAGCATCTTGGAGATATCCAAGGATGAGCTGAACCTGTCCGATCAACAAGTAAGGAGAGATGATATGGAGATGGCCTCCGCTGATCAGGGTGGCCTGTTCGTGCCTAAGGATGATGAGGACCCACGGATCTGGGTCGCGGAGGATCCTTGGGATTGGGTTTCTTACTTCTTCGAGCATCGGGATGAGGTTTTTACTAAAGTGTGGGTGTAAGAGGACGGGAGCCAGGGGAGTGGTCGCTTTAGATTCCCGAGAAAGATAGTTAGATCTGCTCGAAATATGATAAGCGGCGAATTCCCATGTATGACATTGTGTTCCTGGAGATGGGCCTTTGACTTCCCTTCTCGGATTTCCAGGTGGCCGTTTTAGGCATCTTTGAATGGCTCCTTCTCAGCTGCATCTGAACGGGGTCGCTTTTATGCGAGCAATCGAGATTGTCTGTGATTATTTGAAGATAGGGGCTACCATTCCTTTGTTCTTCTATTGTTTCTATCTCTAGAGGAGAAAGGTTGGCAGTAACTGGGGATGGGTTGCCTTGAAGCAGGGAAACAGAAAGTTATTTAAAGCTTAAGTGGAATCTGTTCAGAACTTCAAGGATAGGTATATTCTTGTGAAGCCTCTTTCGAGCAGGGCGATACTGAATGTTTTTTCGGGATACTCCAGAATATGATGAGAATGGGGCCCCTGTCTTGAATGAACTAAGGGAACATGTGAGTAAGTTGGTCTACAAGTTCCCTTTTCAGTGGATGAGGAAGCATTTTTTTAATACGCTGGGTTCCTTCATGCAGAAAACAGAGGAGCTTGGTGACGAGGACCAGACGAGCTTCGTCATTTTGACCACTTTTTCGTGTGGATTCGTCACGTCCAGCATGCAGGCCGGGGAGGAAAGTTGGTTATGAATAAGAATGGGGAGATCGTGTACGAGCAAGGTCTGATAGCCGTTAAAGAGCTCCTCGAGAGCAAGGATCCCGTTAAATACTTGGGTATTTAGCTTTATGTTTTAAATAGTTATATATGGTTTACAATTTTAAGTCCTCGTTTGCTAACTCTGATGTGTTGTTTGTTCTGCAGATAGCATGAATCCTGCTCAGGAACGCATAGCTCGGAACCTTGCCACGAAGGTGAAGAAGGCGTTGAAAGATGCCCAGGCCGGTTCAGGGACTGCTCCCACGTCAGGGTCGGGAAACTCATCTTCGGGTCAAGCTACTGTCGCCCTCTCTCCCGCTCTTGTGTCCTCAAAGGTGAAGAGACCATGCATCGAGGGTGTAATACGGTGGGAGAACTGGCTTTTGTTTTGCATTTTATCGCAATTATTGCAGATAGCAAGAGTCACCGCCGAATTTTCTTTTATCCAATAAAGTAAAGGGTGAAACAAACAGGAAAGACCTTTTGAGAATTTTCTTGAGTACGGGGGATAGGTTATGAAAAGGGAAGGCGTTGGCACCCTTTTCATCAGTAGTTATCTACGAGCTCTTAGTTGCTAGCTCACTTTGAAATGCTTTATTTGAAATTTTTTTTTATTATTTTGAAAATATGTTTGAAAGAACCTTTGTTTAGGAGGACTTTGTAATGATTCTCGTCTCTATAAGAATGTATACAAAGTGTTAACTTTTGAAAATATTTCATTTTTTGAAAGTGTTGGTGTGTTTGAAAGATGTTATTTTGAAAATGATTGTGAGCAAGCAACTATGAACGTTCTACCTACTCAAAAAGTATAAGTTCTTTTCCTCCTCCTTAAGATATTTCTATCTTATCATTGATTGATAAGAAGCCCCATCATTGAATGTGAAGGGACGGGCGTGGGTTGTCGTATAGTCATAGAAGGCAACCTATGAGACGCTTTAGAAATTGTCGTAAGGGACTAAGATCATTTAACTGAAGGCAACATCGAATGGTCATCGAGGGACTACGATCTTTTTTATCAAGGGTCTTTGTTAAAGCGTCCCACATTCAAGGGACATGACTATTTATTCGTAGGTAACAAGTGAGATTACCCCAAAAGAGCGCGTGTGAAAAGTGTTTGTTTTTCATGCTTTTTTGTCTTTGAATTAGGGATTTCTTTTTGATGATTTTATATCTTTCCATACAAACCCTAATTACTATCATTTTATATTGAAAGCGGTAAATTGTAAAATTTTACGCTATTACATAATTTGGGGATGGGGATACAAATTTACAAATGGGGAGGTAAAAGCAAATAAAACCTTATTTTATTATTACAACCATATTGAATGAATAAATAGTGTACAAGAATATAAAGATAGATAAAAAGAGGAAAATTGTTTTTTTTTTAATTTATGCATTGGCACATGCACTTATTCCTTGATACGAAACTTTTATGCATTGACGCATGCGCTTATGCATTGATACAAAAACTTTTATGCATTGACGCATGCACTTATGCATTAATACATATCATTTCTCGCCCCTGGAAGTCAAAACCAACTCAGTATAAGTCGACACATAATGGTTTGCATTGACTCATTTCTGTTTTGCATCGACTCATTTGTGTTTTGTATCAACTCATAACCTATTTTATACCTAATATGTGTCGACTCATAGAGATATGCATCGACCCATACTGTTGTTTTTTACTTTTAACATTATTTTATCACACATATAAGTTAGTTCTCAACACATGGTTAGTGAAAATGAAAAGTAAGCATATAGTTAGCTTCAAGGTTATGATATCTACATTTTATCTTCACAAATTAACCACTAATGATGCTTATATGAAGAGCTTAAAATCAAGAAAACTTACCTTGAAACTGAAATTTGTGTTTTGAGTTTGAGTTGTTGTATTGTCTTGGAGAAGTCAAGTTGGAGGTGGCTGTTTTTGAGTTTGGAAAATAGTGATGTTACAAAAGTTGTTCTTGTGTTTGAACAACTCCTATATGATGTATGTGAATTGTTTAGATAGTTTGTTTAGGGGAAAACTTGCAAGGTTGTATAGTGGGTTGAGGGTTTTTCTGTTCTCTGTTTTTGTTTTGTGAATGAAAATAGAGTTGAAGATGAGTAGAGTTTACAAAGAATTCTGTTAGGTTTTCCAAATCCTCTTTTTTCTATTTCTCCCCCCTCTTTTTTTCTCCAAAAACCTCTCTTTTGTGTGATGTGAAAAAGACTATTTATAGATGAAATTGACTGAAATTTGGGAGGGAAATAGATAAGTTTTTGAACTATTTGGGTACACGGTTTCATTGCTTTTTAGATGCAGCTCTTATGTGCTAAGTTTGTGCAAATATGGGACTGGTATGATGTAGATTTTTCAGGGCAGCATTGTAGGTTCCGGAGCAGGTTTTGACAGTTTTCTTGGCATTACTATGCAGGTTTTGGACATCAGGATATGTAGCATGATGCAGGTCTGGTTTTATGGACAAATTTATGCAGCTTGTAACAAAGACAAGGCATATTTGTGGGCAGCATAGTGGCAAAGTTTGAAGATTGAGCCAAAAGGAAAAGTTCAAACAAGACAAAGTTTAGGATTTGTAACTTTAAATTTTTAACTTAAAAATGCAGCATTGTTGTTTACTTGAAAACTTGTAACAACTTGAATTATCTTGAATTATGGTGAAAAGGTGTCATGAAGTAATGAAATTAACATGTATAAGAAACACTTAGAAAAATTTCAAAGTCTTGCAAAGTTTGACTTTTCAAAATGACCTTTGACTTTCTTGATTTCTTGATGATCAAAAAGTCAAAGTTTGACTTTTTAGTGTACAGTTGACTTTTTTCATCAGTTGACCAAATTTCATCTATCAATTCACTGGTCTCGGGAGATGAATTGAAATATGTGATTAGGTCAAAATGATGTACTTGAATTCTTGAGATCATGTTTCAAACCAATAAGTCATGTACTGGGTCAAAAGTCAAAGATTGGTCATTCTCAGTTAAAACCCTAAGTTTGACCATTTTGCCCTTTTGATGATTTAAACAATTTTCTTGGAGAATTGTGATCCAATCTTGATCAAATGATACATATGACTTAAAAATGTTGATATTGGTCCAAAATCTTGAAGTTTGACTGTAGGTTGACCATAGTTGACCTTTTTTTCCAATACAACTGATTTTAGGCCATATGATCAATTGACTAAGCAATTTTTTGATCCAAGACTTGAAACTTGAAAGGAAAAATATTGAGGGTACATAATGATCCATGAAAGTAATTTGAAATATTAGAAGTCCAACTGTCTTTGTGCAAACTCAAACCCTAATTTGAGGCATCATGGTTGAGAAGATGGCTTGACCTAATCAATCTTTGTGCAAGCTTGAATCATTGAAGATCTTTGTGAGAAATATCTTAAGAAAAGGGAGGGAATATTTTGGGGTACAACAGCTGCCCCTGTTCAATCTTCTTAAACCTGAAGAGTTAGATTGGCATGTCCGCCATTCGTGACTCGAAGGTGGAAGATGATTGAACACTTAAGTGCCCAGAAATTTGCACTCACTTGTGCATAAGGTGAATTGTTTGTTGATTATCGGGAATGGGCTTAGAGATGCCATTTGGAGAGATGATGGAGAGTTGTCGGAGATGGACTTATAGATGCCATTCAAAGGTGATTGTTGATAGAAATTAGACTAAGTCTAAGCTTCACTGTAATTGGGAGAAGTATCAGAATAATTCTTTGGTCGATTTAATATGAGTCAGAGTATGTAGTGGAATGAGTATCATAATAACATCCATAGTTGGATCATATCTGACTCGTATCTGAAAGATGTACTGAATGAATATCAGAATGATATCCGTATCTAGATCGTATCTGAATTATATCTGAGAAATATACTAAATGAGTGTCAGAATGACATCCGTATCTAGATCGTATCTAAACTGTATCTGAGAAATATACTGAATGAGTGTCAGAATGACATCCGTATCTGGATCGTATCTGAAAGATGTACTAAATGAATTTCAGAATGACATCTGTATTTGGATCATATTTGAACCGTTTCTAGAAGAGAATCTTTGGCTGATGTATTTGACAAATGATAGACTGTTGACAAGATCTACCTGTTCAGGAACCGACCTGAAAAGATAAAGTTAGTTTCATGCAAGGGAATGATGTATGTAATGTATTGCGTAATGATTCTCTCAGAATGAATGAGACTGTTATATGCGTTTCGTATGCATATGTTATGATGTATGAAATGTGAAATGTGTTTGAAGTGTATCTTTGTCTGGGAAAATAAATTCTTGACTATTGTTGGGGAGTTTTGCTTATTTGTTTGAAGAAACTCCGTTGGGGATGTGTTGATTTCTGTTTGGGGAATTGATTTTAGGAACTTCGGTTTTCCATTACTCTACTGGGAAATCGTAACTTGACTGGGGATAAAAGAGATGGTTAAACCTTCCTCTTGGAGAGGATAATTAACTAGTATCTGGTCAAAATCCAGGCTTTGCAGCAACTTTCTGGGAGGATGAAGCTAACTGTTATCTGATCACTTTCTAGGCTTCGCAGTAACTTACTAGGGAGGATGAAATTAACTGTTATTTGGTCGATTTCCATGCTTCGTAGAAACTTTCTGAGGCGGATGAAGTTAATTGTTATCTGGTTGGGTTCCAGGCTTCGCAACAACTTACTGAAGTTAATTGTTATCTGGTCGGATTCTAGGCTTCACAGCGACTTTATGAAGTTAACTGTTATCTGGTAGGATTCCAAGCTTCGCAACAACTTACAGAAGTTAATTGTTATCTGGTCAGATTCTAGGCTTCACAACAACTTTCTTAAGTTAACTGTTATCTGGTTGAATTCTACGCTTCACAACAACTTTCTGAGGCGGGTGAAGTTAATTATCACCTAGTTGGATTTCAGGCTTCACAACAACTTACTGAAGTTAACTGTTATCTGGTCGGATTCATGGCTTCGCAATAACTTTATGAGGTTAACTATTATCTGGTCGGATTCTAGACTTCGCAGCAACTTTCTGAGGTGGATGAAGTTAATTATTTTCTGATCAGATTCCAGGCTTCGCATTAACTTTCTGAGGTGGATGAAAGTAATTGTCATCTGGTCGGATTCCAGGCTTCGCAACAACTTACTGAAATTAACTATTACCTGGTCGAATTCCATGATTTGCAACAACTTTCTGAAGTTAACTGGTATTTGGTCGGATTCCAGGCTTCGCAACAACTTTCTGAAGTTAACTGTTATCTGGTCAGATTCCATGCTTCACAACAAATTTCTGAGGTGGACGAAGTTAATTATTATCTGGTTGGACTCTAGGCTTTGCAATAACTTATTAAAGTTAACTATTATCTGGTCGGATTCCAGGCTTCGCAGCAACTTTCTGAAGTTAACTATTATCTGATCAGATTCCAGGCTTCACAACACTTTCTGAGGTTAACTGTTATCTGGTTGGATTCTAGGCTTCGCAACAACTTTCTGAGGTAGATGAAGTTAATTATTATCTGGTTGGATTCCAGGATTTGCAGTAACTTACTGAAGTTAACTATTATCTGGTCGGATTCTAGGCTTAGCAATAAGTTTCTGAGGTTAATTGTTATCTGGTCGGATTCCAGGCTTCGTAGCAACTTTCTGAAGTTAACTATTATCTGGTCAGATTCGAGGATTCACAGTAACTTACTGGGGAGGATGAACTTAATTGTTATTTGGTCGTACTTCAGGCTTCGCAACAACTTATTGAAGTTAACTGTTATCTGGCAGATTCCAAGCATCACATTAACTTTTTGAAGTTAACTGTTATCTGGTCGGATTCCAGGTTTCCCAACAACTTTCTGAGGTGGATGAAGTTAATTGTTATCTGGTCAGATTCTAGGCTTTACAATAACTTACTGAAGTTTGTATCAACTCCATTGCGGACAAAGGGGTTTTGTCCATTGATTTGTAATAGCCTGAGAAAAGACTTATGTTGGGGAATCTGTAGTTTGTTGGGGAAATAAACCCGGTTGAGGAGAATATTTTGAAGACCATATTGGGGAGATGAAATCTTTTGGGTAGAACTCCATAAGGTTTCTTTTTTCAGTTAACACCAACTCAGTTGGGGAATGTCAGAATGAATCTGAGTCTTGATTGTATCTGAGGAGATATTAAACGAGTATCAAAATGACATCCATATCTGGATCGTATCTAAACTGTATCTATAGGAGAGTCTGGAACGAATGTCAGAATAAATCTTTATTTAGATTGTATCTGAATTATATCTAGAAGATGGTAAACTGCCGGCAATTTCCATCTATTTGGGAACTGTCAAGATGTATGCGTTCGTTGGGAAAAGATCAAACACCTCTACCCGCTGGTGAGTTTGACTATGTCATCGGCTGGAGGATGCCCCACTTTTGTTTGAAGAGGCTTCTGCGCTTGTCAGGGATAGCCTAGTAGGGGATTGTACCCTTATCTGTGAAGATTAATCTGTGGGATAATCTTATAGAGGTGGCTCTGGCGACTTCACTGAGATCACCTTATGAAAGAGACTTTGTGGGGATTTGTCACTATCCATAGTAGTAAGTGTTGTAGCACTTCCAGAAAATGTTTGCTTGGTTGTACATGACCCTTTACTAGAATTCATGTTCAATGCCCTAAGTGATTCCGATGGAGACCTGCCCCTGGCTATTAAGGACTTTATGAGAGATTTCTTGGAATCTTGACTTAACTGCCACAATTGAGTCAGACAACAACATATCATTCCCCTTGATTATGGAGGGTTTGTCATTGGATTTGAAATGATTTTGTTCATTGAGAAAATTTTTGTTCATTGGATATTCGACGTGCGAATTTCTCTGTTGTCAGACAATTAGCTATATGCAAATAGAGGTATTCAAACAATACAAAGTTTATGTTTGTCTTAAAGTTTTGAAAATGAATTTTTAGCAGATAAAAGAATTTCGTAAGAATATGAATTCGACTCAGGATTTACAGTAAGCCTTACAGGAGTCAGGATACCTTTTGTAACAATGTGCTTTCGAACTAACCCATGCTTCAATTAGGACTTTTAAGGGGTTATAGCATGGCCTGGTTCACGGTTTAAGAAACAAAGGATAAGGCTCAAAGTTTATTTTTACCCACCCATTCTTCATGATGTTCTACAGTCCTAAACTCAGTTAATTGTGCGTTTGAACGCCTATTGAATCTGGAATGATATTTTGGTGATGGTTCAAATAAGTTAAGTTTATTGGAGAAGGCAGTCATTTTTATAACATTTTTCTGTTGTCGAGGATTTGTAGCGACCTATTTTTTTATTTATTA
The DNA here is from genome assembly GCA_948472305.1 of Vicia faba. NCBI lineage: Eukaryota > Viridiplantae > Streptophyta > Magnoliopsida > Fabales > Fabaceae > Vicia > Vicia faba. The sequence goes on from OX451738.1 coordinate 1,531,872,853, forward strand.
TCCCTAATTTTTTCCTAACTGTTTTTGTTTTGAGACTACAGTCAGCGGGATGCCCCGTTTTTTCTTAAGTCTTCTTCGTAAGTTTTGACTCAGTGGGCTTTTATTTTGAGAGATAATGATTGCCTATTTTACGGGGAACCATCGTCGTATTTTGATTCAGAAGGATGTTTTTGATGTCATTCATTATGTACGAAGTGAAACCTTGCGACTGAACGCGCATTTGAATTAACTGAGAAACTACCATGCCCTAGGTTATGATTAAAGGTTTCAATTTATGCGAAAAAAGAAAAGTCATACTTCATTGGCTCAAAGGGGTTGACTAGGGATTATCTTCCTTATAACTCCACTATTTAGGGTTTGAAACAAAACTTGTACATCGTCAGCAAGGTCTGTCCAAAAGCATATTATATGAGATTATGGTATTATTTTCGTCATCCTCCCTTTAAAGGCTTACGGCTTGTAGTCAAGAGTTGAATGTCATGCAAAAAAGGAGTAAAAGCATAATTTCAGTATAGTGAAAACGAATGGATTAACTCAAGACAAACATATGTAATGCATTAATGAGAACAACCAAAGTCTGACATAAGGACAAATGTTTAAGCAAAAAAATAAATTACAATTGAAAATTCGAAAAACAAAATTTTCTCCGCCTAAAATTCTCGCTTCAGATGGTGTGCCTTTGAGGGATGATAAAATAATTCAATCTGACCATCTTGTGTGAATTCCAACACTCCTGTTTCGATCAGGTCTTGAATCTTGTTTTTCAACGCCCAATAGTGGTTAGTGTCGTGTCCATTACTGTTGGAATGGTACGCGCATCTTTCGTTATGTTTGTAACAGGGAGAAAAAGTATTAGGTTTTTGAGGAGGTTCCCTCAATGTAACCAGCTTGGCCTTCAACATATGATGCAATACTTGAGCCGAGGACATGTTAATCTCGGTAAATTGTCTTTTTGGTGTATCTTGCCTATGCTGACTACCATGTCGTTGTTGGCGAAGTCGTTGTTAGGCTCCTAATATAGCAGCAATCTAGAAAGGTCTACTCTCGACCAAGCCAACATCTTGTCTCATCGGGAGTTGATTAATGATTTGATCCCCAATTTTAACCTTTTGTTCCATACGGATGTATTTATCTTAATGAAGCTTGTTGATGAGGATTCTCAACTCTTCTTGTCCCCGAGCTAGGTTTTGGATAAGAGCCATTTGTCCCAACATTTAGATTCTCATCATTGCTATTTGTGCTTGCAATTGTCTCATCTGGCCCTCCTTGTTGTCTTCAGGATTGTTATTGGTCATGGTCTCAATGAGAAGTGCTTTCACTTCTTCTTGCCCCTTGGACAAGTTTAGGAACAAATCTTAAAGTTGGTCATTTTGGGTCTGAAGATCTTAGACATTCTGCTCGTGAGAAAGTTTTACTGAAATAAACAGTAAGCGAATGAGAAAACTTATATGGGGAAAACCTTTCATGATATGATTCATGGTATGTGGATGTAATGTTTTCAAGGATCTCACGGGGTAAACACAACAAGATGTTTGAAGTTGAATTTTGACTACATCTTTGATTGAAGAACTTCGTATCGTTGAATGTCCTTCCACAAGAATCAAGCTCACCATGTCAAGTGTGTCATAGCCCTTGACTCTTTGTCTTTTTGACAACATTTGGCTAGAAGAAAATAAATCCTCTTTCCCCTTGATAGACATCTGATTCAATATAACCCTCCATCACAAACCCTTGAGATCCTTGAAATGGTTATTGAAAATGCTATGGTATGATGTCATGATGTTATGTGCAAATAAACATATACAAGCAAAGCAAACAAATCCTTAGGTTTAGGCTTTCATGGAGTTCATAGGTAAGTACCCCCTTGAAGTTTAGTTGGTTCAACATGTCCTAACAAAATTAAATGGGTTCAACGGAATCTGAATATCATTGATCTTTCTTCATTGGGCATTGTTTCAACACAAGCCACTTTATTGGTGACCAAAATATCCCAAAAGTCTGATCTCAATGAGTGTAGCATCGAGTATCAACTAACGTCGGATTGCACCAAAGCCGACTATCTCACTACTTCCTAATTTCCAAGTTGTTCAACTAAGGTTCTATGGTCAGTTAGTGCTTCACGACACCACATGGCGGCCCTGTATTCCCCTTAATTGGCCATAAGGGATACTAGTACCCACAAATGTGTCACACTAACGTAGCTATTATCTCAACCATATCGGTCTACACCATACAGTCTCCACAATCTTTTCTACTTACCTAATAATGTTCCCCGATCCGGGTAGAGGATCAATAAAACCCAAACAAGGACCAAAAATGTAAAGCAAACAAATCAAACAATGAAAGAATTTAAAGTTCATCTTGTCTCTAAGGTTTTGTACCCAAAAATTTTCTCTTTCATTTTTCAATATATACTCATAGAGGTCCTCAATTGCTCAAGGTTGACCAAGAATTGGTCAGAAAATTCTCCTCCTAAGCAATGGACTTCCAACTAGGGTTTCACTTTTCACCAAGAAGTTTGGTTTCCAAAGGCCTCAAGTGATTTCCATAGTTCCTAATATGTCCCAAAGAACGCTCATGCCAATTTTCATGCCTTGCATTACAAGTTTTCTCCGTCAATTTTTCAGATGTCTGAAAATCAATTATACTAGGTCAAAAGTTAACTATGGCCAATACCCAGTCAAACTTCAAGATTTTTGGTCAATATCAACTTTTTGAAGTTATATTCATAATTTGATCAAGGGTTGATCATGATTCCTCAAGGAATGCTCTTAATTATCAAGAATCCAAAGTTTCCAAATTAGGGTTTCTATAGGAAAAGTCAACTGAACTTTGATCAGGCATAACTTTCACATGCTTCATCCATTCTTCCCCAACCAAAGCTCATTATGAAGAGAATACAATCCTCTACAACTTTGTTCTTATTATAAAGTTCATAAAATGCATAATTTGGAAGATATGAGCTCATACATTAGAGGTCATTTTCAAATAGTCAACAAAAGACATTTTTTGTCAAGACAACTTACATCAAGATAATGTCCTCAAAACCAAAAATGATCAACATAGAGATTTTAGAGTACATCTTGGGCTTTCCAGAAAGTCTAATATCATCTTAAAAAGATGAAAATATAGCATGTCATGGTTTTCACAAGTTGGGAAAGTTTGTGAAAAATGCATGAAGTCAACTTTGAGAAAAATTGCATTTTTATATTAATGGACCTAACTTTTAGGGTTCAAACATGTTTATGACATACTCAAGGAACCCAAAATTCACACTCACCTTACTTTGCATTTCTTCTCTATTTTATTCATATTTATTTTGTTTTTATTCAAATAAACACAAAATAAATTGCATAAAATAATAAATAAAAAGTATGGACACATGGGCTGATGATTTGGGTTGATATTGGGGCTTAGAATTCGTGCGAGGCATGAGGAAAGAGGCCATGTTCATTGCATCTCAAGAAGGGCTAGTTTTTCACAATTTTGGAAACATTTTAATATGTTTGATATTGCTTTGAAAGGGGCCTTAATTCTATGATTCTTGCCATGTCTATTCACCATTCCACTCCTTTATGAATTCAATGCATTGCAAGAAAGAAAGAGCACAAAATTACTCTTCAAAAATCTCTTCAAAAGCTCTTCACTAAGCTCTCTCAAAATTCTCAAAATCATACAAAAGTTGAGAAAATTCAAAACCTGGTCTCCAACTCTCCTCCATCCAATATTGTGCCATCTTTTCACTCCTGGGGTCCTTAGGAGTCATTTCCATTCCTCACCTTGGTCTGGAGCGCACCCAAGACATTTATACAAGTTGCACTGTTCGGTATAGCTTGTTTAAATCTAATATTATTAATATGCATTTATTAATCCATTTGACGTTTGCATACATGTTTGTAGTCCTATATAGAGCAGGTTGGACGTGAAGAATGTAAGTTTTGAGGCCTAGTTCTTGAGAAGCCATTCTCAACCCCGATCAGAATCTTGGCTACAAAACGTAAAATTCAAAGACATTTAGCCAAAACTAACGTCATATTTCTTTATTTACTTCTTTTTCTATTTACTTTTTCAAAATAATTTTTATTTAATCATAAAATAAAATCAAATCAAAAAATAGATTTAGGTTTTTTTATATATATAATTAAATTTAATTTGTGCAAGTTAATTAATTATATTTTGATTTATTTCAAGTAATTTAAAATCAATTAGGACTTAGATTTAATCATTTCAAATATTTTTCTTAATAATAAAAATCCAAAAAATGTTAGAATTAGTTTCCTTTTGATTAGTTTTAATTGCATCTTATTTATCACTGTTTTCTTTATTTAGTTAAAAAATATATTTTAATTTAAGTCTTTTTCTTAATAAAAATGACAAAAAAGTGCTAAGTATGTAGAAGTACTTTAGGGCTTACCTCGCTTTCCATATTCGCGCGCCCATTTTAAATTTCGTTCACTTTATATTGATGTATCTGCAAAAAGGTTATAATAGTTAATTTTAGGATATTTTACTTTTTGTTTCCCAATTTTGGATTTGTAAATTCCCCCTCCCCGAAGCCATGTAATAGTTAAGTTTTACATTTCGCACTTTAAATTCATGTACATATATTAACTGTTAGATGTATGTTTAATGGGATTTCATGATAAGACTAAAAGCAAACGTTAGCAAACCTAACATCAAAGAAAATAACTGAATACAACACACTCGCACATGTGCACCTCTAGGGTATTCCCACATTGGTTGCCTTCGGAATAAAACAGTCACGATTCTTGAATGTAAGAGATTTTAGTGGTTGCCCTTTGGTTTAAAAAGATCATAGTTCCTCAATGACCCTTTCGATGTTGCCTCGGTAAAATGATCTTAAAACCTTATGGTAATTACTAAGATATCTTGCTAGTTTCCTTTGTGAACGTACGATGACCCTCGATTGTCCCTCAAACATCCAACAATAGGGCTACCTATTCACTAATAGTAGGATAGCACTGTCTAATGAAAAAGAGGAAAAGAACAAACCTTTTCGAGTAGGTAGATAGTTCTTAGTCGCTTGCTCAAACAAAAAAAAATTCCACACATACACCTTCTTTTCTAAAATATTTCTAAAGACAAAAACCTTTGTATACGTTCTCCACGACACGAGAAACATTACAAAGTTCGCCGCACTAAGGCGTCTTTTCAAAATACTTTTTCAAACACACAAACACAAGGTATTTTCAAATGAGCTAGTATCTAAGAGCCCATAGATAACTACGGATGGAAAGAGTGCTAACACCTTTCCTTTCCATAATCTACCCCCCTTACTCAGAAATAATCTCGAAAGGTCTTTTTCTATTCTTTTCACCATTTCCTTTGTTGGATAAAAGAAAAGTTGGTGGCGACTCTTGCTTACCACAACATTTGCGAATACAAATGCAAAACCATAATAACAGTCGGTTCTGCCACCATATTACAGAATTGGCAACTCTGCTGGGGAGATAAAAGTGGGGTTACCTTAGAGTTAGATCATTTTTAAAATTTTATTTCCTTGTGTATTTTGTATGTTTTACTTTTAAAGGGTCTGCTGGGGTTATTGTTAAAGATCCTATACCCGGATCTGTGGAACTTTTAGGTAAGCAGGAATAGATCGTGGAGACTGTACAGCATAGACCGGTATGGTTGAAGCGATGGTTGCGTTAGTGTGACACATTTGTTGGTATTGGTATCCCTTGTTTTAAATCGAGGAGAATACGGGGCCACTGTGTGATGTCATAAAGCACTAACTGACCTTATAATCTTTAGTTGAACAAATTTGCCATTAGAAAAGTAGTGAGATAGCCAGCCTCGGTATAAAGCTGAGGATTGGTTGATACTCGATACTACACTCATTGAGATTAGACTTTTGGGATATTTCTGCCACGAGAAAAGATCTCCTGAGCTGAAACAATGACCGATGAAGAAAGATCAATGGTATTGAGATTCCTTAGAACCCGGTTACTTCTTTTAGGACATGTTGACCCAACTAAACTTCAAGAGGGTACTTACCTACAAACTCCGTGAAAGCCTGAACCTAAGGCTGCTTGTGTGAGTTGTCTGCTTCCATTATCTAATAACTTGAACTCATTGCAGGGCTTTGTTTGTACTCCTTGCAGGACTTGTTTGTAGTCATTATCCAATAACTTAGATTTCTTACAAGACATACTTGTCTTTCTCCGCTTACACTTTTGTTTGGTGCATAGCATACACATCGTAACATAATGCCATAACATTTCCTTAACCATTTCAAGGATCTCAAGGGTCTGTGATGCAGGTTATGATGAACCAGACGTCTAGCAAGGGGCAAGGGGATTTATTTTCCTCTAGCCAACACCGTCAAAGCGATAACTCGAGTCAGAGGCTATGACCCACTCGACATGGTGAGCTTGATTCTCGTAGAAGGGCATTAAACGATATGAATTTATTCAATCAAAGCTGCAGTCAGATTCAGTTGCTAACATTTTCTTGTGTTTACCCCACAAGATTCTTGAAAACAATGCAAGCATGTCATTACATAACAGGTCTTCCAGTAAAGGTTTCTCATTTTCTCGCTGCTTATTTCAGCAGAAAAATTGCTCTCGAACAGAACGATAGAGATCTCCAAACTCAAGATGCTCAGTTCAACGAATGTTCCTAAACCTATAAAAGGGGAAAGAAGAAATGAAAGCACTCTTCTTTGGGAACATGACCAAGAAAAATCCTGTAGACAACAAGGATGACCAGTTGGAACAACTGCAAGCTGAGATGGAAAGGATGAGAATCCAGATAAGTATTCAGATGGCTCTTATCCAAAGTTTAGCTCGGGAACAAGAAGAGTTAAGGATTCTCATTGGCAAGCTTCATCAAGACAGATACGACTTCCTGGGGAAAACTGCTAGAGCTTGGGACCTAATCAACGATCAATCTCTCTTGGCAGACAAGGAATTGAGTGACATGTTCATGCGGGAACATGTTGAAAATAAACTCAGAAGCGGTGAAATTCAAGGGACTGCATCTTCAAGTACTCAAAAGAGATCACGCAACGGAAAGAAGGAGTCCAGTATTATGTACAAACAGAAGGGTCGTAATAAGAGTAATCTCAATCAATCTGTGGGGGCAGTGCATATCTCTAATCCAGCACCGGCGCAACAACAAAAACAAGGCAATCATTATAAGCAGGACGTGCCTAAAAGGAAATTCGCCAAAATTAACATGCCCTCAGCTCAAGTATTGAAACCCATGTTGACGATGGAGTTGATAACTTTGAAGGATCCTCCTCAGAATCCCAACACCGCCTCTCCTCGATACAACCCTAATGTGAGATGCACTTATCATTCCAATAGTCCAGGGCATGACACTGATAGTTGTGGGGCATTGAAAAATAAGATCCAGGACTTGATCAACAAAGGGGTGCTGGAGTTCACACAAGATGGTCAGACTGAATTCTTCTGCCATCCCTCAAAGGCACATCATCTGAAGTGACAAGTTCAGACAAAGAGGCTTTTTGTTCATTAGAATTTTCAAATTGTAATTTTCTTTTGATTGTTCGAACGCTCATTTCATGTCAAATTTTGTTATTCCATTAATGCATTGTATATGTTTGTCTTGAGTTAATCCATTCATTGTCACTATACTTAAACTATGCTTTTACTTCTTTTTTTGTGATATTCGACTCTCGATTAAAAGCTCTAAGCCTTTAGAGGGAGGATGACGAAAAAGATACCATAATCTCTACAGCATTCTCTTGAACAGACCTTGTTGACGATGTATAGGAGTTGTTTCAAATCCTAAACAGTGGAGTTATAAGGAAGATAATCCCTAGTCAACCCCTTTGAGCCTAAGAAGTAGGAGTTTTCTTTTTCACGCAAATTGAAACCCATAGTCATAACCTAGGGCAGGGTAGTTTCTCAATTAATTCAATGGTGCATTCAATCGCAAGCTTTCCCCTTGTACATGACAAGTAGTGTCAGAGGTATCATTCCAAAACAAAAGATGGTGATGGTTTCGCGTAATCGTTAAAATAAGCAGTCATTATCTCTCAAAAGAAAAGCCTACTAAGTCAAAACCTATGAAGGAGACTTAAGGGGAAAAAAGGGGGCATTCCGCTGACTGTAACCACAAAAGAAACAGTTCACGCAAAAGGTAGGGATAATAAAATAAAAAAATAGGTCGCTACAAATCCTCAACAAAAAGAAAAGGTTACAAAAATGACTACTTTCTCAAATAAACTTTCAGTATCCGAACCATCACCGAAATATCAGGGCCAAGATTCCAGAACTCAATTGGGATCTAAATGCATAATTAATTGAGTATAGAACTGAAGAACATCACGAAGAATAGGTTGGATACATATAAAGTTTGAGCCTTTATCCTTTGTTTCTTAAACCGTGAACCAGGCCACACTACAACCCTTAAAAGTCCTAGTTGAAGCGTGGATTAGTTCGAAAGCATACTGTTACTAAAGGTATCCTGACTCCTGTCAGGTTTACTATAAATCCCAAGTTGAATTCATATTCTTACAAAATTCTATTTGTTTACTAAAAATGCATTTTAAAAACTTCAAGACAGACATAAGCTTTGCATTCTTTAAATGCCATTGTTTGTATATGACTAATCGTTTGACAACAGAGAATTTCTCACGACAGTAATTTAATGAACGGAAATCCTCTCAATGGACAAAATCACCTCAGATTAAAAGACATTTCCAGTAACAGGCCTTTCATAACCAAGGGGCATGACATGGTGTCTAACTGATCTGGAGGCAGTCGAGTCAAGATTCGAGGAATCTTTCAAAAGTGCCAAATAGTAAGGGGCATATCTCCATTTGAATCTCTTGACGCATTGAACATGAACTCTAGAAAAGGATCACGTACGATCGAGAAAAAAAATTCTGGTAGTGCTACAACTCTTACTACTATGGACAGTGACAATTCTCCACAACATGTGAACACGGACATAGTCAAAAAATACTACGCATGAAAAAAGACCCGCTAGGTTGACTGGCATAGGCAAAAATAAGGGCATCCCGACGAACCAAAAGAGTTCGGGCAAAAATTAGGGATATATAAATAAAATTGTACATCTAGCAAGTCGAAAACCTGAAAAGGCGGCTTGGGTAAAAAAGGGTATCCTAGTGGACTGAAAATCTGAAAGGATAGTCCAAGAAAAAGTTAGGGATTAAAGTGTACGACTATGTCCCATCATCTCGTCACTTGTCTATCAGTAGAAGACTTATCGCCCTGATCAGCATTCACTAAGGGCTCTAGAAGTTTGGGTATGTTTAAGTCTCCACGGACCCTCACAGAGCCAAGTCCATGAGATTATCTCAACAAAGTAATCTTCACGAAGTCATACATTCCCCACAATTTCACCGGTAGATCGCTCTGGCGGATAAAGGAGTATGATCTTCTTCCTGGCAATATCACCAACCTACGGAGTTTCAATTAGTACAATTCATGGAGTTTCTCTTCCCCAAATGAGCTTGCTCCTCCAAGGTTGTAAACCCCTTTAGACTTCTGCTCTCCAGTAGAGTTCATTTCCTTAACAAGGGTGTTTCCTCAACAAGAGTACTTCTCCATCAATAGGGTTTATTTCCCTAAATAGTTTATCATCTTCTAGATATAGTGTAGATACAATCAAGACACAGATTAATTCTGGCACTCATTCTAGATTTCTCTTCTACATACAGTACATTTCAATCAAGACACGGATTCATTCCGACACTCATTCCAGATTTCTCTTCCAGATACAGTTCAAATACGATCTAAATATGGATGTCATTTTGATACTCATTCAGTATATCTTTCAGATATGGAACTGATACAATCCAGATATGGATATTATTCTGATACCCATTCAATACATCTTTAGATACAATAAAGGCATGGATTTATTCTGACACACCCCAGCTTGAGTGTGCTTCTACCACAAATCACTGGAAAATCCCTCTCTTCAGTGAAGTCATCACTATCTCCAGAGAGTTTCTATAGAACCTGGAAATTAGACCAGATGTCAGTCAACTTCATCCTCCCCAGGCGAGCCGGAAGGTTATCCATCCCTTCTATTCCCAGTCAGGGTATAAACTCCCCATTAGAACAATGAACAAGCAACGTTCTTAAAATCTTCTCCCCAAGCAGGAATTAACACTCTCCAACAGATTTTCCTCAAGAAAAAAGCAAGAATTCAATGTTCCTTAGTGGAATTTCCTCAAACAAGAAAGCGGGAGTCCCTAGCGGAAACAATCCCCAGAAGATCGAAGATACACATACTCTTCATCCCCAACAACAATTAGGGATTTATTTTCCCCTGTTCAACGACACTGCAAAGAACATCTGATACGTTCACATATTGCATTCATACAAGCGTCATAGAATATGCATACAAAATGCATATAGCACAATCTCACTTATTTTGAGAACATAATTACACAATGTGTGTCATACATCATGACATTGCATACATATAATTCTTTACCTTTTCAGGAAAGATCAACAAATAAATATCATCATCAATTTTCAACAAGTTCCAGATTAATTCCTAAAGCAAGACAGGGCAACTATCTAAAGTAACAGCTCATCAATCACTGTGAAGGTTAAACCCGACCATATAGCAGTTAACATCAAATACAATTTACTGTGAAGCCTGGAATCCGACCAGATAGCAGTTTACAACACTATGAAGCCTGGACCCGACGAGATAGCAGTTAACATCATTGCTGAAGCCTGGAATCCGACCAGATAATAGTTAAACCTCCTCAATTACTGTGAAGCCTGGAGTACGACCAGATAGCAGTTTACTCTATCAAATTATTGTGAAGCCTGGAATCCGACCAGATAGAAGTTAACATCATTGCTGAAGCCTGGAATCCGACCAAATAATAGTCAATCTACAATTTAAGACACAGGGAAGCCTGGAATCCAACCAGATAAAAATATAAGTTATTGCGAAGCCTAGAGTCCAATCAGATAGCAGTATACACTATCAAATTACTGTGAAGCCTGGAGTCCGACCAGATAGTAGTTTACTCTGTCAATTACTATGAAGCCTGGACCCGACCAGATGATAGTATAATCTACAACACTATGAAGCCTGGATTTTGACCAGATAACAGTCAACCTCAAATTCGAGTTGAAGCCTGGATCCGACCAGATAACAACTTAATTTATTTAAATCACTAAAGCCTGGACTCGACCAGATAACAGTTCAAGTTGCTGAAGCCTGGATCTGACCAGATAACAACTTAATTTCTTCAAATCACTGAAGCCTGGAATACGACCAGATAACAGTTTAACTTCATTTTTCTGCGAAGCCTAGAATCCGACCAGATAACAGATTAATTTCAGTAAGTTATTGCAAAGCCTGGAATCCAACCAGATAACAATTAGCTTCATCCTTTCATCTAAGTTATTGCGAAGCCTAGAATTCAACCAGATAACAGTTTAACCTTAAGCAAGTTACCGCGAAGCCTGGAATTTGACCAGATAATAGTTAATTTCATATTCCCTGGTAAGTCATTGTGAAACCTGAAATACGACCAGATAACAGTCAACTTTATTCTCCTCAGCAAGTCACTGAAGCCTGAATTTCGACAAGATAACAGTTAACTTTCATTCTCCCCAGTCATGAAATAATTCCCCAGCAGAAACATTCTAAAAAAAAGAGATACATTTCAGATACGCTCCAAATACAGATGTCATTCTGATACTCATTCTAGATCATCTTTCAGATATGCTCCAAATACGGATGTCATTCTGATACTCATTCAGTATATCTTTCAGATACAGTTCAGATACGCTCCAAATACGGATGTCATTCTGATACTCATTTAGTATATCTTTCAGATACGGTTCAGATACGCTCCAGATACGGATTCCATTCTGATACTCATTTAGTACATCTTTCAGATACAGTTCAGATGCGCTCCAAATACGAATGTCATTCCGATACTCATTCAGTACATCTTTAAGATACAGTTCAAATATGCTCCAAATACTTATGTCATTCTGATACTCATTCAGTACATCTTTCAGATACAGTTCAGATATGCTCCAATTACGGATGTCATTATGATACTCACTCAATACATCTTTAAGTTCAGATACGATCAAGATATAGAATCATTTTGATACCTATACTTAATATATATCCAGATACAATCATGACATAGATTCATTCTGACACTCCCCCACACATCTTCCAAGATACAATCAGACATAAACTCATTCTAGTTTACTTCTTAAATAAAGTCATAAAAAGAGACCTATTATGACTCAGGGTAAATCGACCAAAGATTTGTTCTGATACTTATTCCAGTTCGAAGTCAACATTTATTTTGGATGGAATCTATAAGCCCATCTCCGAAAACTCTCTGTCATCTTCTATAAATTGCATCTGTAAGCCCGTTCCCGATATCATCAACCAACAGCATCACTTCGTACACAGGCGGGTGCAAATTTCTGGGCACTCTAGTGTTCAATCATCTTCCACCTTTAGATCACGAAAGGCAGACAAGCCAATATAAATCCTCAGGTTTAAGAAGATTTAACAAGGGAAGTTGTTGTACCCCAAAATTTTCCCTCTCATTTTTCAACACATGCTCATAGAGGTCCTCAATTGCTCAAGGTTGACCAAGAATTGGTCAGACAAATTTTCCTCCTAAGCAATTGACTTCCAACTAGGGTTTCACTTTTCACCAATAAGTTTGGTTTCCAAAGGCCTCAAGTGATTTCCATAGTTCCTAATATGTCCCAAAGAACTCTCATGCCAATTTTCATGTCTTCCATTACAAATTTGCTCAGTCAATTGCTCAGATGTCTGAAAATAAACTATACTAGGTCAAAAGTCAACTATGGCCAATATACAGTCAAACTTCAAGATTTTTGGTCAATATCAACATTTTGAAGTGATATTCATCATTTGATCAAGGTTTGATCATGATTCCTCAAGGAATGCTCTTAATCATCAAGGATCCAAAATTGCCAAATTAGGGTTTCTATAGGAAAAGTCAACTAAACTTTGACCAGGCATAACATTCACATGCTTCATCCATTTTTCCTAAAACAAAGCTCATTGTGAAGAGAATATAATCCTCTACAACTTTGTATTTATTCTAAAGTTCATAAAATTCATCATTTAGAAGATATGGGTTCATACATTATAGGTCATTTTCAAAAAGTCAACAAAAGACACTTTTTGTCAAGACAACTTACATCAAGATAATGTCTTCAAAAGCAAAAATGGTCAACATATATATTTTATAGGACATCTCGGGATTTCCAAAAAGTCAAAGATCATCTTCAAAAGATTCAAATTGAGCAAGTTGTGGTTTGCACAAGTTGGGAAAATTTGTGAAAAATGCATGAAGTTAACTTTAAGAAAAATTGCATTTTTAGGTTAATGGACCTAACTTTTAGGGTTTAAACATGTTTATGACATACTCAAGAACCCCTAAATTCACTCTCACCTTGATTTACATTTTTTCTATATTTTATTCATATTTATTATGTTTTTATTCAAATAAACACAAAATAAATTGCATAAAATAATAAATAAAAAGTATGGACACATGGACTGAGGATTTGGGTTGATATTGGGCCTTAGAATTCGTGCGAGGCATGAGAAAAGAGGCCAAGTTCATTGCATCTCGGGAAGCGTAAGTTTTTCACGATTTTGGAAACATTTTAATATGTTTGATATTGCTTTCAAAGGGGGCCTTAATGCTATGATTCTTGTCATGTTTATTCACCATTCCACTACTCTATAAATGCAATGTATTGCAAGAAAGAAAGAGCACGAAATTACACTTCAAAAAGCTCTTCAAAAGCTCTTCACAAAGCTCTCTCAAAATTCTCAAAATCGTTCAAAAGTTACAAAAATTCAAAACCTGATCTCAAGCTATCCTCCATCCAATCGCCTGTCATCTTTGCACTCCTAAGCTCCCTAAGAGTCATTTCTATTCCTCACCTTGGCCTGGAGTGCCCCCGAGTCATCCATACAAGTTGCACCATTTGGTATAGCCTGTTTAAATCTAAACTTATTAATCTGCATTTATTAATCCAGTTGACATTTGCATACATGTTTGTAGTCGTATATAGAGCAGGTTGGACGTGAGCCATGTAAGTTTTGAGGCCTGGTTCATGAGATGCCATTCTCAACCCCGATCGAAAGCTTGACTTTGAAATGCAAAATTCAGAGACCTTTAGCCAAAACTAACGCCAGATTTCTTTATTTACTTCTTTTTATATTTACTTTTTCAAAATCATTTTTATTTAATCTTAAAATAAAAAAATCAATAAATAGATTTAGGTTTATATATATATATATATATATATATATATATATATATATATATATATATATATATATATATATATATTAAATTTAATTTGTGCAAGTTAATTAATTATATTTGATTTATTTCAAGTAATTTAAAATCAATTAGAACTTAGATTTAATCATTTCAAATCTTTTTCTCAATAATAAAAATCCAAAAAATGTTAGAATTAGGTATTAAGGTCAGTTGATGCTACTTTTTCTCAATGAGTGTAGTATTCTGCTACTTTCTATGGCCAAGTTGGTCAATTATAGGTTCTAAGGTTAGTTGATGCATAATGACCCATATAACAGCACCATACTCTCCTTGTTCCTCCACAAGGGATATCGGTACTAACTAATGTGTCACACCAATGTAGCTACTGCTTCAACCGTATCGGTCTACACCGTACAGTTCCCTCACAGTCTATTGCTACTTACCTAAAAGGTGTCCCCTAGATCCAGGTTAGGATCTATAGTAACTCCGATACAACGCCCACAAAGATAAAGCAAACGAATCAAACAATTCAAAATAATATGATGAACTAATCCTAAGGTACACCCCACTTATTAACTCCCCAGCAGAGTCGCCAAATCTGTGATACGGTGGCCAGAACTGGGTACTGTTTCCTTTTTTAGGAATGCTGGTTTGCATTTTGCGTTTGTGTTCGCAAAATGTCGCGGTAAGCAAGAGTCGCCACCGACTTTTATTTTATCCAACAAGAAAAGGAAAAAAGCACAGAAAAATTCCTTTTTTGAGATATTTCTGAGTACGGGGGGTAGATTATAGAAAGGGAAGGTATTAGCACCCTTTCTATCAGTAGTTATCTACGGGCTCTTAGGTACTCGTTCATCATTTTCAAAATTGTTTTCTTTGTGCTTGTGTGATTTGAAAAGCTTTTGTTTTGACTTTGATTTAACTCTTACTTCTGTCTTCAAGAGTGTAATGAAGTGTTTTTTGAAAAAAAAAAACTTTGTTTCTAAAGGAGTGTAATTGTGAAAAATTTGTTTTGTTTGAGCAGGTACTTAAGAACTAATCTACCTACTCGAAAAAAGAATCGTTATGTATCCGTTTCCTTTAGACGACGTTATTCCACTATTAGTGAGTAGGTAGCATCGTCGTTGGAGTTTTGAGGGTCAATTCGAAAGGAACATACAGTCACTAAAGCAATGTTAGGACGTCTTAGTAGTAACCCTAATGTCTTAGATCAATTATTTGAGGCAACAATATCTGAGGCAACAATTTTGAGGCAACCATTCCGAGGCAACTTTTCCGAATCGGGACTTTGATCTTTGTTTAGACAAAAGGCCGACCACTAAAGCATCTTATACTCAATGACTGTTTACTGAAGGCAACCAAGTGGGAGTGTACCCTAGGAGTGCGCATGTGCGAGTGATTCAATTTCAGTTTATTTATCTTTGCACATTTTAGGGTTATCTAACTGCTTTAAAGTTTATCATACATTCTTGTCATGTAAACCCTAATTATTCATACATCTAACAGTTCAATATTTTGCGGAATTAAAAATGCGGAATTTAAACTACGCTATTACAAGGCTTCGGGTATTTACATAGCCAAAAACAAACCCTTTGAAAATAAAGCGATAAATGAAAAGTAAAAGTCCTAATTAAAACTATTACAACTTGTAGGCAGTTACAATAATAGGGTAAAAAATAAAACAATAAAGCGCGCGCGATGAAATTAAGATTGGGAAGAAATTAGGGTTTTGTCCCTTCTAACCTAATCAAAAGAGAAATTGTTTTTGTTGTTTTTAATATTTTTTAAGAAAAGAATTAGGTTTTAAATTAAACACTAAATTAATTAGTTAATTAAATTAATTAATAAAAATAATTACATGGCCTATTTTTGTGTTTTTGTTATTTTTAGGAAAAAGAAAATAATTAAATTAGAAAATAAAAACCTATTTGTTCTAATTCATTTTAAACATATACAAAAGGAATTAAAGTTATCTAAAATTATCGACCTAATTAAATTAATTTAATTTTTTGTATAAAAAATAAATGTCCTAAATTTAATTGGATGAAAAGATATTTTTTGTGATTTTTTTTATAAAAAGAAAATAATTGATTGGTTAGTAAAATAAATAAATTAAATTAAATTAAATAAATGTAAAAATAAATAGAGAAAGAAGTTTGGACTTGAGCAATTATGGGGGGTGCAAGAATCAGATTCTGGGCCCAAAAGATGGAAGTCCACATTGACTTCCCAGATCACATGCTCTACGTTTGACTTGGCTTATGATGCTCCTCCATTGCTGGCCATCAGATCTGGATCTCAAGACACTTGGCAAGCTGGATTATGAAGGCGTATGGTAGCTCTTGGCCTTGGGTATGCGCTGGATTATCTGAAAGAAAAATACATGAAGAAAGTAGGGGACCTGGGATTCGAACCCAGGCCCCAAGGAAATTTCCAACGCTTGGCAACATGCTGAGCTATTTGTTGTTGTTGTACATAATATAAACAAGAATTATTATATAAAGAACAAGCGAAATAATAAAATATTAGCGCGAAATTTCAAACGGACGAGTGATGGCTTGCCACGTCTTCGTCTCCCTCCTTGCACCGTTGGTAAAAGTGAAACACTTTTACCTACAGACGTTTGTTCGTCACTACAGGCCTGTGTATTCTCAAAATCAATTACAAGCATGATAAATAAAAACCAAAGCCATGGATGGCTTCGTCTGAACCTGCTGAGTACAGTGGTGGCCCTTTCATGGCCCAATTTTGCCTGTAAACGAAGATCCCAATTTGAAGCAAGGAACCCTAATAATGGTGAAATCCACTACAGGCCATATAAATGCAATTAAACAATATAGAAAGCTTGCAAATGTTCCAAGGATGAAGAATATATGGTTAATTCATGCTAACAATGTCTAAATCATGCAAACTGAAATCAAGAAATAAGCAATGTCGTGATGGACTTACAGCGCGATATAGGGCCTGCAAATGCTTGATTTTGATTGCTTTGGCTTGCTGATGACCTCAGGAAATGATTGGAATGGCCCAAGGGTCTTGAATTGGCCTCTAAGTGTGAATTCATGTTTGCACTTTTTCTTGATTTTTCAAGTTTGTGTTCTTGATCACACCCTTCTTTCTCCAGCCTCTTTTGGTCTGCATTCCTTCTATATGTATTAAGGAATGTATTAGGGTTGATAGAATATACTCAATCTTCTTCCATTATTGAATTTGATTGTGATTTGATTCAATTTGAATATCATTCCAAAAATATCCTAATTCAATCTTTTTGTCCACACCATGCCTTTACACGAATTTTATTTGATGCTAGCTGGATATTAAGACCTGAATCAAGCACAAGATCTTTGAATTTCAATGTTTTGGATTTTATATGATTTGTTTTGATTAAAATTGATTTAATTCAAATAAAAATCAAAATAAATAATTAAAACATGATAATTACAAGTGGCAAGGGATAGAGCTCGTGGACTATGTTGCCAACTCAAAATAAGTGAAAAAGATTGGGCCCATTTGGCAAAAATTGAAGTTTTAGGCATAGTTGACTTTTGGCAATTTTGCAAAAAAGGTCAGCTTCACCAATGCATAACTTCCTCAATTTTGACTCTTTGAAGGTGTTCTTGGACTTTTTAGAAATCTTGAGCTGTCCTCTAAGCAACACTTTTGGTTTCATATAAATTTAATGTTCCATGCTCATGTATGAAGCTTTGACAAAAAGGGTGTTTTTGTTGACTTTTCAAAATGACTTATAATGTCCAAATTCATAACTTCTTGTGGGTGCATATTTTGAACTTGGGAGCTGAATATGGATTGTAGGGCATTGCATCCTCTTCAAAATGAGATTTTGATGGGTCATTTCTCATAAAGCATGAGAAAGTTATGCTTGGTCAAAGTTGAGTTGACTTTTCCTACAAAACCCTAATTTAGCAACTTTTGATTCTTGATGAATTATGAGCAATCCTTGATGAATCATGATCAAACCTTGATCAAATGATGAAATATACTTCAAAATGAGGATGTTTACCAAAAATCTTAAGGTTTGACTGTATGTGGGCTACAGTTGACTTTTGCCATAGTATAGTCGATTTTCAGGCTTTTGAGAAATTGACTGAGCAAACTTTCTCTGCAAGGCTTGAAACTTGACATGGATGATCTTGAGAACATATTAGGACAATTTTGAGCATTTGGGGTCCCTTGGACTCAAGTAACTTGATGCAATATGAAACCCTAATTTGAGGTAGACTGCCTTAGGAGAGAGCTTGTCTAGTCAATCCTTGGACTTCCTTGAGCAACTTGGGAATCTTTCTTGAAATATTTTGAGAAATATGGGAGGGAAAATTGTGTGGTACAACAGCTTCCCCTGTTCAATCTTCTTAAACCTGAGGATGTAGATTGGCTTGTGTGCCTTTCGTGATCCAAAGATGGAAGATGATTGAACACTAGAGTGCCCAGAAATTTGCACTCGCATGAAGTGGTATCTGTCGTGCGATGTCGGGAATGGGATAACAGATGCCATTCGGAAATTTCCGAAGGGGGGTGGGCTTAAAGATTCCATCCGAAGGGGTGTTGATCGCATAAGAGATTCCTTAGCGAGAGCTTGTATACCTGTTGTTGAGGAAGATTCCGTTGAGGAATGTTGATCTTTGTCTTGAGAGAAATAGAATTTAAGGAACTTCGGTCGTTCGTTATTCTACTGAGGAACCATCTCTGTTGAAATTTAGGAACTTCGGTCGTCCGTTATTCTACTGAGGAACCATCTCTGTTGAAATTTAGGAACTTCGGTCGTCTGTTATTCTACTGAGGAACCATCTTTGTTGAAATTTAGGAACTTCGGTCGTTCGTTATTCTACTGATGAATCATCTCTGTTGAAATTTAGGAACTTCGGTCGTCCGTTATTCTACTGAGGAATCATCTCTGTTGAAATTTAGGAACTTCGGTCGTCCGTTATTCTACTGAGGAATCATCTCTGTTGAAATTTAGGAACTTTGGTCGTCCGTTATTCTACTGAGGAATCACCTCTGTTGAAATTTAGGAACTTCGGTCGTCTGTTATTCTACTGAGGAAGCATCTCTGTTGAAATTTAGGAATTTCGGTCGGCCGTTATTCTACTGAGGAATCATCTCTGTTGAAATTTAGGAACTTCGGTCGTCCGTTATTCTACTGAGGAATCATCTCTGTTGAAATTTAGGAACTTCGGTCGTCCGTTATTCTACTGAGGAATCATCTCTGTTGAAATTTAGGAACTTCGGTCGTCCGTTATTCTACTGTGGAATCATCTCTATTGAAATTTAGGAACTTCGGTCGTCCATTATTCTACTGAGGAATCATCTCTGTTGAAATTTAGGAACTTCGGTCGTCTGTTATTCTACTGAGGAATCATCTCTGTTGAAATTTAGGAACTTCGGTCGTCCGTTATTCTAACGAGGAATCATCTCTATTGAAGAGGAAAGTGAACTACTATTTGGTTGTGATCCAGGCTTCGCAGTGTTTGATATTGTTATCCGGTTGTAATCAGGGCTTCACAATATGTTGTAGAAATCAAGATACTATCCAGTCGGATTCGGGCTTCATAACTTGGACTTTGTGAGAATTTGATTGCATCTTTCCTGAAAGGTAAAGGTTAATTGTGTGTAATGCATGATATGTATTAGGCAATGATGTTCTCAAAATAAATGAGATTGTGTTGTATGATGTGTATGCATATGTCATGATGTATGGACATGTAATGTTTTTTATGGCAATCTCTAGCTGGGGAAAATAAATCTTGGATTGTTGCTGGAGAGAACAAAAGTTGATTTCTTCGTTCTCGCTGGGGACAGTGAATGAAGATGATTGTGAGAATAATCTTGCTGGAGAGAATAACTCCACTGGGGAATAGACTAACGAGGAAATGACTCTATGGGGAAGAGACGTTTCTACTAGAAGATCCGTTGATTTGGAGGGATAAACTCAGCCGGGGATGAATTACCGTTGCTGGCGATGATGAACTCTGTTGGGAAATGAGTTTCTATTTGTGAAAGGAATGAACTCCGCTGGGGATGATTTTCCAGTTGTGACTTTACCGGGGATAATCTTTTAGACTCTACTGGGGACAATCCTCTAGACTCTACTGGGGATAATTCTCCAAACTCTACTGGGGATAATTTTCTAATGTTGATGATAGATAAACTTTGCTTGGGGAGAATATCGCCGATTCATTCGCGGTTGCGAGCCTCAGCTGGGGAGAGTGGTGTCCTGTTCGGGACCGCTAATATCACTGTGTTTTTCATACTCTGCGGGGAGTGAATATACTTTCAATGGTTTTCTCCAACTAGGTCTATCCCTATACCTGGTGGATAGAGAAACCGTATGGCTTGGAAATTTCTTGTTTGCCCCTGTTTATGATATTACGAGTAATCATCTTTTGATTCGCATGTAAATATTTATGAGCAGCAATTATTGTGTCAAATGCATATATCAAAAATGAACATTGGACGTTCTTGCAAAACAAAACAGAAAAATAAAAAAATTTGGAATTTCTTTATGAAAATGAATCGTATTGATTTTGAAGTTGGCCTGTAAATAGGTGTTTTTGTACAAGAGGCTGACGTCCTAGTAAGAGAACGCCTCCGAACAATAGAGTTTATACAATTTGTGAAAAACAAAGAAAAACAGCTATGTGAACAACCCTACTGGGTTCCAACTCTGCTATTGCCCTTATATTCTCGAGTATCTCATCACTTTGCTACTCGGTTGAAGGTAGATCAGATTGATTAGTGTCGTCCGAGCTTGATAGTCGATACTGAAGTCTGGTTGCAAGGTGATCCAATGAGACATAGTGTTACGCTTTAATCCCTAATTTTTGCCTGGACACCCCTTTCGGGTTTTCAGTCCACCGGGATACCCTTTTTGCCCAAGCCGTCTTTTTAGGTTTTCGACTTGCCGGGTGTACAGATTTTTTCATTTTCATCCCTTATTTTTTCCCGAACCCTTTTGGTTCGCCGGGAAGCCCTTATTTTTGCCAAGGCCAGTCAACCTAGCGGGTATTTAATTATGCGTAGTATTTTTTCACTATGTCTGTATTAACGGGGTGAGTAAGGTCGTCACCATCCATGGTGGTTATAATCATAGCTCCTCCTAAGAAAATGTTCTTAACCACAAATGGCCCTTCGTACGTAGGGGTCCATTTTCCCCTAGGATCACCTTGAGGTAATATCATACGTTTGATCACCAGATCCCCAACTTGATACTCTTGTCGTTTGACTTTCTTGTTAAATGCCTTGATCATTCGCTTTTGATACGTCTGACCATGACAAATAGAAGTAAGTCTCTTTTCATTGATTAAGTTTAGCTGATCAAGTCGGGTCTGTATCCAATCGTCCTTGTCAAACCTGCATCCTTCATAATCTAAAGAGAGGGTATCTGAACCTCGATGGGTAAGATTGTTTCCATGCCATATACCAAAGAGTAGGGTGTTGCCCATGTTGACGTCTGTGCTGAGGTACAGTACCCATGAAGAGAGAATGGTAACATCTTGTGCCAGTATTTGTAGGTCACCGTCATCTTCTGCACAATCTTCTTAATATTCTTATTAGCCGCTTCTACAGCCCCATTCATCTTTGGCCGGTAAGGAGAAGAGTTGTGATGTTATATCCCGAACTGCTTACAGAGCTCAGTGATCATCGTATTGTTGAGATTTGTACCATTGCCCATAATGATCCTCTCTGGTATACCATATCGACAGATCATTTTGTTCCGTATAAACCGTGCCACAACGTTCTTGGTTACTGTAACAAAGGAAGCTGCCTCAACCCACTTTGTGAAGTAATCAATCGCTACCCGGATGAAACGATTCCCGTTGGGTGCAGTAGGTCTGATCTCGCCGATCATGTCGATGCCCCACATTGCAAAAGGCCAAGGTGCCGTCAAGACATTCAAAGGAACTTATGACAAGTCCGGGAATGCTGATAACAGTCGGCTTCCATAGTGGACCAATAGTATCCCGCCCGTAGGATTTTATTTGCCATGGTGTGTCCACTGGAATGAGTCCCGAAAGTACCTTTATGTAACTCCGCCATAATCCTTTCCGCCTCGTTCTTATCCACACATCGCAGTAAGGTTGAGTCATGGTTACGCTTGTAAAGGACACCATTACTGATGAAGAACTTCGCAGCAAATCTCCTCAAAAACTTCTTAGCATTAACAGATGCACCCTCGGGGTACTCTTGAGCCTCGAGATACCTTTTTACCTCGTGAAACCAAGGTTTATCTGCTACCTCTTAAGTCTCAATGTCACAATAATGTGCGGGTTCGTCCAACCTCTCAATGGTAATCCGAGGAGCCTCATTGTCGCACCTGACCTTGAACATAGAAGACATCGTAGCTAGCACGTCCGCTAACTGATTCTCCTCTCTCGGGAAGTGTTCAAAGGTTATCTCCTCAAAATGTGGGAGAAACGTCAATACATACTCTTTGTAAGGAATAAGATTTGGGTGCTTCGTATCCCACTCGCCTTTGATCTGACTGATCACGAGAGTGGAATCTCTGAACATACTCAGGAACTTAATCCTCAGGTTAATAGCTGATCGAAGGCCCATGATGCATGCTTCATACTCCGCCATGTTGTTGGTGTAGTTAAAACATAATCGGGCGGTGAACGGAGTATGATAGCCTTCAGGAGATATGATCATGATGCCAATTCCATTACCCAAAGTGTTTGAAGCTCCGTCAAAATACATAGACCATCGGGATCCCTCCTCAGGTCCTTCATCCGGTCCAGGTGTTTCACAGTTAGTCACCAACATGATATTCTCATCCCGGAATTCAAAGTTCATGGATTGGTATTCGTCTACAGTCTGATGTGCCAAATGATCTGCCAACACACTTCCCTTAATTTCCTTTTGGGTCGTGTATTGGATGTCATACTCGGTCAAGATCATCTGCCATCTTGCTATTCTTCCGGACAAGGCAGGCTTCTCGAAGATATACTTGATTGGATCCATCTTCAATATCAATAGAGTAGTGTGAGTCAGCATATACTGTCTCAGTCGGAGAGCATCCCATGCCAAAGCATAGCAAGTTTTCTCAAGCAGTGAGTATCGGGTCTCATAGTCGGTAAACTTTTTGCTAAGGTAGTAAATAGCATGCTCTTTTCGTCCAGACTCGTCATGCTTCCCCAGCACACACCTCATTGAATTATCGAGTACTGTCAAGTATAAGATCAAAGGTCTCCCTTCAACTGGAGGCATCAGAATATGTGGCTCTTGGAGATATTCTTTGATCCTTTCGAAAGCGGCTTGACATTCATCATTCCATCTTACCACTTGATCTTTCTTCAGCAGCTTGAAGATTGGCTCACAAGTAGCAGTCAGGTGTGAGATGAATCGGGCAATGTAGTTCAGACATCCCAAAAAGCCTCTGACTTCCTTTTCAGTTCAGGGAGCTGGCATTTTCTGTATAGCTTTCACCTTTGCAGGATCCACTTGAATACCTTTATCACTAACGACGAAACCCAGCAGCTTACCAGACCTTACCCCGAAGGTGCACTTGTTCGGGTTTAACCTCAGCTTGTACAACTTCAACCTGTCAAATAGCTTCTGGAGGTGGTCAAGATGTTCCTCTTCAGTCTGGGACCTTGAAATCATGTCGTCAACGTATACCTCAATCTCATGATGAATTATGTCGTGGAACAAAGCGATCATGGCGCGCTGATATGTTGCCCTAACATTCTTTAATCTGAACGGCATGACCTTGTAGAAAAAGGTACCCCACTGTGTGACGAACGTTGTCTTCTTCGTGTCCTCGGGAGCCATCTTAATCTGATTGTAACCGGAGAAACAATCCATAAAGGAGAAGACCTTATGTTGTGCGGTGTTGTCGACCAAAACATCAATGTGGGCAGAGGGAAATCGTCTTTGGGACTCACCGTGTTTAGATCCCTATAGTCAACACACATTCGAACCATACCATCTTTCTTTGGCACCGGAACCACGTTGGTAACCCACTGTGGGTAAGAAGTAACTACTAGAAAACCGACATCAAACTGTTTCATAACCTCAGCCTTGATTTTCTCAGACATCTCGGGGCGCATTCGGCGAGCTTTCTATTTCACTAGAGGGCAGTCTTCTTTGGTGGGAAAGCGGTGAACCACAATATCGGTATCCAACCCAGGAATATCTTCATAAGACCAGACAAAGATCTCAACATAGTCACGTAGCATCTGAATCAACTGTTTCTTAACACTAGACTCCAGATTTGCACCAATCTTAACCTCTTTCTTGTCTTCTTCCGTACCCAGATTTACTATTTCCACTAGCTCTTCATGGGGTTGTATGGCCCTCTCTTCCTGAAGTAATAATCTAGAAAGCTCTTCAGGCACTTCACAATCATCCTCACCTTCGTTCTCGGCTTGGTTGATCGGACTTTCGAATTCATAACTGGCAGTAGCAGAGTCGTTATCAGTGGGATCTAGAGTGGATGTGGACCTGTATTATGATATGTGAGTGTGTGTAAGACTATAGCTGTTTTAATAAAGTGCAAGATAGAAAAACAAGGAGCGCAAAAATTTGTAATGCAAGAGAACGTCCAATGCTTTATTTATGACATATGGAAATGACAAATATTAAGCCCTCACAAATAGAGCCACGGTGTCTCAGGAAAGGCACCGGGCCGTAAAGTTTCAAATTTTCTGTTACAAAACTCAAAACAAAAGTCTATTACTGTGTAATAAAAGAAATGGGCACGAAGTCCTTCGCCGTCCAATTGCTCAATCCATCGTCGGTATTCGGGTAAATCCAGCTATCAAACTCAGACTCTTCATTATCATCTTCAATTGCATTCACCTCCGGGTTACCGATATGCAAGGGAGGTCTTCCAATCCGTGCACGCCGAACAACCCTTTGAACTTCTGCAATAAAACCCAAACCAAACTTGTCAGTCTTGTGTGCAAAGTCAGGGAGTTGGCCCCAATTCGCACATCCATATTTTTCAATAACAGCCCAGGAATCCTTGAGGGAAGCCATCTTCATCGGAGGATCTTCAGCAACAGTTTCAGTCGACGCCAGAGTCTGGGGGGCTTCTTCAAAATTTTGACACGGGGTTTCAATGAAATCCCTGTCCATCTCCACATACCGAAAAGAGTTAAGGTGGCTCACTATGTACTCCTCTTCTCCTTGTACTGTAACAATTTTCCCCTTCACTGGATATTTTAACATCTGATGGAGTGTAGAAGTTACTGCCCCAGCCTTATGAATCCACGGGCGACCCAGCAAATAAGAATAAGATGGTCGGATGTTCATCACATAGAACATAGATGCAAAAGTCTGGGAACCAACCTTAACAGGGACATCCACCTCTCCATGTACCATCCTTTTGGACCCATCAAAGGCCCTAACCACAATATTACTTGGCTTCAGGACCAACCGTTCATAATCCAACCAATTTAATGCTTTCTTGAGTAAAACATTTAAGGAAGACCCAATATCCACCAGCACGTGAGCCAGAGTAGTTCCCCTGCACTCGATTGAAACATGCAGAGGGTCATTGTGATTCTTCCCTTTGGCAGTCAAATATGCGTCGGAGAAACCCAACCTGTTGTTAGCGGTCAAGCTAGCCACATAGTCTTTGAATTGATCAGCAGATGTTTCCTGCGGCACATGCGCAGTTTTAAGGAAAGCGATTAAAGCCTTTGCATGGGCTTCTAAGCACAACAATAAAGATAACATGGAGATCTTAGGTGGGGTTTTCCCCAGCTGTTCGACTATGTTGTAGTCGCTTTTCTTGATGATCTTCAAAATATCCTTTATCTCCTGTCTAGAGGTTTCAACAATAATCTTCTTTGGTTCCTCCATCCGTGCAGGCTCACCAGTGATCTCTTTGCCCCAAGCGTCAGATGACTCGGCGACATGGGTAATGATTGGAACATGAACAGGGACAGTAGAAGATGTACTGGAAAATGGGATAGCAATAGGTTTTTGAACAGCTGGAGGGGAAATCTCAGGAGATAAAATTCTTCCACTTCGGGCAACCTTGCTAGACCCGACAATATTGCAGACATCAGTATCAGCATCTTCAACCTTTATGTCTTGTTTGATCCCATGATAATACACATCGGCCCCATAGTTCCACGGGACAGCCTTATTCGAAGTGTACGGGATATGACCAGGGATAGTAATGATCAATGGAGCAACTCTCAGAACAGATGTAATCCTAACAGGCTTTCTCGAGGAAGCCTTGGAAGGATTGACGAAAATGGTAATGATGGAAACATCTTCAACAGGAATCAATGGGACCAAAATTTTCTCGAACAGGATTTCTTTGTTATCCATCAAGCATTGAACACCTGATTTTAACAAATGACAACCAGCAGGTAGGATAGAACACAGGTGGCAACCTTTGCCACAACCCGGAAATAAACCGGCCGATAATAAGTTCTTCTTCACTGTCATCAACGGAGTAGAAACGTCTTCCAAAAAGGTCACGAATGAATCATCATCCACAAAATTTACTCCATGCTTGGGCATAGGAGCATTCATGACATTAGGCTTTTCTGGAGCGTCAAATTCAATCTCTTTAGCTTCAATCAAATCTTGCACCTTATTCCTCAAGGCCCAACAGTTTTTGGTATCATGCCCTGGGCTATCAGAGTGATAAGCACAGCATGCGTTCGGATTATACAGTGGAGAGGTGGTACTGGGATTCTTTGGGGCTTCCCTCAGAGTTACCAAGTTAGTCTTCAATAACTGCGGTAGAATTTGAGATAAATTCATACTGAGTCGAGTATACTATCTTTGTGATCTCTCTACTCTTTGCTGATTATTGCGTTATGGGGCAACAATTGGTCTTGATATTACTACCGCATTGACTGCTTGGCGGTGTTCAGCTCGATTCTGGCTCCTCGAGCTGTAAACTGCACTAGCTTCTTTTCTAAAAGGCTTCTTCTCTGTACTTAATGAAGCACCCTTCTGTATCTTGCCACTCTTGATACCGGCTTCAACTCTCTCCCCAGTCAAAATTAATTCAGTGAACCCAAACGATGAACTTCTGATCAAATGATTGAAATATAGACCAGACAAAGTCCCAAGAAACATATCCACCAACTCCCTGTCAGACAGAGGGGGTCAGACTCTTCCAGCAAGATCTCTCCATTTCTGAGTGTAGTCCTTAAAGCCTTCTCTTGTACCCATAGACATACTCTGGATTTGAGTACGCGTGGGAGCAAGGTCGACATTGTACTGGTATTGCTTATAAAAAGCGGCAGCAAGGTCCTCCCAGTTGTGGACATTAGCTCCTTCCAGTTGATAGAACCATTCAAGTTGAGTCCCTGACATACTATCTTGAAAGAAATGAACCCACAGGTTCCTATCAACAGTATATGGTTGAATCTTTCTGACATACGAGCGGAGGTGTAGCTTTGGGCATGATACGTCATCGTACTTA
Source organism: Vicia faba (assembly GCA_948472305.1). Classification (NCBI taxonomy): domain Eukaryota; kingdom Viridiplantae; phylum Streptophyta; class Magnoliopsida; order Fabales; family Fabaceae; genus Vicia; species Vicia faba. The sequence continues at coordinate 1,531,900,563 of OX451738.1, forward strand.
GCAAAGGCAGGAACTTTAAACTTGTGCGGGATCACCACCCCAGATGCCAATCCCAAATCTCCAAAGTCCAGGCCAGGAACCTTCTGAATCTCCATGGCACTCAGACGGTCTTCAAGTTGTTTGTACCTGCCCTCAGCAGGAGGGTACTGTTCATCATCAAAATCAATGTCATTGTCAGAAACCACAGGGCTAGGACCCTTCTTTTCCTCTTGATTCTCTCCTCCTCCAGATGAATGAGATAGATCAGCTTCCTGTCTCAACCTGTTCCCAAATCTGTGACCCATATTCAGGAGGACCACCTTCTTCTTCTTCTTCTTCTCTTTCAAGATGAGAGACTTCAAATCTTGTTTCCCTTTGGCCAAATTCAAGAACAGCTCTTGGAATTGTGCATTTTGAGCTTGAAGAGCCTTGATGGCTTGATCAGTAGGTGTTTCAGAAGACATGATTGCTGAAATAAACAACGAAGAAGATGAGAACCTGTAATGGTACCTGTAATGAGGTGCATGGGAATGGAATGCGTATGAAAAGATTTCAAAGACTTTGGGAGATTCAAATTTGTAAACCAAAATAAAACACACTTTATTAGATTAAACATGAAACAATGTTTAACAAATTCCTTTAAGGCGTTATAAAAGAAATACTGAAAAGCAAATATAAACTAGAAACAATAAAAGACATCAGATATCCCATGGTCGTTTTCCTTTCGTGCTGACATAATCGTTGATCGTCCTCTCATTCTCAAGCTGTCTTGTAAGCTTCAAAATCTTATGTTCCTGCTCATGATATTTCTCCCTGTAGGTATCCCTTTCTTCATTTAGCTGGATCCAAGATCTCTTCAATGCCCCAAGATCAGTAGGCATGTATGGATGGATGACCGTATTAGGAATACCTTCTTCATTAGTATGCTATATAATCACCGGCAAAACAGCTTCATATGGCATCCCCAGCTTTTGAGCACGGGCTCGAACCCACTGGAGATACGGTTGCATCAGGAGAGAAGTCTTCATTCCTAGCTCATGGGGGTCAGACCTGTTCACCATGTCCCAAGCTCGTATAAACCTGCGGTGATGTCCCTCAACATCCCCCTTGAAGTCAAAGACAATGCCTATAAGCAGCAGCTCATGAGGACTGTCTCTCCGAGCTCGTCCAAACTGTCATAAAGCCAAACAGGGATTGTAGGTTATACCCCCTCGAATTCCAAGAAATGGAACATTGGGGTATTCCCCACATCGATCAATGACAGCTACTCTTTCCAAATCTTTAGAACTCCAAAGGATGTCCGTATGAGCAATGGACATGATTCAGTAAGCCCAACCCACACCTTCCTCATTTTTCAATACATACTTAGGGAGGTGCGAAATAAACCACCTCTCCAGCAGCGGTGTACAACACGTGAGAGTTCCCCTTCTCCGCACAGTACGGGTATAAAGAGCATGCAGAATATCCCCTAAGAGAGTAGGCAATGGGTTACGAGACATGAAGATCTTGACCGTGTTCACATCTATGAAAGAATATGGATTTGGGAAAAGAACCAAGTCGTAGATGAGCAGAGCCAAGATGTCTTCAAATGCTTGAAAGTCCAAACTATCCCAGAACTGTTGAGCTTGATCAATCAAAAACTTAGCCAAGAAACCTTTAACCCCACTCTGAGTCTCCCAGTTAGATACTACATCAGCCATTTTTAGATGTAGGGCTGAAGCAATATCCTCTGGCCTAGGAGCTATCTTCAAACCTGTAAAGGGTGTCTTCTCTAAAATAGATATGCCCAGTAAGTCAAAAAACTCCTCCAAAGTAGGGACCAGTTGATAGTCTGGGAAGGTAAAAGAATGATGCAACGGGTCAAAGAACTGGAACAACGCACTCATCATTTGCTCATCCAACTTGGAAGTGACCAGGCTAAGGAGATAATCATGTCTTCTAACAAAGGAAGAAGTATCAGGAACTTTTGAAACTAACTCTCTGAGCTGAGCAGGGATTTGCACGAAGTTGATTCAAATGGTATTTCTGCGCATAGAAGCCATGATCTGCAAAACAGAACAAAGATGAATTCCCTCGGTTTTTGAAATTGTTAGTCTAATGAAATATGCATGCGATGTCATGATGCATGATGTCATGATAAAACACACCACAGGTATCACAGATAGAAAACATGGTAAGGGCAAACAAGTCACACAATAGCCCTTAAATTTCAGGCTGGCATGGAGTTTAGGTACTACCCTCTTGCAGTTTAGTTGGTTCAACCTATCCTAGTAATAGTAATCGGGTTCTAGAGGTTCTCGATATCACTGACCATCCTCCATCGGTCATAATTCCAGTCATGCAATCTTTTCTTGCGGCCGGAGCCATCTCGAGAGTATGGTCTCAATGAGTGTAGCATTCTGCTACTTTCTATGGCCAAGTTGGTCAATTATAGGTTCTAAGGTCAGTTGATGCTTAATGACCCATATAGCAGCCCCATACTCTCCTTGTTCCTCCACAAGGGATATCGGTACCAACTAATGTGTCACACCAACGTAGCTACTGCTTCAACCGTATCGGTCTACACTGTACAGTTCCCTCACAGTCTATTTCTACTTACCTAAAAGGTGTCCCCCAGATCCGGGTTAGGATCTATAGCAACTCCGATACAAAGCCCACAAAGATAACGCAAATGAATCAAACAATTGAAAACAATATGATGAACTAATCCTAAGGTACACCCCACTTATTAACTCCACAGCAGAGTCGCCAGTTCTGTGATACGGTGGCCAGAATTGGGTACTGTTTCCTTTTTTAGCAATGCTGGTTTGCGTTTTTCGTTTGTGTTTGTAAAATGTCGCGGTAAGCAAGAGTCGCCATCGACTTTTATTTTATCCAATAAGGAAAGGAAAAAAGTACAGAAAAATTCCTTTTTCGAGATATTTTTGAGTACGGGGGGGTAGATTATAGAAAGGGAAGGTATTAGCACCCTTTCTATCCATAGTTATCTACGGGCTCTTAGGTACTTGCTCATCATTTTCAAAAAAAATTTCTTTGTGCCTGTGTGATTTGAAAAGCTTTTGTTTTGACTTTGATTTAACTCTTGCTTCTGTCTTCAAGAGTGTAATGAAGTGTTTTTTGAAGAAAAAAAACTTTGTTTGTAAAGGAGTGTAATTGTGAAAAATTTGTTTTGTTTGAGCAGGTACTTAAGAACTAATCTACCTACTCGAAAAAAGAATCATTCTGTATTCGTTTCCTTTAGACGACGCTATCCCACTATTAATGAGTAGGTAGTATCGTCGTTGGAGTTTTGAGGGTCAATTCGAAAGGGACGTACGGTCACTAAAGCAATGTTAGGACGTCTTAGTAGTAACCCTAATGTCTTAGATCAATTATTCGAGGCAACAATATCCGAGGCAACTTTTCTGAATCAGGACTTTGATCTTTGTTTAGACAAAAGGACGACCACTAAAGCATCCTATACTCAATGACCGTTTACCGAAGGAAACCAAGTGGGAGTGTACCCTAGGAGTGCGCATGTGCGAGTGATTCAATTTCAGTTTATTTATCTTTGCACATTTTAGGGTTATCTAACTGCTTTAAAGTTTATCATACATTCTTGTCATGCAAACCCTAATTATTCATACATCTAATAGTTCAATATTTTGCGGAATTAAAAATGCGGAATTTAAACTACGCTATTACAAGGCTTCGAGTATTAACATAGCCAAAAACAAACCCTTTGAAAATAAAACGATAAATGAAAAGTAAAAGTCCTAATTAAAACTATTACAACTTGTAGGCAGTTACAATAATAGGGTGAAAAATAAAACAATAAAGCGCGCGCGATGAAATTAAGATCGGGAAGAAATTAGGGTCTTGTCCCTTCTAACCTAATCAAAAGAGAAATTGTTTTTTGTTGTTTTTAATATTTTTTAAGAAAAGAATTAGGTTTTAAATTAAACACTAAATTAATTAGTTAATTAAATTAATTAATAAAAATAACCATGTGGCCTATTTTTGTGTTTTTGTTATTTTTAGGAAAAAGAAAATAATTAAATTAGAAAATAAAAACCTATTTGTTATAATTAATTTTAAACATATACAAAAGGAATTAAAGTTATCTAAAATTATCGACCTAATTAAATTAATTTAATTTTTTGTATAAAAAATAAATGTCCTAAATTTAATTGGATGAAAAGATATTTTTTGTGATTTTTTTGATAAAAAGAAAATAATTGATTGATTAGTAAAATAAATAAAATAAATTAAATAAAATAAATGTAAAAAGAAATAGAGAAAGAAGTTTGGGCATGAGCAATTATGGGGGGTGCAAGAATCAAATTATGGGCTCAAAAGATGGAAGTCCACGTTGACTTCCCAAATCACATGCTCTGCGTTTGACTTGGCTTATGATCCTCCTCCATTGCTGGCCATCAGATCTGGATCTCAAGACACTTGGCAAGCTGGATTATGAAGGCGTATGGTAGCTCTTGGCCTTGGGTATGCGCTGGATTATCTGCAAGAAAAATACATGAAGAAAGTGGGGGACCTGGGATTCGAACCCAGGCCCCAAGGCAATTTCCAACGCTTGGCAACCAGCTGAGCTATTTGTTTTTGTTGTACATAATATAAACAAGAATTATTATATAAAGAACAAGCGAAATAATAAAATATTAGCGCGAAATTTCAAACGGACGAGTGATGGCTTGCCACGTCTTCGTCTCCCTCCTTGCACCGTTGGTAAAAGTGAAACACTTTTACCTACGGACATTTGTCCGTCACTACAGGCCTGTGTATTCTCAAAATCAATTACAAGCGTGATAAATAAAAACCAAAGCCATGGATGGCTTCGTATGAACCAGCTGAGTACAGTGATGGCCCTTTCATGGCCCAATTTTGCCTGTAAACGAAGATCCCAATTTGAAGCAAGGAACCCTAATAATGGTGAAATCCACTACAGGCCATATAAATGCAATTAAATAATATAGAAAGATTGCAAATGTTCCAAGGATCAAGAATATATGGTTAATTCATGCTAACAATGTCTAAATCATGCAAACCGAATTCAAGAAATAAGCAATGTCGTGATGGACTTACAGCGCAATATAGGGCCTGGAAATGCTTGATTTTGATTGCTTTGGCTTGCTGATGACCTCAGGAAACGATTGGAATGGCCCAAGGGTCTTGAATTGGCCTCTAAGTGTGAATTCGTGTTTGCACTTTTTCTTGATTTTTCAAGTTTGTGTTCTTGATCACATGCCTCTTTCTCCAGCCTCTTTTGGTCTGCATTCCTTCTATATGTATTGAGGAATGTATTAGGGTTGATAGAATATACTCAATCTTCTTCCATTATTGAATTTGATTGTGATTTGATTCACTTTGAATATCATTCCAAAAATATCCTAATTCAATCTTTTTGTCCACACCATGCCTTTACACGAATTTGATTTGATGCTAGATGGATATTAAGACCTGAGTCAAGCACAAGATCTTTGAATTTCAATGTTTTGGATTTTATATGATTTATTTTGATTAAAATTGATTTAATTCAAATAAAAATCAAAATAAATTATAAAAACATGATAATGACAAGTGGCAAGGGATAGAGCTCGTGGACTATGTTTCCAACTCAAAATAAGTGAAAAAGTTTGGGCCCATTTGGAAAAAATTGAAGTTTTAGGCATAGTTGACTTTTGGCTATTTTGCAAAAAAGGTCAACTTCACCAATGCATAACTTCCATAATTTTGACTCCTTGAAGGTGTTCTTTGACTTTTTAGAAAGCTTGAGATGTCCTATAAGCAACCCTTTTAGTCTCATCTCAATTAGATGTTCCATACTCATGTATGAAGCTTTGACAAAAAAGGTGTTTTTGTGGACTTTTCAAAATGACCTATAATGTCCAAATTCATATCTTCTTGTGGGTGCATATTTTGAACTTGGGAGCTGAATATGGATTTTAGGGCATTGCATCCTCTTAAAAATGAGATTTGGATGGGTCATTTCTCATAAAGTATGAGAAAGTTATGCTTGGTCAAAGTTGAGTTGACTTTTCCTACAAAACCCTAATTTAGAAACTTTTGATTCTTGATGAATTATGAGCAATCCTTGATGAATCATGATCAACCCTTGATCAAATGATGAAATATACTTCAAAATGAGTATGTTGAAGATAAATCTTGAGGTTTGATTGTATGTGGGCCACAGTTGACTTTTGCCCTTGCATAGTCGATTTTCAGGCTTTTGAGCAATTAACTGAGCAAACATTCTCTGCAATGCTTGAAACTTGACATGGATGATCTTGAGAATATATTAGGACATTGTTGAGCATTTGGGGTCCCTTGGACTCAATTAACTTGATGCAATATGAAACCCTAATTTGAGGTAGACTGCCTTAGGAGTGAGCTTGTCTAGTCAATCCTTGGACTTCCTTGAACAACTTGGGAATCTTTCTTGAAATATTTTGAGAAATATGGGAGGGCAAATTTTGGGGTACAACAATGACCATTTATTCGTAGGCAACAAGTGAGATTACCCTAAAAGTGCGCATGTAAAAGTGTTTGTTTTTCATGCTTTTTTGTCTTTGAATTAGAGCTTTCTATTTGTTGATTTTATGTCTTGCCATACAAACCCTAATTCTACGCTATTACATCATTTGGAGATTGGGGTACAAATTTACAAATGGGGAGTTAAAAGAAAATAAAACCTAATTTTACTATTACAACCATATTGAATCAATAAATAATATACAAGAATATAAATATAGATAAAAAAAGGAAAATTGTTTTTTTTTATAAAACAATTTATGCATTGACACGTGCACTTATGCATTGATATGAAACTTTTATGCATTGACGCGTGCGCTTATGCATTGATACGATAACTTTTATGCATTGACGCGTGCACTTATGCATCAATACATATCATTTCTCGCCCCGTGAAGTCAAAACCAACTCAGTATGAGTCGACACATAATGGTTTGCATCGACTCATTTCTGTTTTGCATCGAGTCATTCGTGTTTTGTATCGACTCATAACCTGTTTTGTACCTAATATATGATGGCTCATAGAGATATGTATCTACTCATACTACCATTTTTTACTTCTAACATTGTTCTGTCACACATGTAAGTTAGTTCTCAACACATGGTTAGTGAAAATGAAAAGTAAGCATATAGTTAGCTTCAAGGATATGATATCTATATTTTATCTTCACAAATGAACCACTAATGATGCTTGTATGAAGATCTCAAAGTCAAGAAAACATACCTTGAAACTGAAATTTTTGTTTTGAGTTTGAGTTGTTGTATTGTCTTGGAAAAGTCAAGTTGGAGGTATATGTTTTTGAGTTTGGAAAATAGTGATGTTACAGAAGTTGTTCTTGTGTTTGAATAACTCCTATATGATGTATGTGAAGTGTTTGGATAGTTTGTTTAGGGGAAAACTTGCAAGGTTGTACAAGGGGTTGAGGGTTTTTTTGTTCTCAGATTTTGTTTTGTGAATGAAAATATAGTTGAAGATGAGAAGAGTTTACAAAGAATTCTGTTAGGTTTTCCAAATCCTCTTTTTTCTCTTTCTCCCCCCTCTTTTTTCTCCAAAAACCTCTATTTTGTATGTTGCGAAACAAATTATTTATAGATGAATTTGACTGAAATTTAGGAGGGAAATAGATAAATTTTTGACCTGTTTGGGTACACTGTTTCATTGCTTTTTAGATGCAGCTCTTATGTGCTAAGTTTGTGCAAATATGGGACTGATATGATGCAGATTTTTCAGGGCAGCATTGCAGGTTTTGAGAGTTATCTTGGCATTACTATACAGGTTTTGGACAGTAGGATATGTAGCATGATGCGGGTCTGGTTTTGTGGACAGATTTATGCAGCTTATAACAAAGACAAGGCATATTTGTGGACAACATAGTGGCAAAGTTTGAAGATTTAGCCAAAGGGAAAAGTTCAAACAAGACAAAGCTTAGGATTTGTAACTTGCAATTTGTAACTTAAAAATGCAGCCTTGTTATTTACTTGAAAACTTTTAACAACTTGAATTATCTTGAATTGTGGTGAAAAGATGTCACGAAGTAATGAAATTAACATGTATAAAAAACACTTAGAAAAATTTCTAAGTCTTGCAAAGTTTGACTTTTCAAAATGACTTTTGACTTTCTTGATTTCTTGATGATCAAATTTCATATTTTGAATGTCTTGATGAAATGTGATCTTTGAAACTCAAATTTGATCAAAAATTCAAAATTTGACTTTTTAGTGTACAATTGACTTTTTTTCATCACTTGACCAAATTTCATCTATCAATCCACTGGTCTCGGGAGATGAAATAAAATATGCGATTAGGTCAAAATGATGTACTTGAATTCTTGAGATCATGTTTTAAACCAATAAGTCATGTACTGGGTCAAAAGTCAAAGATTGGTCATTCTTAGTCCAAACCCTAATTTTGACCATTTTTTCCCTTTTGATGGTTTAAAAAATTTTCTTGGACAATTGTGATCCAATTTTGATCAAATGATACATATAACTTCAAAATGCTGAAGTTTGACTGTAGGTTGACCATAGTTGACTTTTTTTGCCAATACAGCTGATCTTAGGCCATCTGATCAATTGACTGAGCAATTTTGTGATCCAAGTCTTGAAACTTGACAAGAGCAATCTTGAGGGTCCATAATGATCCATGAAAGTCATTTGAAATATTATAATTCCAACTGTCTTTGTGCAAACTGAAACCCTAATTTGAAGCATAAGTGTTGAGAAGATGGCTTGACCTAGTCAATACTTATGCAAGCTTGAATCATCGAAGATCTTTGTGAGAAATATCTTGAGAAAAGGGAGGGTAATTTTGGGGTACAAGAGAGGGGGACGTTTATTTGACTTGGGAAAGGGGAAAGGGAAGTATGATATGCCTCGCTTCTGGCTGGAAAAGGCTTTCTTTGAGGGTGTTACTCTACAACTCCCATGGGCTAAGTCTCTTCACCTCATATGGCTGGACCACTCAGAGAAAAGGATAGTGTTGGCCCAGGAAGCTAGTGGCCTGATGAGGATACTAGATATGGCATTCTCCTATACAGAGGGGATCTTTTCTCAAGATGTCGAGCTGGAGAAGCTATGGGCCAAACTAGCTACAGTTGAGAAAAGGTGGAGCAACGAGGAGCAAGTCCGGAAGCTGGCCAAGGAAGATTTAGGGAAGCTATTCGAGAAGCACAAGGTCTGGCTGCTTGTAAAGATGGCTCTGAAGGTGAGGGTGCCGGCTTTGGGTGTCGAGGTAGCGCCTGCTGAAGACGAGCCAAAGGATACGAAAGACTTGAAGACCTAAGTTGAGCTGGTTGCTCGTTTTCAACTGGAGATGGGTGACGCTCAGACCACCTTCAAGGGGAGATTCAAGAATGCACTGAGAAACTCCGTGTTTTGAACCATGGGGTCTAATTTAATACCTCTGGGATGGGGGTCAATTACTATGTGGCTGCAAGAAAGATATTGGTTCCCGACTATCTCAAGGAGCTCGCTATCCAACCCGTGGGAGGACCCTCTCATCTATCGCCCATTGTCAAGGGAGAGACTAAAGAATGATAATCGATAGCTTTTTATTTTGCTTTGGCCTATGTTCTGTAACTTTGTAATCTTTTTTTTCCGGGCTTTTGCCCGTTTATGTAAGTTTTGAACAAGTGTGGCCATCGTAGTCACAAATTATTCTTTTGGATGGGAGGCTAAAGGCCTCCCTTATTATAATATTTGTACAATAACGGCCCTGGCAGTCGTATCTTTTAATTTTTTGGCCATGGTGGTCGTTCTAAATATTTGACTTGTTTTTGCATGTTTATTGTTATGCTTGTTTGCTTGAGACGTATTTTATTTTTCTAAGAGTTTATAGGGGGATTTGCTTGATTGATTTGTATGTTTGCCTATGTGGGGAAACTAGACAAGTGGCCAGGGTGAATACCTGACATGGGTCGGAACTCAGGTCTCGTTTCGAGGACCCGAGCTTGGAGGCGTGAACTTCCCTTCATGATTCGGGTGTTCTACCGTCGTGGTACGAGGTTGATGGAGCTCGATCGAGTTATCTATTTCGGGATGAGGACACGCTCGTTAAATGAGTGGAGTCTCACCCTTTCAAAATATTTTGGGTGATATGCTTGTACCTAGGCATGCATGCATGGTCGGTCCTGAATGAGTCTATCTTGTTGACGAAGCTCGTGGGCTGCTCAATGTTTTAATTGTAATATTGTTTTAGATTTTCATCGTTCCATGGTCGAGCAAGTTGTTCCCCTTATAGATTTTCTAAGTAGTACGCCCCGGTCCCCATTTTTGCGTAGACGCGGTAGGGGCCTTCCTAGTTAGCTGTGAGCTTACCTTCGCGAGATTCTTTGCAATTTCTCTTTGAGACAAGGTTGTCGATCTCGAATGGTCGTCGCACAACTTTGTTGTCATAGCACATGGCTATTTTTTGTTTGAGAGAGGCCTCTCGTAGGGTCGCTCCTGTTCGGATCTCTTCGACCAGGTCTAGTTCTTATCGTAGGGCGATGTTGTTCATCTCCTCGTAAAGGGGAGCTTCGGTTCTCCTAGAGGGTTCTTCGATCTCTACGAGAATGACATCCTGAGTTCCATAAGTTAGTCAGAAAGGAGTCTCCCCGATTAACGAGTGCACTATTGTTAGGTACCCCCAGAGTACACTGTGTACCTCCTCGGCCCATCTTTTCGTGGTTTCGTCTAACCTTCATTTGAGACCCATGAGTATTACCCTGTTCACAGACTCGGCTTGGCCGTTCATTTGGGGATGTTCGACAGAGGCAAAGTGTTGGGTGGTGCCCAACTTGGTGACGGATTCTTGAAAGGTCTGATATATGAATTGGGTCTCGGTGTCAGTGACTATTGCTTGAGGGATTCCGGACCGAGCAGGGATGTTTCTTTTGTAGAAGCGAAGGATGTTTTGGGCTATAATTTTGGCCAATGCTTCTGCCTCTATCCATTTGGTGAAGTATTTTACGGCTACTATCAAATATTTGTTATTAATGGTACCTACCACGAATGGCCTGAGGTGGTCTAATCCCCCCACCAGACGAAGGGTTAGGAAGAGAGGGACCTGAGCTCGTTTGGGGGAGCCAAGTGCATGTCCCCATGCTGCTGTCACTTATTCACTTCTTCACGTGCTCTTTCTCATCGTGTTGCATGGTGGACCAGTAATACCCTGCTGTTGTACCCCAAAATTTGCCCTCCCATTTTACTCAAGACATGCTCATTGAGGTTCCCAATTGCTCAAGGATGACCAATAATTGACAAGACAAATTCTCCTCCTAAGGCAATGAACCTCTAATTAGGGTTTCAATTTTCATCAAGATGTTTGAGCTTCAAAGGTCTCAAATGTTTTACAGGGTCCAAATATGTCTTCAAGATTGTCCATGCCAAATTTCATGCCTTGCACTACAAGTTTGCTTAGTCAATTTCCCAAATGTTTGAAAATCAATTGTATTAGGTCAAAAGTCAAATGTGGCCTATATACAGTCAAACTTCAAGGTTTTTGGTCAACCTCAACATTTTGAAGTGATATACATCATTTGAGCAAGGGTTAATCATGATTCCTTAAGAAATGCTCCTAATTCATCAAAGGTCAAGAATTGCTAATTAGGGTTTCTATAGGAAAAGTCAACCAAACTTTGACTAGGCATAAATTTCACATACCTCATCCATTATTCCCCAACCAAGGCTCATTTTGAAGAGAATTCAATTCCCTACAACTTTTATTCAGCCCACAAGTTCAAGAGATGCACCATTTGAAAGATACAAGCTTATACATTACAGGTTATTTTCAAAAGTCAACAAAAGGCACTTTTTGTCAAGACTATTTACATCAAGATAAAATCTTCAAATGGAAAATTTATCAAAAGAGGGATTGAATTAGACATATTGGGATTTCCAAAGAATCCAAGATCATCATCACGAGATAAAAATTGAGCAAGTTATGGCTTGCCCGAGTTGGGACATTTTGGGAATTTTCAAGAATTATGTATTGAGAAAATTTGAAATTTTAAGGCAAGGGCTCAATTTCTTGGATTTCAAACATCTTCCTAAGATTATAGAGTACCTCCAAAAACACTCTTACCATGCCTTACATTTTTTACTTATTTTGTACACATTTATTTTAATTTATTTCAAATAAATATAAAATAAAGTGTATAAAATAATTGGAAATAGGTTTTTCCATTTGGGCTGGTGTTTTAGCTTGCCTTGAAGCCCAAGATTTCGTGCAGCCATGTCCATATTCATTCAAATTCAAAAAATGACAAGTTTCCTTATTTTTGGCCAAAGTTACAAATTTCAATCATGGCTTTGAAACGTTTGCTTTAAGGTTGTTTAAACCTTTGTTTTCTTATCTCCTCATTCCTCTCTATATAAAAAAGCATCTAGAAATCATTTCAAGAGGCCTACACAGCCTAGAGAGAGCTCTACCATTTTTGCTAAATTATCAAAAGTGGTAAAAATTCGAAACCCACTTTGCAGGTACTTTTGGTCCGAACTAGTAATCATACATAGCTCTTGAGGTTCCCAGGGACTTGTTACAACCATCCTCAAAGCTTGCAAGGTCCCAGATCACCGGATCCAAGCTATCACCGTTTTGGTATAATCTCAAATTTGAATCTCTATTTTTATTAATTGTTGAATGTTATAATGTATGTATATGAGGTCCTGGATATCCTTAGAGTAGGTTAGGAGAATTATATGGAATGCATGATGTCTAGAACATGAGATACCATGTACCATTAAGTACTACCCACACTGGATCCAAGGATGGACCTGGGCTTCACAATCCGGGCTTATTGAAATTTCAATTGCAACCCCCATTCTACTTCAGCCATCAAGCCCAATCTCTTTTCTTTTTGTTTTATTTAGTTATTTCATTTCTTAATCTTTTTTAATAATAATAATAATAATAATAAAAAACTCACACAAAAATTAGACATGGATTTTTTTAATTAAATAATTAATTTCTTTAATTAATTAATTAAATTCTAACTATTTTCTTAATTTAAAATGAATTACAATTTAGGACTTAATTTAGATTTAATATTTCTTTTCATAAATATAAAAAACCACAAAAAGAGTTTAGTTTATTTTTCTTAAGTTAATTTTCTAAGTAGACTTTAGAATAATTAATTTAGTTATTTTCTTAAATTAAAAACAACACAAAAAATATTTTTTCACCAGTAACTAGGCATGTATAAAAAGACCGAAATCAAACGTTAGCAAACTTAACAAAAAGACAAAAATAACTGAACATAACACACTTGCACATATACACCTCTAGGGTACCTCACTTTGGTTGCCTTTAAGAAATAAAACAGTCATGAGGAAGGAACGCTTTAGCAAAGACCCATAAATCAAAATTTCATAGTCCCTCGATGACCCTACAGTTGCCTTTTCAGTAAATGATCTAGTCCCTAAAGAAAATTGCTAAAGCGTCTCCACAAGTCGCCTTTGTGACTATAAACGTCCCTTCGATGTCCCTCAAACATCCAACGATAGGGCTACCTACTCACTAATAGTAGGATAGCACTGTCTAAAGGATAGGAGGAAAAGAATGACCCTTTTTGAGTATAAAAGTAGATAGATGTTAGATGTTTGCTCAAAAACACTTTTTGCACTTACACAAATACTACTTTTCAAAAACAATTTTCAAAAACATTTGCTTTGTTAACACTCTTGAGGACTGATACAAGAGTTAAAAGCAAAGCAAATCTCCGCACTAGGGAATTTTCCAAACGCACAAAGCATAAAGGTATTTTAAAATGAGAAAACCTCTAAGAGCCCGTAGATAACTATGGATGGAAAGAGTTCTAACACCTTCCCTTTCCATAATCTACCCCCCTTACTCAGAATAATCTCGAAAAAGGTATTTTTCTGTTCTTTTCACCCTTTCCTTAATTTGGATAAAAGAAAAGTCGATGGCGACTCTTGCTTACCGCAACATTTGTGAATACCAATGCAAAACCAGTATATAACAGTCGGTTCTGCCACCGTATCATAGAAATGGAAACTCTTCTGGGGATAAATAAAAAGTGGGGTTACCTTAGAGTTTAGTTCATTTTGAATTTGCTTTACATTATGTGATTTGTATGCTTTACTTTTGAGGGATCATTTGGGTTGTAATAAAGATCCTACACCCGGATCTGGGGCACCTTATTAGGTAAGTATCAATAAATCATAGAGGTTGCACCGCATAGACCGATATGGACGAAGTGGTGGCTAAGTTAGCGCGATACTCTGGGTTATACTAATGTTCCTTGAGTAAGTCAGGGATAACATTAGGCTTCCTCATAGTGTCACTAAGCACTAACTGACCATTAGAACCTTTAATTAACTCATCCTAACCATTAGAAAGTAGTGAGATAGCCAGCTTTGGTTCCGATCGAAGATTTGTTGATACTCGATACTACACTCATTGAGACTGGACTTTCGGGATTTTTTGGCTGCAATACTTCGGTGCGTGAGCTAAAACAATGTTGGATGGAAAGTTCAATGATATTGAGACTCTTTAGAACCTAGTTACTATTAATAGGACAGGTTGAGCCAACTGAAACTCAAGAGGGTACTTACCTATAAACCCCATGCAAGCCTAAACCTAAGGCTGCTTGTGTGACTTGTTTTCTTTTAACTTGAACTACTTGCAGGGTTTTATTATCTAACAACATGATTTCCTTGCAGGATTTGTTTGCAGTCATTATCCAGTAACTGGACTTCTTAGACTCACTTGTCTTCATCACCTTACACTTTTGCTTAACGTATAGCATATACATCATAACATCACACCACAATATTTCCTTAACCATTTCAAGGATCTCAAGGGTTTGTGATGCAGGTTATGATAAATCAGACGTCTAGCAAGGGGCAAGGGGATTTATTTTCCTCTAACCAATGCCTTTAAAAGACCAAAACACGAAAACTTGAGTCAGGGTCTATGGCCCACTCGATATGGTGAGCTTGACTCTCGTAGAAGGACCTTCAAACGATACGAGAGTTCTTCAGTCAAAGTCGCAGTTCAACTCCTAACATATTCTTGTGTTTACCCTGTGAGATCCTTGAAAACATTTGCATATGATACATGTCATTGCATAACAGGTATTCCCCAGGCAGGTTTCTTATCTTTTTGCTCTTTATTTTAGCAAAAAGAAATGGCTCTTGAACAAACAATTAAGGAACTTCAGGCACAAAATGCTCAATTCCAAGAAATGTTCCTGAATCTGACTAAGAAACAAGAAGATCTGAAGGCTCTTGTTCTCAAAGACCATAAGAAGAAGGCAAAGAAACCAGTTCATGTATTGAGCGCGGGAACAAGAAGACCAGCTAACCGAGCTTTAGATTTCACAACCCCATCAAAGAGAGGGGATAATCAAGAGGAATACGACGAGGAATCAAAGGAAGGAGACAACAATACAGTGTCTGAAGAAGATGAACCTGACTATTCTGAGGAGCAATATCCTCCTGTTGACGATAAATATAAACAGATGGAGGATCGGATCAATGCCATGGAGATCCAAAGGGTGTTCGGCCTGGATTTTGAAGAGTTAGGGCTGGTTCCTGGAGTGGTCATCCCACCAAAGTTCAAGGTTCCTACACTTTCTAAGTATGATGGTGTCTCCTTCCCTAAGTTGCACTTAAGTTCATATGTCAGGAAGATCCAACTTTACACTGCTAACCAGAAGTTATGGTTCCATTTCTTCTAAGAAAGTTTAGCTGGAACGCAATTGGAGTGGTTCTATCAGCTAGAAAGAACAGACATTCATACCTAGGAAGACTTGGCTGCTTCTTTCTACAAGTAGTACCAATACAATGCTGACCTCGCTCCAACTCGTACACAAGTTCAAAGCATGTCTATGGGTTCTAACGAAGGCTTCAAGGAATATGCTCAGAAATGGAGGGATCTAGATGGCAGGGTACAACCTCCTCTGAATGATCGAGAAATGGTAGACATGTTCATGGGCACTCGGATAAGCCCGTTCTTTAATTTTCTAATTGGGAGTTCCTCATCTGGGTTCACAGATATGGTTCTAACCGGAGAAAGGATCGAAAGTGGTATCAAGAGTGGGAAGATCCTGATGGCTGCATCTTCTAATGCTGAGAAGAAGCCATTTTCTGGTAAGAGAGAAGTCAATGTTGTATATGGCTAGAAGGGTCATAATAAGGTAGACTACCACCAATTTGTAGGGGCGGTGTTGATCTCTAATTCGGCACGCGTGTAACGACCACAGCAACGGGGTAATCAGTGAAGGAAAGACAAGCCTAAGAGACGGTCTACCAAGATCAACATGTCACTGTCTCAAGCATTACAACATATGTTGAGGATGAATTTGATTACGTTGATAGGACCTCATCCAAACCCTAAGACTTCTTCTCCTAACTAAAATCCTGATGCAAGGTATGCCTATCATTCTGGCAGTATTGGGCATAATACTAACGATTGTTGGGCACTGAAATACAAGATTCAAAATATGATTGACACCAAGGAGATTGAGTTCGACCCTCTTGAGACTCTCAACGTGATCACTGCTCCCATGCCAAATCATGGCCAGGAATTGAAAGAATTTTTGTTCATTTGAATTCTCAAGTTGTATTTTCTTTTTTTGTTCAAACAATTATTCTCATGTCAAACTTTTTTATTTCATTAATGCATTTCATATGTTTGTCTTTAATTAATTTGTTTTAATTATGCTTAGACTGCTTTCTTACTTCCTTTTTATGATATTCAACTCTTGATTAAAAGCTATAAGCCTTTAGAGTGAGGATGACGAGAATGATACCACAATCTTTACAGTATGCTTTTGAACAGACCCTGCTGACGATGTACAAGCGTTATTTTAAATCTTAAATAGTGGAGTTATAAGGAAGATAATCCCTAGTCAACCCCTTTGAGCCTAAGAAGTAGGAGTTTTATTTTCACACAAATTAAAACCCTTAATCATAATCTGGGGCAGGGTAGTTTTCATAGTTAATTCAGATGTGCATTCAGTCACAAGCTTTCCCTTCAATCACGACAAATTGTGTAGAAGATGCTCTCCAAAAGATGGTGATGGTTCTACATAATCATTAAGAACGGGCAGTCATTACCTCTCAAAATAAAAGCAATTAAGTCAAAACCTATGAAGGAGACTTAAGAAAAAAAATTGGGGCATCTGTAGCGGTAGAAATTTTTAAGACTAAGCCATTGGATTGACTAGACTTGTACAGATCAAATAAAAATCATCACCGCACTTTATCATTTCCAAAGGAATAGGAAAAGAGCGAGTAACACAAAAAGAGGGGGAAAGATTCAAGGTAAGGGGGTTGGTTATGCAAAGGGAAGGTATTAGCACCCTAAACATCTATGGTACTCCACAGGAACCTCTTGTATATTTTGGCTATAAAATGTTATATGTAAAATAGGTGGTGGGGGTGAGAAAAGAAATATATATTTTTTATGATTTTTCATCCGCCGCGGTTGCAAACCTTTAGTGCCTACGTACCACCTTTCGTGCAATAGGGGATTAGGGTACACGTAGTTCACCTTTTAAAAATTTTAAAACACAAGTGTGTTGGTTAATTTTATGAGATAAGACATCATCGTCATTTTCCGTGTGGAAAACATACTTACTACCCACAATCATGAGAAAGGAGAATTTACATCATCTCAAAATGGAGGATATGTCATGGATTTTAAAATCAACAATTCCTCACTTAACACCTAAGTGGAAAATATCTTACTTCACTATATATTATAGAAGTATAGTTGTTTGCATAACTACAAGGATTGACAAGAGTCTAATCTTTTGAGAAAAATTTAAAATAAAAAGCCAAAGTGGAAAAATAGTTTGAAATGAGATTGATTAACTTTTAGTCTTCTCACAAAAAAAAAGTCAAAGTATGATTAAGATAATTGAAGAGACTATTCTAAAGCATAAGATAAAAGTTAGGGATAAGAACCACATAACCAACAAGACGTCAATACTTGACATTTTGAGTCAAGATAGAATTCTCATTCCTTGGATTAGAACCAAACAAGAAAAGATACTAGACCTCTTGAGAGAACCAAACTTCAAGTGTACTAAGTCTTCACAAAAATTGGGCAGAGTAACGGTTGTATACGGGTGAATTCCAAATTACAAACAAAGTATGTAATCACAATAACCTGCACACAAAACAAATAAACAACTCAATGTCTTGAGGTAAACCTCAAGAGTTCCAAACAAAATATCAATTAGGGTTACAAGGTCTCTAACATAGGTCAAGGTTTATAATCCTAAGTCCAAGAAGTCCAATACTCCATAATGCCAAGGATAGTAACCAAATAGTCCAAGTATTGTTAAAGCATTTTTTAGGGTTCATGTTGATTATTAGGTGTCTTAAATGAGAAAAGAAAAAGCTCAAGTGAGCAAAATAAAAATAACAAGAATATAAATGCTTAAGTGAGCAAAATAAAAATGGCATAAAATGTAATGCTTAAAGTAAATAGTACATAAAGCATAAAAAATGAAAGCATAAAGTAAAAAAAATTTAATAATTAGTGGTTAGTTGGATGACCATCTTGAAACTTGTATTTGGAACTCATTAGAGGATTGGTAGAACCAAAGCCTCCATACAAAAAGTTGAATTTTCTTTTTGTCATGTATATCATCCATTTGGAATCCTCACAAGTACCATTTAATGATCAACGATGTTTAAGTGATTCGCGTTGACCAAAAGTGTTGTAGATCCATTACAGGATTGGTAGAACCAAAGCCTCCACAATGAATCTCAAAGTTATTGGATCAAAGAATTAACATACTTGGACTTGCAAACATAGGTTTGGGCCACTGCTGATCATTTATTTGAATTGGGAACAAATTTAGTGCTATGTTAAGCAATCGTAAGTGGACTTATATAGAAGTCGCACCTATTTTGAGGTCGGTCAATAGCAATCTATGCACCATTTGTTTTGAGACGTGATATAGAGATCATGCTCCAATAACACTTAGTGCAATAAGAATGGAATAAGATGAAAGGGGTGCAGAAGAATATATAAACCACATTTGAATTAAATTTTAATCAAACTATTATTAAAATCATTCATCCATTTTTATGGAGTTAAACTTAATACCATGGATCCAATGATGTTAACAAAGTTCATGATCAAAAATTCAATCCAAGATCAACCAGAAGATAATCACAAAATAATATTACATTTAATATATTCATAAAAAAAATTTAAAATGTTTTAAAATAGAAATAAAAGATGAAAATATCAACTATATTAAAATTAATCAAGAAATATTAAGTAAGACCATAGAAAAATCAGAAAAGGTCTCAAATATTTTTATAAAAATTTTGACAATTTTTTAAAGTCAAAAACTATTTTTAAAATTAAAAGAAATGAGTGAAATAAACCAAAAATGATAAAAAATAACAAAGTCAGAAATAAAAAATAAATGAGGTCACTAATATTTGTCACAATATCATTGGATCATTCCATAATTTTTTCAGAATTTAAATATGCATAGAAGTATTTTTAAACATTTAAAACAATTCAAATAAAGTAAAAATTTATAAAAAATAACAAAACACAAAATAAAATTATGAAAATATAAAAAACCAGAAAGAGAAAAATCAAAAATATTTTTCATAATTTTTTCAGATTTTTTGGACTAAAAATGATTTTTCTATGATTTTTTGAAGTTTAAAATAATTAAATATAAAACTTAAAAAATAAAATAAAAACCTAAAAGATGTGGACCAATGGATGAGAGTCAAAACGCGTTAGTAATCAAATCCAAGAGATCTGACGCGATGTGCATATCATGGTCATTAGTGAATAAAACACTAGATCACTTATTAAATAAGAAATTAAAAAAAAACAAGTGGCGCGCCTTCATTAGTTGGAAGATGACACGTCGGTCATCTTCAACCTCTAGCCAACGTGAATTGTAGGTCTTCCAAACTGTAAAATCAGGAGTTCAGACCTATGACATTCGCTCTGTCTCTTCAAGACGAAGACAACCACACCTTCGTGACAAATTTATATAAAATGTAGCTCAAGCAATTTGGAAGGAAAGTTTTGAAAAGAGATTTGAAATGTCAAGGTCAAAACATGTTTCCAGATAAAGTAAGTATTGCGACTAGAACCAGGGCAATGAGAGCTTCACAATAATATCAAAGTTTTGAAGAATTGATGGAGAAATCTGCCTATTGAAGTTGAGTTGCAGACCTCTGAAACTGGACTTCTATGGAGCAATATATGGCACGATTCTTGAAGGTAATTGTATGGTTAGCTTCAGGGAAGATCTAGGAAGGTGAATTAATAAAAAAATTGGATTGAAAAAGCTTGAACACTGATTACGAAGTTACAGAAAATTGAGTTATGGAGCAAGTTTGGCAGGGTGATTCTGGTTATCCAAGCTTGAGAAAATGAACAGGATAGTTCATGTATTTATAGGAGAATAAAATGGGATCAAAAGGAAGAGTGAATGATGCATTTTGGAGGGAATTCGTGTGAACCTGATGCACGAGTGAAGTGTGATCTCATTTTCACGAAAACTCATCCAATATTTGCGTTTTGAGGTGCTAACCACTTATGGAAAGTTTGTTAATAAAGTTTAAATAAAACACTCAGATATCTTGTGATTAGAGGCCACATTATGGATTTCAAAATTCTGACTTGGTGAGAAATTCAGTTCCAAGTTACCAATATCAAACAATGACATTTTAAACTCAAGGGGTCTTTGGGCATAATTCTTGATGCTTTAGAAAGATGAGATTACAATCTTTGCAATGTAAAAAGAATGGAATCAAATGAATATTTGAGCTGAAAGTTGCATTGAGTCAAATTTGGGGGGAAAAGGTTGACTTTCCATACTTAGAAATATTTCAAATCTTTCTTCAAAAGTGACCTATAATGTTTTGCATCCAAACATGGACTTACACTTGGAATTTGCTCTTGACCAAAAAGAATGGCATGAAATAGACCTCTTGAGTGACATTTTGAAACTTGAACCATTCAAAATCTCCAAAAATTGAGAGAGTTATGAATTGTTGAAGTTGGCAAAAAATCATGAAATGACCTATAATCTTTTGCATCCTCAGGGCATCTTCCATCCATTTTCATACTTTTCATATGAAAGAAGGAATAAATTTCACATCCTCAAGATCATTATGAAAAAATAGTGGGCTCAAGGTGATAAAAATTTACCAAGTTATGATCATTTGAAGTCACACATGAGAAATTGGGGGTTCATCTGGAGGACTTGTAATCTTTTTTCATCATCAAGTTTATTCCACATGAAAACTCCTTGAAAATTTTGAAGTGATTTATTAATAACCATTTAAAGAGAATGGTGTCTTTGGAATCACTCAAAAATAAAAAAATACGAGAAAGATATACTTCTTTGAAGTTCAAAACCCTAGTTCCTAGATCAAGAAAATACTTTGAGGAACTTTGACAATTTTGAGCAACCTTCTTGTACCAACACTCTTGCTTTGTAAATAGAAGTTTTTAAGGATGATAATGAGAACTCATAGAAAATAAAACCACTTCCATATCTTGAGAATTGAGAGAAATATGCACTTATGACCAATGGGAACAAGACCTTGTCTAACCATGACAACTTCTTCAATCAACCCCTTGTACTTTTGAATCCATTTGATAACTTTGAAATGTAGTGAACCAAACTAAACCTTGCCATGCCATTTATTCCAAAACAACTTCAATAGTGAGGTTTTACTTTATCATGCTTTATTGACTAGAGCATGGAAATAAACTCATGAACCCATGGATCAACTTGCTAAGCCACATTGCCTTTACCTACATTATTAACAAGTAAGACAAACCAACATTACATTTAATTAGAAGGAAAATCAAGGAAAAATATTCATGATCACAAAAGAAAACAAGTCAAGGTGCTTGGGGATTCCTCAAAGAGCAAAGCTAAAGATAGAGAGAAGAATCACAAACCCTAATGTGATCTTGTTGTGATTGAATCAAAATAGTATGATGAAGGGGTCTTAGGGGAAAATATTGGGGTACAACAGCTGCCCTTATTTAGGTTTCTTCTATCCGTAAATACAAAGGTTAAAAACCTTCGTGTCGACGCGAACGGAGATACTTAAATATAAAACAAACCCTATTTTTGGCCCTAAGATGCCATGCAAAGCTTATGAGTATGAATGCATATGAACAAAAATAGAAGAGACGCAAAACACCACTGGGGATGTAACAAAGGAAATAAAGATCAAAAGGGGAACCCAACCAGGAAAATAAATCAGTGGTGGATCAAAAGACCCGACTCATAGAGGATGGAAAAAGATCAACGGATACACCAACTTCTACCGAAGGCGAAACTACCAATGATTACTGAAGGTAGAGAGAGGAAAGAAATAACAACACCGACGTTTACTGCCGATGATCTACCAACTTTCATTAAAGTTAGAAGGAAAAGAAATATCATAGCATCGTCGTTCACTGACGATGAACTACCAACATTCACTGAAGGTAGAAAAAATATAACAATCACCAACTTTCACTGATTGTGACCTACCAACTTTCACTGAAGGTAGAGAGAAAATATATCATAGCATCATCGTTCACTGACGATGAACTACCAACGTTCATTGAGGGTAGCAAAAAGATAACAATCACCAACTTTCAATGATGGCGACCTACCAACTTTCACTGAAGGTAGAGAGAAAATATATCATAGCACTGCTGTTCACTGATGATGAGCTACCAACGTTCACTGAGGGTAGCAAAAAGATAACAATCACTAACTTTCACTGATGGTGACCTACCAACTTTCACTGAAGGTAGAGATAAAATATATAATAGCACCGTCATTCACTGACGATGAACTACCAACGTTCACTGAGGGTAGAAAAAAGATAACAATCACCAACTTTCACTGATGGTGACCTACCAACTTTCATTGAAGGTAGAGAGAAAATATATCATAGCACCGCCATTCACTAACGTTGAACTACCAACGTTCACTGAGGGTAGCAAAAAGATAACAATCACCAACTTTCACTGATGGTGACCTACCAAATTTCACTGAAGGTAAAAAGAAAATATATCATAGCAACTCCGTTCAGTAATGATGAACTACCAACATTCACTGAGGGTAGAAAAAAGATAACAATCACCAACTTTCACTGATGGTGACATACCAACTTTCACTGAAGGTAGAGAGAAAATATATCATAGCACCGTCGTTCACTGACGATGAACTACCAACATTCACTGAGGGTAGCAAAAAGATAACAAGTTTCCCCAAAATTTCGGCGTTTCACCTAGAACGAGTCTTAACTTCTTCTTTAACCAAGGCATTCTGCCTGGAAAGGGTAATATATAATCAGTCTCAAATAAAGAGACTACCACTTACAAATATTTCACAATGAATTATCTCTGGAATATTGAACGACTGGCCATCCACTGGAGTAATTTGACAACAAACTGAAAACTATCTAATCATAGAGAATATAGCAAAAAAAGGTAACGTCGACCTTTACGGGGAAGTACAAGTTGCTCAAATAAAGAGAGATATTATTTGTTGTTATAGGAAGGATTGTAAAAATGACTTTCTGGGGAAAGTAATATGGCTTCCTGGGGAAATAAATATGACTTCACGGGGAAGGAAAACATATTCCTGCTGACGAGATAAAGTCTTCTTGTGCAAAATAAATGCACATTCTCAAACCAAAACTCGAAGCTCGCAGAAATCCAAAGTAATAATATTGATGAGGATCAAGGATTCAAACCAGAAATAAACTAGAATAAAACGGTCTTATAAAATACACTCTTTGAGAAATAAACTCAAGAGGGAAACCCAAATCATCCAGACAAAGAGTTGTGTAAATAAGATAAAGCAAAAATCATCCACGAGGGATAACTCACTGGGGAAATTGAAAGAATATACACTTTTTGCTTATGGCTGACACTCTATTAAAGAGAGGATAATCCAACTCTGCAAAACAAGGTAATATGTCAACAAAATATTGACGAATGTGAATGAGAAATGATTTTCTAAATTTAACTATGTATGATGTTTGTATGAATGTATGAGTACTATTATGTATATGCTGACAAAACAAACATATAATACTGGGAATAAACAAACAAAACCAACTCGAGCACACACACAACACTCTGCCAAAACACATCCAAGACGATCATCCCAAAAGAAAATAACCACCAACTGAGGAAACAACATCCTACTGCATGGCTTAACTTTATTGGGGAGAAACATAATATAGTTACAAAACGGTACAGATACAGGGATATAACATCCTTCTCCAGGCTTCACTAGAGAGTGGCACTCAGACTTCAACGACGAAATAAATTTTTTGACGGTCTACACTTCTACTGGAGACTGCAATACTGATATCGAATAAGGAAGATGAAGACCAAATCGTCAAAACATTCACTAGGGAATTAAAGCCAACTTAAAGGAGAAAAAACGTACAGACTTCACTAAGGGAAATAATGTTTCATCATCGAGACATCAACTAGGGATTTCATGCTGACTTCATTGGGGAGGTTAACACCACATCAACGAAGGGAAACCAATATATGTTCTTCATTGGGGGAACCAGAGATACGTTCTTCTTCGAGAGTAATTATCGCACCAACTTCTCTGGGGAGAAAGGACTCTTATCAAGTGAGTGAAGCCTTTACTAGAGAATTTTGGATTGAGTCTTCATATCATGCAAACTCAAAAAATAAAAAAATGAACCAAGACTTAACTGGGGATATTGGAGTCACAAACCCAATGCAGCAAAAATGTCTTGAGAAAACCTTCCTCAGGAAAACAACACTGCTCAAAAGCAATGGTGTTTTTCCATTCTTGGGATCACCACTTTTTTTTCCTCTCGAATCACAAAATCTAAAGTAAAAGTAAATTGTAAATTCTTTTTGAAAAACGATTTTGTTAGTTAATCTTTTCACTTTGAAAATTATTATTAATAATAAATGGAGTCTTTGCAAGCTGAATAAAATAAGAAATAAAAACAATTGGGTAAAAGCTCAAATTTTATTGATAGAAAGGTAGTCTGCGAATGGCGAGATTCCATGGATGATTACAAAGTTCGGAAAATGGTAATTTATAATGGAAAAGATACATTGAGATACAATGACCACTATCCCTTCTAACAACTTTTGAAATCCTGAGCAGCAGCTTCCGTTGAATTATGGTGAGGATCCAAGAAGATTGTTGCTTCAATGATCAAGTCTTGTCTGATGTTGTTACTTGCCAAGAAAGTCCCTAACTTTTACCTAAGATGCCTTTGCGGGTTTTCAACTTAGCGGGAAATTTATTCTGTTTATGTCTCAAATTTTTGCCTAGACCGCCTTCTGGGTTTTCGGCCTACCGAGACGCTCTTTTTTTCCTAAGCCGCCCTTTTGGGTTTTCAACTTAGCGAGTTGTTCTTTTATTTCTTTAGGCGAAGTATTTCTTGACTGCATGAGCATTCATGGGATGTGGGAACTCCTCGCCATCCATAGTTTAAAGAATTAATGCGCCGCTAGAGAAGGCTTTCTTAAAAACATACGGGCCTTCAAAATTGGGAGTCCACTTGCCCCTAGAATCAGCGTTAAAAGACATGTTCTTCCTGAGCACGAGGCTGCCTTCTCTGAATTCACGAGGTTTGACCTTCTTATCAAAAGCTCTCTTCATCCTCTTCTGATATAACTTCCCATGACACAAAGCTATCATTCTCTTTTCTTCGATCATTCAATTGGTCAAACCTGTTCTGGACCCATTCATCCTCTGACAACTTGGTTTCCATTATCACACCAAAGAGGGAATCTCAACCTCGATTGGGAGCACTGTTTCCATTCCATACACAAGGGAGAATGGGGTCACTCCTATTGAAGTGCGGACATATGTCCAATATCCATGTAAAGAAAAAGGTAGCATTTCATTCCAATCTTTATAAGTAACAACTATTTTCTGGATAATCTTCTTGATATTCTTATTAGCATCTTCAACATCCCCATTCATCTTCGGCCTGTACGGAGATGACTTGTGATGGACAATCTTGAATTCTTCACAAAGTTTTGTCATCATCTTGTTGTTCAGATTCGATCCATTGTCAGTGATAATTCTGCTCGGCACACCATACCGACATATAAGGTTATTCTTAATGAAGCGCACAACCACCTTCTTGGTAACGTTAGCATATGAATCAGCTTCCACCCATTTGGTGAAGTAATTAATCGCTACCAAAGTAAAACAGTGTCCATTCGAAGCTTTGGGTTCTATCATTCCAATCATGTCAATACCCCACATAGAGAAAGGCCATGGAGAAGAGATCACATTGAGAAGTGTCGAAGGCACATGAACCTTATCCGCATAAATCTGACATTTATGACACTTCTTTGCAAATTTGTAACAGTCAGATTCCATTGTCATCCAATAGTAACTTACTCTTAGCATCTTTTTAGCCATTGAATGTCCATTGGCATGAGTGCCAAATGAACCTTCATGAACATCATGCATCAACATGCCTGCTTTGTGTCTATCCACGCATCTGAGCAAGACCATGTCATAATTTCTCTTTTACAACACGTTACTGAGGAAGAAACTGCCTGCCAATATTCTCAATGTCTTTCTATCTTTTATTCGAAGCACCAATCGGGTATTCCTGAGTCTGAAGAAAATGCTTGATATCATAATACCAAGGTTTCTCATCTACTACCTCCTCTGTTGTAAACACATGAGTGGTCATATCCAATCTCCGAACTATAATTCTAGGTATATCATACCAAGTATTTACTTAATACATAGAAGCCAGAGTTTCCAGAGCATCCATCATTTTATTTTCATCTCTAGGGATGTGATGGAATTCAACTTTATTAAAGAAGGGTAACAATCTTCTAGCATAATCTTTCTAAGGGATCAAGCCAGGGTGACGAGCATCCCATTCTCCTTTAATCTGATTTATTACCAAAGCTGAATCACCATACACATCAAGAACTTTAATTCTGAGATTAATAGCTTCCTCGAGACCCATGATGCAAGCCTCATATTTTGCCATATTATCAATACAATCAAATGTCAACCTTGCAGTAAAAGGAATGTGTGATCCATGTGGAGTGACAATCACAACACTAATTCCTATACCATAAGCATTCACAGCTCCATCGAATATCATACTCCAACGAGATTTAGAATCAGGACCTTCCTCGGGTAATGGTTCATCACAATCTTTCACTTTCAAAAACATCACATACTCATCGGGGAAATCATACTTCACAGACTGGTAATCATCAACTGGTTGGTGAGCAAGATAATCTGCCAACATGCTGCTTTTAATAGCTTTTTGAGTGCGGCATTCGATGTCATATTCAGATAACAGCATCTGCCAGTGGGAAATTCTCCCAGTAAGAGCAGGATTTTCAAAAATATACTTGATTGGATCCATTTTGGAGATCAACCAAGTAGTGTGATTCAACATATACTGCCTGTTATACCCAAAAATTTTCCCTCCCATATTTCTCAATACATGTCAAGTGAGGTCCTCAAATTGCTCAAGGAAGTCCAAGGGTTGACCAGACAAACTCTCTCCTAAGGCAGTCTACCTCAAATTAGGGTTTCAGTTTGCATCAAGATGTTTCAGTCCAAAGGATCCCAAATTCTCACCATTGTCATAATATGTTCTCAAGATCATCCATGTCAAGTTTCATTCCTTGCAGAGGAAGTTTGCTCAATCAATTGCTCAAAGGCTTGAAAATCGACAGTGCTAGGGCAAAAGTCAATCGTGTCCTACATACAGTCAAACTTCAAGATTTTTGGTCAACATTCTCATTTTGAAGTATTATTCATCATTTGATCAAGGGTTGATCATGATTCCTCAAGGATTGCTCACAATTCATCAAAACCCAAAAGTTGTTAAATTAGGGTTTTGTAGGAAAAGTCAACTTAACTTTGACCAAGCATAACTTTCTCATACTTTATCAAAAATGACCCATCCAAAGCTCATTTTGAATAGGATGTAATTCCCTACAATTCATCTTCATCTCCCAAGTTCAAAGTATGCACTCACAAGAAGATATAAATTTGGACATTATAGGTCATTTTGGAAAGTCAACAAAAACACCTTTTTTGTCAAAGCTTCATACATGAACATGGAAGACTCAATTGAGATGAGCCAAAAAGGTTGCTTAGAGGACATCTTAAGCTTTCTAAAAAGTCCAAGAACACATCTCTAGAGTCAAAATTGAAGGAGTTATGCATTAGAAAAGTTGACTTTTTTTGCAAAATTGTCAAAAGTCAAATGTGGCCAAAATTGCAATTTTTGTCAGATGGGCCCAACTATTCATGCTTGAATTGAGTTTGTAACATGATCCACGACCCATGATCCTTCCCATTTGTCATTCTTTTATTTTTGTCATTTATTTTCAATTTATTTCAATTAAATCAAATAAAATCAAAATAAAATCATGAAAATATCAAAACTAATCAAAGCTTGAGATTTTGTGCATGTTTAGGCCTCTTATACAGCTGGAAAGGAAATCAAATCGTGAAAGCTTCATTTGGACACAAAAAGATGGGATTTTCTAAAATTGGAAAGATTTGCACAAAGGATCAAATCTTGAATCAATGATCATTATTGGAGAAGATTTGAAACCAAATTGCAACCCTAATTCATTCAAGGTTACATATAGAGAAAGTGCAGACCATAAACAAGGGAATTGGAGGCATGAGAAACAGAAAGAAAACTTGCAAAAATTCAACAAAAGTGGTGAATCAATTTCCAGTTTTCAGGCCATCTCTAGCCTTCCCAGCTATCTCAATCGCTTGCTGGAAATCTCTGGGTCACATTGTAATCACTAGCAAACATTCTTGTGCCCTGAAACGCATTGTAAGTGTCCCACGATCTACATACTTTCTTAAAATCAAATATCCCAATTTTGGAACTTTTAGCATAATTTATTTGCAAATTCTTAATCCTTGAACCATTTGCAAGCTGATGGTAATACTTAATTGCATTTTCGTTAACCATACAGCAAGATGCCATAGTTAGGGTTCTTGCTTCGTTTTTGGGGTTTTTCTTTACAGGTACAATTGGCCATGGATAAGGGTACCATGATGCTCGTGAGGTTGCCACGAGTTGATTGGTACCATTGCTTTGTATTTAACACACTTGTATCGGATTTTGGAGAAGCCCGGGGTTATACCTACACCCCTTGACCATAGGTAAAAGTTGCATAACTTTTAGCAACGGTGGGAGGAAGAAGAAGGGTAGCATGGCATCCTAAGACTGGCCAATTCAAAATTTCGCGCGTTTGTAATATTATTATTTTTGTTTTTACATATAACGTTCATTTTTTGTTCCATATACAAGAAAATAAGCCAGCTCAGATGGTCAGCGTATGTTGTGAAAATGCCAAAGGGCCTGGGTTTAATTCCCAGGTCCCCATATTATTCCATGTTATTTTGCATTATGTGATCAGGTACATAGGCGCCCCATAAGTCCACCATGCGTCCTCCATGTCCATCCAATCAGATCATCCACATGCTAGATCCAAGGATTCCCAATGAAGGTCTACCATGGACACTAGTCAAGCTAGCAGCATTGGATCTGGAAAAGTCAAATGGGCTAGGCGCTATTGGGTTTAGGATTTGCCATTCAGACCCCCTTTCTTGCTACAAAACCAGGCCCATTCTATTTTCTTTTCTATTTTTTCTTTTTATTTAATTTATTTAAATTATTTTCTAACCACAAATTAATTCCCTTTTTCATAAAAATCATAAAATCAATTTCACCAATTTAGATTTAGGTTTTATTTTTACTTTTATCAAATTTAATTTAATATTAGTTAAATTTAATTTTAGGGTAATTCTAACCTTTTGTAAATAATTTAAAATCAAATTAGAAAATTAGGTTTGTTCTTGATTTAATTTTTATTTCTTTTCACAAAATAATAAAAATGCAAAAAATAGTTAATTTAATTATTTTTCTTAAATAAAATAAATTAGTCATTAGGTTTTCTTTATTTATTCAATTAAAAACCTTATTTTCTCAAAATAACACAAAAACCACAAAAATATGTTTTTTTCTTTCAATTAGGTTTAGACGGGGTCAAAACCCTAATTTCTCTCGTTCTCGATTCATCGCGCGTATTTATATTTTTTACCATATTAATGTAACTGCTTACGGTATGTAATAGTTTAATTAGGGTTTTCTTTTATTTATCGTTTTACGGGTTTTTGGCTATGTAATTAATCCCCTACCCCGAAGCCTTGTAATATCGTAGTTTTATTTCTCGCATTTTAATTCTCGCAAATATTAACTGTTAGATGTATGATAATAGGATTGTATGACAAGATTACATGACAATTTAAAATGACTACCAAACCCTAATGTTCAAAGATAAATAACTTAAATCAGATCACTCGTACATGCACACTCCTAGGGTATACTCTCACTTCGGTTCCCTTCGGTAAACGATCATTAAGTATAGGATATTTTAGTCGTCGCCCTTCTGTCTAAACAAAGATCAAAAGTCTCGTTCCGAAATGTTGCCTCGGAAATGTTGCCTTGAATATGATCTCAAGACACTAGGGTTATTACTAAGACGTCCTAACATTTCTTTAGTGATCGTACGTCCCTTTCGAATTGACCCTTACAAATTCCAACGACGGTGCTACCTAGTTCTCAATAGTAGGATAACATTGTCTAAAGGAAACAAGATTGAAAACATTCTTTTTTTTCAAGTAGGTAGATGCTAGTAGGTACTTGCTCAAAACAACAAACTTCTTTCACACCAAAACACTTTTCAAACAAAGTTTTCAAAAACACTTCGTAACACTCTTGAGGACTGATACAAGGGTTAAAACGAAGTAAAACAAAAACTTTTCAAAACACACAAACACGGAAGCAAATTTTTAAAATGATGAGAAAGTACCTAAGAGCCCATGGAAAACTACGGATAGAAAGGGTGCTAATACCTTCCCTTTCTATAATCTACCCCCCGTACCCAAAATCTCGAAAAAGGAATTTTTATGTGCTTTTGTCCTTTCCAGTTGGATAAAATAAAAGTCGGTGGCGACTCTTGCTTACCGCGACATTTTGCGAACATAAACGCAAAATGCAAACCAACATTTTCTCAAAACAGTCTGGTTCTGCCACCGTATCACAGAACTGGCGACTCTGCTGGGGAATAATAAGTGGGGTATACCTTAGTATTAGTTCATCATATTTGCTTCTCTTGTTTATTTTGGTTGCTTTACTCTTAAAGGTTTTTGTATTGGGAGTTACTATAGATCCTAACCCGGATCTGGGGACACCTTTTAGGTAAGTAGAAATAAACTGTGAGAGAACTGTACAACATAGACCGATACGGCTGAAGCAGTAGCTATGTTGATGTGGCACATTGGTTGGTACCGGTATCCCTTGTGGAGAAACGAGGAGAATATGGGGCTGCTATGTGTGTCGTTAAGCATCAACTGACCTTAGAAACCTTAATATACCAACTTGGCCATTAGATAGTAGTGAGATAGTCGGTCTCGGTGTAAAGTTGGGAACTGGTTGATACTCGATGCTACACTCATTGAGAACATACTCTCGAGATAGTTTCGGCCGCAAGAAAATATTGCGTGAGCTAAAACCATGACCGATAGAGGATGGTCAGTGATATTGAGAACCTCTAGAACCCGGTTACTATTACTAGGATAGGTTGAAACCAACTGAACTTCAAGAGGGTAGTACCTAGAGCTCATGCAAGCCTTAAACTTAAGAGCTTTTGTTTGACTTGTTTGACTTGTTTGCCTTTTCCATGCCTGTTATCTGCTATACTTGTTGTTTGTTCCATCATGACATCATGCATCATAAAATAGCATGCATACTTCATTATACTAACCATTTCAAAGACCGAGGGGATTTATCTTTGTTCTATTTTGCAGATTATGGCTTCCGTGCGCAGAAACACCATCCGGGTTAACTTTGTGCAAATACCTGCTCAACTCAAAGAGTTAGCCTCGAGAGTTTCTGAGACTTCTTCGTTCATTAAAAGACATGGTCATCTTCTTAGCTTGGTCACCTCAAAGTATGATGAGCAAATGATGAGTTTCCTTTTCCAGTTCTTCGATCCTGTGCATCATTGCTTCACTTTCCCATATTATCAGCTGGTTCCCACTTCGGAAGAGTTTGGAAGAGACTCCTAGACTAGAAGACATTGCTTCAGCTCTACATCTGAAACGGGCTGATATAATATCCAATTGGGAGACACGAAGCGGGGTTGAAGGTTTCATAGCCAAGTTTCTGATGGATCAAGATCAGTTATTCTGGGATAACTTGGATTTCCAGGCTTTTGAAGATATCTTGGCTCTCCTTATCTACGATTTGGTTCTCTTCCTGAATCCGAATTCTTTTGTGGATGTGATTGCGGTTAAGATCTTCCTATCCCGCAATCATGTGCCTACTCTATTGGGTGATTTCTTGAATGCCCTCTATACTCGTACTGTGCGAAAAAGAGGGACTCTTATGTGTTGCATGCCGCTGCTGTCGAGGTGGTTTATTTCGCACCTACTCAAGTCTATGTTGAAGAATGAAGAGGGTTTGGGATGGTCTTACAGGATAATGTCCCTTGCCCATACAGACATTCTTTGGAGTTCCAAGGCTATGGAAAGCACTGCAGTCATTGATCGTTGTGGGGGATACCCTAATGTCCCGTTGCTTGGAATCATAGGGGGTATAACATATAATCCCTACCTAGCTTTACGACAGTTTGGGCGTGCTCGGAGAGATGGTCCTCATGAGCTACTTCTTACAGATATTGCATTTGACTACAAGGAGGACGTTGACAAAGCACCGCCGAAGGTTTATACGAGCTTGGGGCATGGTGAACAGATCTTATCCCCAAGAGCTAGGACCAAGAACTTCTCTCCCTATGCAGCCTTATCTCCAGTGGGTCCGAGCTCGAGCCCAGAAGCTTGGGATGCCTTATGAAGCTGTGTTTCCAGTGATTGTGGAGCCTACCAATGAATAGGGCCTTCCTTATACAGTCCTTTATCCCTACATGCCCACTGATCGTTGGGCATTGAAGAGATCCTGGATCCAGCTGAAAGAGGAGAGGGATACCTACCGGGAAAAGTATCATGAGCAAGAAAGGAAGATCCTGAAGCTCTCCAGGCAACTAGAGAATGAAAGAATGATCAATGACTATGTCAGCACGAAGGGGAAGCGTCCGTGGGATTTTTGATTTTTGCTTTTCTAGTTTAAATTTGTTTTTCATTTATTTCTTTGTAACGCCTCAGAGGCATTGTTAAACCTTTTTACCAGTTAATCTAATAAAGTTTCGTTTTATTTTTGGTTTGAAAATTTAAATGTTCCAAAGTCTTTGAAATCATTACATACGCATTCCATCATCATGTACACCATTACAGGTACCATTATAGGTTTCTCATCTTCTTCGTTGTTTATTTCAGCGTGAAATGTCTTCTGATCAAACTATCAAAGATCTTCAGGCACAGAACGCCCAATTCCAATAGATGTTCTTGAGCTTGTCTAAAGGGCAAGAGGATTTGAAAGCTCTCATTCTGAAAGAGAAAGAGAAGAAGAAGAAGAAGGTCGTTCTTCTGAGTATGGGTAAAAGGTTTGGGGATAGGCTGAAACAGCAAGATGATCTGTCCCTTTCATCCAAGGAAGGGGAGAACCAAGAAGAAGAAAAGGGCCCCAGTCCTGCCATTTCTGATGATGACACTGATTATGATGAAGAGCAATATCCTCCTGCTGAGGATAGGTACAAACAACTAGAAGACTGTCTGAGTGCTATGGAGATTCAGAGGATCCCCGGTCTGGATTTTGGAGAGCTGGGATTGGTATCGGGAGTGGTGATCCCTCATAAGTTCAAAGCTCCGGTTTTTGCTAAGTACGATGGAGTATCCCGTCCCAAACTCCATCTCCGCTCGTATGTCTGGAAAATTCAACCCCACACTGCTGATAGAAATTTATGGGTACATTTCTTTCAAGATAGTCTGTTAGGGACTCAACTTGAATGGTTTTATCAGTTGGAAGGAGCCAATGTCTGAAATTTGGAGGACTTTGCTGCTGCTTTTTACAAGCAGTATCAGTATAACGCCGACCTTCCTCCCACTCGTACTCAGCTTTAGGGTATGTCTATGGGTGCAAGCGAAGGTTTTAAGGACTATGCTCAAAAGTGGAGAGATTTGGCTGGAAGTCTCCAACCCCCTTTGTCCGATAGGGAGTTGGTTGACATGTTTCTAGGGACGCTATCTGGTCCATTTTTCAATCATCTGATCGGCAGTTCATCATCTGGGTTTACTGAGTTGATCTTGATTGGAGAGAGAGTAGAAGCTGGTATCCGAAGTGGTAAGATAAAGAAGGATGCTTCATCAAGTGCAGTAAAGAAGCCTTTCACTAGTAAGAAAGAAGCTAGTGCAGTCTATGGCTCGAGGAGCCAAAGCAGGCCTGAACACCGTCAAACGGTAAATGCGGTAGTGATATCAAGACCCACCGTTGCTCCACAATGCAACAACCAACAAAGAATGGAGAGACCACAGAGGCAGTACACTCGGCTCAATATGACCTTGTCTTAAATTCTACCATAGTTATTGAGGACCAACCTGGTAACTCTGAGGGAAGCCTCGAAGAATCCCAACACCATATCTCTGCTATATAACCCGAATACCCGATGTGCCTATCACTCCAATGGCCCAGGTCATGACACAAACAACTGTTGGGCCTTGAAGAACAATGTGCAAGACTTGATCAAAGCCAAAGAGATTGAGTTTGACTCTCCGGAGAAACCCAACGTCATAACTGCTCCCATGCCCAAACATGGTCATGGAGTGAATGTTGTGGATGATGATTTATTTGTGACCTCTGTGGAAGAAATTTCTACTCCTTTGATGACAGTTAAGAGGAATTTTTTGTTAGTCGGTTTATCTCCGGGTTGTGGTGAAGGTTGCCACATGTGTTCCATTCTACCTGCTGGTTGCCACTTATTGAAATAAGGTGTTCAACGCCTGATGGATAACAAAAAGATCCTGTTCGAAAAAACTATGATTCCATTAATTCAAATTGAAGAAGTTGCCATCATAACCATTTCCGCCAACCCTTCCAAGGCTTCCTCGAGAAAGACTGTTAGGATTATATCCGTCCCAAGAGTTGCTCTGTTAATAATTATTGTCCCTAGTCCTATCCCTTACACTTTGGTTAAGGTTGTCCCTTGGCACTATGGTGCAGATGTGTATTACCATGGAGTTAAGCAAGACTTAAAAAGTGAGGAAGTTGACGCTGATGTCAGCAATATTGTCGGGGCTAGCAAGGTCACCAGAAGCAGAAGACTTTTTTCTCCCGAGATTTCCCCATCGACTGTTCACAAACCTATTGTCATTCCATCTGCTAGTACATCAACTACTATCCCAATTCCTATTCCAGTTATCACCCCTATCGCCGAGCCATCTGGGACTCAGGGCAAAGAAATCACAGGTGAGCCTTCCCGAATGGAGGCACCTAAGAAGATCATTGTAGAAACCTCTAAGCAGGAGATAGAGGAAATTCTAAAGATTATCAAGAAGAGTGACTACAACATAGTCGAGCAGCTGGGGCAGACTCCATCTAAAATCTCCATGTTGTCCTTATTATTGTGCTCTAAAGCCCATGCAATGGCTTTAATTTCTTTCCTCAAAACTGTGCATGTGCCGCAGGAAACTTCTGCCGATCAATTCAATGAACGCGTTGCTAGTTTGATTGTCGTCAATGGGTTGGGTTTCTCAGACGCAGATCTGACTGCTAAAGGAATAAATCGCAATGATGATCTACACGTATCAATCGAGTGCAGGGGCACTACTATGGCCCATGTACTAGTGGATACTGGTTCCTCTTTGAATGTTTTACCAAAGAAAGCATTAGACCGTCTAGACTGTGAAGGTTTGATTCTGAAGCCGAGCAATATTATGGTCAGGGCCTTCGACGGGTTAAAAAGGATGGTTCACGGGGAGATGGACATCCCTATTAAAATTGGCTCTCAGACTTTTGCATCTACTTTCTATGTGATGGATATCAGACCATCATATTCTTGCTTGCTGGGTCGCCCTTGGATTCATAAGGTAGGGGCAGTGACTTCTATGCTCCATCAGATGTTGAAATATTCGGTAGAAGGGAAGATCGTCATGGTGCAAGGTGAAGAGGAGTATATGGTGAGTCATCTTAATTCCTTTCGCTATGTGGAGATGGATGGGGAATTCATCGAAACCCCTTGTCAGAACTTTGAAGAGGTCCCCCATACTTTGGCGTCAACTGAAATTGCTACTGATAAACCTCTGATGAAGATGGCTTCCCTCAAAGATGCCAAGGGTGTAATTGAAAAAGGTGGGTGTGTAAATTGGGTCCAGCTCCCTGATTTCACGCACAAAACTGACAAATTTGGTATGGGCTTTACTACAGAGGCTCAAAGGGCTGTTAGGCGCGCACGGATTGGAAGACCTCCTCTACATTTCAGTAATCCGGGAGTTAATGCGATTGAAGATGGTGAAGAAGATTCGGACATTGATAGCTGGATATACCGTACAACCAATGGAGGATTGAACAACTGGACGGCGAAAGACTTCATACTTGTTTCCTTTATTTCATAGTAATTCACTTTTGTTTTGAAGTTGTAATAAACAGTTTTAAAACTTTATGGCCCGGTGCCTTGCCCGAGGCACCTTAGCTTTGCTTGTGAGGGCTTATTATCTGTCATTTTCATATATCATCAATAAAACATTGGACGTTTCTTGCATTAAAGATTTTGCGCTCTTTATTTTTCTTTCCTGTCTCTCACTTTATTAAAACAGTTATGCTCTTACACATACTCACGTATCATAATGCAGATCCATATCCACTCTGGATCCCATTGATAACTGTGATCGGTGGATCTGGAACTGACTGTTTAACGCTGGTTCGCGAAATGTCGCGGAAGCAAGAGTCGCCACCGTCTTTTATTTTCTCCAAATGGAAAGGACAAAAGCACAGAAAAATTCCTTATAGAGATTGCTCTCGGTTCGGGAGGTAGATTATAGAAAGGGAAGGTGTTAGCACCCTTTCTATCCATGGTTATCCATGGGCTCTTAGATACTTGCTCATTGTGTTTTCAAAAATGGTTTGTTTGCTTTTCAACTGTGGGTTTTAAAAAGTTTCTTTGAAAATTCCAGTTCGACTCTTGTATCGGTCCTCAAGAGTGTTTGAAAAAATGCTTTCGAAAGCTTTTTGAAAATGTGTTGGTGTGAAAAGTATTTTTGAATTTGTTTTGAAATTAGAGCAAGTATCTAGAGTTGTCTACCTACCCTAAGGAATTCGTCTGTGTAAATGTCCTTTAAAGTAGTGCCATCCCACCATTGAGAGGTAGGTAGCACCACCGTTGGAGGTGTTCGGGTCAATTCGAGGTTCGGGACATGGTGATCACCAGAGCAATGGGAAGACACCTTAGAAGCTACCCTCATGCCAGGTTCCCGGATCATGAGGACTTACTAAGACATCCTCTACTCGACGATCACCTTTCGAGGCAAGGCAACAGTGAGGCGTACCCTAGGGGTGGTGTGTGCGATTCGTGTGTCGTTTTCATTTGCATTTATCTTGTCATGTTATTGGTGTTCTACGCTTGTTTTCATTTTGTCCATACATTCCTTCATGCCATTATTTAACAGTTAAAAATATTGCGAGAAAAGTAAATTCTAAGCTATTACAAAAGGCGCGGGTCCACATCGCCAAAATTAAACCAGGACCCCGATTTGACGGAAAATAAATAAAGAAAAGAAAAGTGCGAGAAATATAAAATGGTTACATGGCCTTGGGAGAGATACATAAATATTACAAAGAAACAAAAATAAATATGCGAATTAATAAGAAATTAAGAATGAGGGCGTTGGACCCTTTGGTAAAATTAAATTAAATGGTGACATTAATTAATAAAAAAAAGAAAGGAAATGTTTTTTTGGTATTTTTTAGTATTTTAGGATTTAAAAAAGGGAATTAATTGAAATTAAATGCTAACCCTAATTCTATTTTATTTTTAATTTTATTAAGAAAAGAGAATTAAAATCTAATATTAACCCTAATTTATTTACATGCAAATTTAATTATAAAAATAAATATTTAATTATTTAATTATTATGAATAAAAATAAAAAGGATAAAAGTTAATTAAACCCTAATTCTATGTTTTTTAGATTTTTATTAAAAGAATTAAGATTAAACCTAATTTAACACTAAATAATTATAGACAATTTATTTATGGAAAATATTAAAACAAAAATATTTATTATATTTTTCCTCTTTTCTGATTTTTTTTGTGTTTTTTATATTTATGAAAATATTAAATTAACTAATAAAACAATAATTAAAAAGAAAAATAGAAAATAAAAAAAAAGAAATAAAAACATTATTGCAAACCTAGGGGGGTTGTAGTCCCCAACATGGAGGTTCAAGTTTAGTAATCCAGGCCCATTTAGCATGGTCCGTTTGACTTTTTCTGGACACGTGTATGTGCGCTGACCAGGGTGCATTGTGTTCTCCAATCCATGGCCTTCTGATTGATCTTGAGATGGACGTGGCACGCTTGATTTGGAAGTGTATGGTAGTCTTCAGCATGGGCGCTACATATGAACGTTAATTGAAAAAAATCAAATGGAAAGTGTGAAGACCTGGGGCTCGAACCCAGGTCATGTGCTTTACCAACCCTTATGCTTGCCAGTGGAGCCAGTTCAAACGCGTTTGATATATAACAATTAATAAACATTATAAAAGAAAAGGAAGTCAGGAGCCTCAAACGCGCGCGAAATTTAAACTAGCCTATCACATCTTGCCACGATATCGTCTTCTTCTTCATCCCTGAAACACAAAAACAAAGGCCACGGTTTTCTGAGCGTTTCCTTAGGCCACATATTAGAAAATAGAGACTAGCCCTAGGGGCTCTATAAATTAGGCGCGAGGGTAGCCTTATAATCGTCTGATCGCCCTGATTTGAATGGTGGTGGTCTTGAGGGCCAATTTTTCCTCATTCAAAAACCCCTAATCCAAGGTCCTGTAAACCCTAGAAAACGATAATGGCATATTGGCACACAATGCATAAAAACGCAATTAAACACATGGGTTAGCTTCAGAATAGCATAAGGAATGTAAATCAACAATTAAAATGCCATGAGAATGCATAGATGTTAAAACACGATCATGGATTTTTTTCTGTACAGGGGCGGTTCATGTTACCAATTCTTTAGGCTTTGATGAATGTTTTGGATTGGGAAACGTTCAGTGAACCTTCAGCAAGCTAATGAAACAAAAATTATGCTTTGAATCGCCCTAGAATGTGGTTTTCAGTTTTGAGTTTCTTGACAAATTTTCCAAGTTTTGTGAATGGTTTCTGCGCAGCTTCAATCGTCCTTCTCATTAGGTTTGCATTCAGGCTTAAGTATAGAACCAATTAGGTCAAATAAAACACTCCAAATCTTTGGCAATCATGGTTTTTGAAATTTGATTTTCACATATCTTTTTCAATCTTTTTCCATGTGCTTTTGTACAAATTAAGATCAATTCTCTCCAAATCTTTCCCTATTTAATTTCACACGAATTATTGAGTAGATTTTGTGCACAAAAAGATTGTAAGACCTAGGTTAAATATTTTTCATGTATTTAATTTGATTTAAATGAATTATTATTAATAAAAATTCAAATAAATAAATAAAAAATGAGAAAATACTTCCCTTTGGGCCAAGTGGTCGTGCACATGCCATGGATGATGATTTATGGAAGAAAAATGGGCCCATTAGCAATTTTAGACCATTTGAATCAATGTTGACTTTTCAAAATATCCAAAAATTTCCCAACTTCCACAAGGCATAACTTGCTCAATTTTTAAGCTTTGCTCATGTTCTTGGACATTTTGGAAAGGTTTTGGAGTCCTCTAACCAATGCCTTTGGTCCCATGTCATTTTGATTTACCAATCTCAAGTTATGGCCTTTGACTTAAAGTCCCTTTTTGTTGACTTTTGAAAATGACCTATAATGTTGAAATTGATAACTTTTTGTGAGAGCATTTCTTGGACTTGAAGTATGAAGATGAGTTGTAGGAAATGTCTTTCTCTTCAAAATGAGCTTTGGATGGAATTTTTCTGATAATCCATGTGAAAGTTATGCCCTGGTCAATTTACAGTTGACTTTTCCAGTTGTCCAAATAAGGAAACTTTTGCATCTTGATGATTTCTGAGCCAAATTTTGAGAATCATGATCAAGCATTGATCAAATGATGTTTGTGGCTTCAAAATGATATGTTGACCAAAAATTTGAACTTTTGACTGTCAAATGACCATTTTGCCCTTACAGTTGACTGTAGTGCAATTAGGGTTTTGACTGTGCAATTTTGAGCTGAAAGCCTTGAAACTTTGTATGAGGATAC
The DNA here is from genome assembly GCA_948472305.1 of Vicia faba. NCBI lineage: Eukaryota > Viridiplantae > Streptophyta > Magnoliopsida > Fabales > Fabaceae > Vicia > Vicia faba. The sequence continues at coordinate 1,531,940,916 of OX451738.1, forward strand.
CTGACCATATTTGTAGGCATGTGAGACTTGATTGGGCCCTTTGAAACTTCATCTTCTTGATCAGAACACAAACCCTAATTTTGACTGCTTAGGAGGCTCTTACACTATGCAACCCTTGGGGAGATTTGAAGCTTGACTTGGCATTTTCTTGAAGAATATGGGAGGGAAAATTTTGGGGTACAACAGTTGCCCCTGTTCAATCTTCTTAGACCTGAGGATGCAGATTGGCTGACGTGCCTTTCGTAATCCGAGGGTAGAAGATGATTGAACACTAGAGTGCCCAGAAATTTGCGCTCACATAGTGGAAATGATGGAAATGGGCTTATAGATGCCATTTGGAGATTGATGGATAGGGTGATGGGCTTATAGATGTCATCTGGATGTTGATCGCATAAGAGATTCCTTAGCGAGAACCTGCATACCTGCAAAAAAAAGAAAATGATTACCTGACACGTTGCAGGAGCTGTCTTTCAGATGCTTTGGATAGATGTGTCCTGACTGGTTACAGGAGCTGGATCTTCGAACTCTTCAGACGTGCCCTGGCGAGGTACAGGAATCGAGTATGGTAATGTTAGTCTTCAACGGATACACCCTGGCAAGATTCAGGCATCGGACCCTTGAACTCTTCAGACACACCCTGGAAAGATACAGGAATCGGATCTAGTAATGTTAGTCTTCAACGGATACACCCTGGCAAGATTCAGGCATCGGATCCTCGAACTCTTCAGACACACCCTGGCAAGATACAGGAATCGGATCTGGTAATGTTAGTCTTCAACGGATACACCCTGGCAAGATTCAGGCATCGGATCCTCGAACTCTTCAGACACACCCTGGCAAGATACAGGAATCGGATCTGGTAATGTTAGTCTTCAACGGATACACCCTGGCAAGATTCAGGCATCGGATCCTCGAACTCTTCAGACACACCCTGGCAAGATACAGGAATCGGATCTGGTAATGTTAGTCTTCAACGGATACACCCTGGCAAGATTCAGGCATCGGATCCTTGAACTCTTCAGACACACCCTGGCAAGATACAGGAATCGGATCTGGTAATGTTAGTCTTCAACGGATACACCCTGGCAAGATTCAGGCATCGGACCCTCGAACTCTTCAGACACACCCTGGCAAGATACAGGAATCGGATCTGGTAATGTTAGTCTTCAACGGATACACCCTGGCAAGATTCAGGCATCGGACCCTCGAACTCTTCAGACACACCCTGGCAAGATACAGGAATCAGATCTGGTAATGTTAGTCTTCAACGGATACACCCTGGCAAGATTCAGGCATCGGATCCTCGAACTCTTCAGACACACCCTGGCAAGATACAGGAATCGGATCTGGTAATGTTAGTCTTCAACGGATACACCCTGGCAAGATTCAGGCATCGGACCCTCGAACTCTTCAGACACACCCTGGCAAGATACAGGAATCGGATCTGGTAATGTTAGTCTTCAACGGATACACCCTGGCAAGATTCAGGCATCGGTCCCTCGAACTCTTCAGACACACCCTGGCAAGATACAGGAATCGGATCTTTAGTTGCGACCGTTGATGGTTTTTGTACTTTTTGTCCTGAAAAGACAAGCGTTAGTTGTATGCGATGTCATGTGGTATGACATGCGAGATGCTCTCTGACTACGTGAGATTGTATGTTCATGATGCGTATATGCATGCTATTATGTATGAAGATGTTTATGAATGTATGTTTTCGTCTAGGACAGTAAATCCTTGACGGGTGCCGGGAAGTTAACTCCTGGGCTGATGTTGGATAATAGCTTTGCCTCCGCTGGGGATGATAATTGCAAGAATACCGATAGGAGAAGATGACTCCGTTGGGGAATAAACTTGGCGAATAGATTACTCTGCGGGGAATTACTCTGTGGGAAGAGATACTTTGCTGAGATGCTGATGATAACTCCGCTGGGGATACCATTGTCGTGTTGGAAGTATGAATAGACTTCGCTGGGGGGTAAGAGAACTTCGTTAACGACGACCTCTCCGTGGCTTTTGGCTGAGGATAACCCAGTTATATCCTGTTAAGGAAATAACTCTTTAAATAAATCCGGGCGACGCGTTCGTGCTCTACGAGGATAAGCTTCCAGAATCTACTGGGGATAAGCTTAACTGCTTGGGAGATGATTTCCAACTTTCCTGGGGAACTAGATTGGATTTTCCTGGGGAAGTTTTGAATTGTATCGGTTATGTTCTTCAACGGAACCTACCTTGATACCTGTGGAGTGCTGATAGTTGTTGATGGACAAACTCTTCTTCTGATAGGCAAGTGACAAGATGACGGGACATAGTCGTACGCTTTGATCCCTAACTTTTTCCTGGACCGCCATTTCGGGTTTTCAGTCCACCGGGATACCCATTTTTGCCCAAGCCGCCTTTTCAGGTTTTCGACTTGCCGGGTGTAAAGATTTTTTCATTTCATCCCTTCATTTTGCCCGAACCCTTTTGGTTCGTTGGGAAGCCCTAATTTTTGCCTAGGTATGTCAACCTAGCGGGTCTTTGATTATGCGTAGTATCTTTTCGACTATGTCCGTGCTTTCAGAATGTAGGGAGTTGCCCCTGTTAGAAGTGTTTTGTCATGCCACCAGAAGATTTCTGACCAGGCCAGATTCGTTGTTGGAATGCCCCAAGTGACTCAGGCGGAGATTTGTCCCAGACTATTTGGCCTTTGAGAGATTCCCCGAATCTTGATTGGACTGCCCCAGATGATGGACCATGATCATATCCTGCCCCTTGATTGGAAGAGTTTTTTGTTCATCAGGCATTCGTCGTGCGAATTTCTCTGCTGTTCAAACAAAAAGTCATATGCAAACAAAGTTATGTTAAAAATGCAAAGCTTATGTATGTTTTGAAGATTTTGGAAATGCATTCTTTTTCATAAAACAAGTGGTTGTTTGTAAAACATGATGTCAACTCCGTATTTTATCGCAAGCCTTAAGGAGTCAGAATACCTTCCGTAACAGTATGCTTTCGAACTAACCCATGCTTCAGCTAGGACTTTTGAGGGTTATAACGTGGCCTGGTTCACGGTTTAAGAAACAAAGGATAAAGGCTCAAATTATTTGTACCCACCCGCTCTTCGTGATGTTCTCCAAACCTAAACTCAGTTGATCATACGTTAGACCTTGTTTGAGTCCTTGTCCTGATATTCCAATGATGGTTCAGATATTGATGATTTATTCTGAATAGGCAGTCATTTTTTGTTGTTGAGGGTTCGTAGGACCTCTTTCTTTTTTTTTATTTCATTATCCCTATTTTTTGCCTGAACTGTTTCTTTTGTGATTACAGTCAGCGGGATGCCCCAGTTTTGTAAGTCTCCTTCGTAGGTTTTGACTTATTGGGTTTTTATTCTTTGAGAGATAATGACTGCCTTTCTTTATTGATTATTCGGAACCATCACTGTCTTTCTTTGTTTTGTAAGGACCTCTTTGGTGCCATTCGTTATGCACTTGGATCAACTGAGAGACTACCCTACCCCAGGTTATGATTAAGGGTTTTAAATTTCGAAAAGAAAAACTCCTACTTCTTTGGCTCAGAGGGGTTGACGAGGGATTATCATCCTTATAACTCAAGTGTTTAGGGATTTGAAACAATGCCTGTACCTCATCAGCGGGGTCTGTTCAAAAGCATACTGTAGATTATAGTATCGTTTTCGTCATCCTCCCTCAAGAGGCTTAGAATTATTATTTAAGAGTTGATCATCAGAAAAAATATGAAAATAATTTGCATTTAGTGAACACGAATATATTGTTTTAGAATAGACGTATGCGATGCATTAATGAAATAACAATGTTTAACAATGAACAAATGTTTGATCAAAAGAAAATTGCAACTTGAACATTCGAATGAACAAAAATTCTTCTCGTCTCAGGGCTTGTTACTTCAAATGGTGCCTCCTGTAGGGATGGTAGAAGCACTCAGCTTGGCCATCTTGGGTGAATTCCACAGCTCCTTCCTCAATCAGGTCCTGGATCTTATTCTTCAAAGTCCAACAATCCTCTGTAGCATGCCCCGGGCTGTCAGAATGATAAGCGCAGCGAGCGTTGGGGTTATACCTTGAAGGTGTCCTGTTGGGATTCTTAGGAGGATCCTTTAGAGTTACCAAATTCAACCTCAGCAGTTGTTGTAAGGCTTGAGGCAGTGACACGTTGAGCTTGGTGAATTGCCTTTTGGGCTTGCCTGGCTGAAGTTGGTGAGGTTGATACTGAATTGATGATACTGGAGCCATCTGAGGAGCTTTTCCCTTGTCTGCTTGTCTCAAGGGTGGTTGAATGATGACTGGCTCTTCAACCCTAGACGTTTGCCCCAGCTGGTTACCCCGAAGCAGTTGGTTGACGAGGACCCTGAGCTCGTCTTGTTTTTGAACTAAACTTTGAATGGCAGTCGCCTGCCCCAGCATCTGGACTTTCAAGGCATCCATTTCAGTTTGCCGATATCTCATCCGTTCATCCTCAGCACTGTTCCTGGCCAAAGTCTCCCTGAGAAGTGTCCTTAACTCCTCCTGCCCCTTGGATAGGTTCAGGAGGATTTCCCCAAATTGAGTCTCTTGAGCCAGAAGGTATGCCCGGTTTGGACACTGATATTGTGGTACACCACCTGCCAACTAAAGAAGACTGTCCTCCGGTAAAACAGAAGGTTCGCCGTATGCGCCCTGAGATGTCCGAGAAAATCAAAGTTGAGGTCATGAAACAGTTTGACATGGAATTTTAGCTGTCACTTCTTACCCGCAGTGGGTTGCCAACGTTGTTCCAGTACCTAAGAAGGATGGTAAGGTACGGATGTGTGTGGACTATAGAGATCTGAATAGGGCAAGCCCCAAAGATGATTTCCCACTTCCTCACATCGATGTTCTGGTCGACAACATCGCACAGCATAAGATCTTCTCCTTCATGGATGGTTTTTCTAGTTACAATCAGATTAAGATGGCTCCCGAAGACATGGAGAAAACAACCTCCGCTACACAGTGGGGCACCTTCTGTTACAAGGTAATGCCTTTCGGGTTGAAGAATGTTAGGGCAACGTATCAGCACGCCATGGTCGCTTTGTTCCACGACATGATTCATCATGAGATTGAGGTTTATGTTGATGACATGATCGCCCGACCCTAGACTGAGGAAGAACACCTTGACCATCTCCATAAACTATTCGACAAGTTGAAGACGTACAAGCTAAGGTTGAACCCGAACAAGTGCACCTTCGGGGTAAGGTCTGGTGGATCCTGCAAAGGTAAAAGCTATACAAGAAATGCCATCTCTCCAAACAGAGAAGGAAGTTAGAGGCTTTTTGGGACGTTTGAACTACATCGATCGATTCATTTCACATCTGACTGCTACTTATGAGCCAATCTTCAAGCTGTTGAAGAAAGATTAAGTGGTAAAATGGAATGATGAATGTCAGGCCGCTTTCGAAAGAATCAAAGAATACCTCCAAGAGCCACCTATTATGATGCCTCCAGTTGAAGGGAGACCTTTGATCTTATACTTGACGGTACTGGATAATTCAATGGGGTGCGTGCTGGGGCAGCATGACTAGTCTGGCCGAAAAGAGCATGTTATTTACTACCTTAGCAAAAAGATTACTGACTGTGAGACCCGATACTCACTTCTCGAGAAAACTTGCTGCGCTTTGGCATGGGCTGCTCGCCGGCTGAGACAGTATATGCTGACTTACACCACCTTATTGATATCAAAGATGGACCCAATCAAGTATATCTTCGAGAAGCCTGCTTTGTCCGAAAGAATAGCAAGATGGCAAATGATCTTAACCGAGTATGACATCCAATACACAACCCAAAAAGAAATCAAAGGGAGTGTGTTGGCGGATCATTTGGTGCATCAGGTCGTGGATGACTACCAATCCATGAATTTCGAGTTCCCAGATGAGAACATCATGTCGGTGACCGACTGTGAGAAACCTGGACTGGATGAAGGACCCGAGGAAGGATCCCGATGGTCTATGTATTTTGATGGAGCATCAAACGCATTGGGTAATGGTGTTGGCGTTGTGATTATATCCCCTGAGGGTTTTCATACTCCGTTCACCACCTGATTATGTTTTAACTGCACCAACAATATGGTGGAGTATGAAGCATGTATCCTGGGTCTGCGAGCTGCTATAGACCTGAGGATTAAGTTCTTGAGTGTATTTGGAGATTCCGCTCTGGTGATCAGTCAGATCAAAGGCGAGTGGGATATGAAGCATCCAAATCTTATTCCTTACAAAGAGTATGTATTGACATTGCTCCCACATTTTGAGGAGATAACCTTTGAACATTTCCTAAGAGAGGAGAATCAGTTAGCGGACGCGCTAGCTACCATGTCTTCTATGTTCAAGGTCAGGTGGGACAATGAAGCTCCCCAGATTACCATCGAGAGATTGGAAGAACCCGCACATTGCTATGACATCAAGGCTGTAGAGGTAGCAGATAAACCCTGGTTTCATGAGGTAAAGAGGTATCTTGAGGCTCAAGAATACCCCAAAGGTGCATCTCCTAATGATAAGAAGTTTTTGAGAAGATTCGCTGTGAAGTTCTTCATCAGTAATGGGATTCTTTATAAGCGTAACCATGATTCAACCTTACTGCGATGTATGGACAAGAGCGAGGCAAAAAAGATCATGGTAGACCTACACGAAGGTACCTTCGGAATTCATTCCAGTGAACATACCATGGCGAAGAAAATCCTACGGGCAGGATATTATTGGTCCACTATGGAAGCCGATTGTTATCAGCATTCTCGGACCTGTCATAAGTTCCAATTCTATGCTGATAAGGGGCATGTACCTCCAGGTCCCCTGAATGTTTTGACAACTCCTTGGCCCTTTGCAATGTGGGGCATCGGCGAGATCAGGCCTACTGCATCTAACGGGCATCGTTTCATTCTGGTAGCTATTGATTACTTTATGAAGTGGGTTGAGGCAGCTTCCTTTGCTATAGTAACCAAGAACGTCGTGGCGTTATTTATCTGACACAATTTGATCTGTCGATACGGTGTACCAGAGAGGATCATTAAGGACAATGGTAAAAATCTCAACAATACGTTGATCACCAAGCTCTGCAAACAGTTTAAGATACAGCATCACAACTCTTCTCCCTACCGGCCGAAGATGAATGGGGCTATTGAAGCAGCTAATAAGAACATCAAGAATATTGTGCAGAAGATGACGGTGACATACAAAGACTGGCACGAGATGTTACCATTCGCTCTTCATGGGTATCGTACCTCAGCACAGACATCGACAGGGGCAACACCCTATTCTCTGGTGTATGGCATGGAGGCAGTCTTACCCATTGAGGTCCATATACCTTCTCTTTGAATTATGAAGGATGCGGGTTTGAGAGAAGACGATTGGATCCAGACCCGGCTTGATCAGCTGAACTTAATCGATGAAAAGAGATTCACTGCTATTTATCATGGTCAGATGTATCAAAAGCGAATGATAGAGGATTTTAACAAGAAAGTTAGACGACAAGAGTATCAAATTGGGGGATCTGGTGATCAAACGCATCATATTACCGCAAGGTGATCCCAGGGAAAAATGGACCCCTACGTACGTAGGTCCATTTGTGGTTAAGAACATTTTCTCGGGAGGAGATATGATTCTAACTACCATGGATGGTGACGACCTTCCTCACCCCGTCAATGCAGACATAATGAAAAAAATACTACGCATGATCAAAGACCCGCTAGGTTGATTAGCCTAGGAAAAAATAAGGGCTTCTCGGCGAACCAAAAGGGTTCGGGCAAAAGTAAGGGATGAAAATGAAAAAACTATACACCCGGCAAGTCGAAAACATGAAAAGTCGGCTTGGGCAAAAAAGGGTATCCCGGTGGACTGAAAACCTGAAAGGGCGGTCCAGGCAAAAATTAGGGATCAAAGGGTAACACTATGTCTCATTGGATCATCTTGCAACCATACTTCGGTATCGACTATCAATCTCGGACGCTGCCAATCAATCTGATCCATCTTCGACCAAGTAGCAAAGTGATGATAAGTTCGAAGATATAAGGGCAATAACAGAGTTGGAACCCAGTGGGATTGTTTCACATAGCTGTTTTTATTTCTTTTTCAAAATGTATAATTCTTTCGGCGGAGTTCTCTTACTAGGACGTCAGCCTCTTGTACAAAACGCCTATTACAGGCCAACTTCAAAATCGATACAATTCATTTTCCCAAAGAAATTTCAACTTGTGTTTTCTTTTTCTGTTTTGTTTTGTAAGGACGTCCAATGATTCATTTTTTATATATGCATTTGAGAATAATTGTTGCTCATAAAATTTACATGCGAAACAAAAGACAATTGCTCGTAATTCCAGGAACAGGGGCAGACAAGAAATGTCCAAACCTTACAGTTGCTATATCCACCAGGTACGGGGATAGACCCAGCTAGAGAATATGACTAAAGGTACATACACTCCCCACAGAGTAAGAAGTACCCAAAGACAATGGTGTTAATTCTCCCAAAGCAGAGTTTAGCTATCACCAGCAATAGAAGTTCATCATCAGCTGAGTTTAGTTCTTCCACAAGCAGAAGCTCAATCCTCGGCAGGGTTCATTATCACCAGCAACGATAAATTATCCCCAGCAGAGGTTATTTCTTCAAATCAGGAGATCTTCTAGCAGAGTATCTCTCTCCCCACAGAGTCATTCTCTCGCCAAATTATTCTCCAGCCAGTCTCTCCCGGAGGTTTGTTCTCGAGCAAAACGGACGCAAGTCTCTGGATAATCATCTTCGGTCGTTATCCCCAGCGAGAATGAAGAATCAACTCCTTGTATTCTCCAGCAGCAGTCCAAGATTTATTTTCCCCAGCTAGAGAGTATCATAAGAGCATTGCATATCCATACATCGTAGCATGCGCATATGCTTCATACAGCACAATCTCATTTATTTTGAGAACATAATTACCAACACATTTCATACATCACGACATTACGTACGACTAACTCTTTACCTTTCAGGGAAAGATACAATCAAATTCTTACAAATTTTCTCTGGTTCAGTGAAATCGATACTAAGATTTTTATTCCAGTTCAATCTATGAAGCCCGGATCTGACTGGATAATATCTTGATTTCTCCATCATATTGTGAAGCCCGAAGAATGACCGGATAACGTTACCAAAATACCATGAAGCCTGGAATCGACCAGATAATGGTACATCTCAAAGCTCAAGCTGTGAAGCCTGGAGATCGACCAAAAAATAGCTTAACCCCCAGCAAGTATTGTGAAGACTGGAAATCGACCAGATAGCAATACAAGATACCATGAAGCCTGGACTCGACCAGATAATGGTATAAGACACTGTGAAGCCTGGATTACGACCAGATAGCGGCAAAGGATACTGAAGCCTGGATCACGACCAGATAATAGTATAAGGTACTACAAAGCTTGGAATTCGACCGAATAACAGTTTACCTGGCCAATTACTGAGAAGCCCGGAATCGACCGGATATTAGTATGCTTTAAATTCAAGTTGAAGCCCGGATGCGACCGGATAACAACTTAATTCCTTCTGAAGCCTGGAGCACGACCAGATAAGAAGTGAGAAATTGCGAAGCCTAGATATCGACCAGATAGCAAGTTCAACCTCATCTCCCCAGTAAGTCGCTGTGAAGCCTGGAGCACGACCAGATAGCAGTCGATATTATTTTCCTCAGCAAATCACTGTGAAGCCTGGAGCACGACCAAATAACATTTCATTTGCACCTCTTCGACCAAGAAGTGGTTCCCCATTAGAATAACGGACGATTGAAGCTCCTAAAATTCTACTTTTACCAAGACAGATACCAGCATTCCCCTGCGTAGTCCTCCTTAACAACAAGTATACGGGCTCTCGCAAAGGAATCTCTTATGCGGTCGACACTTCCTCTGATGGAATCTTCAAGCCCATCTTCCGACGTCAACCTCCAAATGGCATTTATAAGCCCATTCCCGACATCGCAAGGCAAATACCACATCATGCGAGTGCAAATTTTTGGGCACTCTAGTGTTCAATCATCTTCCACCTTCGGATTACGAAAGGCAGACAAGCCAATCGACATCCTCAGGTTTAAGAAGATTGAATAGGGGAAGCTGTTGCACCCTAAAATTTTCCCTCCCATATTTCTCAATACATGTCAAGTGAGGTCCTCAAATTGCTCAAGGAAGTCCAAGGGTTGACCAGACAAACTCTCTCCTAAGGCAGTCTACCTCAAATTAGGGTTTTAGTTTGCATCAAGATGTTTCAGTCCAAAGGATCCCAAATTCTCACCATTGTCATAATATGTTCTCAATATCATCCATGTCAAGTTTCAAGCCTTGCAGAGGAAGTTTGCTCAGTCAATTGCTCAAAGGCTTGAAAATCGACTGTGCTAGGGCAAAAGTCAATCGTGTCCTACATACAGTCAAACTTCAAGATTTTTGGTCAACATTATCATTTTGAAGTATTATTCATCATTTGATCAAGGGTTGATCATGATTCCTCAAGGATTGCTCACAATTCATCAAAACCCAAAAGTTGCTAAATTAGGGTTTTGCAGGAAAAGTCAACTTAACTTTGACCAAGCATAACTTTCTCATACTTTATAAAAAATGACCCATCTAAAGCTCATTTTGAAGAGGATGCAATTCCCTACAATTCATCTTCAGCTCCCAAGTTCAAAGTATGCACTCACAAGAAGATATGTATTTGGACATTATAGGTCATTTTGGAAAGTCAACAAAAACACCTTTTTTGTCAAAGCTTCATACATGAACATGGAAGACTCAGTTGAGATGAGACCAAAAGAGTTGCTTAGAGTACATCTTAAGCTTTCTAAAAAGTCCAATAACACATCTCTAGGGTCAAAATTGAAGGAGTTATGCATTGGCAAAGTTAACCTTTTTTGCAAAATTGTCAAAAGTCAAATGTGGCCAAAATTGCAATTTTTGTCAAATGGGCCCAACCTTTTATGCTTGCATTGAGTTTGTAACATGATCCACGACCCATAATCCTTCCCATTTGTCATTCTTTTATTTTTGTCATTTATTTTGAATTTATTTCAATTAAATCAAATCAAATCAAAATAAAACCATGAAAATATCAAAACTAGTCAAAGCTTGAGATTTTGTGCATGTTAAGGCCTCTTATACAGCTGGAAAGGAAATCAAATCGTGCAAGCTTCATTTGGACACAAAAAGATGGGATTTTCTCAAATTCGAAAGATTTGCACAATGGATCAAATCTTGAATCAATGATCATTATTGGAGAAGATTTGAAAGCAAATTTCAACCCTAATTCATTCAAGGGTACATATAGAACAAGTGCATACCATAAACAAGGGGACTGGAGGCGTGAGAAACAGAAAGAAAACTTGCAAAAATTCAACAAAAGTGGTGAATCAATTTCCAGTTTTCAGGCCATCTCAAGCCTTCCCAGGTATCTCAATCGCTTGCCGGATATCTCTGGGTCACATTACAATCACTAACAAGCATTCTCTTGCCCTGAAACGCACTGTAAATGTCCCACGATCTACATACTTTCTTGAAATTGAATATCCCTATTCTGGCACTTTTAGCATAATTTATTTGCATATTCTTAATCCTTCAACCATTAGCAAGCTGATGGTAATACTTAATTGCATTTTCGTTAACGATACAGCAAGATGCCATAGTTAGGGTTCTTGCTTCGTTTATGGGGTTTTTCTTTACATGTACAATTGGCCATGGATAAGGGTACCATGATGCTCCTGAGGTTGCCACGAGTTGATTGGTACCATTGCTTTGTATTTACCATGCTTATACAGGATTTTGGAGAAGCCTGGGATTATACCTACACCCCTTGACCGTAGGTAAAAGTTGCAGAACTTTTAGTAATGGTGGGAGGAAGAAGAAGGGTAGCGTGGCATCCTGGGAATGGTCAATTCAAAATTTCGCGCGTTTGTAATATTATTATTTTTGTTTTTACATATAACGTTCGTTTGTTGTTCCATATACAAGAAAATAATCCAGCTTAGATGGTCAGCGTATGTTGTGAAAATGCCAAAGGGCCTAGGTTCGATTTCCAGGTCCCCATATTATTCCATGTTATTTTGCATTATGTGATCAAGTACATAGGCGCCCCATAAGTCCACCATGCGTCCTCCATGTCCAGCCAATCAGATCATCCACATGCTAGATCCAAGGATTCCCAATGAAGGTCTACCATGGACATCGATCAATCTAGCAGCATTGGATTTGGAAAAGTCAAATGGGCTAAGCGCTATTGGGCTTAGGATTTGCCATTCAGACCCCACTTCTTGCTACAAAACCAGGCCCATTCTATTTTCTTTTCTATTTTTTCTTTTTATTTAATTTATTTAAATTATTTTCTAACCACAAATTAATTCCTTTTTTCATAAAAATCATAAAATCAATTTCACCAATTTAGATTTAGGTTTTATTTTTATTTTTATCAAATTTAATTTAATATTAGTTAAATTTAATTTTAGGGTAATTCTAACCTTTTGTAAATAATTTAAAATCAAATTAGAAAATTAGGTTTGTTCTTGATTTAATTTTTATTTATTTTCACAAAATAATAAAAATGCAAAAAATAGTTAATTTAATTATTTTTCTTAAATAAAATTAATTAGTCATTAGGTTTTCTTTATTTATTTAATTAAAAACCTTATTTTCTCAAAATAACACAAAAACCACAAAAATATGTTTTTTCTTTCAATTAGGTTTAGACGGGGTCAAAACCCTAATTTCTCTCGTTCTCGATTCATCGCGCACATTTATATTTTTTACCATATTAATGTAACTGCTTACGGTATGTAATAGTTTAATTAGGGTTTTCTTTTATTTATCGTTTTACAGGTTTGTGACTATGTAATTAATCCCCTACCCCGAAGCCTTGTAATAGCATAGTTTTATTTCTCGCATTTTAATTCCCGCAAATATTAACTTTTAGATGTATGATAATAGGATTGTATGACAAGATTACATGACAATTTAAAATGGCTACCAAACCCTAATGTGAAAAGATAAATAACTGAAATCAGATCACTCGTACATGCGCACTCCTAGGGTATACTCTCACTTCGGTTGCCTTCGATAAACGATCATTAAGTATAGGATATTTTAGTGGTTGCGCCCTTCTATCTAAACAAAGATCAAAAGTCCTGTTCGGAAATGTTGCCTCGGAAAGGTTGCCTCGGAAATGTTGCCTCGAATATGATCTCAAGACACTAGGGTTATTACTAAGAAGTTCTAACATTGCTTTAGTGATGGTACGTCCCTTTCGAATTGACCCTTACAAATTCCAACGATGGTGCTACCTAGTTCTCAATAGTAGGATAACATTGTCTAAAGCAAACAAGAACAGAAACATTCTTTTTTTTCGAGTAGGTAGATGCTAGTAGGTACTTGCTCCAAACAACAAACTTCTTTCACACCAAAACACTTTTCAAACAAAGTTTTCAAAAACACTTCATAACACTCTTGAGGACTGATACAAGGGTTAAAACGAAGTAAAACAAAAACTTCTCAAAACACACAAACACGGAAGCAAATTTTTAAAATGATGAGAAAGTACCTAAGAGCCCGTGGAAAACCACGGATAGAAAGGGTGCTAATACCTTCCCTTTCTATAATCTACCCCCCGTACTCAAAATCTCGAAAAAGGAATTTTTCTGTGCTTTTGTCCTTTCCAGTTGGTTAAAATAAAAGTCGGTGGCGACTCTTGCTTACAGTGACATTATGCGAACACAAACGCAAAACGCAAACCAGCATTTTCTCAAAACAGTCCGGCTCTGCCACCGTATCACACTGCCATAAACATTTTGCTGCCCAGGAAAAATCCCAACATGTCTTTTCCAGCATGGAATATCCGACTCACAATCAGTAAAAAATTTACTGAGATAATAAATGGCATACTTTTTCTTCCCCGTTTCATCTTGTTGTCCCAGAATACAGCCCATGGAATTATCTAACACTGTCAGATACATAATCAATGGTCTTCCTTCAACATGAGGGAGCAAGATAGGAGGTTCAAGCAGATATTCTTTAATACTTTCAAATTCCCTTTGGCAGTCATCTTGCCACACACAACATTGATCTTTCTTTAGCAACTTAAAGATTGGTTCACGCGTTGCAGTCATATGGGAAATCAATCTGGAAATATAATTCAAACGCCCGAGGAACCCTCTGACTTGCTTTTTAGTTCTCGGTGCTGGCATCTCTTGAATTGCTTTGACTTTTTTAGGGTCAACTTCAATCCCTTTCTAGCTAACAATGAAACCCAACAATTTCCCTGATCAAACATCGAAGGTACATTTATTTGGATTCAAGTGGAGAGGATACTTCCTCAAACTCTGAATCAACTTCAACAAATCTTCTACATGCCCTTCTTCAGTCTAGGACTTAGCAATCATATCATCAACATATACCTCAATTTCCTTGTGCATCAGATCATGGAATAGGGTTGTCATAGCCCTCTGGTACGTTGCACCAGCGTTATTCAACCCAAAGGGCATCACTCTGTAATAGAATGATCCCCAAGGTGTGATAAACGTTGTTTTTTCCATGTCCTCAGGGGCCATTATTATTTGATTACACCAGGAAAATCCGTCCATGAACGAGAAAACCTTGAATTTTGCTGTGTTATCCACTAACATATCAATGTGTGGCAATGGAAAATCATCTTTTGGACTAGCTTTATTTAGATCTCTATAATCTACGCACATGCGGACTTTTCCGTCTTTTTTCGGTACTGGGACAATATTGGCAATCCATTGAGGGTACACTAATGTCACAAGAAAACCGGAATTAATATGCTTTAGAACTTCTTCTTTGATCTTTACTGCCATATCGGGGTGAGTTCTTCGCAACTTCTGTTTGATTGGCGGGCACTCTGGCTTCAGCGGCTAATGATGCTCTACAATATCTGTGTCTAGACCAGACATATCTTGGTAAGACCAAGAAAAAATATCCACATACTCTTTCAACAACTCAATCAACCTGCTCTTCACATCAGGATGTAGTAATGCTACAATCTTGACTTCTTTCGGATCTTCTTCTGAACCCGAATTGATTACTTCCAATGGCTCTTTATATGGCTGAATGGCATTCTCCTCGCACTCAAGCAACCGTGAGACCTCTTCTGGAATATCATCATAGTCTTCTTCTTCGTCCCCATACACAGGACATTCAAAGTTGGGAGATGGTGTAGGGTCATTGTATTCAACGGGTTTTTTAATTAATCTGCACATATAATTTATGATTGTTTTTAGAAACTGACACATATAACAAGTTATCATGCAGATTGAATTTCAGTTTTTATTTATTTTGAAAGGTTATTTCTGATTACCTTTTTCCAAGAAAAAGCAAAAAATAAAAATACAATTTGGGAAACAAAGACAACTTTTATTATTGATTTTAAAAGTCACAGCAAACAGATAAGCCCATACAATATTAATACGTTCACCTTGGGCAAAGTGAAAGTTTTTCAAAAGGATTAACAAAACAAATTACTTCGAAACATGTATGCAAGAGGGAACATCAATGGTAATCCAGTTTTAAACCCTAACTCCATGTGTTACATAATTTGGAATTTCTGGCTCTGCTTCATCTTCCACAATGGCATTAATCCGAGAAACAGTTGGATGAAGATAACCCCCGCTACGGAAGATGTCTTGATAATTTCCTGCAGCAGACTTCGGCTTCATTCCCTTACCTTTATCATTCTTCACAGAGAACCCCAAGCCAACTCTATTCTTGTTTACAGGTGGATTCACAATCTGTCCCCAAACATCGTTATGGCCATTATGCACAACCTGTTGTGCATCCTTAAGAGAAACCATATAATTCTCATTTCCTCTTATGTTATCAATGGATAAAGCTTGGAACTGAGTTCCAACAGCAGCTTCATCCGCCTCCATAATGTTGAAAGAGGACAAATGAGATATCAATAATCCTTGTTCTCCATTTATAATTACCATTTTTCCTTCACGTACAAACTTCAGCTTCTGGTGTAAAGTTGAAGTGATAGCCCCTGCCTCATGTATCCATGGTCGTCCCAACAAACAGCTGTAAGCGGGTACAATATCCATGACCTGGAAAGTATTCTGAAACAAATGTGGTCCTACATGAATAGGCAAGTCCACTTCACCAATAACAGATTTCCTTGATCCATCAAACGCTTTCACAATAATGCCATTCGGGCGCATGGGTGTTCCTTGATATTTCAACTTCATAAGCGTGCTACTTGGTATAAAGTTTAATGCAAATCCATTATCAATCAACACATTGGATAGTGAATCATTCTTGCAGTTCATATAGATGTGGAGGGCCAGGTTGTGATTCCTCCCTTCATCGGGAAGTTCATTATTACAGAAACTCAAGTTATTACATGACATAATGTTCCCTACCACACTGCTGAATTGGTCTACTGGAATATCAATTTCCACGAAATCTTGGTCCAATACCCTCATCAAAGATTCTCTATGAGCAGAGAAGTTCATCAATAAATCCAAGATGGATATTTTTTAAGGAGTCTGCAGTAGCTGATCTTATGTAGTCGCTCATCTTGATTATCTTCAAAATATCATCCATATCTTTCTCCATACTAGCTCCACTAGATTCACCCGCAGCCTTCTTGGGTTCAACACTTTCAACAATTTTCTTTCCAGCACTAACATCTCCACGAACCACTGGCGCAAATACATGACCGTTGCGTGTCACTCTGCTAGTCTCAGCAATATTTCCCACATCAAACATCGGCTGAATGGGAACTTCCACACCATCCTCTAAGATTGTAGCATTTATATTTGTAGGGTACAACCTTATCTGACTTGTAGGGGGCAGGACCCGGCAAACTAATCACCAATGGAGTAATAGATGGCTTGCTATGATACTCAACTTCAAAATGGGCAGGTGCACCAAAACAAGGCACAATGACGTTTACTCCCTCTTCAACATAATCAGTCATTACAGAGTCATCTCTGGAAAACATATCTTCATCTGAGGAGAAGAACTCATCTGCAGAGGCATATTCATCATCTGAATCTTCTTTATCCAAACAAACCTAAATCATATTAACCTTGTGGTAATCATCCCTTTGACCTGTAACCTTGATGGTCCCATTGTATAATAACAACTAAACACCTTTTCTCACAATTTAACATCCTCGGGAGTTCCGGCAGCAAATTCGTCACGATCCATACTGATGTTCTACCTGACCATCCATGTGGAAGAAAGTAACGTGCAACTGCATAAGGTCCTCATTCATATACTCTACATCAAAGATTCTGAACTCTCCAGGACATCCATAAACCATGTTTACTTCCTATTCATACTCTTCCCTAGGCCTGATTATGTAGATGAGGCCCTCATCCATCATCTCCTGCAAATCAGCCTTTATCTTGTTGCAACCCTATATGTCTGTACTACAAATAGCACAATCGGCATGGTCATGCCTATAGTAGCTAAATTCACAGAAGTCCGCATGAATTTTCACCAAATCTCCCCTAACCTGATTAACAGCAAAAATCCAGAAGTCGCCTAGACAACCAGCCACCATGTTCACAACATTTGCTCCTCCATACTTGGGCAGAGGATTGTCTTTCACATTAGGTCCTACTTCCTTGAAAGATAGAAAACCAAACTTCACCAATTTCTGTACCTCAGTCTTCAAAGGATAGAAATTCTCAACATTATGCCCTAGTGCTCCCTGATGAAAAGCACATGTTTGGTCTGCTTTGTAATATCAAGGCAATGGTGATGGTACAGCAGGAGGTGGTCGGGTCTGAACCAGCTTCATCTGAATTAGCGTCGGGAGTAATTATGTGTAACTCATAGGAATAGGGTCATAACTCTCCCTTCTCTAATTATACCCTTGATTCCCATGTTGGGATGGTCTCTGATAAGCAACGGTGGTTGGAGCTACGCCAACAACTGGAGTAACTAAGGCGACTTGCTGATGACGCTGATAACCTCTTCTAGGAGTGTTAACCCTCCTCTCTTGCATAACAGCATTTGTCTCCCCTTCCTTCTTTTAGGCAAACCCATAGGATGGCTTCTTCGTATTTCCAGAACTTTCACCCTTTGTTAAACAGCCTTCTCTTACAGCCTCTTCTAAGCGAATACACATGCCTACCATTTCAGTAAAGTCACTTGGCGCACTTGCTACCATCCTTTCATAGTAGAAAGCACCCAGAGTCTTCAAGAAAATCTTAGTCATCTCATTCTCTTCCATGGGAGGAATCACTTGGGCGGTTACCTCACGCCATCTCTGTGCATATTCTTTGAATGATTCCCTGTCTTTCTGGACCATGGCCCTGAGTTGATCACGGTCAGGTGCCATGTCCACTTTGTATTTGTATTGTTTGATAAATGCTTCTCCCAAGTCATTGAAAGCATGGATATTGACACTGTCCAAAATCATATACCACTTCAGCGCAGCACTGGTCAAACTATCCTGAAAAAAGTGGCTCAGTAGACGCTGATCATCAGTATGGGTAGACATTCTCTTTACATACATGATAAGATGAGCACGAGGACAAGTGTTTCCCTTGTAGTTCTCGAATTCTAGGACCTTAAACTTCGCAGGCATCTTAACATTCGGGACCAAGCATAAGTCATTCACACTCTACCCGAACAATTCCTTTCCCCTGAGGGCCTTCATCTCCCTCTGCATCTTGTCAAACTGCTCTTGAAAATCATCCATTCTATCATAAAGACCAAAGTCTTCACTTGGTGGAGGAAAAGGACGACACATATCATCATTTATAAATGGAACCAAATTCACTGAAGGAGGTGCAGCAGGAGCAGCATGCACCACAGGAGGTGCAGGAGTAATAGTAGTCTGAATAACTAGAGCTTCTTGAGGACCAAGATTGAAACTTTTAGGCGCAAAGTTCTTTGGAATTCCCCATGGATAACCTTGAGGAATGCGATTCTGAATAACCACTGGAGTAGCAGACACAGGAACAGTCGGAGCTTCAGTAGTAACTCTTGTTGGTTGAGGTTGAACACTCGGTGGCTGATTCTAAGGAGCCACCAGAGATTCCATCAGAGCAGTAAGATTGGCCATGCTGGCCTTCAGAGCAGAAACTTCCTACTGCAGCTCGCGATTCTCTTGTTCTAAGTTATCCATCTTCCTTCTGAAATTAGCTTGAGTGTTGTAGTGGTGAGACAGCTTGCTGAACAAAGTAAAGAAGCTTAGTAAGACACCTAGATATGCATAACAAATGCAAGAAATATATGCAATATGATGCATGATGTGCAATGCACATGATTTATTTTATTAACATTTCAAGGGACTTAAAGATTTATAGACACATTTCAAATATCAAAGTAATAACACATTTGAAATACTAAAAAAATTTATTATAATAACTTCAAAATGGATTACAAGTTTCAAAGATCCCAAGTACAAGATGAAAATAAAGTCTAAAACCCTAAGAAGAAAATCTGATGGAGATCACTCTATACGTTGGTGCTTCCTTGTAAGCCTGGAAATCTGAGCCTTCAACCTCTGGTTTTCTTCAGCATATCTGGTGGCAACCTCCTTCCAATCACTCGAATCATGAAGTGAGCAACTAGAACCTGACTGAGGCTTAGGAGAAAATAAATCCCCTTGCCTTTCCATCATCTCTACAGCTCGACTCTCAAGAATCTTAATCAAGTCATCTTTCTCCTTCAAGTCTGCTCTATAGAAAATCTCTAAATTTTGGCACTATTTCTTCAAGGCATCCTTTTCTTGCTGCATCCTGACCAAAGCAAGTTGTAGCTCTTCCATATCATCCAATAGGGGAGGATTGGTATTCACAAACAAATCAGGCATAGGTGTTTCCTGGGAATACGGCATCTTCAACTGAATAACTCTCGTTTGGACCCACTGAAGATATGGCTCCAAATAAATAGCCCCTCTCGGTCCCAAATCGTTCTTACTCTTCTTACGGATGTGACGCCAGGCCTTTGCAATCTGCTCCCTAGCTTCCCTATGGTCTTCTCCCTCCTTCAGAAAGAAACTACTCAAATGAATACTATTTGGTTTATCCCTCATCGGATAACCAAACTGTTGTCGTGCAAGAATAGGGTTGTAGTTAAATCCTCCTTTTTGTACCAAAAAGAGGTACATTAACGAAATTACCATAACTGTTAACAATCTCTATATCCTGGTAAGATTGATAATACCAATCAATATCTGAGTGAGTAAGTGCCATGATCTTGGGAGCCCAACGGGGTTCCTTCCTAACATCCAAAAAAGCATAAGACTGAGGCATATGAGAGATAAACCACTGGTACAACAAAGGCGTGCAACAGATAATCATCCCCCGTGATAAGAATTCCAAAGATGAATAGAGTAATAAGAATCTCCCATCAATGTAGTAACTTGGTTTCCAAATCATGAAGATCCTGATAGCATTAACGTCAACAAACTTATCCACATTAGGAAATAAGAACAACTCGTAAGCAAGTAGAGCAAAGATGGCCTCAAAAGTGACTGTACTCTTCATCCTGGAAAAGTAACGAGCTTTCTCCAATAAGAACTGAGTTGTTAATCCTCTAATCCCTCCTTTAGTGTTCATATGGGCTTCAACCTCAGACTTCCCCAGATGAATCAAAGAAGTAATCTCATGTGATTTTGGCTCACCCTCCAAACCAGTGAAAGGAACACGATCGGTAATAGGTAAATCCAACATATAAGAATACTCCTCCATAGTAGGTATCAACTAATAATTAAGGAAAGAAAAGCAATGATACGTCGGATCATAGAACTGGACCAAGGTCGAGAGAATACCCTCCTTCATCCTAAGCTTCATGAGAGGAATGATGGATCCATACTTCTTAAGAAAATATGTAGAACACTCAATCTCGGGAATTAGACTGATCAACTCATCTATCTTTGGATTTTTGAAACTATATTTTCCGGTCTTTCTTTTTCCAGAATCCATGGCCAAAGGGTACCTGAGATATTCACAAATGGTCAACTTTTTAAGTCCCTTGAAATGAAATTCCTTCAAAAGATGCTTATGAGTGCATGGATGCATGATGCAACAATCACACACAAGATCATAAACATAGGGTTCATAGGTTCAACGTCATGAGCATGAGGTCGAAGGTACTACCCATAAGGTATGGTCTAAAAGTTATCACCTGCCGAACAAGGTTCTAGAGGTTCCCAGAGTCTACATCCTTCCTTCGGATATTACCAACTTCTTGATTAACTCGGTAATTAGTAATATTTTCAAGAAAAACCCGTCCGAGCGTAGTATCGCGTGACAACTATTTCTGGATTACTCCGTCGTAGCTTACGCATTACACCTAAAAGGCCAAGATGGGTTAGGTAATTTACGGTCCTCAGCTTCAGCAGGCTCCTAGGTAGAAATCAGTACGTCTTCCCAATTACTCGGTAAACGAAAATACTATCAAAGGGACCTCCATTGAGTGGGGGATCTCATGCCTCCTTTTTTGGGATTACTCCCTGAAAGTTAACATGACTATACCGCCCATCCTATCTTAAAATTTTCCCAAGTCCGGTATAGGACTTATGAGTAATCACCAAGCTTCCTGAAAACCAAGAAAATCCAGACAAACATATATACAACAAATAATATAACACATAAACAACAATAGCACATATACAGATATAGAAAAAGATAGGTTTAACCCACTTAGGGATAGACCAGCAAGAGGTCAATTTGTCCCCAGTGAAGTCGCCATTTTTTCTATAGCGGTAGAAATGTGTAAGACTAAGCCATTGGATTGACTAGACTTGTACATATCAAAATAAAATTTTCCACCGCACTTTATTGTTTCCAAAGGAATGGGAAAAGAGCGAGTAATACAAAAAGAGGGGGGAATATTCAAGGTAAGGGGGTTGGTTATGAAAAGGAAAGATATTAGCACCCTAAACATCTACGGTACTCCGCAGGAACCTCTTTGAAAAATTTGTATATTTTGGCTATAAAATGTTGTATGTAAAATAGATGATGGGGGATGAGAAAAGAAATATATATTTTTTATAATTTACACTCACCGCACTTGTGAACCTTTAGTGCCTACGTACCACCTTTCATGCAATAGGGGATCAGGGTACACGTAGTTCACCTTTTAAAAATTTTAAAACACAAGTGTGTTGGTTAATTTTATGAGATAAGACATCATCATCATTGTTCGTGTGGAAAACATACTTACTACCCATAATCATGAGAAAGGAGAATTTGCATCATCTCAAAGTGGAGGATATGGCTTGGATTTTAAAATCAACAATGCCTCACTCAACACCCAAGTGGAAAATATCTCACTTCACTACATATTATAGAAGTATAGTTGTTTGCATCACTACAAGGATTGACAAGATTCTAATCTTTTGAGCAAATTTTAAAATAAAAATCCAAAGTGGCAAAATAGTTTGAAATGAGATTGATTGACTTTTAGTCTTCTCAATGAAAAAAATGTCAAAGTATGATTAAGTTGATTGAAGTTTGTTTATGAAAAGGTTTTGAAAATGCATGGACATAAGTCCAAGTTTATTATGAAAGTGGTTCAAGTTTCAAAACAAGAAGAGTTTTTAAAGGTGGAAGAAGATTTTTGAAATTAAATAAGATGGGAGGAGAATAAGAGACTATCCTAAAGCATAAGGTAAAAGCTAGGGATAAGAACTATCTAACCAACAAGAAGCCAATACTTGACATTATGAGTCAAGATAGAATTCCCATTCCTTGGATTAGAACGAAACAAGCAAAATACTAGACCTCTTAAGAGAACCTAACTTCAAGTGTATTAAGTCTTCACAAAAATTGAGCAGAGTAACGGCTGTATACGGGTGAATTCCAGATTACAAACAAAGTATGTAATCACAATAACCTGCACATAAAACAAATAAACAACCCAATGTCTTGAGGTAAACCTCAAGAGCTCCAGAAAAAATATCAATTAGGGTTACAAGGTCTCCAACATAGGTCAAGGTTTCTAATCCTAAGTCCAAGAAGTCCAATACTCCATAATGCCAAGGATAATAACCAAATAGTCCAAGTATTGTTAAAACATTCTTTAGGGTTCATGTTGATTATTAGGTGTCTTAAAACAGAAAAGAAAAAGCTCAAGTGAGAAAAATAAAAATAACAAGAATATAAATGCTCAAGTGAGCAAAATAAAAATGTCATGAAATGTAATGCTTAAAGTAAGTGGTACATAAAAGCATAAAAAATAAAAGCATAAAGTAAAAACAATTAAATAATTAGTGGTTAGTTGGATGACCATCTTGAAACTTGCATTTGGAACTCATTAGAAAATTAATAGAACCAAAGCCTCCACACAACAAGTTGCATTTGCTTTTTGTCAAGTATATCATCCATTTGGAATACTCACAAGTACCATTTAATGATCAACAATGTTTAAGTGATCCGCGTTAACCAAAAGTGTTGTAGATCCATTAGAGGATTGGTAGAACCAAATCCTCCACACAATGAATCTCAAAATTATTGGATCAAAGAGATCAAATTAACATACTTGGGCTTGCAAACATAGGTTTGGGCCACGAATGATCATTTATTCGAATCGGGACAAAATTTAGCGCTACGTTAAGAAATCGTAAGTGGACTTATATAGAAGTCGCACCTATTTTGAGGCCGGTCAATAGCAATCTATGCACCATTTATTGAGACATGATATAGAGATCATTCTCCAATAACACTAAGTGCAATAATAAGGGGATAAGATGAACAGGGGTGGGGAAGAATATATAAACCACATTTGAATTAAATTTTAATCAAACTATTATTAAAATCATTCATCCATTTTTATGGAGTTAACTCAACACCATGGATGCAATGATGTTAACAAAGTTCATGATCAAAAACTCAACCCAAAATCAACCAGAAAATAATCACAAAATAATATTACGTTTAATATATTCATAAAAAAAATTTTAAAATGTTTCAAAATAGAAATAAAAGAGAAAAATATCAACTATGTTCAAATTAATCAATAAATATTAAGACCATAGAAAAATCAATAAAGGACTCAAATATTTTTATAAAATTTTTGGTAATTTTTTAAAGTCAGAAACTATTTTTAAAATTAAAAGAAATGAGTGAAATAAACCAAAAATGATTTAAAAAAATAACAAATTCAGAAATAAAAAATAAATGAGGTCACCAATATTTGTCACAATATCATTGGATCATTCTATAATTTTTTCAGAATTTAAAAATGCATAAAAGTATTTTTAAACATTTAAAACAATTTAAGTAAAGTGAAAATTTATATAAAATATCAAAACACAAAATAAAATTGTGAAAAAATAAAAAATCAGAAAGAGAAAAATCAAAAATATTTTTCATAATTTTTTCAGATTTTTTGGACTAAAAATGAATTTTCTATGACTTTTTGAAGTTTAAAACAATTAAATATAAAAATCAGAAAATAAAATAAAACCCAATAAGATGTGGACCAGTGGATGAGAGTCAAAACGCGTTAGTAATCAAATCCAAGAGATCTGGTGTGTTGTGCATATCATGGTCATTAGTGAATAAAATACTGGATCACTTATTAAACCAGAAATTCAAAAAAACCAAGTGGCGCACCTTCATTGGTTTGAAGATGACACGTTGGTCATCTTCAACCTCCAGCCAACGTGAATTGCAGGTCTCCCAAATTGTAAAATCATAAGCTCAGACCTATGACATTCGCTTCGTCTCTTCAAGACGAAGACAAACACCTTCCCGACAAATTTATATAAATTGTAGCTCAAGCAATTTGGAAGGAAAGTTTTGAAAAGGGATTTGAAATTTCATGGTCAAAACGTGTTTCCAGATAAAATTAAGTTTTGCAACTAGAATCAGGGCAATGAGAGCTTCACAATGATATCAAAGTTTTGAAGAATTGATGGAGAAATCTACCTATTGAAGTTGAGTTGCAGAGCTCTGAAACTGGACTTCTATGAAGCAATATAGGGCACAATTCTTGAAGGTAATTATATGGTTAGCTTAAGGGAATATCAAGGAAGGTGAATTGATAGAAAAATTGGATTGAAAAAAGCTTGAACACTGATTACGAAGTTACAGAAAATTGAGTTATGGAGCAAGTTTGCCAGGGTGATTCTGGCTATCCAAGCTTGAGAAAATGAATGGGATAGTTCATGTATTAATAGGAGAAGCAAATAGGATCAAAAGATAGTGTGAATGATGCATTTTGGAGGGAATTCGTGTGAACTTGATGCACGAGTGAAGTGTGATCTCATTTTAACCAAAACTCATCCAATCTTTGCGTTTTGAGGTGCTAAACAATTCTGACAAGTCTTTTAATAAAGTTTAAATCAAAAACACTCATAAATCTTGTGATTAGAGGCCACATTATGGATTTCAAAATTCTGACTTGGTGAGAAATTTAGTTCCAAGTTACCAATTTCAAAACAATGGCATTTTCAACTCAAGGGGTCTTTGGGCATGATTCTTGATGCTTTAGAAAGATGATATTACAAGCTTTGTAATGGAAAAAGAATGGAATCAAATGAATATTTGAGCTTAAAGTTGCATTAAAGTTGGGGAAAAAAGGTTGACTTTCATACTTAGAAATATTTCAAATCTTTCTTCAAAAGTGACCTATAATGTTTTGCATCCAAACATGGCCTTCCACTTGGAATATGCTCTTTACCAAAGCATTTGGCATGAAATAGACCTCTTGAATGACATTTTTAAACTTAAACCATTCAAAATCTCCAAAAATTGAGAGAGTTGTGAATTGTTGAAGTTGGGAAAAAATCATGAAATGACCTATAATCTTTTGCATCCTTAAGGCATCTTTCATCCATTTTTTCACTTTTCATATAAAAGAAGGAATAAAGTTCACATCCTCAAGATCATTATGGAAAAAGAGTGGGCTCAAGGTAATAAAATATGACCAAGTTATGATCATTTGAAGTCACACATGAGAAATTGGGGGTTCATTTGGAGGACTTGTAATCTTTTTTCATCATCAAGTTTCTTCCACATGAAAACTACTTGAAACTTTTGAAGTTATTTGTTAATAACCCTTTGGAGAGAAGGATTTCTTTGGAATCACTCAAAATTACCAAAATATGAGCAAGATATACTTCTTTGAAGTTCAAAAACCTAGTTCCTAGATCAAGAAAATGCTTTGAGGAACTTTGACAATTTTGAACAACCTTCTTGTACCAACACTATTGCTTTGTAAATAGAAGTTGTTGAGGATTATAATTAGAACTCATAGCAAACAATACCACTTCCATATCTTGAGAATTGAGAGAAATATGCACTTGTGACCAATGGGAACAAGACCTTGTCTAACCATGAAAACTTCTTCAATCAACCCCTTGTACTTTTGAATCAATTTGATAACTTTGAAATGTAGTGAACCAAAATAAACCTTGCCATGCCATTTCTTCCAAAACAAATTCAATGGTAAGGTTTGAATTTCTCAAACTTTATTGACTAGAGCATGGAAATAAACTCATGAACCCATGGTTCAACTTGCTAAGCCACATTGTCTTTACCTACATTATTAACAAAGAAGACAAACCAACATTGCATTTAATTAGAAGGAAAATCAAGACAAAATATTCATGATCATAAAAGAAAACAAGTCAAGGTGCTTGGGGTTTCCTCAAAGAGAAAATCTAAAGATATGGAGAAGAACCACAAACCCTAATGTGATCTTGTTGTGATTGAATCAAAATAGTATGATGAAGGGATCTTAGGGGCAAAAATTGGGGTACAACAACACCCCACTGGCTGTAATCACAATAAACAGTTCAGGTAAAAGACAGGGATAACAAAATCAAAAAAGAAAGAGGTCCTACAAATCATCAACCAAAAGAAATGGTCAAAAATATGACTTCCTTCTATAACAAACGTTCAATTTCTGAACCATCACCAGAATATCGGGGCCAACATTCCAGAACTCAACTGGGATTCGAAATGCACAATTAACTGAGCATAGGACTGAAGAACATCACGAAGAACGGGTGGGTACAAATAAATTTTGAGCCTTGATCCTTTATTTCTTAAACCGTGAACCAGACCACGTTACAATCCTTAAAAGTCTTAGCTGAAGCATGGGTTAGTTCGAGAGAATATTGTTACAAAGGTATCCTGACTCCTGTAAGGTTTGCTATAAATCATGAGATGATATCACATTCTTGCAAATTTTGTTTTACTACAAAAAATGAATTTTCAAAACATTTCAAGACAGACATAAGCTTTGCATTCTTTAAATGAGATTGTTTCATATGGTTAATTGTTCAAATGGAAGCGAAATTCACACAACGAATATTTAGTGAACGAAGGCCCCTTCAATGGACAGAATCACCTCAGACGAAAAAAACATTCTCAATAATAAGCCTTTCATAATCAAGGGGCATGACATGGTGTCTAATTAATCTGGGGCAGTCAAGCCAATATGCAAAGAATTTATCCAAAAATGTTGAATAGCCAGGGGCAGATATCTATCTGAATCACTCGCGGGTTGTTACATTGATCGGGGATTCCAGCAGAAAATCACTGTGAAATTTGAATCTTTGGTACCACCAAATTGCTTGTTTGTTCCAGTAGTATCAGATGGTGTTAGTATCATGTCTTCAAATCCTTCCATGACAGTTCTTAGAAAAGATACCTAGGAAATTCAAGACTATCAGAAACTTGATCAAACATCAGGTGCACCAGATTCATCCTGAAGCAGCCCCACACAGGCTCCCACGTATGAAAGGGCACATGCGATCACATAAACATTTTCTGGCGTTTCTACAACACTTGTTGTCATAGACGGTGACAACTCTCCACATCCTATGAGCGCGGACATAGTCAGAAAATACTACGCATGAAAAAGACCCGCTAGGTTGACAGGCCTAGGAAAAATTAAGGGCATCCCGGCGAACCAAAAGAGTTCGGGCAAAATTAGGGATATATACAAAAAAATTATACACCCGGCAAGTCGAAAACCTGAAAAGGTGGCTTGAGCAAAAAAGGGTATCCCGGTGGACTGAAAACCCGAAAGTGTTGTCCAAGTAAAAGTTAGGGATTTAAAACGTACGACTATGTCCCGTCATCTTGTCATTTGTTTATCAGTAGAAGACTTATCATCCTGATCAGCATTTACCAAGCACCCCAAGAGTTGGGATGACACTCAAACCATCCACAAAGTCTCCACATGTACTTTTTCCAGCAGGTACAGAGGCAGGGGCATCTTACTAAAAAGGCGCCATCATATCCTCAGATTCCAACCTAGTGATGTCAGGTGTTCTTGTATCCTCGACAGAATAGGAATTTCCAACTACTTCTCCGACATCAGGTTTTCCCCAGTAAAGTCGTCAAACTTCTCAGGATTCCCCAATAAGATTTCAAAAAATCCTCAGGCAGTACGTAAAGCTTTCCTTCCCCAACAGAGTTTATTTCTCTAACAACGGAAGATCATCTCCCAGAAGTACAACTTCAACAAAATTCAAAGACCTACATTCTTCATCGCCAGCTGCAATCAGGGATTTATTTTCCCTAATTCAACAGTGTTGCAATAGAACAACTGATACATTCAAATATTGAATTCATGCATCATTCTACAAATGTCATAGCATCTGCAGTACAAATGCATACATCCCAATCTCATTTATTTTGAGAACACCATTACACAATGCATTTCATACATCATGACATTGCATACAGCTAGTGCTCTACCTTTTCAGGAAAGATCAATCAACAAATATTTATCATCAACAATTTTCAACAGGTCCAGGATTAGCTCCTGAAATAAAATAGATTAATTATCAGTACGACCAAATACAGCTTTACACGGGCTCATCAAGAAGCAATCTTGCACGGGTTTCTTCTAATTTCCAAATACAGCTCTACACGGGCTCAACATGAAGCAATCTTACACGGGTTTCTTCTGACTTCCAAATACACCTTTACATGGGCTCTTCATGAAGCAATCTTACACGGATTTCTTCTGACTTCCAAATACAGCTTTACACGGGCTCAACATGAAGCAATCTTACACGGGTTTCTTCTGACTTCCAAATACAGCTTTATACGAGCTCTTCATGAAGCAATCTTACACAGGTTTCTTCTGACTTCCAAATACAACTTTATACGGGCTCTTCATGAAGCAATCTTACACGGGTTTCTTCTCCCTCCTTCGGAAGTTTTACAGACTCATCCTGAAGAAACCCTACCCAGGTTCCTTCTAACAATATCCAGATGCAGTTTTATACTGACTCATCCTGAGGCAACCCTACCCAGGTTCCTTCTCTTGAATTTCTAGATGTAGTTTTACACAGACTCATCCCGAGGCAACCCTACCCAGGTTCCTTCTCTTGAATTTCCATATGCAGTTTTACACAGACTCATCCTGAGGTAACCCTGCCCAGGTTCCTTCTCTTGAATTTCCAGATGTAGTTTTACATGGACTCATCCTGAGGCAACCCTACCCAGGTTCCTTCTTACAATTTCTAGATGCAGTTTTACACGGACTCATCCTG